>OY725171.1:11633349-12833349 GCA_963241965.1 Tortrix viridana
GAAATGATGATAATACCATGCTTAACATTATTATTATCACTAACTAATGAAGCGTGTGACGTCACACGTTAAGCGGCCCGCAACTTAATGACCCGGGTGTATACAGTGATACCAGTGCCATAAATAAATTATGCATACGAAAACATTAAATTAATTTAACAAAGAGTTTATGTCAAAATAAAGATTGCCATCAACAAATTAAATTATTTTATCTAGATTATAATATATACAGTTTATTTATAGAAAGTCGATTTCTATAAATAAACTGTATAAATCTTGAATGCTTCAAATGTTCTTCGTTAACAGCAACACCTTTGTTTACATTTTTTCGTGGGGGAATAAAATTTCAGGTATAGGCAAGGCTGTGCAAGTAGTACAGTCAAGGTCATAAATATGTATTGTATACACTTTAGTACCTTGTCTATTGTCATGTTTAAACTGCCATATATGAATGTCACAGCGATTAAAGTGACAAGGTACCTACTAAAGTGTATACATATTTATGACCTTGACTGTACATTCTATAGTAGGTCTAGTTCCCTATCCTAAGTTCCCTCTAATATTATAAATGCGGAAGTGTGTTTGTTTGTTACGCTTTCACGGGCCCCTATATATAAATCCCAGCAGGGCACAGAATACTTTTCATCCCAGACAAAAAAAAAGTTTTTGAGGGAATAGCGAAATGAGTTCTACTCTGGCAAAAGCTAACCTCTATAATGTAGTCGTCGGGTACATTAGCGACAGTTGACCAGAATGAGAGGATACTCACACGAAGGGCGTCCCGCAGATGACGTACCACCAGGAGCCGGGCTGCGGCTTTTGCCCGCCCACGCAGCTGAAGTCGAAGTAGCCCTCGTCGTAGTTCTCCACGCACAGGTATTTACGCTTCTGTAGGACCTAAAAGATAAAAAAAAAGATAAAAGATTCAGTAAGTAGGCCGCACGGGCACTTTTACACGTCAAAAGCTCAAAACACATTACGGAACACATTACGGGCACTATTACGGAACATTGCTCTATGTTAACTGGAGCATCGTTAAACCAAGTTTTGGGTGTAGATAAATAGATAGGTAGGTATTCTATACTCGTGTTTATTTCTCTATGTAAGTATGTTTACCGTTTGTTGGGACGGTCAATTTGTGTCAGATTGTCCCATATTTATTGATTTTTCATGAGGTACCTAACTAAGTAAGTTAAGTAACCACCTATTTGTTTGCCTTTTTACTAACGATACTGTAGATTAAAAATTTAATCACCATAATTCGTAGGGTTTTGCGTCTTGTATTTATTTATTTCTTTATTTTCACATAAAACATGGACCCTAAAGTCTTCGGAAAACTGTAACGTGTTGTACATATATAATATATTGTGTATGTAAGTATAGAAGTCCCAGTACAGGCTGGATCATAAAGTGATGGTATTACCTGTCCGAAGGGCGTGGTGAGCGTGGCGAGCTCGTTGCAGGGTCCCACGGGCTCGTGCAGGCCCAGGGACCACTCGCGCTCGGGGTGCCCGAACACTACGAAGGCCCAGTAGGTCAGGTAGTGCAGCGCCAGCTGCGCCACCAGCACGTAGTCGATGCCGGTCAGCCTGCCCACACAGAATAGTCAGCTCATCGCAATAATCTCGTGTTAGCTATTATGTACTTATATTACGCCGTAATAATAGTACCTAATAAATATTTTTATTTCAGAATCAGACTCCATAGATTGCTAGGTCTATTGTTCTATTCTATTAGTAGGTAAATTAGGTCAAACACACATTAAATACCTACACATTAAACAAATTAAACCGCGCAACTACGTCACATAATTATAGAATAGAATAGAATAGAAAAAACTTTATTCACTTAAATAAGTATGCCGTGAACACAAAATACAATAAAGAGACAAGATGAGACAAGATTAATAATAACTAAAGAAAACAATTTTACATTCATTAATTGTCACGGCATAACCGTGAAAGGGCGCCGGCTCAGTATGTGCTGCAGCATTGCTGCTGCAGCGCTGATATTCTGCCGGAGACCAGGGGCGCGGCAGGGGACGCAGTTACACACAAATAAAATCTAAAATCTTACTTTACTTAATTATCATACTTCATACCTTTCCTTGGCCTTCTCACGGTCACTCAGCAGTCCGTGCAGGACCACTGCGCCAAACACGGCGAAGAGCAAGAAGAAGGTGACCTCAGAGTGGATGTGAAGAAGGTCGTGCAGCGGGTGGTACAGCGGCACGAACAGCAGCACGCCGCCCGGCATGCCCAGCAGCGTCGCCAGCACCACCGTCTTCCACTCGGTCTTCTTCCTGCAATTTACAAAAACTTTCAAACAGGCCTTTTGGTCTTAATCGCGAAGGTTTCATCGCGAAATGATTCCTATAAAGAAATGGCCCAGCAGTACTCGCTTGCTTGACAAGACATGTGTCCTTACCAGGGACTGGAAATCCCCTTCATTTGATTTACCTTATCGATAGGGTACTCCATCATTTGGTTACCCAATCGATGTAGTTACCCTATGATTGTGTTACCTTAACGTTAGGGGAACCCCTTTGAACTAGTTAACCGCTTCCATAGAGCTTCATTGGGTAGAGTTCATTGGGGTTTCGGTAGTTTAATATTTTAAGCACTTTAGCATTAGGTAGGTTTTACCCTTCCCTATTTTTTACGCATTTGGGCTAACTTTGTTCAGCCGCTACCCATTCAATTTGTTAGGTAGTGCATACGTAAGTCGAAACACTTGCGCATAGAGATTAATGCCTGGGCCACACCAGATGCGTTGCGTAGACGTGCACGTGCGTGTTAGCGTTCCACTGCGTTATGTAGTATGAATCCTTACATGAGGACGCAGCTATACAACGCAGTGGAACGCGCACGCGCACGTGCACGTCTACGCAACGCATCCGGTGTGGCCCAGGCTTAAAGCAGCTCGAAACCGTTTGGTTAAGTTTAAAAAGGGTAACAGATGATAGGGTATTGGGATTGGGCTAGCGCTTAGTTGAATTAACTGTATCGTTTGGTTGCCCTTTCATTGGAATAAGTTGACGACAGGCTTAGCGCACCCGCTTGGGGTTTGTAAAAACAATCCTATCAAATACCCTATCGAAAACCCCTTTAATGGTAAGCAGTTCCGGTCCCTGGTTCCTACTCAATCTTTCTCTATCTTACAGTAAAGATACGAGCTTTATGGCAAAAAAGTCATTCGGAACTACGATGAGCAAGAATGAGTAACGATTATCAATGACAAATATCATACATAACATAATACCTCGGTACAGTTAACCAACTTAAAACATTTTTATAATAAAGAACACACGATAGACTCACCCGGCAGAATCCCATTGAGCAACTTTAGGCGCGGACCACTTTCTGATTGCGTGGAAAAAGAACACCAAACTGGCGGCAAAGGTGGCGTGGAAGTAGTAAGAGTTCCACGGGACCCAGTAGTGGCGGTCGAAGATGTTGGGGTCAGTGTCGTGCCACGTCCAGTGCACGAACTTGACGGCCACGATGTCGTACGGGATGTCGATGAGAACGGTCACCAGGCCCACGGCGAACGGTTCAGCGTACCGCGGAAGGTTCAGTTTCGACACAGCGTATGCGGCTTGGTAGATGAATGCGGGATCTGCAAATAATATTCAAAAAATAAGTGGCGGCAATAAGAACCTCTCCGAACTTTTATGTTTCGGAGTAGGTATACATTCCACCTACGCTGGATCATCAATCCCGATAGTTATTTTTACTTACAGACAAAGATAATATGCAGCGGCATCCTGGCGCCGAGGAAGATGACGGGCGTCTGCGAGTGCCAGAAATTGTCATACTCTGGGAGGACGAAGTGCCAGAAGTTGTCAGCGTACAGCCCGTGGAGCACAGTCACCAGCCAGAAGTAAGGCCACCGCCCGCCCTTGCGGAAAGCTACGAACACACGTAATACACGAAGGTTAGATAGGTTTGTCTATAAAATGTAGTATACGTAATACACCGTATGTTTGCCTGTCAGGCCTAACTTCGTCTAAAATGAAAATGTTCGAATTTCTACAAAAATTTGTATCAAACGTGGCATATAAAACTACCATATCTGTTAGGAAATTTATCTGTGACAACACTTTTACGACAGTTTCGTGACTATTTTCAGCGTGTTAACTTTTAAAGCGTCTTGAAGTGGGTGTGACCGCGTTTTTTTTGCTCGTGAATACTTTTGTCTGTAGCGGCACATGGGTAACAGCTGAGTCTACATAGTATTTTAATTTATACTCCAAATTTAATGTTCTTCCATAATAAATAATTTGTTTTCTCGTATCATGCGTAATTAAAGAGTTATCTTTTAAAATGTCGTCAGCGAGGGCAAAAAGCCATTTTCCTTCAGAACTTCGCCTACCCCTAGGTATGTCACTTCAGTGATAAAAATTATATTACTTGTTGTGTTATTTTATGCATTTAAAAACAACATGTTAATTAAGTTTTGAAGCTTTCCTCCCCATCCCCCAAACAAATCCCCTCTTAGCGTGATTTTTTTTATGTTAACAAGTATTATTTTTACATATGAAAAACAGAAACCATCTTTATTTGCAACAGTCGGGTAAAAACAAGATTTTTGACAACCCTAAATCATCGTAGTCGATTGTATGAAAACACGCTAGATGTCCTCCTATCTTCGCCTATGACGAAAAAATGTACTAAGGCCTTAAGAACACGGGACTTCGATTCAATATACATTACCTGTATCGTACAGGAGGGAGAATTTAATTTCATTGGCGTGTAAGTGGGGTAGGCGAACTTAGGCAAAAGACCAAACTTCGCCTACTGACTTTGAGCTCGTATTTTATGGTTTAATATCAATACGATAGGGTTGTTTTTAAATTAAATAAGGCAAAATCATCATGTACACCGTTTAGACACTGAGGTTGCCACAAAAAACATGAAGTTTAAAAGAAAAATTCTAAAATATGTATGTCAAAAAACAGGCGAAGTTAGGGTGTTCTAACTCCGTGAACGAAGACAAATTGAACGACGACAAATGTATGCTTATTATTAGTTACGTTATGTGAACTTTACTCAAAACATTCATGAAAAAGTTGTATGTTGAAGTGACTTGCCATGTATTAATGTGACGACGCCCGCGAGTAGGTAGACGGCCTGCGAGATGAGGTAGGTCGGCTGCGCGGCCCACAGCTGCTTCACGTCGTTCGTGTGGACGAGCCATTGCCCCCACTGCAACAGTCGACATGTCATTTATGAATGCAACGAACGAGTCGTCCCTTATAGGCCTACCACACGCACAAGCTTCACCACAGTTTTGCCTGCGCAGGCCGGTTTGTACACGGAACACGGAGCGTGTAGTTGGTGAAACTGTACTACTCTGTCAAGAAAGTACCGGGAAAAGATCAATAATACACAAACTGTTTGTTAATCATCCAAATTTATTTTATCACCTTCAAAGTATGCTCCTTCAGAAACGATACACTTACGCCAACGAATAATCCAATCATCAAAACATTTTTTAAACGCTGTTTCCGGAATTGAATTCAGTTCTCGGCGCGAATTCTCCTTTATGTCTTCTACCGATTGAAAACGGGTGCCACGAAGCGCCACTCCGAAGCTTGTTGACTAGTTTGCATGTCAAACTCGTAAACCCACGTCTCGTCACCAGTAACAATGCGTTTCATGAATGTTGGGTCGGAATTGACTCGTTCTAGCATGTCCTCAGCGACTCTCATGCGATTGAGTTTTTGGAGAAAATTCAGGTCTTTTGGGACTAGCCGAGCGGTAACATGTTTCATACCCAAATGATTAGTTAAAATAGTACGGATCGACTCGTGAGATACAGAAAGTTCGGCGGCTATCTCTCTCAAAGTTGAATGAGGATTTTCAGTCACTATTTCCTTCACTTTTGCGATGTTAACTTCAGTTGCAGACGTTGATGGCCTACCAGAGCGAGGCAAATCTTCCATCACATCTCGACCGCTTTTGAACGCTTTGTACCACTCATAAACACGTGTTTTTGATAAAGTCGAATCACCGTAAGCCTTCTGTAACATTTTCAGTGACTCCGAACACGAAATTCCATTGGCGATGCAAAATTTAAGACAAACTCTTTGTTCAATTTTTTTGTCCATTATGAAATTCGCAATACACACTAGATATGATATAACTAAAAACAGCACTGTATTTAATATAAATAACAGATGCAACTCAAACTCCGCGCCAAAATAGAAAACAGTTGTGCCAATCTAACAACAACAAAAAAAACAAAAATTTGAATTTGGAACCATAAACAAATCATCCATTCCCGATACTTTGTTGACTGAATGTATAGAAACGAAGTGTTCAGTTTTGGCCTGCGCAGGTAAAACTGTGGTGAAGCTTGAGCGTGTGGTAGGCCCATTAGTTCCCGCTGGGTATTAAGTAAGTAGGTACCTCTTAACGTGTGGTGTGCTCATTTGTGCTTTCCTAATTTGATTTAATTTGATACAATAATTAATTCATGATGTTCACAGCAACCATACAAAAAAAAAAAACAGAAGTCAAGATCTTATACTTATTTATCAATTTTAGTTAAGTAACAGCACTATTTAGTTTCGTATTCTTTTTCTGTGTTACTTAAGTAGTTAAGTAGTACTATTTTAACCGATGATCAATCTGGTGTGTAGAAAGTTAACATCATATTCCGATAAAATGTTAAAGCGTATCGATCAGGTGTGAACTAGAGCATGCGAATCGATTAAATTTTACGTTACGGGTAACTACGAATTAAGTACCTACTTAACAGAAAGTAGGTACCTGGGAGGCCTGGGAGCCCGAGCGTCTCACGGGTTGATTGATATCGAGTTTTCTCGAAAGTGACAACCTGGCAAATTCAGTTTTTTCCCACATTTTCCTTGCTTAAAAATACCTAGGTAAAAATAAGTGTATTATAAGTATATATTAGTGCCTTTGACTGTATCTACGATTTTTGAGGAGTTCAGTCGATTCCTCATGCATTCCATCATCAGAGTATCATTCGTATAGAAATGTGACCAATCCGAACCGGATATGTTTCACTCGGGTATGTAAGTATGTATAAAGGTCATAAATATGATGTGTACACGTTTAGTACAGTCAAAGTCATAAATACATATACATTCCTGAGATGCCATAAATAACTACACAACTCTATGATACTAACAATAAGGTCATTTATACATACATATATTTGAACGCGACGGCTGTATAGATAGATATTAATGCCTTTGATTGTACCTTGTCACTTTAATCGCTGTGACATTCACATATGTATGGCAATGGCAGTTTAAACACGAAATTAAATAGACAAGGTACTAAAATGTGTGTACATTTATTAACTTGACTGTACCTGACTGAATAAAAAAAAATCAAATCGGTTCATAAAATGACGGAGTTCTGTCAAAATATAGATATTATGTACCGAAAATTATTTATCGATAACTATACGATATCAGTACGGCGCGGCGCCGCCACGCTTTTCCCAATGCGGTGTTGGTACCTTCCAATTAAATACGTTACGTTACGTAATTAATAAGAATACAGGTGTCTCACCGCGCCGCTGCTGCCTCTGTGCGTTTGCGGCGTAGCAATGTCAAAGGCATTAAACCGATTGGGGGTCGCGAAAATAAGAGCCAATTGCGACGGCCACAAAACGCCGCTACTTACTTAGCTGCGGGCTGCAATTTTACTTCTACCTACTTCTACTCCCCGCACATGATCATCGCGGAGGAATTTTGTAGCTGCCGCGAATGGTCGCGTGCGGCGTTAAGTACTCACAAATAAAACACTTTACTTAAAGCATTGACTGGACGACACGGGAGAACTTGTGAGTAATGTAACTAGCTTTTGCCTGCAATTTCGTCCGCGTAGAAGTCATTTATCCAATCCAATTTTCCGGGATAAAAAGTATCCTATCTCCTTCCCCAGGATACAATCTATTCCCTTGCCTGTCCGTCCGTTCACCAGTTTTGCCGTGAAAAGATAACAAACAAACAGAGTTACTAATAATATTAATATTAGCAATGGAAGGAGATGTTTTCTTCAAAAACGTCGTTAGCACGAGGGATTTTGTAAAAGAATACCACTTTAACACCTTCGATCCAAGGTCTTAGGCACTTTGAATTAATAACCCAAATGAATGGTAGTTTCATTCAGCTGTTCTGTCGAACGTGAAACATAAAATAGTTTCATGTAGGCGTAATCACCTCGTACGTACGCGCGACGACACGCACACGACTGGACAAATAATGTTGCTAGTGGGGTGCATTTCACCAGAAAACAGGCATCACTCTTATCAATAACGTTTGTTATATAGCATTTCATTGTCGACTAGGGTAGGTACAATATAATTCTGTAGCGTCATTCGCCTATGTTACCTATCCTACCTATGTTATTTATAAATTAAACTTATGGATTTAGTAAGTAAGTAAGGCCGTAAGGACGGTAATTAAATTTTCCATATAAAAATGTTAATCGTACAGGAAATTGGACAAAAATCAGAAATTGTTTAAAAATGTTTTGGCAAATAAATTACCTACCCAAATAATTTAAGTTAGAATTCAGGGGAAAATATTCCATTATACTGGCAACATTTTCATGTAACAGCGTTTGTAAAAATATGATATTTTGTTGAATATTTTAAGTTTTTTTAACGTAAAACGACTACCTAGTCAAAACGAAGTGGAATTCACGTGGAATGTGATTTTATAATGTTTATTTAATTTATGAGAAGCATTGTGGTACCCACTTACTGCTCAAACCGTCATTTAAATTTTTAAAGAAGGAAAAAATATTCTACCTTTGAGATTGGGAACCTCCTCGTTATTTTAAGTCAGTTAAAAATACGGGACATGTTGACAGTATGACACGTGCTTACGACTGTCACGCGTCGATCGCCGAGTAAGCCTAAAGGCTTGATTTTAGTTGCTTCACATTTGTGCGCGTTCTAGGTTTCTATACATATAGGCAGGTATTGAAGATTGTCTCCAGATATTTATTTTTGTGTTTAGTTATTTATTATTCTCGCTATTCTGCAAGTACCTAGGTACTTAGTTACAAGTAACTAAAGTAAGTTTAGGTACTTGTAAAAATTAAGGTACCCAAGTAAAAAACATTACGAGACGGGGTCTACTGCAGTTTTATATAAAAGACTATTTAAAGATCATTAAAAGTTCAATATGTAGGTACCTAATAATATCATCCGATCGAATTTTGAGAAAAAATGTATTTCCTACATGTTCGAACCTCAGTAATTTAGTTTTTGTTTTAAAGGAGACAAGAAGATGGATTGTATTGTTTCTATGCCTAATAGACGGCTAGTGAGTTTATGAATTACTTCTAGCTACATGACGCAGTGAGTGTTAGTTCATGTATTAATAGCTACTACGTGATGCAGTATTATGAAAGCGTACCTACTTAACCAGTCTGTTTAAAAGCTGGTGAGCCAAGTTCCTTTGCAAAGGGATCTGGCTGTTTTGAGGAATTGCTATTGCACACAGGCAATCTTATTTTGGGTCTATACAGAGGGTAAGTAAGCAGAGATTTGAACAAAAAAAAAATCTCTATTGTTTTTACTATTTAATTTACGTATTATGTTTCATGCACTATCATTCAGTTTGATCGAGGGACCTGGTAAACAACGTAACCCCATATCGGACCTAACCCTGTTGACAACCCCTTGAAGATGAATGCCCAAGATATGCGTTTGGAGTTCGCAACAGCATTAGTGTAATTCGCTAGCATTAAATACGCGCAGCTGGCCTGATTGAGGCCAATCACGGCCAAGACTTATCGCTCCCGATAAAGCCATTAACGATAAACAGACAACTTACGGAGACGGTGTTGGCCGAAGTCATCGCGGTGTGCGGCGCGCGCCTCGGGCTTCCAGTAAATGAACAGAATCAAATTAATGACCGTCACGGTGAGGCGCCGAGTGGTGCTAGTGACGACACCATTAATACGAAAATTATATCGAAAAATACCTAGATCATGACCTGTATCGATAAATCTTTAGTGACACCGATTTATTAACCAGGGATGATTATGTAGGTAACTTGATCAGATACGCTCGTATTTCAAGTATATAATAAGATAAATCATTGTTTTCTAGTTATTTCAGTTCTCAATAGACATACATAAAGCCTTACTTATACTTTTTCTACCGATTTCCGTTAATTATCGACTAAAAGGGACTTAACGGATGCGATAAATTGTGTAGTGTAAGCAGTAAGACAGATTATTATCTGTAGTAAAGTTAACATAAACCGATACCTATTTTACCACAGTAACTACCACGTCTAAATGTTTGATGAGACATATCAGCCCAAAACACGGCTCAATAATTTGCCACGTATGTGTGCTATCAACCACTCGCCTGAGAATCCTTCCATTAGATCGGGTTAGGTCCTTAATGTCATTTAAAGAACGTTCTCGTATACCTACGAACGTTTTTAATATTAAATGTTGTTTAATCAAAATTAATAAGTTTTATGAACTAAATGCAAAACCTGAAAAATATTGATTTGTTTTTGACTTTGACTTTTTGCCTCCAATGGCGCTACTACCTACAAAACACTTTGGTACTGCGGTAAGCGTATCCAAATCGATACTAAATGCCTATCGATAAATGGGCATCTCTATCGCCTTATCAATGTTACTTCGCCCGCTACGTGTCTCCAAATTTATGCCAACACGAGTGCCACATGTACGTGTCTTTTGCTAAAGAGACTCAGCCGACTGCTGTGCAAATATTGGTGCCCCATTGTCTTCAGAAAATAACAATAATTAACAACTGCTGAACATGTACTGTTATGTTACCCAAAAGGATCTTGTGTAATACCATAATGCGCCGGACCCCGTAGACATGTTGACTTGCGTTTTAGAAAATAATTATGTACTTAGGTAGGTACTGTGATGCTACAATAAGGAGGTGAATATATTTTAATTCAAAATTAAAAATGTTTATTTAGTCGGGGGCTACCGCGCATCACTTTTTTCACTAGATGGCGCCTCTAGGAAGTGAGGTCTTTTTGACAGTTGATATTAAAAATTATAAATATAACTATATTAAAATAAAATAATCAATGCGTATACTAACATTTGAAAAAGTAAACTGTCACTAATAATTGTCACTAGTTTGGCCTTCTTCTAGGCATAGATTTTAGCGTCACTGTCAAAAAGACCTCACGTCACAGAGGCGCCATCTAGTGAAAAAAGGGATGCGCGGTCGCCCCCATTGGCCACGTGCTGGGTCTTTTACACCGAATTGCTTTTACATTTAATCCAAAGTAGCTGATGATCAGACGTTTCTTCACTAATATCAATTTGTCAAAATTAATTCAAATTTCAATGGACCCCTAATGTGGCCTAACATTCGGCCGATACGGGGCCCGGGGTTCGGTATCACTTTAACTGCCGCACTCAGAGACGTCAATTAAGTTTTAAGTTTCATTAAAGTTGCTGCGTCTTATTGGTCTTATTCTATTGCTATAGCAAAGAAAGTGACAGCAGCTACTTTAATGAAACTTAAATCTTAATTGACGTCTCTGAGTGCGGCCGTAAGACCCAGATTACCACTCGCCATTTGGTTGCCTCTCCGGTGAAACTTGAAGTGCCTTTGCCTTGAATAAGTCCGATTTCCGCGATATTTTGGGTTCCGTACCAAAACAGTAAAAACGGAACCCTTATGGTGAGACTTCGTTGTCTGTCTGTCTGTATGTCACAGTAGTTTTTCTCAGCAACTACACAAGCTATCAACTTGAAATTTGGCATAGTTGTATAACTTGCTTGCCCGCATCTGGTTTTAGTAAAAAAATATGAAACTAATTTTATAAATAATTGAAAAAAGGTCTAGAATGGGGGGTTGAATAATGAAAGTGATTTGATTATAGCAAGTGGGGTGTCATATGAAAGGGCTCAATCTGCACATTTCAAAACTACCTATTTTTTTTATAATTTTCCGTGACGTACTTTTTGATTTTTAACCAAAAATGTTCAAAAAATTGCCGTTCTCCTCCCTTATCTTTGAAGTTTATGAACCGAAAAATCTGGAAAATTCCTAACTTATCTAGATAATTACTTATATTTTGAAATGATATGATAATTATGAAATATTAAAACGAAGTGTTCAAAGTTTATAGTTTTCGAGAAATTGACAAAAAACTATCAACAAATTAATGTTAAGGCAACTCAAAATAGACCTTATTGCATACGAATTAAAGTACATAAAAAGGTATATTTTTGAAGTACGCGAGTCCGACTCGCACTTGACCGGCATTTTTTTAATATGTTGTAGGTACTTAGTTATTTTATTATGAAAAACTAGTTGAGTAGCACTGTAAATATTTTTATTTCTAAGTATTAAGTTTTGGTCATCATAGGTATTAAGTATTTTAAGGTTGTCAATTTCACTGCCAACAAATAAAGCCGTGTTTTGTGAAAAATGTATAACTTTTATTGGATATTTTTTCGTTTTAGAAAACTAGTAGGTACCTGGGAGACCGAGGAGCGTCGTCGCTGGGGTCCGACTCGAATTCGGTCCATAGCTGGGGTTCGAACCCACGGTCTTGGAGTAGTAGGCCAACGCTTTAACCATTACGCTAGTTAGACGGCGGCAGCCGCAGCGAAAGTACGAACCATATTGCGCGGGAAATCTTTTTGCGTGAAAATACGGGGAAAACGAATTTTCCCAGATGTGAGACCTAGCTAGATCGAATTTTCGCCCCCGTAAACCGCTATATCGCAATAATCATAGAGCCGTTTTCTAGATATATATAAATTTTGAATATGTTGTCTTGTTTAGCTCATATAAGGCATTTATATGAATAATAAGTACAATTAAGTATTTAATAAAATACGCAAACATACGCCCATACAGTTTGAATTCAGGGTTTTGTATATATTTATCTATATACATATTTTTATCAGCTAAAACAATCCTCTCAAAATTCTAGATCAAAACGATACCGCTCGTGAAACAGGCCTGTCACCATTCCCTTTTTACCCGACTACGGCAAAGCCAAACGTAAGGGTAATATGACTTTAGCAGTCATGTATGTTTGTGTTTATCGACATTCGTCTATGGGTGATTAAGGCGGCGCTACACAAGACACTCGTAATCTTGAGGCGCCACAGACTCTTATTCTAATAATTACGTCCTGATCCGGTCCGTCCTGATCGTGCAATCGTCCTCGATGCATCATCACCACCTGCGAGATTAGCATGCATGAAAGAGATGCAATTTGAGAGGTGCTAGGGTAAGTAATACATCTATTACATATTCTAACGTAAGACTTAATGCTTAAGGTTTAAAATAAAAGGGTCTCGTCCAGACTCTTATTACCTTTTATTACTAAGCAATTTTATCCGGTATTGCTAGAGTAATTTAAATAAATTGTTCAAATCTATTAAGAGCCTGTACATACCTAACGTTTTTGACCGAAGGTCCAAGGGTTAAAAACGCTAGTGTGCATAGGCTCTAAGCTAAGCATGATAATTTAATTACTCTAGCAACTTTTTATTAGTGCTGTCACTTTATTCTTGTGTTGCATGTTAGGTTCGCAGCACACAGCAGAAGCCACCACCATGGTGAACCATTAGTAACAGCATTGACGAGTCCGCTCCTACCTAAGAACCAGAGGCTTCCGATGTTACTCCTGGTGTTATTGAGGTTTGTGCTTCCTCGTCTGATACCTACATAAGAATGATTAATAGTCGGACCTAAGCATTCCACAAAGACTCATGGAAGCTTCAAACACTTTCTCTCATTCAGATATACCTCAGCTTTTGTCATCATCATTATCATCATACTACTAAGTAATAAAAGCAGAGGTCTCACTGAATCGCATGTTCGTGCGAATGGGCAGAGGCATTCGATTTCGCCTACCTTAGGAAGCCTAGGAAGATGAAAACTCAGTCTCACCTCCCTAATGCTTACTAAACAAGCTTCACTGAATCGCATACCTAACAGACAAGAGGCATCACTGAATCGCATATCTAGTTAGGACAGAGGCATCGCTGAATTGCATGCAGTAGAGGCATCACTGAATCGCATATCACCCTGGGGCAGAGGCTTCCCAGTCGGTTCACTAATCTTTGGCAAACTGTATCGCTTTACCAACTTTCATTTCGCAAATAGGTGGTCATAGGTCTAACCTAACCTATGTAATAAGTAAGTGGCCACAGGTCTAACCTAACCTATTTAATAAGCCTATTTAACCTATGTAACCAATGTAAAAAAGCCTATGTAACCTATGTAGCGGTTCAAGCATAAATAAGTTTTTGAGAAATGGAAGTCCGGAAAACGACGCATTCGCCAAACGTACTTTTGTTCAAATAAACGGATACCATCCCAGTCACGTGACATCAAACATCGGCATAATAACCGTTCGATAAACTTTCGATATTCAAATACGTACCTACGATATGCAGCTACAAAAAGTAAAAAGCACGTTCGAAAAATCCAACTTTCCGCACGATATACAGCACAAAAATTACCACTTATTGAGCAACTGTATTAAAAATTATATTGCCGGTATCATCGCTGCAGATTTTTTCGGGCGGAAATAAATCGTATTTGGCTACCACTGAGGGCAACACTAAATTGGGCTGTCACTGTCAAATATTAAAAAAAATAGCACAATCAATCATGTTGAAAAGTTTGTGCAAAGCAGCTCGGGATTTTACTTATTTTAGGAATAAATACCCAAAAAATGTCTTTACAAAAACAAAAACGACATACGCTAATGCTTTTAGTAGACCAATACATAAGAAGGAACCGGTAGAAGTTGTAAAATGGGTCCTTGTGGTAAGGTTATCACGTAATATCAATGTAAAATATGGTTTCTACTTTAAGATTAAAGCAGGCAGGTATTCAGGTTTTTTCTAGACGCGTGTCTTAAATATTTAATAATAGTGAATCTGTGTGTTGAACTTGCCTTGTATTGTTACCCTTTATTTAAATATCCTACACTATTTGGGTAAATTTCCGGGCGTTTGAACCGCCGTCATTAGCGTTTTCAATATATTGACGAAATCAATGACACCTACCAGCAACTGACGTAAACAGAAGCAGAACCGGGGGTAGTTTCTATTAGCATCAGAAGTAGTAGCTGGAAGGTGTCATTGATTTCATCAATATATTGAAAACGCTGAAGACAACTTGTTTTTTTTCAAAAATACTATAGTTATTACTGTTACATAGGGCTAGTAGATTTTTTAATTATATAAATTATGGTTCGGCTGAAAACCAGCGCCGCGGCTCTGGCTGCAGCACATGCTGAGCCGAGTCCTATCTGACCTCACACTACAGCGCAACATTACTAAATTTTTGATCTTTTTTATCTTAAATCTGTGCATCTTATCTGTGTATCTTATTAGTCCTACAATGGTTTTATGTTATAAATTTGAGCTCCTCACCGCGTCACATGAATATTACCAGAATATTTTCCTTTGCTATCTAAGATGAGGCAAAATAAATATATTAGAATGGTACATATAAAAATCTTTAGATACACTTAGTTAAACTTCAGGTGCTTAACACTTTGTAGTGCATTACCGTGATTAGTGATCAATTAGCCATACTACTTGACATCTATAGACGTCACCGCCACTCAATGTGTTAAAGATGTTTATATGTAAGTAACATTCATATTATGCCTTTTTTACATGGCGGTTTTACTAATGACAAGGGAATGAAAACTGAAAACACCCGCAGTATAAGGGCCCTTTCGATTTGGACGACCACATATACCTAATCAATCCATAAACAAAAACAGTGTGTCTTTAAAATCTGTTGATAATTCAGTCCCGAATATTGATGACAGTGATTTTATTCTTAGAGAATGAAAACTAGGCAAACATTGTGATTTGTTTTATACAATGAAGAATTATTGGCATCTGGATATATAGTACAAAGTGACAACCCTGAAAATAAAATGAAATTGTTTGTATCTTCTGAGTAACGCAGAATTTAATTGTAGTTTAAATACTGCTGATAAAGGCATGTTTAAGTTATTGTTTAATAATTTTCTAACAGTGGCAAAACAAATCAAATTCATGAACATTTCACTAACATGATTTTATCATAATATTCTCAAAGCACTTTATCAATATGGTTTTAATTGCAGGTCATTCCCGTGACTTCATTTGGCCTTGGCTGCTGGCAAGTGTACCGTCTGCAATGGAAACTAGAGCTTATAGATATCCTGCAATCAAAATCAAATGCAACCCCTGTCCCAATACCTACAGAGTTAGTACTTCACCTTACCATATTATTGTAAAGGGTATGCCAACAATTAATTGGAATTGAAAATCCAAAGATGTGTTAGCCTCAGCCAGGATAGACCAACAAAATTCAGTTTTTCTTGAGTTCACTAAAATTACATGATTAGATCTTCTGCACACTGGATGCGGTCCGGTCATGCGGTCCAATCCTCAGTACAAATGGAGGATCGGATCACATAACCGGACTGCATCCTGTGTGCTGAAGCTCTTAGCTCAGTTTTTTAACTGTGGTTCAAAACGCAACTTTCCTAGAGTTGACAAAAATCACATCCTTAGCGTCATCATCAGTACTATATTATTATAGTAGCAAATTTAGGTAAACACACCTCCAAAACAATTTTTATCATAAGAGTGCTAATGCACTGTGTCTGATCTGGTTTTGAGGAAATGCCATGCGAGAATTTTGTATGGCTGTGGTGGAAACGCAGCCTAATGGCGATACACCCGCTCGGAAGAATGCAAAAAACTCCAATCGGTAGCAGCACCATTTCAATATTTAAAAAAAAATGGTATTTAGTGCTTCATATAATTTATTTTTTAAATTTGAATGAATTATAAAATATACTTCTTCATTCATAATTCTGAAAACGGTTAATATTTCTACAGCAACTTTTGCTGTGCCAAATTTTGAGTAGAATGGAACGGTTTGTTGTTACTTGTAACTGTCATACCCTTATAATCTGTGGTAACTGTTTCTCAGTTGCAATTTGAGATTTTCAGAGAGACGCCCCCAAACCCTAGGGCCACACTAACGCGAAACGCCTTTAAAAATCAACGTCTATCGCCTTATGCTGTTGCGCATAAGGACTATCATCATCGTGATAATTAACCTTTTCAACGTCATGTCAAATACAAAAAGTAGGCACTCATATGCCAATAACAGCTAGAAACCAGAGCTAATGTCAACCTTCCTCAAAGACACTTAGGTCTATTTTACTCTGTTAACTCTTTCGGCGCGCATGATGCACATGTGCTTCATGGGATTGCACCCCCTCGCGCGCGCATGATGCACATGTGCTTCATGGGATTGCGGGTCCTTGAGCGCGCATGATGCACATGTGCTTCATCACAAATGCCCAAAAATTAAGTAGTTTTTCGTTGATTTAGATTAATAGGTAAGTAAATAATGTAATGTCATAAATATATTTTGTTTATTCCCAGGTATAAACAGAAAAATATTACTTTGAAATTTGACTATCATTATTTATCTGTATTTGGTTAAAAGTTGTCTTCTTTATTTGACAAACCGAAAGCGTAGGCCTCAAAGTTCTTTTTCATATAAATAAATAAACTTTATATTTATATTTTCATTTTAAAATGCCATGATAACCACGGTGCTTCATTGCGCCGGAGCGTACTGCATTTATTTTTAAGCGAGTCTAAAATGTAACAAATAGTATCCGCGTTGTACGATATTAGACGTTATTGCAACTGCCTCAAGGTTGATTTTTCTTTAACACGCGCGGTTCTCGTCTTCGTGGTTAACACTATACAATAATCAGAGAAACCAAGAAATGTTTATAACGTTATATTAGTTTTTATTTTATGAAGTGAAATTAAATCTTCGGTCCCTGACCACAACGTTGCGGTTTCCTTTGTTCTTGAGAACAATGGAGAAGATGTTTATTTAGGTAGGATTATTTGTATGATTAAAAAATATATCTGATCAGTGAAAGTTACGGGCCGTATCTAAGGATAAAAATGCTTCTAACAATAAGCACTGGAGAGGCGACGATACTAATATATTATTATCAGCTCGTTAAAACTTATTTGTTTGTGTAATTTTCTGAACTGGTCGTATTTTGCGCTATTTTATGCACGGGGTGGTGGAGTGTACCTTCTCCCACTCTACCAGACAAGCCGACTTCCCGAAGCCAAAAGAGTTCGTTCAGGTAAAAAAATGTTTATTGTTCGAATTACCTGCTCCAGCGTCCACCCAGTATAGATAGTAAACATAGCAAAAACTAAGTTAGGAACAGATCGTATTTACACTTCAATCTTCTCTCAGAACGGAAAAGGCTATCGAAGTGTTATTTTATTAATTTTTATACTTAATAATTGATATGCTGATGACAAAACCATCGATCAAGTTTAGTTATAGACAGTTAATCTATTATTATATTTTTGAGAAGAATATAGATTTACTTATTTAATAATATTTGAATTTTAAAAAAGAGAATAACGATAAGGAACTTTTTCAATTGTTTGGCCGCTTAAACAATAACAAAACCATTTCGATAGCATAATTAATTCAAAATCAGGTTTTCCTATTAAATTAAACTTTTAATCATGCATTATGTAATTTCTCAGAGCCAAATTTTTGAAGTAAATTGTAGAATTTGCATAGAGCCCAATCGATAAATATTAAACCAATCAGTGAGCGGAATTATTTTTTTTACATTCATTTGGAGAATGCTAAGTTTAAATAAGTTCAAAAGTTCCAATTGCTGTCAATAAACGGTTGCAAGCCGAAGCCGGTATCAAAACAAAAAATAATTAAATTAGTACGTAATGATTTAAACCGGAGTAAATTTAAACAAGGTGAGTTGCACAGGTGTTTCATTGCAGGTAAAATCCCATTTCCGGTTGAAAATCGTTATCAGTAAATATAGGTCGCAGAAAGGGTTCTTTTATCATCGCCGCTTTCGCTCCCACATTTTGGTTATAATAAAACAGTGCATGTGCCCATATATATCTGCACCTGCAACACTGACAAAAGGACCTAATCGAACACATATTCATAAATAACAGTCATAATTTTTCATTTCACCAAAAAAAAAACAATTTAATAATAAATATAAAAGTTATTTTTTTCTTTTACCCGAAAATAAACACTTTGTGTTTGGTTATTCTAAACGGCGCATGACGCCATCCATTCCTTTGTTGTCCGAGGCGGCAAAAAGTGTGCGGTACTACGGCGCGCGATGATGCACAGGGTGGTCATGGTTTTTAGTACGAAACAAAATGTATGTGCGCGCGGGCGGGTTGCAGCGCGCAGTGAGGCCCGCGCGTGTGAGCATTGCAGCGCGCTAGGAGGCGCTCGCGCCGAAAGAGTTAACTACGACGGACATTTCCGTGGTTAGCGTTAAACCAGTAGTGCGGATATATCTGTCAATAGCGTTGAAAAGGTTAACGGCGTTTCCCCGTTAGTGTGGCCCCGGCATAACTGAGTCACAAACTTTTACGTTTATATTATTAACTTCAGTATAATTAAATAATTCCACTTGGACGCTGTAGTAAAGTAATAATTAAATTTGTTGTAATTTGTAATTATATTAATTTGCAGCTTTTCACTGTTGGATGAGATGGAGTATTTGCCGGTCAAGGTCAGAGGAGAGTTTTTACATGATAAGGAGATACTCATCGGACCCAGAGCACTTATTGAGTATGAATATCAAAGATTTGGATCTTTAGTGTCTGACCCAAAAAAGAATCAGGGGTGGCTAGTTGTTACACCATTTAAATTATCAGAAACTGGGTAAGTTGCATTACAGAAGTGAGTGGTTAGATTTTTCTCATATATAATTAAAGAGTCATAAAAAGGGTGATCCATTGGAAAGCCAGAGAGTGATTAATAATAAATAATTGACGACGCGGTTAGCCTAGTTGGTAGTGACCCTGCCTACGAAGCTAGCGGTCCCGGGTTCGAATCCCGGTATGGGCAAATATTTGTGTGATGAGCGCGAGTATTTGTTCCTGAGTCATGGATGTTTTCTATATATTTAAGTATGTAATTCTTTATATAAGTAAGTATATCGTTGCCTAGTACCCATAGTACAAGCCTAGAGCTTAGTTTGGGACTAGGTCAATTTGTGTGAGATTGTCCCTGATATTTATTTATTTATTTATAAATACTCTTTAAAAGGCGACTCTTGTCCAATTTCAATTAAAATGCGTTTGGTATATAACACATTTAGTAACTATTAAGTTACTAATAAAAATGCGTAGGGATGTGATGACCCCATCGCCCGCTGGTTTTTCCAGTGCAATCAGTTACCGCAGGGCAGCTAGTGGCGAGCTGTTGGTGAGTAGCGACACCACGGACCTGAGTGCTCCCGAGGGAAGTCCCTGTTCCTCACCTTCCGCTTGCCTTCACCGGCCGGTTGGAGTGTACTATGACGAGAAACAGACCCTCGCCTCTGGCTTGCCTTTGTTGGTCGTTCAGAGTGGAGTCGCTAGGGCTATATGCTCGAAGGGCGGATGCGTTGCGTAAGTGGTGAGTGGGCAGGGCACCTTATAGTGGATAAACCGTAATCCGCTGATGGGGGGCACTTAGGTCGTTCTAATAATGCGAAGTAAGGTTTAGTAAAAGTGCCACGGTATTCGAGATATTTGGTTATTTTATTGTTTACGAAATTCGACACCCTTACTCGATTTTTTGGTTGCGGTTAGTGAACTAATGCCGGTAGCACACCTCCGCCGCGAAACTGTGGCGGAATCGTGATATTTAATACGAAATTGACTTTATTTCGTTGCCAGAGTTTCGCTACTACAGTTTCGCGGCGGAGGTGTGCTACCGGCGTAAGATGTTTTTTTTTTCTTTTTAGCTTAATATTGTTTAATAGTTGTGTTATGTTATCAGACTAGTGGCTCTGTGAACTGTATCTCCGCCATTCTGAAAATTTTCGAAAAACTGAATCGCCAAAAAAAAACCATATAATTATCGAACCCACTCACAAAATTTCACGAGAAACTGTTGAGAAAAACGACCTGTATAGGAACAGCCGGACAGCCACATTTTTATTTTTTGTTTGTTGTTGTGTCCTTTTCTCCACTCGTCCCTATCTAGAGCACGCTAGGATCCGCAATCCCTTGCAAACGCGTCTAGGTCATCCCGCCATCTCCTGGGTCAACCTCTGCTACGGTGTCCATCGCGTGGAAGCCAGTCGGTGGTATTTATAGCCCATCTCCCACCGTACAAGCGGCAGACGTACCCCGCCCACGTCATGGACAAAAGCTGTGCTATAGCTGTTATGATTTTTTTCATCAAATCATGTCCGTTTCCCTCGGTCTCTTCGAGACCGTGAAGAATAAGGTTACTTTTCCGTGAAACATATTAATTATTCTTACTATATTGAAACATATTATTACATTTTATCTACAATTTGTTTGTTTTTGTGCAGCGACATTATCTTAATTAATCGAGGCTGGGTTCACCAGAGCATGCGTCCCAAGGAAAAACGCGAGGCTTCCATGGTTAAAGGCGAACTAGAATTGACTGGCCTAGTGAGGCTAACTGAGAAGCGAGCGCCGTTCATGCCTAAGAACAATCCTGAAAAGGGCTCGTGGTTCACCAGGTGAGTCACACGCAATCAAAGTGCCCTTCAGTTTTTGTGATGCACCCGTTTAGCATTTAAGCGACGAAGTATAGTTAGTACCGGTAGTATCGCAGGTCTTTAACTAAAAGGCCTAATTACACCTTTTTGAAATTAGTTGTCCTAAATTGCTTAGTTACGTAATTCAGATCAGTGTAATCGCATTCAGCAAGTACGGACGGATTGTAAATTAATTAAGTAGGTACCTAAGCCATTTAGGACGACTAAATCCAGAGTAATTTGAGTCACAGAGAGTGCGCTTTTGCGGATTGAAAACATTATAAAACGTTAGATCGTCTGCGTTCGCGGTGTTCCACTTGAGAAAAATTTACCTTGGGTACGTTCCACTAAACGCCCGCAGCGCCATCGACCACGACCGCTGAAATTGCCGTTCCACTAACGTAAAAACGCCGCGGGCGTTGTAGGCGAATGTTATAGGTGGAACGCACATGTTGAGCGCTGTGTGCTCGCAATATGGCGGCATGGTGAAAACGTGCAGCTGTGGGGGTTGTGAGTAAATATTTCGCATGGATTGGAGTAGAATTTAATTCAACATGGATTGCCGTGATTTTATGGTTGCGTTTTTGACAAAACGAATGAGAGATAATGACTCGAAAGCCGCCACATTTAAAATTACCGCCACACGCTTCAGTGAAAGCCCACTCTGTCCCATCAATATTTTGTGGGCGAAGTGGGCGCGATGTGTTCGCGAACAGTGACGTCATCTATGACGTCGAGCGATCGCTCGCGACGACCACGGGCCTTAGGTGGAACGATACAGAGGGTGTTATGGGCCTACCACACGCACAAGCTTCACCACAGTTTTGCCTGCGCAAGCCAAAACTGAACACTTCGTGTCTATAGAGTTTTACCAACCACACGCTCCGTGTTCCGTGTACAAACCGGCCTGCGCAGGCAAAACTGTGGTGAAGCTTGTGCGTGTGGTAGGCCTATTACGATCGTTGCGGGCGTTAATTTGAACGTACCCCTTGTTCCTTGCAATGTGGTAAACCCCTCCCCTTTTTTCTAACAGCCAATCAGGATTCAATTTGAATAGTGTGCGAACTACTCAGAGTAAAGAATAAAATGCAATCAGTCGCGTACTGCACTCCGCCGTGTTTGTTGTCGTTGCTACCTTTCATTTTCGCTGTCTAAGTTTTACGATCTCTGCTATTCTTTTTGGACTTTCGTGATTTGCCTACCTACTTGTATCCATTTGAGTAGCGACTTTACCGTCTAAGCTAGAAGGTTCTAATTGTAACGACAGAACGTTCGCTACAACAGATAGAGACAATACCATTTTTGAAACATAAGCTTTCTCTCTCAATATACCAAATCCGTGTTGTGTTTTAATTCTCATAAAGTCATAAAGGATTTTAAACGGCGATAGTAGGTACCTATAATTATACTGGATGTTTTTTTATTCGTCTTAAACATTTTGGGGGTTAAATCAGTAAGTCATACTGAGCAACTTTCACTATGGCACCAACCCCGAAATCGCGGAAAAAAAATTGACCCTCCCATACAAAACATCGTCAGCTGACTAGCCAAAATGTATGGGATGGTCAATTTTTTTTTCGCGATTTCGGGGTTGGTTCCATAGTGAAAGTTGATCAGTATGACTTACTGATTTAACCCCCAAATTGTTTAAGACGAATAAAAAAAGACCCTGTATAGGTACATATTTTTACAAAACTATTTTTTGTCGATGATGGTGCTTCTTTATTTTTACTTATATTTCTCAGCTGATAACCTGCAACACAACGGAGCCGTTTTTCTTTATATAAGTATAGTGATTGTGTGTTGCAGGGACCTGGAGGCGATGAGCGCGAGCGCGGGCTGCGCGCCGGTGTGGCTGGACGCGCGCGGCGTGCCCGACCCGCCCGCCGGCTGGCCCGTGCCGAACCAGACGCGCGTCACCCTAAGGAACGAGCACTTTTCATACGCGGTCACCTGGTACTTGCTGTCTGCTTTCACAGCAGTCATGTGGCATCGGTTTTTTATACGGAAGTTACCTCTTATTTAAAATCGTTTGAAGATTGTTTCAAAAACAAAGTAAATGTATTATGTTAAATAGAAATATTATAAACAAAGTAGTAATTTCGAGTATTATTAATAACTACCATTCCATTCTACAGCTCAATCGGACACCGAGTAGTTCTAATTCAGCTTGCAAGGTTTGACTATGGATTTCGTGTAGTCCGAAATAAAGATTTATTATTATTTGACCTAAACAAACAAACACTGCATGTTAAACAAAAACTTGCAAAATAACGTATTGTTTGTTTTCCAAAAATGTATTGATTTCATGTAAAAATATTACATTTGAAGTACAAGTCATTCTAAAAGAGCGTATGTGACGATATGCCTGAACCGGTAATCCATCATTTTACCGAAGATCGTTTCATCGATTATTGTTTCCTATAACACTATTCGTAGGATTTTATTATCACTTAGGAATCATTCATCAAACGTCGATAGATCGCTCATACATTTGCTCGAATTACCGTTTACACAAGAATCAACTCATCGAATTTTACTTTATTATTTTATTTGTCTATCGACATAGTCGTTTATCGAATCACCTATATATGTATACTATAATTTTAGACTAACGAAAGTTTCAGTTCCCAAAATTCTTTTTCCATAGAAAATCGTTTCACTGGTGTTACTATACTCGATAATTCGTTTCAACGACAGAGCATTTTCATAAGTCACGTTTTCTCGATTCTCATTTTGCCGAATTATCACCGCCATAGCCGAATAACGTTTTTACTTAGATTTTACTGTCTAATACTGAATTATCATAATATTTACTTGTTAAAAGGTGCTAAAAAGTGTGTTACGTGCTAATATAAATTACGTAATATACGTACGTAAATTAGGGGGGGCTCGGGGGGCGAAGCCCCCCGCAGGAAAAAAAATAAAATAGTAACAATTGTACTATTGGTGGGTTAGGTTAGGGTTATCTTGTGACCTTTAGAGCGGAAATAGGCACCCTAGGTGGTGTGGTATTATGCTATACCCATCAAAATTGGGTTGGTTAGGAGGGTTCACGTCATGCAGCCCTTAGAACGCAAGACTAACAGTTAGGTACAAAATGCATCGTTCGATGAAACGTTACTGCGATGAAACATTGTTCGTGGCAATAATAATATATGGGACGTACCATCTGTGAATCATGTTTCAATAAATTAATACTACAACTAACTAATTATTATGTGAAAGGTAAAATCGATGAATAGTTAAGCTACGATTTGAGACAAATTCGAAACGATTCAAGATGAATAGTTGTTCGATTATTTAAAAAACAATGAACTGATGTTTATGTGATTAGAAAAAAAAATTAAATGACATTCGTGGAATAGTTTTCGGTGATATGAAATTAGATGAAAGAAATTTCGATAAAATGAATGACACCCGCCTGAACCAACCCGAGTCAACCTTTGTCTGTTTTGTACCGGCGATAAAAAACTACATTTTGACCGAACCAATAAGCCAATTGCCATCCGATCCTGGTGGGCAGCTTCTGAGAAACAACCTTTCAATAATTCGAAGAAAAGGGTTTCATGGCGACTTTGAAGGGTTGTTTCTCAGAAACTGCGCAGCAGGATCGGGTGGCATTTCTTTACAACATGTTATGGTGGTACCAATAAATAAGTTGGCCAATTTTGGAGCAGTTGCCTTTTAACGTTTTTTAAATTCGCTCGTGCGAAAACTGCCCGCGTGTTTTGATGGTTTTTTTTTACTATATAAACTTCAAAGCAAGCGCATTCCCACCGGTTGCCTCGTCAAAAAAATTTGGCTAGGCGTATGCTGAGACGCAGGCGACGCAGTTCTACGCAACGCAGGGCAGAGCAGATTTAGTAACGCATGAACTTCCTTGAAGCTGCGTGCCTGCGTCTGTCCTGTTCTGCGCCTCGTAGAATGTAGACAGATTTCTGCTCTGCCCTGCGCTGCGTGGAACTGCGACGCCTGCTTCTCAGCATACGCCCAGTCTTTACGTTTTACCCCTCCCATATCTCCGCCCCCGTCCATTTGAGGACCATTCGGCCGCTGGAGGAGGAGGTTCGGTATAGACATGTGCGCCGATCAATAAATTGTTGGCGGCTTGCGCCGGTTTAAAATCGGCGGCGGCGGCGTAAAATCGGCGTGATTTTTTCCATGATAGAAATTTTAAAAAAGCTTATTTTTCACGGCTAATAATTAATAAATAAATAAAAAATCAACTGTTTCAATGAGTTTTATTTATTGTATCGCGACTTGAACTTGGAATCTCTTGGAAAAAAAATAATTAATTATAGCTGCGTGTGTGAACTCTGTCAACTAGTACGGAAAACATACCTAAACTATACGGAAATATATCGTAAGATGCCTTGCTATATATTAAAATACCAAAATAAATATTATAGCTCCGTGTGTGACGCGCTTAATAAGGTGTGGACCTAATAATCTTTGTACTTCCTATTTATTATTTTTGACGTTATTAAGTTTAAAATATGCCATGAAATGTTATGACTACTTATTTCTTTTATTACTTTCGACAAATATAACACGCAATAATTGAAATTTCAATTTATACTCTTCACTATTAAGATTTTCAACATTATGGCTGATACAACTTAGGATGAAAAACGTTATGTAGGTACTATAAAAATTGAAACTTGAACTTTATGGGAGTCAATATAGACCCGTGCTCGAGACACACTTGGCCGGTTTTCTTAAAAATAGGAGTTGAGGAAAACAATAATTCTTGTGATAGTTACTTTATTAGCGTCACCGCCGATCCAGTATACTACTATACTTATTGATTAAAATGATTACAGACAATTATAACATTTACAACATTGATCGTAATGCGTTTTATAGAAAATGACATAACTAAATGTACAGTGCAAGATACAATTAATTGCCCTTGTGTTGCTGTTATGTATAACAGGTAACGTACACACAGCAGTCCAAAAACAATAAGTTTAATTGATTTCATCTAAAATCGCCGACAATAAATAATACATGCAAATGACGACCAATAACGCTGAATATGTTAAATACTGTCCTTGTCATAAATATTATAATTTTATCTCGAGCCGAATGAACATAGGTCTCCGATATTAAGGGAGTTACTTTCGCTACGTCTATCTAACACTAGCATTTATGTTTACTTGAAACTGTTAAGTGTTAAATAATAAAATCTGATCTTACTTATCTATTTAGACGCAACGAATGTTGAATATGATTTCGTGAATTTTATTAATGCTAAAGCAAATAAAACAGTCAAAATACTTAACAAATTATTAGTCGCCAGTACGCTTGCGTCTTCATACAAACATTGTTTCATTTTAATCTTAAAACTGCATATCCAAATGAAGTAAAACTTTGCAGTCGTTATTTTAGCCATCGGTGATATCAGAAATTATATTTCGACCGATGTCGATGCAAAATTGGCTGTCGAGGTGACAACCTTGTTTTTTTTATGCAGTGTTATTCTGCTATTCTTTTGACTCTTCCGTTTCTTATTCTTGGCTTGTACAGAGGAGTTTTTAATGTTGAAGTCCACATCAGAAATGAGTGTGTCAGATTTTTCACTGCACATTTAGTTGGAGTGGTTTTCAGAAAGATATCAGGTCTCTCAGTGGTTACAGAGGCGTTATCTATGAGTCTCCGCCTTTTCTTCTTAGATTCGGGGACAGGGCTGGCACTGCGGGGAACGCGCGCGGGCGGCCATAGCCAGCGAGGCAGGGCGCGCGCTTCGTCACGATCCAGAAACTGATCTCGTCCATACTGCTCATAAAGGGAGCATCCTGAGCGAGGCGTGGGAGAGCACAGCAGCGCCCGCGCCGCGAGGCCCAGCGCCCCCACCCGCACGCGCCCTGCGAGCTTACGCTTGACTGC
This sequence comes from Tortrix viridana, assembly GCA_963241965.1. NCBI lineage: Eukaryota > Metazoa > Arthropoda > Insecta > Lepidoptera > Tortricidae > Tortrix > Tortrix viridana. The sequence goes on from OY725171.1 coordinate 11,660,837, forward strand.
GCAGGCCCAAGCCTGCGACGACACGCCTTGTCCATTCTCTGGATATCGATCACATTCCATAAACTTTATGTTGCTCGTCTTTCTTAGGGGGAAGAACTCCAGCTCCGAACGAAGAGGATAATTCCGACGGACGCTAATGTCATCACCGGGCAGGACGAAGCTCCCGATCACATTAAACGATTACTGTTACACGTTTGACGACGATAAAACCAGCCGTAACTCTAAACTGATCGAACTACGATATTGTATAAAAATTTGAAAGCTGCACATAAATACAATTTTTTGACGCAATAAACTTCTTTTACCAAGATTCTCAGTGTGGAATGAGGGCACAGGTAAAAATAGCTTGAAAATAAGTAATATAACCCTGCCCTGTAACTTTTCTCCCGGGTTAGATTTTTTTGTGCCCATATTTGAAATCAGTTTCATAGCCCGACGCCATTTGGGCCACAGTCCATACAAACATGTCCGATCACCGTACCCCGATTTTAAAGTTTGGAAATCTTTGGCCGCCGGATATGACGTAGCCACTGGCCACTGTTAATTATTGTTATCGTACGTACATCGATGCGCATTAACGTAATGTTAACGATAACAACAATTACTTTGTTTTTATCACCGGCGGCGGCGGCGACCTAGGTACTGGCCGCTATAAAAGGAGAGGCTAGCCAGTTAATGAATCATTCAGCCGCCAGACTCGGCCGGGGTAACACGTTGGACGAACACAAGAAATTTGTATTTCGCAACAAAGATGGAAGAGACACAGTGTCTGGCCGCTATAAAAGGAGAGGCTAGCCAGTTAATGAATCATTCAGCCGCCAGACTCGGCCGGGGTAACACGTTGGACGAACACAAGAAATTTGTATTTCGCAACAAAGATGGAAGAGACACAGTGTACGATCGTAAACGAGGATTCGCTACTCTGCAACGAGAAAGAACCATTGTCGGACGAAGAGGAACCCTATCAGATTGGGTCACTATTCAACCGCGAGAAGGACAGTTAGGAGGTAACGATGGAGAATACGCAGGCGATACTGGAAGCTCCGAAGAAGCTGCTGAAAAAAAAAGGCGAGTCGAAGAAAGAAGCCGCAGTGCCAGCAGCAGTTCCAGTGAAAGCGGGAACGAGTCAGAGCAAGAAGAGTCGGACAGTGAAGACGTCTCAGCTATACGTATGGTTAGAGACTTATTGGCACACAAGTCTGACAGTAATACTAATAAACGACTTTTTAAAGAAGGCGAGGAAGTGGAGTATGGACAAGAAGAGGAGCGACATGTACAAGACAGTTCATGCTCTGACTCGGATCATGATGGAGTTCATAAGGTACCTGCAGGAGAAGGAGATAATACCGCTCGAAAACGGTTCCATGAATCTCTCATTCGAGACATTCGCCATGTGGGCTTCAAAAGACGGATTATTCACGACGTATTCGAATCTCCTGGGGATGGATACGGTGAAAGATTTAGAAACGGTGTACTTCGAAATCTCCGAGATAGCGACAGCGTACGAAGAAGCAGAAGAGGACCACCCCGAGGACTTTGCTCATTGCAGAACACGGCACGCACACGCATGTCATCCATGACTGTACGCCTACGCCAGTAACACGTGCCGATGCAAATGTATTGACTAAATCAAAGAGTTCGAACAAAGGGAAGAAGGTGCAAATTATGGAAAAATCAACCAAAGCTCCCAGCAAATTATCAAAAACGAATCAGCCCTAGAGAGAGAAGCCACAGAGCTTAAAGCGGAAGTCATCGGTATCGGGAGCCGAAGAGATGGACAGCGATCAAGAAATAGAGTTAGCACAGGCCAAAAAGAAGGTGACTTTCAAGAAGACCGAGCAGAAGGAAGACAGGGACTTCAATTGCTTGCTAGACGATATTGTCCAAGCAGCCTCTTTGACGAGGGGTACGTCACGAATCTGTCAATCTATTGCTGTACAGGACGCAGACGAATTCATTTCTTTGGAGTCGCCGGGGGTGTCTGGCAAGTGGGTAATGTAATTCGACATTTACCCTTACAAATATTGCGCTCGGCATGCCAAAAACACCTGGTGGCAAAAAGCGATAATGAGGTCCACCATGGTAGTCTCTGGGAAGGAGTCTCCTGTGGGACAACTAATGACCAAATTGAAGAAAGCCGTAATCCTTCAAATGACGCAATGCAAAAACGTGGAAACCGACCACGTGGCCACTGCTTCTTGAAGGAGAATACCAGGCGAAGTAGGTTTATTATTGTACCAGGAATGTGTATATTTCAAATTTAGATTTTGTTATTATTTTTAAATTGGCCAACTTTTATTTGTTACCCTACGAGGCATTCGAAATTGAAACGCTATTACGTTTGTATGGAGACACGAGGATCCTGAGACTCTTAAAGGAATAATCAATTATCAATTAATGAGATCACTGTCCTTAATTAAAAATATTTTTTTTTTTTAATATACCTAAATTCAAAAGAATCACTTAACATGATTACAAATATATACAAAATTGATTGGTGAATTAACAAATTGTTTCTAAGAACCAATGGCGTAGTTTCTTAATAAGTATTTTTATAATCCCGGGGTCCTGAAATGTCTTGTATTGTCAGAGTACAAATTTTTAGACTTAGTCTTGGTTCTAATACACATGATACCTTACTTTACTAAGCTCATGTATTTTCTTAAGATCGAAACCCTATGCTTTGCATATAATATTATTTTTTAAAGAAAATAGATCTAATGATCACAAACATGTAACTCTACATAAGTTAAGTATTATCCATTTCATGAATTTCTTAATGTTAACGCAGATAGCGTTCAATAGCTAGAGTTCCCAATCCGTGATCCCACCACGATGCTTACACTCGGAAAAAAAATAGAAAAGCAAAAGAGGACGTCGAGGACATTTAAGGCTTCGTCAAACAGCCGTCTTGGCGCGGCACAACGGAGGCGTGGCGCGTTCTTAAGTGTGGAAATTAACAAAGAGTTGTATGCAGGCTGTCACACATAGTCACGGCGTAATTTTCACGTATTTGTTTACAAATTTAGTGTATTTGCGACCATGGATGTAGATTTTTTTATTTATTCTATAAGAGAACGTTCAGTTCTATATGATTTAAAGCTACACAAACGAGATTACGAGAGAACGCGTTGCGCTGGAAACGCGCTGCGCTACGCTAAGTGCGGCGTGTTCTTGGCGCATCGCGACTTTTTCCTGCAGTGTGACTGCCGCGCCGCGCTACCGCCGCGCCGTGCCGCGCTGGCTGTTTGACGAAGCCTTTAGTTACTCTATTCTATAACTTTTTTGGTCAACTAAACCTATTCCGCAATTGTTACAAAATTACACGCGATTGGAAGGGATAATATCGCCCGCCTCGATACAAAGTAAAACCAATTTATAATTAATACTTTTGATGATCGAGTATAGCCTAATAGCGATTTATACGCTAAGGACCACTTGCAGCAAAAATATAAATCTAGATTTAGGCTAATAATTGGAATAAATAATTGGAACTGTCAGTTTAAATCTAGATTTAAGACTTAAAACCAGATTTAAAGTTTTCCTGCAAAGGACAATTTTTTTAGCGCTTTCGAATGATTAATATATATTTTTTAAATGAGACTCAAGCATAGAGCACATTGCTCGGCCAGATAATTAAATATACTCTCAGGAACCCATGATGGATTGATACAAGAAAAATATGGTTATAGAAATACGTTAGTCAACCAGACACATTAACGCATATCAAAGTGATACACTATAATGAGGGAAAATACCAAGGAGTGATCACTCAGAATTGACTTGCTTCTTTTTACAATATATAGATTAATAAGAGAAAATCATCTGACCATGCCATGCTACATGCCAATAGACAGGGTATTCACAATTTATAGCACCACACATTTCCAACATTGGAAAGGCAAATTTTGGAGTAGCTATTTCTGCCTAAACCTTGATGACCATCCAACCTTATATAGAATTAAAAAATATTTTAACAAAAAATTATAGGCGTAAATCAAAGTTGGAGACATGAATTTGTGGCACATGAGCTGGGTCTATTTTAGGGGTGGTTTTGTGGTCGCAGATGCCAAGTTCCTTGAGCTTCCACTCCCAACCCATTATTTGCACCGCGTGTAAAGTTTCAGCTTCAGTGTGCTGACGGCGAAGCATGCCCTCCTGCAAAGAAAGCGTCGTTTAAAAAAAAAAAAAATATTTATATTATTTACAGTCATGGCCTGATAATTAGGAACACGTTTATTTTTGCCTTCAAATATGACTTACCGAAATTTACCACCAATCGAAAAGTACTTGACCAATTTTATTGTTATTTACAATTTACTATAGACTAAGGTATACACTGAAGTACAATCAATTTATATTGAAAACGGACCTTTTATTTTATAGGGATTTATATACAGGCTGATGCATCCATACAATATTTTTCAACTTTTAATGAATGCTGAAGATAATTTTACAACAGGCATTAATTAATTATACATAACGTTTAACCTGTATTAGTTAACGATAAGTGTAATTCAAAATAAAATTGGTCAATGAAATTTTTGATTGGTGGTCAATTTCGGTAAGTCATATTTAAGGCAATTGTATGGGAAAAACACAAGCAACCCTAATTATCTGGCCACCACTGTATGTAAATGCTCTTTAGTATCTGTGCAGCTTGTGGTTCTTGTGTATCTTAGAAGGGTGAAATTACCTTGATTTTCTCCCATTTGTCATCAACTTCCTGCAGCCAAGAGTTAATTTGGCGGCTATTGCATCTAGAACGCTGGGCATTACGTTTTTCTTCTTGCTCTGGGGCCAGCACGTTGTACACTTCATTGTCTCGCAGCATAGTGCAGACAGAATAAGGAAGCGACTGTAAAAATCAAAAATCCGTCAGTTCCTACTGAGTTTTGCCATAATCTTACAATATGGATGACGGGTCATGTTGAATTTTACTATGTCAAAGTCAAAATATTGTCAAAAATTACAAATAATGCAAAATGTAATTTTAAAATAATAATTATAATTCTTTACATAAATTAAATTAAATTCACACATACAATCCATTAAAGCAAGAAAATAATTATTTAAATTAATTAATCATTAACACTATAAGCATTTAAAAATTACTAAATAGACGCAGAGATCAGACATAAACTGTGAAGTTAGCGTGCACTACGGCCATAACTCCATGTTAAATTCAGTTTTGCTAGAAAGAGATAGAAAAAAGCTTTAATGGCCTATATCTTGGTTATTATTAGTGTTATTCGAAAAATATTTTTCTCTACTGTTTGTTACATTAATGACTTTTTATAAAAGCAAAAAAAAATAATCCGCCGTATTACATTACGGCTAAACCCTAACCTAACCTAACAATACGGTTAGCCGTAATGTAACACGGCGGATTATACGATCCGACTGCGACATATATACCCCTAAACTAAAAATAAATGTATGACAACTATGTGCTTCAACGCATCATCATACCTATCGTCGCTTAACTAACAATAATGCTCAAGTCAAAATAGTCAGCGTAATTTGAAACTTTGTAGTATGTCATTAAGCTTTTAATTATCGTTGTGGCGTTGATTGGGTGGTGGTATTGTTAGCTAAGCGACGCCATTCGTTGAAAGATTGACTCTACTCTCTATTATATCCACGGGAAAAATTATTATCTACGAAATGGAAGAAACAGTAGCGTATTTTACTTTCGGACCCTCAAATTATGTATAAAAAAATATGTTAAACCTCCTATTGACGTGAAAGAACAGCATTTGACACATAAACACACGTTAGCATAAACATTATTTGTAACGATACTGCATATAAACGATAAATTGACTGACCAGGCAGCATATGATATACAATATTCAATAGATACCAAGAACAAGTTGTTTGTTAACCCTTCACCTGATTAATTACAGCGCGTTCGGCGCGTCCGTGCACTCTAAGGATTTCTTGTTCAACAGCTAAAACTAGCTTTTCTTTTTCAACCAGATGTTGAATACGCATTCGTGTCCTGTAAAAAGAAAAAAAAATCGGGTTAGCCTTCGGGCGGAGGAATTTAACCGGAAAAACACGGCCCAACGTAACCTATCCAACGTACAGCATCACGTACGGAAAATCCTACAAGTAAAAATATTAAATTAGAACCTTTCTTTCTCCTGATCAGTAAATTCGCTGACCATCTGCGACGGCAAATTGTGCGGGATCTCTACTTGAGGCTCCGGATTCACATTGCTTTGGAGAGTATAGGTGCAACGATTCATCAAGTATTTGTTGAAATCTTTAGGGGGCTTCGGTTTCACGGGAAACAAGCTCTTTTGACGACTTTCAATCTGTCAAGAGAACAAAGCTTAGAGGTTTGTATATTTATAAACGGTAACACTGTTGTGTTCTAGATATTGCACATAGTTACCTGCTTACGAATGTGGATGTACATTTGGTATGGATTCGAATGAGCAACATTATGAGATAGAGAACTATCTGCAGCCGGCTCGGTCTTGATCGGCTCACGTGAATCTTTGGATGCTTTGATCTTGCGTTTCCTGGGATGCAGCTCTACAGAAGCGCCAGGATTATTGCCTACAACACGACGTAGATTGTATTGCAACTAAACATAGTAAAAAATATTTACCAATATTACTGATACAATGACATTCAATAAAACTGTCTATAATTACTGGATGGATTGAAAAAGACATGTATTAGTAACAGATCAATATGCAGAAAGTATTTATTCACTTTGGGAATAAAGTGTACCTGGCTCCGATCTTCCCGCGCCTGTCGACGTGGAGGGCGCATGCTCATTATCCTGCCCCTATAACAATACAAAAGATGCGGTTTACACATTGATTTTACCGATACAACAGCAGCTAATTGCTAGACGGTTTATAATTCGTACCTTCCATCCACATTATTTTGCCTACTTTGCATGGGAAGCGGATCAAGGGGATGTAAGAATTATAAGCCCTCTAGAATCGAAGCCAACAACTACATTATCTACAACAGTTTGGAAATAAAAATACACAAAACTTCATGCTGTAAATAGTTATAATGAGTAGGTCGATCTTCTACGTGGAGCTGCGTGACACAGCGGCATGCTGCACCTGCGGACGTCTGCCGCGCGACTTCTATCTAACTTAATACTTGATACAGAGAACTTACAGAGCCCGAGGGCAGGGGGCTCTTGTTGGAACTCAATGTCGTCTGAGTAGACCCCGACCCGGAGCGACTTTCGCCCCCCGTCTGAGGGGAAATCCTTTCCTTGTCCTTCTCTCTCTCTCCATCGTTCGTCCTGTGCGAACGGAGGACTCTTTGTCCAGCCTTGGGAGGAAAAATATTTTTTGAGTAAACGTGTTAAAGAAAATCTTGATTCGCTAGCAGGTTTTTACATATGTTCCTTCTTTGGCTTACTGACTGACTACACCATAAAATTAATAACGTGTAAACCGGATGCACTAAAAGTTTCAGGAATCTAATACTTATAAATTTGTATATGTATATACTACTTGTAATACCTTTTTGCCATCATTAAGGTTGTATTAACCTAATATAACAAAACTAGCTTTCCTCCCGCGACTTCGTCTACGGAGTCAGTACTTTCATAAGTTAAAATATAGTCTATGCCCACCCTGAAAGTCCATTATAAATGATGGAGAAAGAATTTTTGAAATCGGATGTGTAGTTCCGGAGAACTTACCCCTTAAATACAAACAAAAAACAAAAATACAAACTTTACCTCTTTATAATATTAGTATAGATATTTATTTGTGTACAAAATAACAACTTTTTAACTTTGATAGTATCTGAGAAAAAGTGACCATGACAAACAGAAAGACGGACTGACGGACGGACATGGCGAAACTAGTTTAGTAAGTTTGAATACGGATCGCTAAAGAAGAAAAATATTATTTTAAATTTAAGAGTTTTTTGAACATTATTGGAATGAGTCAGATACAATTTATGTTACAGACAGAATTGGGAGATCAGAAACTTTTCCCGATGGATCCCTCACTTCTTGCCCAGCTTATTGTCAGCTGAGCCAAAATCGACTCGTGTCAATGGGTACCCCAACATTTGGAAAAATTCAACAGAGGAAGCTCAAATGCAGTTTTCAGCGTCGTTTCAGGTGACGAGTCGTGAGTATACGCGTATGAGCTTGAAACTAAGAAGCTATCTCGCGTGTGGGTCTATGAAGTCAACTTCATAACAATCATTGAGCTCAAGGTAACAAAAGTCAATACACCGCTCCGAATACAGATTTGGACAGTAAAAATGTTGAATTACTTGATTAATAATATTATTTCATACAGCTCGACCTAAAGCCCTTACAATTATTTGACAATACCTTAAATCAAGGGTAAGTTGCGTGATAGGAGCAGAGATGGGCATTATTCGAGGTTTTTTTTAATTAACTAATTATTCGAATAAAAAATCATTCGTCACAAAATTAATCGCGACTAATTTATTCGCGATTAATTTAACCGATCCAATTCTCATATGACGATTGATTTAAAATCGTAATTTTAGTCGAATAATTTTACGATTACAGCTGAAATAAAAGTAGGAACACACTCTTTTATTTTACCCATAACAACAATTCAAGATGTCTTGCGTCCACTTGAAGAGCCGTTCCAGCGTATATACTTGTGTTCTAATAATACAAGGTAGCTATTGCAGTGCAGATATGACCTACATTAGGTATACCATAATTATTTAAAGCCGCATTCACATTTGCCTGATGTGATGTGTCGTGATTCTCTCTGACGTGATGACAAGCGTGCAGATTTTTTTGTCGTGTTGTGACGTCGTCTGTCGATATTTTGAACCAAAATCGTGAGAAAGGCCGTGTGCACTTGTCTGATCCGTTGTGACGCAGCCGCTCCGCCATCACCACACACTGCGTCAAACAAATGTGAACGTAACCATACTAAATGTATGAAACCGGAACTGTTCTGACGCATCACGACACAACACATCAGACAAATGTGAATGCGGCTTAATTCATTCACATTATCTACCTATTCACTAATCATGTATTCAGCTAATTATATAACAAAAACTTCAATTATTATACAACTAAAAACAAATTACATAATGATGTAAGATTACATTAAACATATAATAATTACATTGATGTTTAAATAAATACTTTATCGACATGGTACTATACCTACGTTGACTGACTTTTATTGCTCGATTCGCCAAATGGTATTGCGGATAGTATAGAGATTGAAAATTGCAAAGGTAACAATCGGGTAGGCAAGTCATATCTAGTATTGTTATACATTTTTGAGACGTTCCCGTCTGTCAACATAATCCCACACTTAGATTTACAAAAGAAATACTTATCTTATTTGTTCTTAATAAGATTCGGGAAAATTAATCTACTTTTGATCATTCGAATAAAAAATTATTCTTTGTCCATTTAGTCGACGATTAACTTAATCGTGAATAAATTATACAGACTTTTTAATCGTCATTAAGTAGGTTATTCTTTATCGTTATTCGTAAGTCGATTATATTTTGCCCATCTCTGGGTAGGAGTTTGTTGACACCCACTTCAAGGTCGATTCAAGTGTTTTAAAAACTGTTTCCGACATTGGAAAAGTGCATTAAATACAAAAGAGAATATTTTGAAAAACATTAAATATAAATTTGTTATGTTTTAGTGCAGATTTTTTCAATTGGGTAGGTAAAGTTTTTGGAAGAGGTGTAAATTATATTTTTTTTCGGTAGTCGTCATCCTAAAGATCAAGGAACTGCGGCTCTTTTATTTTTATTTCCTCTAATATTCTAGAAATATTTTTTTTAGTTAGTAAGTTGACATTTGCACACTTTAATGACCGACAAGCTTGTTGCCTTCGTACTTAATGAGAAAGAAAAAAAAACTGTCACTTCTATAACTGTCATTGTCAATCAAAGTGAACAAACGATTCAATTCAACGACTCTTTTCTGTTTGCTTGCGTTTCATGTGATCAGTGTTTTTAGAAATATTTTAACGACCTCAGAACGAACTCCGGACTTTCGATTTTGCCGCTTTGCTCCTGCTTTGCTCGCTTTGACCTTTACACGATATTTGAACTACGATTTATTTTCGACCCCTTTGGCACTGCTTCTTGGACACCGATTTCTTTCTTTCACGACGACTCTTGCCCTGCTCTTCGATAGCCACGAGAGCACGTTTGAATCGTATACACGCAATGAATTCAAGCAATCCCACACGGACTTTGGAAATGGATTATTATAAAGATTTACTTAGATGCTTGAAAGAATTGAATCGTTTGTTTACTTTGATTGACAATGACAGTTATAGAAGTGACAGTTTTTTTTTCTTTTTCATTAAGTACGAAGGCAACAAGCTTGTCGGTCATTAAAGTGTACAAATGTCAACTTAATAACTAAAAAAAATATTTCTAAAATATTAGAGGAAATAAAAATAAAAGAGCCGCAGTCCTTGATCTTTAGGATGACGACTATCGAAAAAAAATATAATTTACACCTGTTCCAAAAACTTTACATACCCAATTCTCGAAACTTTCAGTGTGGCCCTCGTAGACTTGAGAAATGTGCACTTACTTCTGTTTCTCGAATAGAGCCCATAGTGTAAATAATTTGTGTGTACCTTGCCCCCTTCTCCGGGTCGTTTGTCGTCGGAGTTCCCGTCTGAGCTGTCGGAGGTGTGCCCCGCTTCGGTGCTGGTGCAGGGGATCACGTACGGTAGCGTCGCCACGCTGCCGCGTCCCTTGCCGCTGCCGCGTTGCCCTGCCCCACCTACAACAGACAGTGTCTAAATCTCATATATGATGAGAGATCTCATATATGCACTAATCAAAATTTGGTTATATTTAATATAACCTTTATTTCATCTAAACCCTAAGGCAACAAATATACAATCGATTCCTTTGCAATGTAATACCTTTGAGCGTTTAACAACATTTACCTTCACCTTCTTGCTCGTTCCTGCTAGAAGATCCGCCTGCACCACCAGGGATAACAATTTTCAATGGCGGAACCTTAGGTGCTGTGGATTCCACGTTCTTTTGGTCTTCAGAGTCACCATCTCCAGTATCTTTACTTTGGTTTGGCTTTGGACTTGCAACAGGGCTCTTCCGTTCTTGCTTGTTTAGTTGGGCATTCAATACCCCTTTGGCACCACTGGATGACTTGCCCTTTAATAATAATAATTATATATATATATAATGACCTCTACTATAACCTCTTAACGGGAATAGATGCAATAACCAATAACCCAGTCTGTGTATTAGGCGGAGATGAGACGTCAAATTTTTTTTTACTTTACTACTTCTAAAGCGGTATCATTGGATAGATCTTAAAAATAATTATGATTATGTTATTATAAATGTTTAGATTAGGAGGACCGCTCGAAAAGTGTCATTTTGGCTAGTTCTTTGCAAGTCACCGTCGCCACCTTCTATTTACAGCCAAAACTACAGGTATTTAAATTCTGTAAAATATCTTAAATAAATGCACATATAACGAATTTAGAAGGAAAATGATCACGACTGAGTAGACTTTATTGCTTCTTGAGTTACAGACAAAATTTTTATACCTGGGTCATTATAAAATTTTGCGCAGAACACTGTTACTATTTTTATGGAGCTACCCACTCTACAAATGCATTATTACAAATATTACATAAATACTAAGCATCTTCATAATCAATCATTATCTGTAGTATATAGCTGACTGCAAATCAGTAATCATTTCACTCAAATAACCGCAGAAAATGGATAGTGTAAACGGAAACAACTTTTTTTTAGGTTGGGACAAGTTTATACCTGCACAAAATTTGATAATGACCCACCTACCGAAAATTTGCTAAGATAATTTTAAATAGAATATAAGCTAATATTTGTTTTTTTTTGGAGATTGCTGTTTGTTTTTGTAGAAATGGCGACGGAACCCTACACTGAGCATGGCCCGACATGCTCTTGCCCAGATTTACGTTATTTTCTTCTCTATCTAATCTAAGAAAATCTAAATTCATATTTAGCATTTATTTTTTATTTTTTTGTAATTTTTCTTAAGTCCTTAACTGGGTCAAAACAAAATCTTTTTCGTTGCACTGAAATTATCCACTGTCACGATTGTAAATTTTTTCTTTATATACCTACATTAAAAAATATATAAATATGTTTATTTAAATCAGTAAAGTATTGTCATACATCGTCAAACAAAATAAAATATTACTTCCTACAAAAACAACCACTCTGTCACATTTCCTGGGGACAAATTTCAATGAAACGAAAAAGATTTTAACCCAACTATGTAATTTTTAAAAACCACCCCGGTTTAAAAAAAAATACATTGTTAAGGACTGAAGTTGAGAAACGGTAATTTTTCCATTGTGTCACGAAAATTAGTCATACACTTATACTGCCAATAGGCGGTATGGGTGAAGTTCAAAAAAGGTGTACATAGTTAAGGACTGCTAAGAAGTTTCGTAACGAAAATTAACGATACAAATGTACGACTAATTTTCGTTACGAAACTGAGAAAGTTACCGTTTCTTAGCCCCTAACATTCCTCAACTTTCTCAGTTTCGTAACGAATATTAGTCATACATTTGTATCGTTAACTTTCGTTACGAAACTGAGAAAGTTACCGTTTCTCAGCTGAAGTCCTTAACAGTCCTTAACTATGTAAACTTTTTTAAACTTCACCCAAATACACAAATGACACGTTAACTTTTTACACCCCTTAAAATATTAATAGCATCCATAAGTATGTAGGTATTAATTAGAACAGCTCTGTTAACGGTACTTTCCCTTCCTATTCTCTTATATCATTCCTATTCTATTTCTATCCGTCCCAGAGGCGCCATGTAGTGAAAAAAGTGATGCGCGAAAGCCCACATTAGATTGTTATGTGACCGCAATGAGCCCCCATTTTATTCGATAATAATTTGTATGGGTAGTTAATAGTTAAAGCTACTTTGATCTTGAGTTCTATTTTATTTAAGATAAGATCCTAATTTACATGGTCTTATACGTTAGTCACTAGCGGCTAGTGAAACGTAGACACTGATACAAAGAGTTAAGAGAGAGATTAGAGGCTTTTGAAATGAGGTGTTTGAGGAGAATGGAGGAGATAAATTGAACGGAAACAATATCTAATGAACAAGTGCTGAACAGTGTAAATGAAAACTGGAATTCGCTAACTACAATAGAAAATAGTAGAGGAATTATGATAGGACCTGCTACGACACAACCTTTTCCTAAAAACATCATAGGAGGAAAGATAGAAGGAAGGAGAGGCAGCGGAAGACCAAGGAGAAATTACTTTGAGCAAATAAAGGAGAACATGCTCAGCTCAGACAGCTCGCTTAGTTTAACTTATTTCAAAGTGTTATGTCGTACGGTATTCTGGTTTGGGGTAAAGCAGCTGAAATACAGACTATTTGTTGACAAGAGAGTTTGACGACAAGAGCTTGGCTCTTAAATAAAGAGAGAGAGAGAGAGAAAGAGAAGATCCTAATATTAAAAAAAAGTTACATCATCTATTCCTACCTGGTGGGCGTTAAGGGCGCCAACCTTACCACCCGCACTGCCCTTGCTCATTGCCTGCTGGTTGCCCTTGCCTGAGGCTGCCCCACCTCCACTGCCCTTGCCACCACCCTGGGTGTTGGCATTTTTTCCGAGTGGCGTCGCGCCAGTCTTGCTAGCCGGACCCGGAGGTTTTGTGCCTGTTAGGACGCTGATAAAACATAAAAACAATCACAATTAAATGAAGATATAAATTTATTTTTAAATCTAGATTATGTAATTTGAAAAATGAGCAGAGCTTCAAATCAATGCTAAGGGATGAGATCTAAAAGAAAGACGTAATACTTAAGTATATACTTATAGTAGTAGAGCTATAAATTAAGTACTTACTACTTAAGTATTAGCTCTGCTATAAGTATGTACTTATACCTCTGCTCCATCCATGCTAATATTGCAATCTTTACTGACAAGGCATATTATTACTCAAGTGATTGTTATGAGATTAAAATTACCGGCCAGGACCACTGCGTGCTACTGGGGCAGGCTTAGCCATAAGCTCTTTCTCATCATTCTCTTTCCTCTTCTTACGTTTGGCCACCTCATCCTCTACCGAGTCTGCTTCATGTCCCTCATCTGAGTACGGCCTTTTAGGGCCTACAGCTACCTCATCTTGTGATGATGATACAACTCCACTGCTCAGTTGATTGCCTTCTAAAACCACAACAGAAAAATCAGGCAGAATAAGAATATTGGTCATTTTTAACAGAATATCTTAGGTTAGATTAGAAAATACATTATAACAACTAAACAGATACAAAACGGTCATATGACCCTTTAATATATATAGTCAAATAAAATTCATAAAGGAGATATGGAATGAAGAACCATGCAAACATTGTACAGTACACACCATCTTTGTTATCTCCAGCACCCTTATCCTGCACAGCCATGTCCTTGCCATCAAAGTGCTCCCCGTGTGCTAGGCTTTCCATGGTGCGCTTGCCTCCCTCCCCAGAAGTACTAGCATTGCCAGATTTCTTACTAATGTCATCCCTCACCCGTCCCGTGTGTGCAGCTCTTGTGTTATTATCTGTGTACATATAATTGAGGTTGTCAGCTTTGTAAGAGAATTCTTTGAAGACTAAGTGGCCTTCCAAATTATAGACATAATAAAAGTGTAACTGATTGCTGTACATGGAAGATATTTGAGAAAAACTATTATTGGAGGTCTTTAAATGCAATGTGTGTGTGTGTTTGCTAATCTCAGAAAAGGCTTAACCGATTTGGATGAAATTTAGCACACAGATAGTTTATTACCTGAATCAAAACATAGAATACTTTTAATCCTGGAAAATTTTGTAGTTCCCGAGGCATACATACACAATAAACAACTTCTACACAGACAAGAGTCATGGGCAAAAGCTAGTCAACCAATAAAATGCTTGGATATTTAATCCCAAATTAAATCAATAAATGCTGGGATATTTGGGTAAGGTTTAAAAAAGTTGGACCCAATTAGCAAATAGTAAGGCATAGTTTACCATACTACAAACAACGAAGGTGAAAAAAGTTCAGTTGTGCAACAAGAAGTATCCTTACAAATTCTATGGCAAATTTTCGTCGCGCAACGGAAAGTTTCATAGAAACGTTAATTGCGTGAGTTAGCATGCCCAACTTTTTGAACCTTACCCATTTAATCTGAAATATTTTTTTAACAAGAAGTAATCCGTGATTGGTACTTATTGACTCCAATGTGTATTTTGAGGTAAAAAGTAACGGGATCATTTAAAACTTTTGATGAAAGGTATACTGATTATGTTATCATATTGAAGTCAATGGAGAACCAAAAATTACGAACCATAAATTAACTTCAGCATTATCATTACTAAAGTCAAGCCCCAATTATGAAAAACTCGTCCCAATTCATTTGTATGGGACAGTCAAGGTCGTAAATATGTGTACACTTTAGTACCTTGTGACATTCGTAAATAGATGAGGTACTAAAATATACACATATTTTTGACCTTGACTGTACAGTCAACAAAACAGAACATGTTTTGTTGACCATGGCACCCCAGATATAACAGATTATACCAGTGTCATTTTCAACTGAACATTTAATTAGTCAAAAGAAAATTATCACAATAACACAGGGATACAGAAGCAAAAAGACACATCACAATATGTCAAAGCGAAATATTAATACACGCACAAAGTCATAACTATCTCTTTACTGGAAAGTTCAGTAAAGAATGATAAAATATTTTAAGCTAATCTGTAATTTTCCATATGAAGTTTAGTTGATATGTGGCCATAGCAACCCTATTAAAATGACCAATAACAATTGTGTTCAGTATGAGTAGCTGATTGGGTGTTATATCACCAATAGTAGCCATGGCAACATATTTATGTGCAACAGTTATCATAGACAGTTAATTTGTCATTGGTACGGATATAACAATGGTCTCCAGGTTACGGTTTCTAAACCTGTAATTGGTTGATTTTGGGTGAAGTCACTCTGTTGTCAGGTTGGTAGGCCTCACTTTTAGGTTAGCCAAATGTTAATATTGCATGTAATTTTGTTCTTCTACGCAGACATGTGACTTTCCTTGTCTTGATATATGAGTATAACCATCTAAACCCGATTTTCTTCACATGGCTAAGTAAGTCAAGTAACCCGTATTCAGTTACATATGATAGTTTGGTAGTCTTACTGACTATTGATATTTTAGATAATTAGTTTAATTTGAAACATTTAGTAATGACTAACTGTTTGAATGGCATCTCACTTAGTTTTCTAGTTTCTAAATTAATGTGATCACTTAAATATGACACATTAGGAGCTAATTTACTTATGATAAACTACAATAGTCAGTGACATCTGACTCAATTTATTGTATATAGGTACTATTTTGAGACCCTATTTCATCCGTTTCTCTTGCTGTTGACTGTACCTACCTATTCGAGTAATGAACACGATGTTGAATAGGACGCAGGTTTCACACATACTATTTTGCTGTTCTTGCACATAAAGCGCAAAATTTAGGGTGATCGATCGCCGACTAGAGGGCATTGACATCACTACCTAAAGCCACTAACACTACTTTACAAAAAGACCACATAGCCTAAGACGGTAAGGTTTTAATACAAGTAAAATTACCGTTTGATCACTTTGTCACGTCAGGCAGATCATTATGATTTATATATTGTCAAGGGTCACCGCGAACGACAGCGGCGTGCGTGATACCAGACAGAATTAAGAATAAAAATAATACTCCCCTTTGATATTCGAGAGCGTCTTTCTTTGCATTTCACGTCGTCTGACACTATTTTTAGTTTTTTCTTACTTCACACTACAAATCTTTACACTTTACGCTAAATCGGTCCTCGAGACCGTCTTGAAGTTAGCAACGCCAACGCACGCAGCCCGGCCACGGCCATCACAGATCACAGCGGATAGCACTTTTTATAATACTCAACGCATAAGGCTGGTCACACAAGCACGAAGATACGGAAGATAATAAATGAAGATCCTATCCGAAGATTTAATTATAAAAGACAATCTGCCGCACTCGGAGACGTCAATTAATTTTTATGTTTGATTAAAGTTAGGTACTGCGTATTCTATCGCTATAGCAAAGAAAGTGACAGCAACAACTTTAATCAAACTGACTGACTTAATTGACGTCTGAGTGCGGCCGTTAGATTACGGCAATCAAATATTGACAAAATACATCAATAATTTATTTATATTTATTAGATAACTACCTACTTATGTATAATTCCAAACCTATTTTATGACAAATAGCCAAGTACCTGCAATAGACGCCGATGGAGTATAAAAACGGCTAACGCATGGTTAAAACGTTATCATCAGACAGGAATCCAAGAGCAAAATTTTATGATAGGTAGGGAGTTCCTATATCGATAAACTCAATTATCGATGCTTGTTCCATATACTAGTGATCACTCCAAGTTTTGTTTGTAAAAATGTTTTTATTAAAAGTGTAAAAATTAAACAAAATAATATCGTTATTCTCTTCTTCTTTTTTCAAAACGATTTTTGAGTGTCTAAGTAGGTAAGCTACTTCTATCTAAATTATCTAAAGAGGTTTGATAAAGAGATAATATTAACTATTTTATAGTGAAATGTTACACCCTAGCCTATAACCTAGCGATCATATGTTTGTTGTTGTGTACCTTATTAAATAAATAAATATATAAATAATTTAAAATATGCTTTGTGTGAATTTCATACTCGTCATCAGAACTATTCTTTAAAAAAAATACACACAATGCTGGGGGCGATCTGGGGGGAGTATATGGAACAAGCATCGATAATTGAGTTTATCGATATAGGAACTCCCTACCTGTCATAAGATTTTGCCCTGTGGATTCCCATGTCTGGTAATCATCATCATACTCGTCGCCCTCGTTACAATTATACCCTTCCCTTTGTTAAATAGTGAGAAAGAACTATCTAAGTATATTTAATTTTGTCCGATCTTAAAAACGTGTCGTTTGAGGGGTTTGTGTACGTGCAGTACGTGCACGGTGCACCACTCTTTGTGAGTGCAGCCAGTGATGTGCAGTTCATCGATAAAATTTTGGCCAACTTTTCGATGCATAGGTCGGAATTCTAATCGAAGGCGAACTAGTTTTGACAACTGAAATGGCACACGTCAAAATAATAGTTTTTTTTAAACTATTCTATGAATAAAGTAATATTTGCGCGATACGTGGCAACATTGTTTATACGTTTCATAGAGATATCGTAATGCACACTACGTAAAAATGAAAGAGTGAGTAACATGCGGCAACTAACTACATGTGTAAGAAAGAGACAACTATGTTTATGTTTTTACGGTTTTTTTAGTGACCCTGAATCCACCCTGGATTCTACTGTTTAATTATTAGAAGCAAATTTGTAAAAAATAATTTATTGGTAGGTATTTAATTTACGAATGAAATGATATTATATTGTTGTTTCTTGTCGTGGCACATCGTGATCAGTTGGCACTAAAGCCAAACAAGGTAAATACCTTGTTTGTGCGTGACTACGCGTAGAAGGGGTATAACGCATCTATATTAATATATCATAGCATATTTGCCAAATATTGATCTTGCATCTCTTACATTTCACATATAGGATGAAAGAGATGCGACTACAATGTTTGACAAATATCAGCCAAGTGAAGTGCCGGCATCACATTTAGGGTAGTGATGTTCATATCGATATTTAAAATGGCTTGTAAAAAGTTTACAGTTATGAAAAAAAGGTCTTTCTCATATGGCTCTGAATGCCTTATATTGTAATTGTATATATTTAAGTTATGGCATTAAATTTGTCATGACTCATGACTTTATAATTATGCTAGTGGCTCTGTGAGCTGTAGACCTCGCGACAAACTTAACTTTGGCGTTGGAAAACTGTTATCCCCATACATCGACATAGGTCGCGGTCAGTTTGCCAACACCGCAAATCTCTGGCATTTTGAAAAATTTCGAAAAACTGAATCGGCTAAAAAATCCATATAATTATAGAACCTGCTCAGGTTATTCCCTATTCGAATCCTCTACTATTACCCAATTGACATGATTTTACCTACTTTCATATTACATATACGCAGAAACGCAAAACATGAAGAACATTTAATAACGACAGCTTTTTGTTTATATTGAATCATATGTGAATACTAAAAAAATATGTTTTTTTCAGAATGTGTTATTACGGCGGATTTACTAACAAAAAAATAAGTGAAATAATAAAGGGAGTCTCCATGCAAGAAATATTATTTTTTTTCAACGTATTTTTATTTTTGTGATCTGAATGGACATGGCGACCGTTTACCCCGGACGTGAATGGTAAAATCGTGCCGTAGCCGTGCAACGATAAATAAAAAAATGGGACAATTCTACTCTGTTTTATCGATACCAGTTTTGGAAGCACTATTACAAGTTACGAAAACAATATGAAAATGCATTAAAAATCTCATAATGTTGTATTACATAGTAATTCTGTATTACTACAAGATGTATCACAATAATGTTTGTAGTCGTATTAGCAAACCGAACGCTTTATTTATGGCCGAAAATGAGCAAATTGTATAGAAAAGCACCACTCAATGAAAGCTTTCTGGGTTCAGTTTCTTTGGAGTCTGCAGACTAATCACGTTACGGACAGACACAGTAATTTTTTACACTTTTAATTTGGACAGGATTAGGTATTATCCTAGAGCAGTCTTTACGAAGTAATAATATCAGTCTTAGGAAACCAGCTGTGAAGCGTACCGGATTATATTCGACGGTTCTCGGACTCAACAATTTTGACGAAATTGAGATAACTGCTTTATCACAATTACTTATAATATAACCATATAACTTCTAATTTTTATTTTTTATGAAAAAACCCAGCCACGTATCTGTAATAAAAAACATAATAACTTTTTTTTGTAGTAGTGGTCTTAAAAACTGGTCCATGTAACGGGCAATCTACTCTGAGAATTAAATGTGCCTACATTAACAATTTGAGGGTTCCGTACCCGAATAGGATAATAGGCTCCCGTTAGGCACCCAACGGGACCATATTACTAAGCCTACGCTGTCCGTTCGTCCGTCTGTCCTAACTTTAAAGAGCTATATTTTTTAAACCGTAAAAGATAGCCCGTTGATTTTTTTGCAGAATATGAGATATAACGGCGGATTTCCTAACAAATAATAAAAAGTCAAAAAGTAAAATATGTAGGGGAGTCCGCATACAAGAAGAGTATTTTATCAAACTTTTTTTGTATTTTTTCTATCGTAAAAACGGTAAAACATACAAGCGTCAAATTTGGTATGATTATAAAACAAACGCTATAGAAAAACAACAAATACTAAAAACCGCCCAAATGTGTACGGAACCCTCAGTCCGACTCGCACTTGATCAGTTTTTTATATCTCTACTACATGTATGAAGTTCTCCTACACAAAAAAGTTTTTATTAATTCAGATTTGCTATTTTATGTCATTACATTACCTATGCGTCAAACCCCACCCGATGATGCAAAAATCATTCGTACTAACTAAAACCATCACGTATTTCTGGTCTTTTTGAAAATCTGAAAACGACCTCCTGCACCCAGCCAGGGCTCATACCTGAAACTTTTCAGATATATTTACGGTAATCTATTAGCCCCCAAGGTTTTGTGGAAAACCTTGGGGAAGGCCTTTGTCCAGCAGTGGACGTCTTCGGGCTGATAATGATGATGATGATGATTAACCCCCATCCAGCCATCACTTTTTCGTACTTATTACCACGTGAAACAAACCCTCGGGGTTCCTCTACAAATCTCTAAATTGAAATTCGACGTGGTGACTGTCTAGTCTAGATGATCAATGCAAAGCACTAGAATTTATAACTTTGAATACGCCATCGCTTTCATCCATCATTCGAGTCTAAATCGGGAGAAAGAGACGTAGATAACGTATGTTCCAACTTTGATTTCTAAAGCGGGGCCCCCTGCCTGAAGTTTAATTTTGATCTTGTTATTCTCCTGTGTGTGGCTGTGTGCTCCACGTCGGGGGACCGCTAATAGCTAGCATTGTTTTTATTTATTTACTTAGCAGCGGTCTCCCGACTTGACGTCACTGGGATCAAAATATTACTACTTATATTAAGCTTTAAGGGCCATATTATTTATTTAGTTTTTAGAGTTTTATTTTGTGTATCGGGTTTTTATTTTATTTTTAATTTTGATTTTAATATCATGCTT
This sequence comes from Tortrix viridana, assembly GCA_963241965.1. Classification (NCBI taxonomy): domain Eukaryota; kingdom Metazoa; phylum Arthropoda; class Insecta; order Lepidoptera; family Tortricidae; genus Tortrix; species Tortrix viridana. Next base: position 11,682,088 of record OY725171.1, read on the forward strand.
CTTAAATATGATATATTACTAGTACAAACGTTACCATCGACTCTATCCCACAATTCACGCAAATACTTTCCGGGAAGAAACACGAAATTGCGACACGATATGTTTGCCTCGGCCAAACCTGCGTGTTCACTCATTCACTTACTAATTTATTCTCATTTCTCTTCCCTGTTCCACCATCACACCCTGATCAGTCTGATCACCATAATCTATAACCTATTTATTAAGACCATTCCAATGAGCCCAAACACGATACCTTTGCTGTAAGTTGGTGAGGAGTTGGGTATCCTGCAGATTCCAGGTGATGCTGCAGCACCAGGTCAAGGTTACCATCCAGCCCTTCCCATCAGAAACGTCATTCCCAAAAGTCATTTGACTGTAACCCAGCTATGGAATCTACTGGAGGAGTCGACACAACCGGCTTCTCAGCACCCTCCATAAACCCACCGAGTTTCAGCCAAATCGGACCACTAGTAAAATCACGTAAATCAGCGAAATCGGCAAAATTTCGTATACTTACGTCCACTTTAGGTTCATGAATTTCCATTACCTATTTAACTACTGCTATGGTGTTGTTCAAAAAATAACGACGAATATGTACTGAAAACACTTGCCGTGGTTACTATCTTATCTTCTGTACCTACAAACAAAGGCATTCCGAAACAATAGGCCGCGGGATTTAGCAGTTTACGATTATATTTTTGAAAACCTGTTCACATTGCTTTTATTTTTAAACGCCTATGAAATAAATAAAGGCAATTAAACCAAAATCCATAATTCCACGAAATAGTGTGACAGATTAGGGTGTTGCCAGACATGGATAAAAATTTAAGTGTTGGGGTAAATGTCAAAAAATATAGGGGTGGAATAACCCTTCCCCTCTTTTTTACAAGTGGGTTAAAAGAGATGTTTTTATATAATAATTTAATACTACACGTAACTTTTCCCTTAAATAATAGATTTAACGTTACCAAAATTATATTTCTTGTTTCTTTTGAAAATATGTATATATAGGTATTTTTCGAAAAGTAAACTGGGAAATGTTTAGTTATTAATTACGATGAAATATGCGTATAATATACCTAATATAATAAGAGTCTTTAAGCCTTGACGAGCAGATGCCAATTTCGCTTACGTTTGTGTTCCTTCGTTTTTAAACACTTCTTGACCAGAAAATCATAGAGTTTTTAGATGATCGATTTACTAATAGTAAAACATCACTAAAACCACTACCGGTACTGAGGAGGCACGGTAATTATGTCAGACTCCTACGACTAAAAACCCCCGGGTGTCTCTCAATACCGTCTTCAGCGGAGTCTTGTGAGATACGTAGTTACGCCTGGGTGAATTTAAGGGCGTTTCAACCGCCGTCAGTGTCACCAAATATATTGACGGAATCAATGACACTACAGCAACTTCTGATGCTGATAGAGACTACATCCCCGGTTCTGCTTTTGTTTACATCAGGAGTTGCTGGTAGGTGTCATTGATTTCGTCAATATATTTGGTGACACTAATGATGGCGGTTGAAACGCCCTGAAATTCACCCGCCTTCTTCCATAACGCTGCCGGGGCAAGTCTTACCATATACTATATGTATATCACAATTCTAATCTAACCTATGTAACTCATAAATTGGTTTAAGCATAAATACGTTATTGCGAAACAAGTTTTTAAATTATACGTTTGCCCCCAAGTAACATTTAGGCGCTTATTCAAGAGTTATAAAGGTGGTATCTAAACGCTAACTATCTCTTATGGTGTCAAGGAAGCGCTAAAATGGCGCTAGAGAAGGATATAACCCTGATATACACTTAAGCGATACAGTATATCAAAATCAATGGCTTAAATACTGGTCTACAGTGGGGATTTCAAACACTAAGAGCGAAGTACAATAAATTAACAGCTTAAGCGATAGAACTGGTCTACAATGGCGATTACAAACACTAAGAGCGATATATTACAACAAAAATTAACGCCTTAATCGGTAGTACTGGTCTAGAATAGCATTATTTCAACTTACAATCAGACTTGTATCTAATAGTTATAAGGTGCAAATTACACTGCAGCTGTTTTCTGCCTCACTCACGCAAGGCACGCCTCATTCTTAGTTACACTGCAGTCCCTAGTTGGCGGAACACAAATAATTTATAATCAAATTATTACTTCTAGTCTTAGTCAAGATTAGTCTTGAATCTAACTTGGTAGGTATCAAAAGAATCTTCTTTGAATTTATACCGTACTTACATTTAGTTTTAAGCGATTTCGTATACTACTCTTATTATGAATTCACAAAGTTATGCGTAGAACCATTATGACTATAAATATTAACTCATTAACTGCCGCACTCAGAGACGTTAATTAATTTTTAAGTTTGATTAAAGTTGCTGCGTCTTATTCTATTGTTATAGCAAAGAGAGTGACAGCAGTAACTTTGATCAAACTTAAGTTAATTAACGGAGCGGCCGTAAAACATGCGACAAAATCTAATGACAACTGATGTTTAAGCTTTCAAACATAACAAACAACAGTAATACTATTACTAAGATCTAATCAAAAGGGGTTCGATGTTTTTTTTTTGCCACTCTCTATGTGTACTTTTAGCTGCAATAATGGCCGAGAAACAATACAGCAACTCCCAAACAATGGCCGCGTCGAAGGCAGTGTTGCCAGGTCTAATTTGAAAAAGTCAGGAGATGTGAAGCCAAAAAAGGAGTTTATTCTAACGAAAATCAGTAGATCTGTGGACATACCCTGAATTCTGTAGATCTAAAAAATCAGGAGACCTGGCAATACTGATCAAGGTTGTAACCCACACGGCAAGCCCACAAACATGGCGACTGACTTGCCGGCCAATCACGGCACAAGATGTAAAATGGCGGACCGTGGATCATACTGATTGGTCAATTAAATTTCCCGCGCCTCAAAAATTTAAACTTTTTCCGGTGCGTCACGAAAATTAGTCATACATTTAGTATCATCAATTTTCGCGACAAACCGGAAAAATTTAAAATTTCTTAATTTTTTCCTTAACGATGTACACTTTTTTTGAAAAAAAAACGCCCTTATACAATATTCTTAAACTGCATAGAAGCGATCATAGTCGCTATATTACGTGTTAAAGGTTTTCTAAGTGTTCTTACAGACATGTTATATGCTGTTAAGTGATAATATTGTCAAAGAAATCTTTTGTATCGCCATAACATTCAATGGCTGCTATTATAGCGCTCTTGTTTCACTTTAGGCTATAAAATAAGCTCTAAATGTCGATAAAATGTTTGTTGGTCCAAACCTAGTACTTTAGGTCATTTGAGCGGACCCCTGTTGCAATACATTAGGAAGAACTATCGCCGGTGTTGACTTCATATTTATAACGCACGGGCGCAAGTCTTTAATTGAAGTGTCATTGAGCAAGTGACTATTTGTATTTGGGTAACGATACGTATAAACGTACATATACGTCGGGGCTTTGTTAACCACCGTAATTACCACTGCTCGTTCCTGGTCGACGAATCATTGTGGGACACGTAAAGGAATAAAATAAAATTAACATACCCTTTAAAGATTCCAGGAATTCATAGATATGTGGTGCTGCGTAGTCAATCGGCATTTTCGCCTTTGCGTTCTTGACAAAAGGATCTGCACCATGCTCAACAAGAAATTTCACCATCTTAAGATTCCCTGAAGTGGTAGCGTCGTGAAGGGGGGTGTCGTCTTCTAAACCTTTGGCATTGACATTGGCGCCACCCTTCACAAGGACAATCACGACTTGGTACCAACCATAGATACAGGCCTCGTGGAGAGGAGTCCAACCTGAGATACAAAATTATAAGTTAATTAACAATTTTGATTCACATATATCTATCACATTTATATATTAAAGAAAGACTGATTTGTACATGTTACATAGGTATAATTTAATAAAATATCGTTGATCGGCATGCCAGCTAAAATCTTACAAGGGTGAATTTCAGGGCGTTTCAACCGCCGTCATAAGTGTCACCAAATATATTAACGAAATCAATGACACCTACCAGCAACTCCTGATGTAAACAGAAGCAGAACCAGGGATGTAGTTTCTATCAGCATCAGAAGTTGCTGTAGTGTCATTGATTTCATCAATATATTTGGTGACTCTAATGACGGCGGTTGAAACGCCCTGAAATTCACCCACAAGGAGTGTTTTTATCATGTAATAAAATAAGTACAACATGTAACTTGCGCAAAATAATCGATTATATAATAAATATACTTTTTCTTCATTGTACAAAAATGTATTTAAAAAAAGCCACACAATATCTACACAATATACCAAGTCGCTACAACATCGTTTTTTTTTTAGAATTGAATTAGGCATCTAATGCTCACCTCTTGTAATTAATTAAACAATTCAGTAAGACAAAGACAAATTCTACTGTAAAAGTATATGCAATGGCTATTCATTGCGAAAAGGGAATTTCTTGCATTCTTTGCCGTGCAAAGACGCGACTATATTTTCGATATTTAAATTTAAATCTCGTCAGTACAAAACATTACAGTATTTTATTAAGTGCTTACTGCTTCCCTATATACTGATAATTGCCGTTTTACTAAATTGGCCTAGGCTTTCAGATGTAGTGAATAGTCAAATGACGACATCGTATTTGGCAGATTTCGTAACTGGCTTTTGGCTTTAACTGGGTTATTAGCCTATTGATAGATACATAAGTAAATAAATAAATATATGGTTGTAGTACTAGTACCTAATAAATAAAAAGCTAACTGAGAAAGCAAGATGAACTTGTTCGAGAATGTAATTATTCTCTATGTGTCGTTTCACCGCATCTGGGTACGGATCCTGTTTCTACATTGTCTCTGTCCCTATTATTTGTTACCGTAGTGTTATGTTATGATCGCTTTTATTAATTTGACAATAAAGGCGGCAGAGTCCATTTTATTTTATTGCATCTCACTCTGCATTTAGTGAGTCACAAACAATAAGATTGCAATACGATAGTATAAGGGCTTAGACACAATAAGGGCCTAGACAATTGTGAAATATGTTTAGGGCTTACTTAGGCAGTTGTTAAAATGTGTTAATGTGTATTAAACATATTTTTTCAAACAAAACTTGGAGTGATCACTAGTATATGGAACAAGCGGCTCAGGCTCGTTCGGTCCGTTTGCTAACATGTCTGCTTCTCCAACTGGTCTTCTTCCAAGAAATGACTCTTTCCTATAATGTCAGCAAATGGTTTCCTATCATGCCACTGTCCTAGAATGATCGTTTCCTATTATATACGTTTCGAAAATTGACCTGCTTCCTATAATGTCCGTTCCTTGTGTTGTCCTATTCCTACAATGTATGCTTCCTATAATGCCCACTATTTGTGTTCTAAAGCCCGTTTCCTACAATGTCTGCTTTTCACAATGTTTTCTTTTTTGTCTCTGAATTCAAGAACTAGTTTCCAGAAGTAATTGAAATAAGCTTGCCTGGGATACTTCGGGGCATCTATACGAAAGGTACGAACTTTCGAATAAAATCGGTTCAGTAATTTTTTAGTTTATCTGTTACAAACAAACAAACAAATAAATGGAGAAATCTTTCCTCTTTATAATATTAGTACAGCTATTTAAAAATTTGCACAGGTCCCTCACTTAAGGTTTGCTCTAAAAATCAATACGAACTGACGGACAGAAGACTGAAACTATAATAAACTAAACTATTCCGTTTTTGCCATTTTGGCTCCGGAACCTTCCGGAAAAAGAATTGAGAATCAGACATTTTGAGAAGTAGACAACATAGGAAACTGACACTGTGGGAAGAAGACAATTTTAGGAAACTGACCGAACGAGCCTGAGCCGCGACAATGTGGGAAGAAGGTTATTTTGAGAAGCAGACATTTTAGGAAATAGACATTTTCAAAAGTAGACATCATAGGAAACGGTTAATATGGGAAGAAGTCCACTTTAGGAAGCAGACATGTTAGGAAACGGACCGAACGAGCCTGAGCCGAACAAGCATCGATAATTGAGTTTTTATCGATACCTATAGGAACTCCCTACCTGACATAAAATTTTGCCCCGTGGATTCCCAGTTTTTAACGATATAGTAACTCCCTACCTGTCATTAAATTTTGCCCCGTGGATTCCTATGTCTAATTATGTCCCCAAGTAGCACAAAAGCTGTATAAGAGCTTATACAGCCATTATAACTCTAGTTGTAGCAATCTAAGGGCTGTATAAGCTCTTTTACAGCTTGTGTGCTGCTTGGGTCTGTTCGTGTCTGCGCAAACGGTGATTCACGACGCGCCTTATCAAGTGTGTCGTACTGTAAACAGTACGTGTGAACATCGCGAAAGTTTAAATCATACAATAAAGATGTACTTACCTCAACGATTTATGTTTTATTTAACCCTCGTTTACAAAATTTAAAAAAAACATCCCCACTTTACGTGTAGGGGAGGCACCCTAAAATAACTTTTTAGATATAATAAGATTTTAAATAACTTTATTTTAAATTTTATTTTACCACATTTTCGGCGTGACTAATATGTATATTCATGCCAAATAACAGCTTTCTAGTGCTAAGAGTCTCTGAGCTAAACTGCGGACGGACGGACATGGCGAAACTATAAAGGTTCCTAGTTTGAATACGGAACCCTAAAAAGGTAAAAAAACGGTGTTGGAGGAACGGAGAATCAACATCTGGCAGATAGCGGAGTTAGAGATGGGCGGCGGGCAAATACCAAATTTACCCACCCAGGTATTTACCCGGTAAATACCCATCTACCAGGTATTTACCCGTATCTACCCAAATTTTCGGGTGTATTGTTTCAAGATTGGAATAAAAGTTTATAGTAAGTTTAATTGTATAATTCAGAGTTAAAGTAATCAACAAAACAAACTAAAAACATAATAATTAACATTCGACAACCTGACATTCCAAAAATAATCAAAATTTGCTTCTTTAATATTTTACGTTAACATGTTATAACACAACTGACAACAAAACGATCAACATAATATGTTAATAAATATTATTATAAAAAAAGATGCTTTAGTTACTTATTCACTATCACTACGACTAAATTATTAAGCTGTACAAATTCGACTACTATTTGTAACGTTTGAACTTAACGAGGATGGTAGTTCTTCCATCATTTCATCAGTATCTTCCATTATTTCATCATTTTTAATAATAAAATCGTAATATTGACCAAATTTATTAAAATAACTAGCTTTTGCCCGCGACTCCGTCTGCGTAGAAGTCGTTTATCGGTACCCCACAGGAATTTGTAACATTTTCCCGGGTAAAAAGTGTTGTTACGTACGTGGGGGTAGGTAACTAATAGAAATGCACAATTAAACCGATAATTAAGAGTTAAACTTTTGATCGCCCAGTCCAAGACAATTCCAGATGGCCTTTCTAGAATAATAGACATTCTTCGACCCGCCGTCGGGAATGTTCCAGTAGTCTTGCTGGAATGTTCTATAGCTGTCTCAGTATTGCTATCTCTTTCTAATCATGCTATCTCTTTCACTCTTTCTGGAAAATTCACCATATTTTCAAATGTACTTCAAAGGCCCATACCTAAGGGGTCCTGAAAACGCCTGAAAACGGGTTTTCAAGTTATGGCGTAATCTGGTAGAGGGTGGCCTGAAACGGCCTGAAAACATGTTTCAGGCGCCTGAAAACAACGGCAACATGGTTGAAATTTTGATAAACCGGTATGTGATAGAGCTACCTCTGAAACGGACTGAAAACATGTTTCAGGCGCCTGACAACAACGGCAACTTGGTCGAAATTTTGATAACCTGGTATGTGATAGAGCTACCTCTGAAACGGACTGAAAACATGTTTCAGGCGCCTGAAAACAACGGCAACATGGTTGAAATTTTGATAAACCGGTATGCGATAGAGCTATCTCTGAAACGGACTGAAAACATGTTTCAGGCGCCTGAAAACAAGGGCAACTTGGTTGAAATTTTGATAAACTGGTATGTGATAGAGCTACCTCCAAAACGACCTGAAAACATTTTTCAGGCGCCTGAAAACAATGGCAACTTGGTTGAAAATTTGATAAACTGGTATGTGATAGAGCTACCTCTGAAACGGCCTGAAAACATTTTTCAGGCGCCTGAAAGCATCAGAAACTTGGTTAAAATTTTGATAAACTGGTATGAGATAGAGCTACCTCCGAAACTGCCTGAAAACAACGGCAACTTGGTTGAAATTTTAATAAACGGGTATGTGATAGAGCTACCTCTAAAACGGCCTGAAAACATTTTTCAGGCGCCTGAAAGCAACGGCAACTTGGTTGAAATTTTGATAAACTGGTATGTGATAAAGCTACCTCTGAAACGGCCTGAAAACATGTTTCAGGCGCCTGAAAACAACGGCAACTTAGTTGAAATTTTGATAAACTGGTATGTGATAGAGCTACCTCTGAAACGGCCTGAAAACATTTTTCAGGCGCCTGAAAACAACGGCAACTTGGTTGAAATTTTGATAAACTGGTATGTGATAGAGCTACCTCTGAAACGGCCTGAAAACATTTTTCAGGCGCCTGAAAACAACGGCAACTTGGTTGAAATTTTGATAAACTGGTATGTGATAGAGCTACCTCTGAAACGATGTTTTAGCCTGCTGAAAACGCTTCCAAAGCAGAAGTTGTTTATCGCTGCTCCCTCGGGAACTCCAATTTTCCGGAATAAAAATATCCTATGTCCTTCCCCGGGACTCAAACTATCTCCATACTAATAAATTGTATATAACTTACTTAAGAAATGATTGATTCCCCATACAAACTTCCAACCCCCTTTCACTCTCTTAAGGGATGCTTTCCGGGATAAATAGTATACTATGTCCTTTCCCGGGACTCAAACTATCTCCATACTAAATTTTATATACCTTACTGAAGAAATTACTGATTCCCCATACAAAGTTCCACCCCCCTTTTCACCCCCTTAAGGGATGATTTCCGGGAAAAAAAATATCCTATGTCCTTTCCCGGGACTCAAACTATCTCTATACCAAATTTCATCTAAATCGGTTCAGCGGTTTAAGCATGAAAAGGTAACAGACAGACAGACAGACAGACAGACAGACAGACAGACTCTCATTTATAATATTAGTATGGATTAGCATTTAGATTGGTAGATAAGTTAGATAACTCAACGCATATTTAATACACAGACAAGAATAAATACCCGCGTATCTACCCGTCGTGGGTGGGTAAATATCGGGTATTTACCGCAGTTTAATGTTATAATACAATGTTCAGAAGGATGCTGCTGCTCATCCTCTGGTATGATTCCCTTAGTTGCCTTCTACGACACCCACGGGATGAGATGGGATGGTGCAATTCTTGTCCGGACACCACCACACTGGCCAGTCCGCACAGCGCGTGTTTCAAGGCTGACTCTGAGAGAAATCGGTTTCGAAGAAATTGATCACTCGCCGTACAGTCCAGATCTAGCCCCTGGTGATTATTTTTTGTTTAGTTATCTGAAGAATGATTTGAGGGGTACGCGATTTCGGAGCGATGATGAAATGATGGCGGCCGTAGAGGAGCATTTTGAACATGTTTTATGGCCATATAAAAAATGTGAGAAGTGTGTTCAATCAGGGGGGGACTATAATGAAAAAAAAAAAAAAAAAAAAAAACCAGCCTATATACGTCCCACTGCTGGGCACAGGCCTCCACTCACAATGAGAGGGTTTGGGCTATAGTTCCCACGCGGGCCCAGTGCGGATGGGGAACTTCGCACACACCGTCAAATTGCTTTGCAAGTTTGAAAAATAATAAATACTTTTTATTTCTACTTAAGGCTTATCAGCCATCCCTCGTAATAACTTTTAATGATCAGCAAATTAATGAATTTTCACATATCGATAATTGTTTCACCTACCTTATAATGGAGCACTCAACGTAAGCTTTGACAGAAAAACAAACAAAAGGAAAGTTTGATATGTCACTCTGGAATACTATCATATTCTATAAAGTCAATTAATTAAATTCAAACTTATAATAATTTTACAGGTAATTTTTTTTAAAGAAGTCACCAATAACATGGCAAATATTAAGGGCCCCTTCCCACTTAGCGTCGTTCGAACGTCGGCTTCCCGCGACGCCTGCGGTGGCGGGTAGCGGGGCGCCCCGCTACCCCCACCACCACCGCCACCGCAGGCATCGCGGGGCGCCGACGCTCGAACGACGCTAAGTGAGAAGGGGCCCTAAGAGTATCCAAATAAAATTCCAGCTAAGAATGAACAGAACGGGGGATTGTTTATTTTATCAAGGAGATGCACACGTCATGTGGGTAAATTCTTATAGCATCATCTAGAAAACATATGTTTAAATTTAGAGAAAACGAATCCCACAATGATTTCCATGTTATGAGAGTGTGCACCAACTTGTTGATATATACTTATTATTGATCACTAAACCATTGGAGTTCATTTACATTTAATAGTTTGATTTCTCATTTTAAGTTTTTGATATCACAACACCCTTAATTATTATTTTTATTCTATGCTATTTTAAATAGCTACATTGTTATTTAATTGAAAATTATTATGGTTTCCTTGACATTTTAATTAAAGAGAATGATTGATATTAAGTTTGTGATAATAATGTGTCGAATTGTTGCAGCTGATACAATTTTAGTACTAGACATTTGCAAGCCATCAAATGGCAGAATATGTTGGGAGTTCTTATATCTTGTACCATTGTGTTATGTACCCATATTCTTGTGAATAAATACTTTACTTACCCTCTATTAAAACAGTTGAAGTGTTTTCTATGCATCAATATTTTGTTTGATTGTTTGTCTTTATGTTGTGCATGTAATACTTGGTTATCCTCAGCATGCATGAGAAAGACATTGTTATATTTGTGTATCATATTAACAAGCAGACCTGGGTGTAGATTATAATTTTATTCAGCATTGACAACTGAATTTCTAGAGTGAATCATCCTTATTGCTATGTTTGTGGATCATATTATTAAGACAGCCTGGGTGTAGACTTTAATTCAGCACTGACAACTAAAATGCTGAACAGAATTATATTTGTTGCTATGTCTGTGTATCATGTTAATTAGAAGACCTGGGACTAGGCTTTCATTCAGCACTGACAACTGAAATGCTGAACAGAATTATATTTGTTGCTATGTCTGTGTATCATGTTAATTAGAAGACCTGGGACTAGGCTTTCATTCAGCACTGACAACTGGAAATGCTGAACAGAATTATATTTGTTGCTATGTCTGTGTATCATGTTAATTAGAAGACCTGGGACTAGGCTTTCATTCAGCACTGACAACTGGAAATGCTGAACAGAATTATATTTGTTGCTATGTCTGTGTATCATGTTAATTAGAAGACCTGGGACTAGGCTTTCATTCAGCACTGACAACTGGAAATGCTGAACAGAATTATATTTGTTGCTATGTCTGTGTATCATGTTAATTAGAAGACCTGGGACTAGGCTTTCATTCAGCACTGACAACTGAAATGCTGAACAGAATTATATTTGTTGCTATGTCTGTGTATCATGTTAATTAGAAGACCTGGGACTAGGCTTTCATTCAGCACTGACAACTGGAAATGCTGAACAGAATTACAATTGCCTTCAAATGTGACTTACCGAAATTGAACACCAATTAAAAAGTACTTGACCAATTTTATTGTTATTTACAATTTACTTTAGATCACTAAGGTTTATACTAAAGTACAATTAATTTCTATTGAACATAGACCTTTTATTTTATAGGGATCGGTGCTGATGCATCACTACAATATTTTTTAACTTTATATGAGTGCTGAAGATTACTTTTTTTCAAATGCTTGTAAAGGTCACGGCCCACCGAGTATGAAAACCATACCCAGGGAGTACAGAAATGAAATAGGGCGGGAATTCAAGATAAATATGTATATTTATAATGGTATATGTCGCATTAGTAATTATAAAAGAAGAAATGGGTCAGTCAACTTTTTGATGTAAATATTTGTGTGGTGAGTGCGATCGATCTTATTTCTAACAAGTATCAATATACTATGAGACCAACCAAGGATAGGGTACTAGATAGATAACACAAAGAATAGAAAAAAATATTTCCAAACATTATGTACAGTAATTTAATAGTAAAGTTTCTCATATATTTTTAACAATTATCAGTCTTATTACGCTTAAGGAGAACATAGACTTACAATCTGGCCACAATCCCAAGTTTGACAACTGATAGTCAGTCTAAATACGATGAACTGGCAGGCCAATATCAGCCAGCAGTCTGCTAGTCTGTGTTGCTCTTTAAGGGTCATAAAACTACTATATAGAGTCAATTACGATTATGGGTCGACTGATAGAGAATACCTTAAGGCATTAAGTCCGCCATTTGTACTTGACCTGTTCATTGTGCAATAAAATTTAAATAAATAGGCTGAGCACTAGAAATCAAGAATCGAAGAAAAATAATTTATGTGGAAAAACCAGAGAGCGGAATTTTCATTAAAATTAAAATGTCATAAGGATAGAACATCGTATTTTATCGACAATTGTTTAGTAATTTTCACGTAGCAGGACAAATATAAGGTATATGTAATGAAATTAGACCTCCTATCTACGTACATATACTTAAGCAAAACAATTTATCAATATAAATATCGTCAATACTTTGAAAAAAACTCGTACCTGAAAATCATCAAGTCTCTAGGAGGAACAATAATCATCCTGTAAATTATTGTGATCGATCAAATAAAATTAATTACTTGCTATCAAAGTATTTCATGAAACTAAGTTTCATGAAATACTTTGATAGCAAGTAATTAATTTTACAAATATTTTAATAAATTAAGCATACACTTTTACTCTCGTTTTTTAATAGGGGCGGGTCCGAATATAACAGAGGAATCGCTTGATGTTCTGAACTATCTTTAAGATTCAAAGATAGTTCAGAATTCGAGGTAGAATAGTCCAGATCTCACCAAAGCGAAGTTTAAACTCAATTGGACTGTGAGGTGTAGGTATATTTTAAAGCCCTCAACCCACACATGTCATGTTAAAAAAACTAGATGAATTTTTATTAGTTTAATACGTAAATAAAAGAAAAATTTGAAAAAATAGAGAAAAAATAAATAAAAAAAATAAAAAACGCAGTATTTACAAATTAAATATTTAAGCTTCACGTATCGTTGAAAACAATTACACACAATAAGCACATTGCGAGTTTTTAGAGTAAAAAATAATCAATATTTATATATGAATTAGGTACATTTAAAATGCTAGGAAATACAACATATGTGAACTATTCCTCAAAGTAAAAAAATCGAAATCTATTTCTGTAATAATAGGGAATATGCATGACATTTTTTATCGTATTTTTTAACAAAATATGAAAATACCATAAAAGAGATAGCAAAAAGTGAAATTAAAATTATAATCCGCCAAAAAATACGGATATTACCTAAGATCCGACATTAACTGTGACATCAGCGGGCACTACGGCCATATAAACTCCATGTTAAATTCTGCTTTGCTAGAAAGAGATACAAACAAATCTTAATGGCTTATATCTTGGTTATTTTTAGTTATTCGAAAAATATTGTTTCTCTACTTAATGACTTTTTACTAAAGCAAAAAAAAACCAAGCATATTTTCCTCATCTTCTCTATAGTAATACAGAATAGTTATTTAAAGTGATAACACCATATTGATAACATGAAAAGTTGACAGTGTTCTATCCCTACCTATGACATTGAAATTTTTGCTATGAAAATTCCGCTCTGTGGAAATAACACTTAAATCATGACACAAATGTTTAGCTTCAAATAAAACTGGTTAAATATTCTTTAAGTCATGCATGTAAAACTCTCGATATATATCTCACTCAATATTTTACCCTGTAAAATTAAATGTAAGTTACCCTTTCATAAAATAAGTGACTATATACTACTAAATATTGCTTCTTGAGTATAGCTGGACACAATTAATATCGCGTGCATTTTAAGCAACAGCAGACTCTTGGGCAATGGCGTAAGCACTTCGATGCGCGCCATTTTAATAGTGTCCTGCTATAACTCAAAACTGTTCACAATAAACCTAGCATGTGAAAGCCTCCATTGTGCTTGGCATACCCATCATGCGCCTTGGCAGGTTGTAACCATGAACGGTCATGGTATAGTATGGTGTAGTGGGCAGAGGCCTTAAGGGTGCATTATACTAGTCGCTAGATAGGTTTTATTTTGTAACTTTTGCTAAAAATTACAGAATAGGAACGTGTCAAGCACGAACGGAACGACACGGCCCACTACAACGGATCTTAGCATTTTTATTCGGCCAGTCCAGTTCTCTCTCTCCGGTCTCACACTTCACAAATACACTCACACATTTTTGAAGAATCATATGACACCCTATTACTAAAAATGGGTCTAATAGTTAAGGAGCTAGAGTGGAACATCCGATTTTTGGTCACATACATACTTAGATACATGCATAGGCTGTTAAAATCATTACCCTTCTTTCGGCTTAGCTCAATCAGGTAAAAAGAGAAATGTTCAATTTCAGCATCAAAATTAGGATAGGTAAACTTTACTAATGATCATATTATGTTAACCGCCTGTTTCACAAACGTCAAGTAAAGCATATCTTAGAGATAAATGTAGCCCTTTTCCTTTCTTACTCTTGGCTAACTTTAATTGGCAGATAAATTTACTCATTGTGTGAAACAGGCCCGAACTCTATCTGAGACAATAAATATTGGAACGCCCAGGTAGATTTATATTATTCACTAAGTATTCACTATATAAGGATTTATTTATCATTTAGCCTTTTACTTACCTTTAGCCTACCTGTCTATTTGAGAGCACTAACATCAAGAAGAGGTTAATATGTTTCAGTATAGGTATTACTAGAATTACAAAAAATTGTCTTTTGGCCAAATGCTAGATAGTCTAGTGGCCATCAGCTGAAAAATCGGCTTGAGGTTGGGATGCATGTTGTACATAAATACGTCTTTAAAGGTGTATACACAGCGCACTGTGCAGGTTATAAATTGTTACAGAGGTTCAGTTAGGGACCTCTCAAGGTTCTAATCCTGTATATGTGTGCAGCATTACAGAATAATCCCATACATACACGGTGACATGTAATTGATATACAGGAGCAAATTTTTCTTACTCATCAATGGCAATTACATTTAAATTAGAGTTACATGAAGCAAATGAGATTTATAAAGTTTATAAAATTAAGAATTAAAATTTTAACCAAAATGTTGTCCATTGTGTGACGAAAGTTAACCATATTTATTTATTTAATATGGACGCCAACAGAATACAATGCTGACATAATAAGAGATTGATTGATTGATTGGTTGTAGGGTTAACTTTCATCACACAATGGAAGAAAATGTATGTTTCTTATGCTGAAAACAGCCAAACTGATATGGCTGTTTTCTGCATACCACTATCCAATTACATCCTTAACTATGTAAAATTCACCCATCACCTTGTCACCCTACACCTGATTAACTATGTTTTTGTCTTTATTGACAATATTATTGTGATGATTAGTTAGTATTATTTATTAACTTTTTATTGTTAATGAAATACTCTGGGAATTCAGTAATTACTACAACACAAGCATAGGTAGAACTTTTATTTTGTCTAGGTATTAAGAAATATTGATCCCTGTATACTAATACAAATTCACTGTTTATAGCTCAAGTATAGTTATTGATGTTTGTGAAGAATTGTAAGGTTATTTTCAAGACTCAATGGTGAATTTATTAGCCGGTATTATCTGTATAGTGTTGGATAGTTGTAAAAGTATGGTCAGGTAGGCCAGATAGCATTGCACCCTTAGTTTTTACTAATAAACAGAGATGTCCAACATTTTAAGCCACCCTTGATGTAAAATAATAAGGTCTGCTAGAGAATTCATATAAATCTAAAATAAAATCCAAAATCTGTAACTTGTTAACCCTTTTTACTTTACAGACAATTCTAAATGCTAGTCAAGGAACAGTTCGTCCTGGATCTGGCCAAGTCTTTACTGAAAACTCATTGCTGACCTCACAACTTCTAAACAATACAAAAACCACAAAGATCTTTTAAAATCTAAATAAAAACCCTTAACTTGAACATGCTAGCTGTACAGTGAGCTACAACATACCGGCAAAGTCTGGAACATCAGGATCTTGCCCTTGATCAAGGAGTTTTTTAACCTGATCATGGTCTCCTCGGATGGCAGCTACATGCAGCGGCGTCTCGCCTCGTTCGTTACGCTGCTGTCTGGTGCGCTTTCTTTCTTCAGCGGTCGACGGAGCAGCTAAATACAAAAAGGGCGGGAAATCACACAAGACAACTTGCAGAATATTTACCATAATATTATGTAAGTTGGCGAACCTGGTGGAGCATCCTGTGAAGATATCTGCATCACCAAGGCGAGCTGCTGCCGCTCTGACATAGGAGCTATGACCGGAGGCCGGAGCGCCCCATCTGGGCCGCGGCCGGAGCCCCGCGTCCGCGACGTCAACGGCATACTTTGCGCATAACCACTCTCCTACACACAAATCATTACATGTATTGCCACGAAACACGAACCGCTAAAAATATTCGAAAACTCCGCCAATTAACAAGATGTGCATCTTTATGTACCTCACAGATGCCGAAAAAACTTTTGTGGAAAACTCGAAACTAATTTATTAAGAACACCAAAGTAGTCAGCCACAGCTCGTACTCATGTAAACGTATCTACCAGCAACAGCACATAAATATGCCAGATTCAGTTTACTTCACCAATTTACCACGAACGACAAACAACCAAAGCAAGATAAAGAAAGACTAGCCAGGACTCCAGTCCCAATCATACACAATCTTTGTCTATGGTGATAGATGTACAATATATGGTTATGTAAAGGCCTGAGTACACTATAGGCCATTATGAGAGTTTGTGAGATTTCACGTTTTTGTGAATTATTTTTGAACTTTCTATGTTATTGTATTAGACGCTGTGATAGTATTTGCTAACAAACAGAAGTAGCATATTCATAGAATGTTTTCATCTAACAGCACACAAATTAAATCAGTCGCATAAATTTTAAACCGGATTGATAATGAGTAAGAAAGGGACCTTCCTATATGTATAGCAGCGCGTTTTGGCTTAAAAGGCTTATTACACCTTCCTAAACTAGTCACTAACGAGAGGGACGCCGCAATACGTCAGATACGTATGGAGATATCTCCATCTCATTCGCGTCCGTCTCATTAGTGACTAAATTTAGGAAAGTGTAATAAGCCTTTAAATCAGCGTGTCACGTTGATTTCAAAACCGAGGCCTACTCGACCCCAAAACTCTACTAATTTAAAATGTTCGACGTATTAGATCAAACTGCAATGAAGTTGCGGTGTATTATTTTTGACAACTTCTCATGGGTATATTAGTGCTGACAATTTTGTCAGTCAAAAGTCAATTTGAAGGTTTGAACGATTTTAATTTTTATTGTTATTTCAATATATCACTGGTACTTATGAACCTAAAATCTATACTACTACCTATGTTGCTTATTGTAAAATATTACTTAAAATAGAACCTCCTCGTCGAAGTAATAGAAGTAGAAGTCGGTTAAAATTTTAGGTACTTCGCTACTTTTGACAACCCTAACGAAAAAATTTTGATTGACCCAATCAAGGATCTTATACTCAATCGTCTCGTTTTAACAGCATGGCGTCTCTAAGGCCGGCCTTACACAGTCTGAATTAAGAATCTGAATTCATAATTTGAATTCATATTATTAATTCAGAAAGCATGGAATTGCATACAATGCAGCTATTATCCACACACAATCTGATATTTTCAGATTGATCTGACAGAACGCACATCTTTCCATACATTGTCTATGGACGAGCACACACACTCTGGATTCAGATTATGAATTCATAATCTGATTCAGACTGTGTAAGGCCGGCCTAATAGTACTATACCGCAAACTAATGAATGACACTATAGGTATAGCGTCTTTTAATCACCCTTCATATCGTCTCGATTCACCTCAAAGTCAAGTAAAAAGTAGTAAGATCTATTTTTAATTAATTTTGTACAGTAATATTAAATTTCGCACATTGTTTTTATATGCAAAATGTTAAATAATTATTAAATATTTAAAATAACTTACAAAACTGGCAAAACCATCCGTATATACGAGTAAGCGGCAGTGGAAAGGTTCGCACCAGCAAGAACTTTTACTGCAAATAGTCTTCTTCAACTGGCAAAAACTTTGTCTGTGACTAACTTCACGGCTGTCAGGTGTTATCAGACTAATGAAAAAATGTTGCTTTTTAAAATAAAATCGTTAAAGCGACCACAAAACTTTCTTGAAAAAATCTCTATTCACCCAACGTTTTCTATTCACCCTATTTTACGTATGTGCCAAGATTTTCGGTATACACGCACATTTTGTAGGTATACCTGAATTTGTAATCTCATGGAAAAAGTTTAAACAAAGGTGTTGCCGTGAACAAAAAAAAAATGAAGAATTCAAGATATTTATACTTATGGTTATAATTATTTTTAAGAAATCGACTTTGTATAAATAAAATGTTTATTCAATATAATCAACATAAACTAATTTTATTTGTTGATGGCAAACTTTATTTTGAGATAAACTCTTTGTTATATTAATTTAAAGAGTTAGTACTGTTTTCGTATGCATAACTTATTTATTGCACTGGTATCACTGTTTCGATACACCCGGCTCATAAAGTTGCGGGCCGCTTAACGTGAGTCGTCACTCGCTTCACTGAAAATTCGAGATTGAATGCTTTCTAGTGACTGTTCTATTAAATTTGTATTGTTGTTACGTTTTCCGTTTGTTTTTCGTTCACAGTTGTGTGGAAGGATGGACCCTGGTTCGAGTAGTTTTCGGTCAAAGGAAGACTATATGTTGTCCCCTGCGAAGAAACGACCACGTCTTGGCTCTTTATCGGAGATGGAAAAAAACATGGCATAAACACATTTAAACACGTTTATCGTAAATGACCAACCAATAATACACAGCTTCTGACGCTAATAGAAACTACAGCCCCGGTTCTGCTTTTGTTTGCATCATAAATTGCTGGTAGGTGTCATTGATTTCGTCAATATATTGAAAACCCTAATGTCGGCGGTTGAATCGCCCGGAAATTTACCCGACCATACTTTGAGATCCCCTGATATGTCACTTTGACAGGTATAGGTATTTCTACTCCATTAATTTAATAGGTCTGTGGTATAGCCTGGCAAAAAAGTCGAGCTAGTGGTGACAGCTGGAACTAAAATATTTTCAAATGGCAACAGCACTAGGTACCCCCACCCACACGTCACACGAACCGCCTAAAATAAAATCAAAAAATAATCGTGCCAAAATTTACTATTCGCAATACCTACCTACCGACGCGGGCCATTGACGCCTTAAAACCTTGTGAAAACATTAAAGGTAACGAAAGAATACCTATAAGGATAATCTTTCTATCTCCTCGTTATGAATGCCATGAATAAAAAAAAGGTCAACAATACCTACGTCCTTTGTCGTTTCTTATAGACCGGTCCGGTTTCTTGCGGTTGTTATAAGTTCGAAGTAGAATATGTACCTAAATGTTGTCTGTTGTTGTACCATAGACAAATATGAAATCTAATCCATAACCATTCTATATTGTATGACAAATTCATAGATAAATTACAAAAAGTCAAAATAGAACTGACAGATAAAATCAATTTAAGTCTTAGGTTTTCGCGTGTTTTTGCTTATAAAGGCTGGCATATTAATGAGTAGTTAAGAAAATTAACCTAAAATGTGGCGGCCAACCTTTACTATAATCCGTAAGATAGTTTTACCCTCTCTGAAAGAGAAAGCCAATTTAGCTAAAATATATTATTCCACCAAAGGCCGGCTTCCAAGGTCGACGGCAAAGCTAAGCCTGATTAGTGCTAGTGTTGGCGTTTTGGTTGGAGCTGGTTATGGGGGCTATACTCACTATAAGATCAATGTTAAGAAGCAAACTGGCGTCATAGAAAACCAAGAATATACCATTCTCAAGGAAGCACCAGAGTATCAGCCACAGTACAAAGTAATACTAGTTTAATACCTACATATTAAATTTAAGATAAGGGCTTAGTGCATCTAACATGATATTGTATATTTAACGGATGAGTAATGACTGTTTCGGTTGATATTTACAGGTAATTAATGAGTTGGACGCAAGAAATTTGCAGCTAGTACTATTTCAATACCGCACCTGCCCTTTCTGCTGCAAGGTGCGCGCCTACTTGGATGCACGCGGCTTCAGCTATGAAGTTGTTGAGGTGGATGCAGTTCTCCGCCAAGCTGTTAAATGGTCAGGGTATAAAAAAGTCCCTATATTACTGGCTAAGGTTGATGGGGGATACCAGGTAAAAACATTATCTTCTTAACATTTATATGTATTATATTTTTATGAAAGTACCTATAGGTCCTATTTTTTGATATATTTCAATATAAGAGAGATATAGCTATTTTTTTCATTATACTATATTTGATCAGGATCAAAGTGGGGTAAGAAAGTGGAAATATTGTTAAATATTGCATTTATTTGTTAGTGTCTAATTAGTTGTTCATTATTTTAAAATATTTTAAGTATTTTCTTGATACTTACTTTGGTAAGTATTGAATAAGGTTCAAATTTGCACCAGTGACATGCCTGATGTGCCAAAATTACATATATATTTGAAGGTTAGGCAGCGGCAAATGTGTTAATCATATTAAAAATTACTGAAAAAGTAGGCATTTTGAACATTATCGATGGCCCCTACGTAAATCATCAAAAGTCGATTGAGGTACCTATCAGTACAGCATTTTAAAGCTTATATTATGCAGTATTTGTGTATTCCTTACAATTTAAGAAAAAAATCGTAACTAAGCTTTAAAACGCTGTACTGAAAGGTGCCTTGATTGACTTTTGATGATTTACGTAGGGGCCATCGTTATTTGTGTTAATTTTTGATTTGTTGTTGCAGCAACTCATGGATAGCTCAGCAATCATTTCTATTCTTGAAACTCATTCAAATGATAAAGGTGCTCGGCTTCAAGATGTTGCAAAATTCTATCCTATAGTGAAGTTTAATAATGATGAAGGCAAAGAAGTAACTGATGTAACTAATAAATATTTCATAATGCACAATGCAGTGGAGCTTGACAAAAACACAAAAGCTGCAGAAGTGTGAGTATTCATTGAAATAAATCCACTTCTTCTGCAGTTTATTGAGGAATTATGGTATTTAGTATTATTTTTGACAAAAAATTTGCTAAGAAGACTTGTATCAAAGCCACACTGTTGGCAAAATCTTAAAAAAGATAAATTTATTTATTCAGTAAGTAGGCCGCACGGGCACACGTCAAAATCTACCAGCGCTTCCCAAGAGGAGACCACTGCTGAGAAGAATATGACTTAAATCATCTATACATAATGTTGTTGATGTCCTATGCTGTAAATGTGATGGCCTTTAGAAAATGAATTGACAACTTGTAATCTCAAGCTAGTAAGACACCAGTATAGCCCAAATAGACCTACATATGTAAGCTGCAGTTGATTGTAGAAATAAAAAAAAAGTTATATAAGGGTAGTTTGCAAAAATTTTGTATATAGTTAAGCGTCGTTACGAGCTCAATTAAGGAAACAAATTAATTTTATTTTTGTGTCACGAATTAACCATATGACAAATTTTCGTTACACAAAAACTCTCAAGTTGTCGTTTTGCGGCAGGTGAGATGTATGTAAAGGTCTAGGAGGGATCCCTGCGGCACGCCTGCTTCTATGCTACGTAGTCTCGACGTATGCTCCTCATATTGAACTTGGAAGATCCCTTGTTCCAAGCAGAAATAAGCAAAATGTAATTGACTAACGAATAACGATAAATAATAACCTACTTAATCAGTAATCAGTAATCACGAATAACGACTAAGGTCGGAGTTCACCAACCAATTTAACGGACTGTTAAATCCTAATCGGCTGTTAGCCAATACATTTTGACAGCCGTCAGACCTCTAATCGCCTGTTTAACTGTTGGTGAACTCCGACCTAAAAAGTCGATTAATTAATCTTACCGCCTGTCTCATAATCGTCAAGTAAAGCATAATCTGTAACATAAATAAAGCCCTTTTCCTTTCACACACTTAAAAATAGACAAGAAGAGGACTAACTTTAAGTGGCAGATAAATAAATTTACTTGTAGATTGTGAGATAGGCCCTTAGTCGTGCGAGTTCCGAATAATTTATTCACGATTAAATTAATCGTCAACTAAATGGACAGCGAATAAATTTTTATTCGAATGATCAATTAGATTATTTTTCTCAAATAATATTAAGAACAAATAAGATTTCTTATGTAAATTTAAATGTGGGATTATGTTGACTGCTGCCGCGCTAAGCACTCTGTACTGCAATAGTTATCTTGTATTATTAGAACTAGTATATACGCTAGAACGGTTCTTCAAGTGTACGCAAGACATCTTGAATTGTTGTTATGGGTAAAAATGAGAGTTCCTACTTTTATTTTAGATTTAATCGTGAAATTATTCGACTAAAATGACGAATAAATCAATTGTCACAAGAAAACTGATCGGTTAAATTAATCGCGATTAAATTAAATTTAGTCGCAATTAATTTTGTGACGAATGATTTTGTTATTCGAATAATTAGTTAATTAAAAAAATATTCGAATAACGTCCATCTCTAGTTCCAAGTAGGATTTCAATAGGGTATAGAAAGTGTGAGGTAAGGACGTTTTAAGTTTACAGCAAAGGGCTTTGTGCCAAAGTCGAAAGCTTGTTGTATATCTAAGAATACAGGCAGTACAATATACTTTTCATCTCACCAGCTCGGAAAGGCTTTCTTTGTCGGTCAAAGTCTGTGCGCATAAGTCCATTTAATTTGTTAGCGTGGCAAAGTAATGTTGTAGCTGTCGGCACTGCGTGCACATGATGTGATGTGGCGCTTGTGGAGTTGTTTTTCTAGCACCTAGTGTTTTCGTCGCTACGGTGAGGTCAAAAATTGTGTGTTTCGCAGGGCAGCAAAGTTATTTGGGCCTTGAGGCCTTGAATCCCGCATTACGCTTAGGATTCTATTTTTGAACCACGCACTATGCTCGTGGTTCAATTTTCAACGGTAGCGTGATGGGGCTGAAAGCTGAACTGGTGATCTGGTCTTTATCTCGGGCACTACGACTTGCGTGGCATTATCGAATTTTTCTTTTCTGTATGCTTATGTAGTAAAATTTGCGTAACACACGTGACGGGCGGTTCGAACGCTCCGCGGTTTTACCCAAGTATGTTATGTCAAAAATGTTTCGGAAAATCTAAATTATGCCAAACAAACGGAACCTGTTCGAAAGATGTGTATATTTCCATTTTCAGGGAAGAACGGGAGTGGCGTCAATGGGCTGATCAAGTTTTGGTGCACACATTGTCTCCAAATGTTTATAGAACTGCTGGTGAAGCCCTGGACACCTTCAAATGGTTTGAACAGGTTGGCAGATGGCAGGAGTCTTTTCCTACCTGGGAATGTGCTTTGATGGTTTATGGAGGGGCTGCAGCTATGTGGGTTATAGCTAAGCGACTTAAATCTAGGTGAGGTATAATATTATACAGTCGTGGCCAGATAATTAGGGACGCTCGTATTTTTCCCATACAATTGCCTTCAAATATTATGACTTAACGAAATTAACCACCAATAGAAAAGGACTTGACCAATTTTATTGTAATTTACATTTACTTTAGACCATTAACTAAGGTTTATATTGAAAACGGACCTTTTATTTTGCCTATAGGGATTTAAATACAGGGTGCTGACGCATCCTTGCAATATTTTTCAACTTTGTATAAGCGCTGAAGATCATTTGTTTTCAAATCCTTCTAAAATTAAAGCTACGTTTTCAACAGGCAATAATTAATTAATTATACATAGCGTATTTTATTTATTGGTTAACGATATGTGTAACTCACAATAAAAAAATTCAAAAACTCAATACTCGATACTCAATCGTTTATTGCTTTCGATCATGTATAACATAACATTTTGATAGGTGGTCAATTTTGGTACTTAGGTCATATTTGAAGGCAATAGGGAATAAGCATGATTTATTTTTCGCTTTAATAAAAATTTATTAATGTAACAAACAGTAGAAAAAAATCTTTTTCGAATAACTATAAAAATAACGAAGATATAAGCCATCAAAGATTTGCAACGCCTGCTGTACTTGAATTGGTCACTGGTACTGCATTTGTCAGATGAGATGACAAATATAATAAAAACACAGAAATTCTTGAAGCAAAAAGCTCCTAACCTATGTAAATTGGTAGTAAAGGTTACATAGTCATTGGTAGGGAATCGTGTAAATATTGTTCATAATGCAGAAATTGTTGTATTTACAGACATCACTTGAAGGAAGATGTTCGTCAATCACTCTATGATGCTGCCAACAAATGGACAGCAGCTGTCAAAAAGAAAGGGACCAAATTTTTAGGAGGTGGGCAGCCCAATCTTGCCGATATTGCTGTGTACGGCGTTTTGAGCAGTATCGAAGGTTGTCAAGCCTTCCAAGACCTCAGGAGCAATACTGATATAGGAGTTTGGTATGATGATATCAAACAGATGTTAGAAAGGAGACAAGAAAAAGTTGTTGCAGCACTAGTCTGAAGATTGTACAGTGCTGTATAAATATAGTTAATAGTTTATTTATTGGGTATTTCTCGATTCTATCCAATGTAATCGCTGAATCACCTTTTTACAGCTTGTCAAAGCGATTTAACGATACTGCCTACATTAGTTTGAAGTGCCGCCAGGCTCTATTATTGCTACGCGGCCGCGGAAAGTATAATTTGATTTCAGTTCACCAATTTGTTGAATATAGTTAGTTCTCTTTGAAAAAGTGCATTAAAGCTACTGCAAAGCCTTTTTTATACTCTTTTAACCCTGATTTTTTGAATTAGGCATGTTCAAGCTTTTATTTTTTGTGTTACGTTTGGACTAACAATAGATTTAGCTGTAAATTGTAAGTTGTGACTTGAATGAACGTAAAATTTTCGGTATTATGTTTAGCAGTATTGATTGCTGATGTTTGTGCAAATTTAAGAATTTGGGAGAAATGTCGTAAGCGTTCACACGCTGCGTGGATGTTGATGATATTGTTGATCGCCGGCCCACAAGGGCAGGTGCACTTTATAGCGTGATACATGATTTGATTGCTTTGCGAAATTATTTGGTTAGACTGTGGCATGCTTAGAACACATCGTAATTCCGTTTAAATAGTATTGATTGTAGTAATAATTACAGTCAGTTCATCACTAAAACTGTTATTAAAAGTACATAATGAACTTGATTACATAATTAGTTACTTGAGTAGTCATTAATCATTATCATTATATAATATTATAGTGTGTTGTAATTTTGTCGTTCATTTAATAATAAAACAATATACCTAGTTCCGAACATTATTTTATTGTTTATTTAATTTCGTTATTATAAGAGTCAATATTGAAAAGGAAAACAATGACACAAATAACTAATTCTTTTAAAGTTTACCTTTCAAGTATTATCTATTACGTTACTCACGCGCCAATGACAGTTCAAAATCAGAGCTAATTTTAACTGGCAATCGTAACGGATATATCCGTCGTTGGCGTTGAACCTGTGGTTCAAATGTATCCGTCGTTGGCGGTCAGCCAGTAGTTCAAATGTATCCATCGCTGGCGGTGAACCAGTGGTTCAAATGTATTCATCGTTGGCGGTGAACCAGTAGTTCAAATGTATCCGTCGTTGGCGGAGAATCAGTGGTTCAAACGTATCCGTCGTTAGCGGTGAACCAGTGGTTCAAATGTATCCGTCGTTGGCGGAGAATCAGTGGTTCAAACATATCCGTCGTTAGCGGTGAACCAGTGGTTCAAATGTATCCGTCGTTGGCGGAGAATCAGTGGTTCAAACATATCCGTCGTTAGCGGTGAACCAGTGGTTCAAATGTATCCGTCGTTGGCGGAGAATCAGTGGTTCAAACGTATCCGTCGTTAGCGGTGAACCAGTGGTTCAAATGTATCCGTCGTTGGCGGAGAATCAGTGGTTCAAATGTATCCGTCGTTGGCGGAGAACCAGTGGTTCAAATATAGCCGTCGATGGCCTAGAACCAGTGGTTCAAATATATCTGTCTTTAGCGGTGAACCAATGGTTTAAATATATCCGCCAATGGTGTTAAAGAGGTTAATATCCTGGTCTATAACGTAATGTTCACCTGTACTTATGCCGCAGTGCAACCCGAGATAACATTTAATTACCGCGCCTCACCTTTGTCTAAAGTTGCTGGTCCATATTGTCCATGGCGATATTTTTTTGCATCGTAGCTTTATTATCCATGTCACGCATGTTGTATTTTATCGCTTGTCAGTCCGCCTCTATCGTTACAGACAGGAACTTCCGAGCGGCAAACAAGTTGTGGACAACATTGTGCTAAGTAGCTGCCCAGATAAGACAAGTAAAGATTTTTTATTATATTTTGGTCGATTGGCGATCGAAGTTGGCCAATGTATTATGTACTGAGTACATGAAGGTTAGCAGGCCACTTGTGTGTACGAAAGGGAGAACCCTCTGTTGGCGACATCAGGCGGGGTCGTGGCAGTAGCGCCTTCGTCGCCATTCGTAACTACGTACAGCACGAACGGCTTTGCACCACCTGAAAACATAGTAAACTTTCGTTACAAGATTCAGGCACGAATCTAGAGGGGTTGCATCTGCCCCGGGCGGCAATTTTATCGGGCGCCAAATTCATATGTTAGTTAAAACAAACACATGTCTAACAAATTATTAAATTGAGCTTGCGGAGACGGGGCGCGACTATCTGTAGACTAAACGGCTAAAACGGAATTTTAAGTTTCAGTTCCTCAGTCTCAAAGCTGCAGAAGGCAAACAAGCAACTAAAGCAGTTGGGTTTGCAACACGTATGTCTTCAACAGTTGAACTTTAAAAAATGGGTGTGTAATCTCTTGGCGGGTTTTGTGCATAAAATTGAAGGATAATAAATATGATAACTCACTCTGAACGGTGACAAAGCCCAGGCCGCAGAAGCGGTCGGTATCGGCGGCGGCGCCCGTTGCAACGACGGTGGGGTTGGGGATGACGACGAAGTCGGTGGTGCAGTCGGCGCCGCTGACCGCGCCCACCGCCGTCCCCAGCACCGTGTCGTCCGAGCCCTCCACGTCGCCCGTCACCGAGAACGAGTACTCGTCCGTCGTACTCTGTTGGAACAAATACCGCCATATCTGGTCAGACGTTTTAGTAATTGAAATGCTCATCTGAATATCTTTACAAATTTTTACATTTATTATATTAGTAAGTAGGTTGTGGATGTGTGGGCAAAGAGGAGAGAAAACTGAAAAAGGGTTTTTCTCCAGGATTTCAGACCTGTAATACTTGGTAGTATTGGAATACTATAGACCAATGCTTCAAACCCATAATACGTATCGTTTTGGAATGAAGATTTAAAAACCATTATTCCAATGAATAGTTTTACGTAAAAGGAATGAAAGTACCTACCAATTAATAGTTTATGCGCATTTAAATTACAAATTATGACAAATACAAATTACTTGAATTATGTTGCTTCAACACAACCATAATCGCAATAAATTGAACATTTTAGTCTTTAGCTTAACCTTTTCAACGCCATGTCAAATACAAAAGACGTTACTCACACGCCAATGACAGCTGAAAACTAGAGCTAATGCCCACCTTAACTCACAGATACTTAGGTCTATTTTGCGTTGTCAACCATGACAGAAATACCCGTCGTTGGCCTTGAACCAGTGGTGCGGATATATCCGTCAATGGCGGTGAAAAGGTTAAAACAGCCATAAAGCCCAAAAATGCCGCGCAGTTTCGTCCGTTCGTCTGCAGGTACGAATCATTTTCGTTACTCCCCCTTAGGGCCGTATTTAATAAACTGACGTGGCAGGCGCGGATTCAGCCGTCACCTAACTACAGAACACCGAAATTCGGTCAAGTGCGAGTCTGATAAAAAAATCTCATTCTGTTCTCTTTCTGATCTTCGTATCTACGAGTGCCAAAGGGGGTGGTCCAGACCACCTCTGTGGATACGCCATTGAATCGTGGCCGAGATGCTCGTTATAAGATGCGTCAAAAAAGACAGTTTTCTATGGATTAACGTTTACTTTAACGTGTCTTGAGACGGGCCTCACAGTTGAGATGAGTTTATTAATACGGCCATTAATCTTTTTAGGATTACAAGTTAACACTAATCCAGGGCAGCGTTCGGTAAGCTACGCACTATCTTCTCGTCCCAAATACCACAGTGCCTCAAGACAAAAGTCTTTGATCAGTGTGTGTTGCCAGTGATGACATATGGATCTAAGACACGGTCGCTTACAATGGGTCTCATAAGAAGGCTCAAGGTCACTCAAAGGGCGATGGAAAGAGCTATGCTGGGTGTCTCCTTGCGAGATCGAATCAGGAATGAGGAGATCCGCAGGAGAACTAAAGTAACTGATATAGCTCACCGAATAGCAAACCTTAAGTGGCAGTGGGCGGGGCATATTGCTCGTAGAACCGATGGCCGTTGGAGCGGAAAGGTTCTAGAGTGGCGACCGCGAACCGGGAGACGAAGTGTCGGCAGGCCTTCCACAAGGTAGACCGACGATCTGATAAAGGTCGCGGGAAACCGCTGGATGACAGCAGCAGAGGACCGGTCGTTGTGGGAAACCTTGGGGAAGGCCTTTGTCCAGCAGTGGACGTCTTGCGGCTGATGATGATGATGATGATGATGACTAATCCAGGACATGATCAATCTGTTCTTATGTCAACCGTCCTAAAATGGAAAAGAAAGACTACCTGGGAGTATTGTATAGCGCAGTAGCCGGCCTCCATCCTGATGCAGATGCCGTAGTTGAGGTTGGCGATCTGGCGCGTGCCCGTGACGAGCGAGGCGCTGAGCGCCTGGTTGGCGCCGGTGCCGTAGTTGAAGCCGGTGATGGTGCCGCTGGTACCCGTGTAGTACTGCAGGCAGCCATTGGGAGCTGCGACATTCACAAACAAACTGGATATCGTGAGTAGTAAGTTACAAATATACGTATTTAGTT
The DNA here is from genome assembly GCA_963241965.1 of Tortrix viridana. NCBI lineage: Eukaryota > Metazoa > Arthropoda > Insecta > Lepidoptera > Tortricidae > Tortrix > Tortrix viridana. Next base: position 11,711,214 of record OY725171.1, read on the forward strand.
AGGTAGGTAAATATGGGTAGGATAAAGCGAACACATAACGAAGGTATGGTTACATTTAATCGTCAGATAAAATATCGCTGGTCATTCAAACGTTTAAGCGCGTCACATTCGGCGAAGATACTATAACATTTTATCTTAACATTGAATGCGCTCACTATACAAAGCTTGGCAAAGATAATATATCCTTTTTATTTATTTATTTATTAATGAATAATGATACATTACACAGCCATTACAGGAAACCCACCCATAGTGTACCAACTTAATTATGTATAAATAAGTACATCATCAGGTCATCCCACTTCCAGTGTGACCTTTTTATTTACTATTATTTACGTATTGCGTAACATTATAGCATAGTTAGTTGCGCACTATATGGTGCAATCGAATTAGTTTATTTTCGTTAGTTGTATTGTAAAGACGTTTATAGATTTAAAATGGAAGACTTAAAAAGATCTAATAATGTAATGGAACAACGTATATTTCTAAAGTTTTGTGTCATAACTACTTTCATTTAATTTCCAATACATACAACATATTTTAATTTACAATAATTGCATATCAGAGGGGGTCTTTCCAAATATAATGAAATATAGTAAATTCATACCCCTTTTTAAGTCAGGCGAGAAAAGTGTTTTAACGAATTTACGCCCCATTTGTATACTACCAGTTGAATGATAATGTTAGGTCACTTCAATAGAAATAAACTGCTTAACAGTAATCAGTTTATACAAATGCAAGCTTTAAACAAATATTGAATATATATAATAGGGGTTCTTCAAGTCTTTAAATAAGAAAGGAGTCCAGTCCGGACCAGCTGAGCGTTTAGGCTCGCGAGTGCAGTCTGTACATCAGATATTGTTAAACTGTATAGGCATGCGTTGACTGCTCGAGCCACCTGCCGCGGCCTACACATCGAGTCGTGGCTCACATATACTATACACCGACTAGATATAAGTAGCTAATTCGGCAACACTGTCTGCGTCAGATATTACGCCGTCTTTTACAATTTTTTGTTTACTTCTAGAACCTCTTTGGGAACTAATATATTGCCAAAAAGACTTTTCATCTTGTATGGCGAACTGGTGAACGATATTTATCTTGATACAATATAAGGGCGGTCTATAAATTTTTAGTCAAATAGTAAATAAAGGAAATATTATAAACGTTTATTTACAATTTTTCAAAGTATTCTGCGACATTTACACACTTATGCATTAGACTGAACCGGTTTTTCAAAATAGGTAAAATAATGTTCTTGTGGAAGGTCGAAAAAAAGTCGCCTAAATTCGTCTACTGCTTCGTCCGCCGTCGCAAACACTCTATCTCCTTTGCAATGGATGTTTATTGCAATGGCCGTACCTACTCGCAGTGCACAATTATGGCCAAATATGCAGCGGGGCACTTTAACTAACATCGTTGTTGATAGCACGAAGTCATTCCCGCGTTAACTCCACCGTAGCGATTAAAAAGTGACAGGCATATTTATTTTTAAATCGATAAAAAAATCTAGATAAACGATAATAAAATTAAATCAATAGATTGCTAAGACGCCGTTGACTAACTACTTTTGGACTGACCCATGTTACCACGTCTTCGCCGTGTGTTACGCCCATTATAGGTACCTACCGTCAAAAACGGCGAAGATAATGTATATTTCATCTTCTATTGGATTGAAAGGCGAGCGATAAGATCTTAAGATAAAATATTATCCTAAGTATCTTCGCCGCACGTGACGTGCTTAAGCGTTATTACCTATACCTACCACAGAATAACAATATACCTACTAAATATACTAACGCATGACTTCTGAATATCAAAGGGCAGCTCTCTGTATCGAACTCTATAATGGTTCAGTGATTTTGAATAGTCACAAATACTGTGAGTAAGTATATTTAGTCCTCGACTGACCTATTCCGGGACAGTCGCAGCCGAGCTGCGTGAGGCGCAGGTTCCAGCGCCGACTGAAGGTGGTGGCCTGCGTGGCCGTGATGGTGATGGTGATAGGCGTGTCCTCGTCGAAGTCTACGAAGATGGTCTGGCCGGTGTTGTCGCCGCAGATAAGCGGCACGATTGTGTTGCCGCCCGTCACGGAGACCGAGTCCGTCACGCAGTCGCCGTCTCCGTCGGGCTGCGACAGCACCATGTCCAGGAAATCTATGCGGAGCTGGAATTATTACGTGGCATTTTTGAGATGAAACGAAACCGAGCTGAAATAAACTACGTGGTTATTATTAGGCTTCGCAAAAATAACATCGTATCATTTTAAATTCTGCCATTTTTTTAATTTGCGGTATGACATTCCTGGTCAATAAATGTGATCAACGGTGTAAAACCTTACTTATACATAGGTACTTACTGTAAATCGTTAAAATACTCAGTAAAAATATTAAATTAAGATCTGGGTACGTCACACACTAAAATTGACAATAATACTGCACGTAGCCATTCTGCGTAAGCACCGCCGGCTTCGCCTATGAAATACATTGTTTGCGATGGTGGTTCCGTGGGTAGGTACATGCCTGGCAAACGTTGCTGTTGCAGCGGTTGACGATGATGCTGCAGGCCGTGCCGCCGGAGTACGCGGCGGGGTACCCGGGGCTCGTGAAGTACGTGTTGTTCACGTTGGTGTTGCTGCCGCAGCCGCGGGACACTGAAATACCATACCTTTTTATACGTCTAAATAATAGTATACTTAGTACATTTTGATGCAAGTGCGGAAAGTATGTCATTTTACACGAGTCCCGAGGTGTCTTGGCCCGAGCTGCAAGACTCGGGACGAGTGAAAATGACAGGTTCGCACGTGTATTTAACTCGGAGATTCTTGGCACTAGAAAGCTGTAATTTGGCATAGTTATACATTTAAATTACGCTAAAAAATTTGCAAAAATGATTAGTTCCCGATTCACCGGATTCTTGTTTCGCCGAATGCTCGTTTCATCGGAATTTTTCAGTCACCTATATAGAAAATCAAATAGAAATACGCAAATATCGTGGCTTTGCTTGTGTATTAAATAAAAAATGGTCTTATTTATATAATTATCATAAATTTATTTTAACCATGGTAATAACAATGCTATAATGGTTATAAATGAACAGTTGTTACTATGGCAACGCTCATTATAGAACAGTTTACGCGCTTTGGTTAAACTATATGGGTGGCATTCTGATACTGTTAACGATGTATATACTCGTATTAGCGGTAGTACGCGAGTAGAAAAAATGTTTATACCTAACGAAAATCAGCTGAGATAACTTTGAACAGAAAATTTGCTAATATGAATGGTTCTCCCAGATTGTTTTTTTGTATTTGTAGTAATGGCAACGGATCCCTACTATTAAAACTACCTACTACTACTAGGTAATTTCCGCACTTGCATCAAAATTTACTATTTTTAAGAGACGGAGGACGACGGGCGCACAGGCCACCTGCATTTGCAATCTTAAGATAACAATTTCAAGACTGCAATTCCAAGACTGCAAACGCATTGCCAACCCTAAGGACTAAGATTGAATGCCTCTATGCCTCATTTCACCAGTTGTTTTATTCCTACACCGGACCTGAACACAACAATGCGAACATTGAAGCTTTGGCAGTAAGTTAAAGAATAATATAATGGTAGTTATCCGGATGGACCCTGCACAAGGTCCGACTACCACCAATCAAATAGGTATACCTCTAAATATAAGTAGGTATATTGAATGTACCGAAGGAATATACGTACATTCGCGCCTAGCATCATCCGAATGCTCACTCTTCGCACACCTTCAGTGATCTATCGATATTCGGTCTTCGTAACAAAGTCACGGAGCATGGCTCTAAATGCTCACCTATACAGCACCTCCCCCTCCTGGAGGCACAGGTGCCAGCGATGGTGCCGTTGAGGTTGTTGCACTCGCGGCGTGCCAGGCACGTGCCGTTCATGGTGTTAGCGCTCGAGCACTCCGTGTTCGCAAACCGGACGATGCTAACGAACGGGAACACTGCGGACACAAGTTCAAAGCGGTTACTAGTTTGAGGAAGACCTATCAAAGACCTATTCTATGGGCGCACTCAGTGTTAGAGCGCTCGTGGTTCGAGTTTGAGGTTGGTGACTTTCATTAAAATAGTAGATTTGGTACAGAGTGAAAATTGTAGGAGTTGTTGCAGTCTTGCCGCCTCGAGGTTCAGGTAACGAATAAGTTAACGTACAGTGGGCAACATTAACTGCAGAGCCACTACCAACCGACCAGCGAACCATGTCGCAAAAAGCTAATTAATAATTTTGACGTAATTTCTCTCACGTGATGACGCTGTCGTTGTGACGGTCAACGGTATGTTGCATCAACAATTTAAGTTGTTGACCGTACATAACTTATACCTTGACAAGGACTTGCTTTGCACACGAACAATGAAAATAGCAGTCGCTTATCATGCAGATTTGAGAATATTAAAATAATAATACTGTTTTAGATATTCTGTTCAAACAATCAGTATTATAATATAATATTGAAGACACATTTCATGCATGGTGTCTAAGGGCTCGCTAAAAAAGGATTATTTTTAAATGGCGGCAGATCTGCGTTTGTATCATAATAATTTCAAATGACCATCTCCTAGACTGCGGGGTCTACGAGTGTAGTATACAGAGTTATTGGTTATTGCATCCATTCCCGTTAAAAGGTTATAGAGAGGGTAGAGGTCATGTGCAGTAAAAAAGGTCATGTAGTAGGTACCCTATTTTTTATCCGGTAAGATATTTTAATACATAATTATATATTTAATTAATTATAAAAAAATTAAAAGTGAAATGTCCAGTATCTTGAAAACTATCAATATCCGGATAACTATAACCTCTTAACGGGAATGGATGCATAACCAATAACCCTGTATAATAGGTGCGAGCCTGCGTCAGTTACATGTACTTACAAATTTTTCCAGCCCTGTGCGCATGGTGTGAGACTTCGTCGTCCTCCAAGTCTGCTTCGTTGTAGACGGATACTGCTATTACGGTGACGAGGTAAGCCACATATACCACACTGAAAACTTTGTAGCACATCTTGTAATCTTGGTTAAGATATTTTCCCTTTAAAGTACCTATTGACAGGCGCTGCCGGCCTCGTATTTGGGTAGTCTCATTTATCGATATCAAACTCCTTCTAATTTTCAGAAGTGCAATACTCTAAGCCGATTGTCACGCAATGGCAAGGGAGATGCGTATCGTTTACTTATAATGTGGGCGATAACGGGACGCTGTTTGAGCAAGCGGTTAGGGTTGATACCGTTTTCATTTAGCACCTGTCAGCGACTTGAAGGCTTGCTCTCGATCACTAGTAACTACTTAAAGTCGGGGTCAATAGAAATGGCCAAAGGTAAATTAGTACTGCTTGATACATAACCTCAAAATTTCATCAAGCGTGTTTTTATTTAAGAAAACGTATAATTAATAGTTATTTAATCTAAAAATGAATATGAAAGTAATAAAGCGTATAAATCATTGTAAAGACCTTTCTCGATGTTGAAAAGTACATGATTATTCCATAGTAATAATGGTAAATTGGTTATTGCTCTTTGATCATTTCTCTTGAGCCCGACATACTAAACACTGGCGTAGCTGACTATTATTGAGCACCTACATTGCCCTTCCGGTTTTGTATAATAAGTGTATGTAAGTAGAAGTTGTGTTAAAGAAATTTGTTATTAATTGACCGAGCGAGCGTAGCGTCTCCGTCTCAGCTTGGGCAAAAATGCTTTCGTATGTCCGGCTGTCCGGCTGTTCTCCTCTACAGGTCGCATTTCTCAACCGATTCTCGCGAAATTTTGTGAGCAGGTTCGATAATTATATGGATTTTTTCTGTGGATTCAGTTTTTCAAAAAATTTCAAAATGGCGGAGATATTGGGGTTTATCTTAGCTGATTTTCGGTAGGTATAAACATTTTAGCTGTCTATAACTCAAGAACCAATAAAGTCTACATAGTCATGACATGATAGTTGGGTGAATATTCGGGCGTTTCAACCGCCTCATTACCATTCGCAATATATTGACGAAATCAATGACACCTACCAGCAACTTCTGATACTAATAGAAACTGCCCCCGGTTCTGCTTCTGTTTACATCAGAAGTTGCTGGTAGGTGTCATTGATTTCGTCAATATATTGCGAATGGTAATGAGGCGGTTGAAACGCCCGAATATTCACCCAGTTATCCCTTTTGTGTTCGTTATGTGTGAGTACTTGTATTTTTGGCCGTGGGGGGGGGGGGGGGGGGGGGACACACACACACACACACACACACGCAGCTCTAGTGAAAATGACACTTCGAGTTCAATATTTCCTAAACGGTCCCCCAAATCTAAACATTGGAAATAACATGAATTACCTTTTAAAATAATTACCTTTGCCAGGGGGGATTTATTCCGCAACTTTAGGTATACTTGGCTGTCGCGTTGCTACTATAGGCGTACAACAACCGAGAGCCGGGATAAGCAATAAGGTGCGGGAGGGAGCAAAGGTGACAGTTACACCGTTATCAATTGATAACGATGTCAATGTATTGAATCAAATTGGTGTTCGACTAGGTTGTCGACTGACATTTTAAATACAATTCCAATAAATAACTTCCGCCATACATACTCTATGGACGCATGACATGTGTTTCGTAAACTAATTATGACAAGTTGAACGACAAATCGAACTGAAATCGAACAGATTTGGTACAGTTGTAATAGAAAGTGAATTGTTTTTGAGTTATTTTGTGTTTGAAATTCATTATTTTGTTATACGTTTAAGTAGACGTAACACTTCGTTTTACCCTATTACACAGTCAGAACTTCATTAACTGCATCTACAAATACCTACCCGTGTTAAGTATACAAATAGAAATAAACGATCTTTATCTTTATTCTAACGGAACCCTTAAGTGAAGGTTTAAAATAAGTGTCCCATCTTGATACAATAGCTATAAAAATGTGAAAATCGCTATAGTCGCTTAATAATAAAAGGTAATAAAAGTCAGGATGAGACACTTTTATTTTAAACCGTAAGCGTTAAGTCTCACGTCAGAATCTATATAAATAAAAATCAAATGCCGAATGTATGTTATGTACGCGCATAACTTGAGAACGGCTCGCCCGATTAGCTAATTATTTTTTGTTGTGTTTGTAATTGGCAGGACAAGGTTTGTATGTAAGCTTTTTTTTAAATTGCACTCGGGCTAAGCCAGGGCGGGCCGCTAGTATGAAATAGATGTATTCATTTCCCTAGCACCTGTCCATTTTTATATGCATGCGTTAAGCCCGCAGTAGGGCTAGAAGTTGCAATTGACCGGGAAACCTTATTATACATACTTACATATCACATAATAACTATGGCAAAGTCTTGTCTTTGTGTTATTAATGTTATTATCATGTATGTTAGTAAAAGAAACTCCGTAGTAGCTCCACATATTTATTCCATCAAATACATGGGCATATAATTCCAGTCAATTCCGTTATTATACTTTTCCAATCCATCTCCTTTATCAAAGTCCATCCGAGTCCGATGTCCTATCGCCATCGGCTCGGCCTTGCTCGGACATCGCTCTCACAGACTAACCAAGGATCCTCCGACCGCCAAGCTAAGGGTTATAGTTGGTTAACTAAACATCTGTTGTAGCTGTCGTTTTCTAGTCAACTTCCGTTCTTGAAACTGGCCTGTGACTATAAGGTGGTGGGGTAGGTTTATGGTGGATTGGGAGGAACTTGAAGGAGAGAAAATGGAGAGAGGAGAGGTGATTATTAATACAAAATTAGATGTGACTAAATTTAATTTGTTGTGAAATGTGATTTACAGTGTATATTGTGAATTACAATTTAATTTACTTGTAACATTTATTTTCCACAATACTATATTTTCCGTAAAGGCCTTTTTTGTCTTCTATTAATAGAAGCGTTGTACACAGGTTAAACTGCCTTTATTGCTGTATCAAACACTACAGCATTTCCACGTTTCCATTATCAATTTGTGGCGATTCCCAGAATGATATCGAGCATAGATATAATAAATCAGAATAGAGAATTAAAAATAAAATGAACACACAAACCGAAATTTATAAGTCATCAAAATATATGCTTACAAAGAAAATACTGAAATATTTTTGTCAGGCACGGCACGGCAACAATGACCATGACAAGTCTGTGCATTTATTGACATTGCCGGAGCAGTGAACCTTTTGTTTATCTTTTCTCTTTCTGCCTAGAATAAGTTGGGGAGATTTGAACAACATAATATGTACATACATTATATAGACATAGAAAGTGACATTGTACATAATTTAGGCGATGTTGTATAAAAACTAACTGACTCGAAAATTACATGGCAAATTTTGTGCTTTTTACGGTATTCCCTTGGTTGACATAACAACTTTTTGTTTAATTTCTCTTTGCCTAACAATGTTCACTGTAACGTAACGTATAATTAACCATTTGTCGAACATCACGTCTTATGGCCGTTTTATAAAATTTTTGTTTATTCTAATTTTTTTATACCGAATGATCATGTTACTTAATGCTTGTTTATTATAATGATTACTCATATATATCAAGTAAACAAACAAATAAACAAGTAAACAAACTTATGTAAGTTCATATTTTTTTTTATAGTGTAGTCTCAACTGTGTCTGAATAATCGGAAACTAGAAGTTAGGTGCGACGACGAGCGAAGCAGGAGGAGCGTTAGGTTCAATTGTGACCATAACAGGCCAAACAATGCCAGAATTCTTTGCATTTTATAAATAACTTGAATATTGAGAGTTTTCAGAAACACTACTCGTATTACACATATTTAGACAAATAGACGATTAGACAATAGTACCTATGCAAACTGATATTAAGCGCAATAAAAAGTAGACAAACTGAAGTTATATAATTTAAGTGATTATAAAGAGTGATTTTATACTAAACGATTATTAGGCAAAGTGAATATTTATGACAAGTGATTTAGACAAACTGAAGTTATATGCAAATGGCAAATAGACAAAAAGTTGATACCTATACTAATCATTAGACACATTTTTTTACATGTTGTTTGACATAGGCAATCTAGCAAGGTTGAGTACATAATCTTAATAATCGTTTGAGCCAGAAGTAACGTGACAAAGGGGGTTGCTGTTGTGTCAACTTAAGATTTTATGTGACATTTCGGTTACCTCGGTATCCAACTTCCATCCTGCTTAAGAAAAATGCAGACGGTGTTTAGTCCATACAAACGTACTCATCCGTTTTCTCCCTGAAGGACACTAGAGCAAATATATTTTTGTCATACATTTATTTTAAGCTCTGCCATGTGCCTATGTTTATTTTTAATGATACATTATCGATCGATCTTACACACTATGTCAAACAAATAGTTTAATTATTTCGAGATTAAAATTACTGATCAGAAAACAAAAAAGGTACGGCGAGTGTACGGCTCTAATTTAAACTGGAGTAATTGCGTTATTGGTAAGCTGGTGTTAAAATCCTGCCCACAATATACATGACCAGAGGGTCGGTTTTTGAAAAAAAATTAATTCTCGAAAGTTCAATTTGATAATGAAAATGTAACGGTTAATCGTTATTTTTGAGTTAGGAGTTGTTTGAGACCGTCTTTCGCATGCGATTTATTTTCTACCGCTCGCACTCGCCTGTCGTGTCGCACACTCGCTTCTCGAAAATTGACTCACAAGCCCCGATGTCACCGAATATCATTTTCCAAGAGAGCTGTACTTCTGTTAGCTTGAAATCTAGTAAGTATGTATGTAATTATTACTTCATGTCATTATATCGTCTAGAAAAAATATTCGTAAAATTACTTTGGCAGGCTGTGAGATTATTATTGGTTTTCTTTATAAAAAAGTGCTAAATAAGGGAATAGATTTATTATTACTAAGGTACAGTAGAGTAACATCACATAAAATGAAGTATGGCACAGTGACTGCTACGTCAACCTAAAAAAATAAAATAATAATAATAATCCTCAAAACCTACTAATACCTAGCGTAAAATAATACCTGGTCTCGATGAAATAGTCTATTTTGTAACTACCTGCACTTAATATTTCTCTGAATTTTAGGCATTACTTATAGATTATTTCATCTTAATGGTCATTATTTTTGAGGTGTTAAGTGGGTTTTTGAAGGAGTTTGTTATTTTTTTTTGCTTTTTAGTGAATCGTAATGTGATTTATCAATGTAAGGCACATATTCATACAACATAAAGTAACAATAGCAGAATGCCATTTGCTCATCACCCCCTAGAAAATATTACTATTCAAACTTATTAAAGTAATCTTATTGCCACCCCTGAAATACTTAACTCAGGGCAGTCCCGGAAGTCATCTCTGGTTTTCATCGTCAGTTTTGTTTCACCAAATGATGATTTTAAAGTGGAAATGCTCTAGTTATTATTATAAATACTACCCAAATAGCTAGTTCCGTCGACTCCTCAGATACTTTATTATCAGAAGTTGATAAAATGTATTTGAGACAATCTGTGGGGTTATCCCCTTTTTCTTACAAAAAGTATACTCCGAATCGTTTAAGCCCCTTCCAAGACATTGGTGGATATATAAGAAAACTGAGTCAATATTAGAGTTACTTTAAAAAAAAACTAGTTTAACGTTATCGGAGGAGATCGACAACGACGCATACGCAAGTTCTCGCCACGGATACCACTCGTATTTATTTGCACATCTTTATTTTCCAAGAACTGATACGTACTTGAATAAAGACAAGCTCTTAAAACAAGTCCCTCTTGTTCACGTTTACAAATAATACATTACCTAGTGAAGTTTCAGTTTTTTAAACGAAAAATCCTAAAAGTACTTATTTTATTTATTTATTTTATTATTAAAGGTAGGTGTACCTACAGCAAAAATGTAAATTAGGTATTTGAAAGTCTTCTCACAAATTTTGGTAAGGTACTTTAAACACAAAAATATTTTTCAGGCGTAGTAATCTAGCAGCGCGGTTGGTATTTATTTAGTAGGTACGAACGGGAATCCTTTTTATAAGTATTTTGTTTTACGCAATCGACTCGCACCTGACCGGGTTTTCAAATTGCTTTATAACTCTATGAATGATACTTTAGACCCTACACCCGAGAATGACATAAAAAAAGTATAAAAGTACAAGGAAACTGGAAAAACAGCTAAGGTAAGGCTTAATTCACTTGAATTAAAGGCACTTATTTTTGATATACGATTAAGGCACGTTAAATAATCAGACTTTGTAAACATGTGGCAAATCAAATTCAAACAAATATGTTAGTAAATCACACTTCCGACTACTTTTAACAGTTACGTAAAACACACATTAATCCATGGCTCCTCAAAATATATATCTCAACTTTTTACACTTAACATTAAAAAATATAAAAAAAAATATTCAAAAACATGTCATTGGTAATAAATTATCTTGTGACTTAGTCAATATACTTAAACATTTAAGTATTTAATGTCTTAAAATACGAGTACATTTACAAGAACAATAAAATGATACTACAGAAAAGTTTAATGTTTAACAAACTTATTGTAGGTACTTAAAGTAAAAGGAATAATAGCTAGAACGGAAAATAGTGAGGTGCAATATTTGTCTCAAAGAGAAAAGAAGTAGATCTTATTCTGCTTATGATTTCTCCTTATCTAAATTTAATTATTACGTGTTCATTCAAATATGGCAGCTATAGACACGTTTATGGCAAATACCAATAGGTACATTAATATAGCACATACTAGCTAAGAAAGCTACATTATACGAAATACCTTGGTATAACTTGGCCTATCAGCAATTAACACAATTGTCTTACGTGTTCTTAGTACCTACTTGTAGTTCGTTCATACTGGTTCATATTTACTTACTTATTTTCATAAATATGCCTGCACTACTAAGTCTGATTGTATGATATGATATCGATTCAAAGGCACAGCTTGGACCCGTAAAAATCCCTTCTAATAAACGTTTGTAGGGTTCCAACGGTTAACGGGACCCTGTTATTAAGCCTACGCTGTCCATCCGTCCGTCCGCCCGTCCGTCCTAACTTAAAGAGCTTATCTTTTGAACCGAATATATTATAATATTATTATATGTGATATAACGGCGGATTTCGGAAACGGAACAAATAATAAAAAAGTCAAAAAGTAAAATAGTTCCCATACAGATTTTTTTTTTTTTTTAACTTTTTTTTGTATTTGGTCTATCGTAATAAAGGTAATACACACAAGCGTCAAATTTGGTATAGTTATAGAACAACCCCTATAGAAAAACAAAAAATACTAAAAAACGGCCAAATGCGTACGAAACTCGCACTAGACCGGTTTTTTATATTTTAGATAATAGAAAAATACGAATAAGTATGTGTACACCTGTGCGCCCGCGCCCGTAGTTATCTTATTATTAGATATACATGGACATATTAGCGAGAGCTCAGAATGGGGCGTAAGTATGTAGTGGTGTATGGTGTACCATTGGCAAATAAACCAAAATAAGTACGTAATAAGCAATGAATGTTTTTATTTGAGTTTTACATTGATTGTTGTTTGTCTTATGTTTTTTATTACTTCTTCAAAACATTAGGTTCGAACCTCGATTATTGCTGATAGACTAGTACAAGAAAAATTAAGATTCAAATATAGAATTCCTGTAAACTACAAATAACACTTGCCGAGCTCTCGGTAATATGGTTATATGTACAGGGGCCCGTTTCTCAAACCTACTAGACTAATAATACTAGTGGCTCTGGGAGCTGCAGACCTCGCGACAAACTTAACTTTGCCATTGGACAACTGTTATCCCCATACATCGACATTGGTCGCGGTCAGTTCACCAACACCGCAAATAAGCTGGTAAATTGCAAAAACCCCCAAATCTCCTCCATTTTGAAAAAAATTTAAAAACTGAATCGACAAAAATTCCATATAATTATCGAACCTGCTCACAAAATTTCACGAGAATCGGTTGAGAAATGCGATCTGTAGAGGAGAACAGCCGGAGTCCAGCCGGACATACGAAAGCATTTTTACCCGAGCTAACACGGAGCCGCTTCGCTCGCTCGGTCAATTATTTTAGTCTAGTATGTTTCGAGAAACGGGCCCCTGATACAGGGTGTCCCAAAAAGTAGTGCCAAGCGGAAGGGGGTGTTATAAGGAGAGGGCGAACTTTTGGTGCCGATGACGTCAAATTGTGTATAGGGTGATTAAAATTAAGTAAATAAAATATTGAATTATAGTATTAAGTAGTTTCGCGGTACCGGTTCTACATACCCTTATTAAACTTTCTGAATTCATCGATACTGACATTGCGATGGACAGTATCAAAAATCATTGAAAAATATCATTGTAAAAAATAAACGGTTGTTATGCTGTAATAACATATTTATGACTAAATACTCGTACTATTCTGGCTTTACTATAATGAACTACTCTCGCCGATTGACTTATAAAAAATGAAATTATTACTCAATTTGCAAATGTATGGTAATAAATAGTAATATAAATTCTGCTGTTGCTGTGATTCATATTTTGATTGTGTATTTAACTCTCAATTTTACCGCGGTAACTATTAACTGCTACCAGTTAATACTGAACATTGCTGAGTGAGAGCAACCTGTTGCAAAATTTCGTCATTTTGACGTCATCGGCACCAAAAGTTCGCCCCTTGGTTGTAAGTTTAACGTGTGTATCTGTGTATCCGTCATGTGGATGTTGCATCGTAGCTCCTAAACGGACTGATTTTTTTTTTGTTAGAAATGTTCTTAGCTTAGTTTGATGAAAATCCGCTAAGCCATTTAAGAGTTATGAGCTCTGAAAGCAGCAGTCCCGATTTTGTCGGTTTTTTTTAACTCGGTTAGGTTATGATTTCGAGTTAAGTATAGGGAATTTGCGAAATTTTAGCGACAACCAGATTTTTGACTAAATTCTGCGATTGGATCAAAACCATTCGGTCCACGACCATTTTTTTTAGATGTAGGTGGTCCAATAGTGGACTTTTTTGTTTGACATTGTCGTTTTTATGAAAAGTACAGTACATGCTGAGATAAAAAATAATGCAATTATTTTTCAAAACTGAGTTTTTTGCAAAAAAACTTTCAAGGCATGTAAAATTCAAAATCACCTAGCTTTTTTGTGTAAACTATTTTAAAAAACTACCTTGATTAGATTAATAAATGGACAAACCCTGCAAATTTCGTTTGGATGGTCCAAAAATATTCGTTTTGAAAAATTGTTCAAGTCTCAAAAGTCGTCATTAACTCAGACGCAAAAAGTGTTTTAAGTTTGGCGTGTATATCTGCATATTTTTGTGATTACACACATGGCATCAAAGCTCCTAAACTGATGGACCGATTTTGATTTAGTTTGATTTTGTTAGAAAAGTGGCTAAATCGAGTGTTTTAGCTAGGTTTCATGAATTAAGCCATTTAGAGTTATTTATGAGCTTTGAAAGTAGTTGTCCCGATTGGTCGGGTTTTTTTTTCTGTGTCTCAAAACTTATATATATATATATACTTTGATATACTTAAGTAAAAATACACATCAAATACATTCTACGGGTAGGCAAGCTAAGGCTCAAGGACGATCAAGGTCACTTTAGATTTTGTGGGAGTGTCGCAGGGAGGAATTGTCTAATTTGGATTTACCTGTGTATTACTTCCTCATGAAGAATAAATAATTGAGGTCCTAATTCTACTCAATTATTTTAATACTGAGTAGCGATGAACTGTTGTGTTTAGTAGCTGTTGTTGGACAAGAACAAGTTGGCAAGATATGGCATGCGGTATTTTTTTTAACTAATCTACATAGATTATATATAGATATATATATATATATATACCTGTGACTAGCTGGTACTCGGCGCGTTGCTGGCCATGTCGCAAAAAGAAAACAAAATATAAACTGTTGATCCGATCGCTACAAACTTCACAGGATCACCCGGTGGGCTAATCTGAAGATTGCCTGAAAATTTAATCAAAATCGGTCCAGCTGTTTTGGAGTCCATGGGGAACATACATACATACATACAAACACATGTCGATTTTTATATATATATATAGAAAATCGATGTGTGTATCGATTTTGTTTTTTGTGCGATATGGGCAGTAACGAGCCAGTTACAGGCTAGTTGTAGATGAAAGAAGTATTTGCCAGGTATTCGTTGCAGAGTGGACGCTGAGGTGGGATCCCGAAGCTGACAAAAGTTAGTGCGAATTCAAAGGATTTATTTGTTGGTTTTTATATTATATGTCCGTTACACCGTAATATTACGCTATCACCAATATCAATAAGGGCGTAAGCTTTGATTTAAAACAGCCACCCATATGCGTATAGCCACATGTATATGTATAATAAGCCAGTTATACAGCAGCGACGGATTAAGTATATATTTAGGCTGTACTTATTTCTAAGCTGGATTGACAGGTACACTATTCGTTCTAAGGCACGCTTGTGGTTTTCAAGCTAAACTTCATCCATGAATGCAGCTACAGGAGAAAATATAAAAATAAACTTAAATGTAAGCGCACATTACTTAGATGATACAACATACTAGTGACTATAAACGATGGCAATGGAGTTCAAATTACTCATGAATTTTGATCATATCTGATATGATATTTAATGTTAATATATTTCACTGGACGGAGGCAATAAGGCAATTTTACACCGTTTTCTAAAATATTCAATAATTTTAATTTATCATTAACTTGCAGAGATGGATTATAATAGGTATTAGATTGTGCAAAGTTAACATTATATTTCTTTAATTATTAGTGAAAGCTAAGTATATAATAATAAAGGCATGTTACGTATTTGCAGGAGCAGGATTATATATCCTTTGCGGTGTAGGTACTTCTGATTTAAATGTCTTTAATAAATCGAGACTAGAAAGTGTAAAAAGCGTGTTCGAATTAAACGACCTGAATTCTAGCGTCCCTTCGGCGGGGATGCTGCTCCCGACTGTCCACGACGCGCGTATGTACGTCTTTCTCTCCTTGCATTGTATATTATGTTTAACGAGTATAGCTCTATGTACGTAAAAATAATAGTATAAAAATAATCACAACCCAGGTCGTAAGATCCGAAAACGCGACTATGTATTCTACATTTACAACTAGTGCCTACGAACTATCCTAGTAAGATGCTCATGTCGGATGCCACCAACCACTTAACAGACGATTAGAGTGTTAACACCTGTCAAAATGTATGATCTAACAGTCGATTAACTTTAACATCGTATGGTGAAATTGGTACATAGTATAATAATAGTAATATAAAGATAACTGTAATATCTTGGATATTCCTTGCTCTCTTAATTTAACTTATTATATCATAATTTAACTAATTTATAATCATATCTAAAGAATACTTAGAGCTTTTACTTTCCGAGACTTAAACAGCGACACCATTGCCATTGCAGTGAGCAAGTCTGCGTACGCGCAGTTAAGGCTAAATACTAAAAGGTTCTAAACTTCTGTATGTACACGTATCATACATATACATTTGATTTTTATATTATTCGTTACATATAAGTTGGTCAAGTTTCGCATGATATTATTTAATTTTAAGCAACTGATTTTTGCACTAAACGGATAAAGCTGAATCAAAAGAGATTTCACTTCACGAGTGTATAAACAAAATTCATTATTACCAATATTGACACCATATTTAATTATTAAAGATGTTGCTGGACCAGGCCTTCCCTTAAGCTTAGGCCCTCCCGGCCGGCGAGCGGAGCCCGGGATCTTTACAGGCCTATATTCGACATCGCCTAAAGGATAGCATTACCGACCATATTCTGTATTGCTATGATTTGCCGTATTGTTGTAGTTCCCAAAAAGAGTCAGTATAAAAACAATGTTATGTTACCTTTGCGATGTCGAACAAAGCCCAGTCTAGTCCACTGCTCCTTTATCGTTATCATATTGTTGATGTTCCGGGCGCTCTTATTCACTTGACAGTAAAAGCTAATTTAATGACAACAATATGAAAACTATAACGAAGCAAGATGGGCTTAAATCAATTGCAATAGAGACCCAGGACTTTGGTTCACTTTGTAGATGCCCGACTTATTACGCTGTGCCTTTTCCGGTGTAATAAAACGCGTCCACGGCAACATAGTGCCTATTAGTATAGGCAACAAATAAACCAAACTTTATCAATCCCATGTAAAAGACTAAATTACGTCAATTTGAGTCCTAAACATTTTAGCAACGATGTCGCCAATTTCTCGCTTGGCTTAATGTAACATTATTTATTTTAGGTACATGATTATCGTGGTATTATTATAGCGATGGAGCAAACACTTTATCAATCATACACACGTATGCGTAAAATGCAATTCGAGTGTTTCGGGTATTATTTCTTCCTGTCAGCTCTAAAGTGTATGTAGGTATCCTCGTGTCGATAGAACTTTCTTATTATGTAAAACCGTTTCCTTGGTATTGCTGTTGAAATATGTTTTATATTCGCTCTTATTAATCTTATTATAGTAGGTGTAATCAGTTTTTAATAAAGTATATTTGCGTAACAAGTGCCTTTATTGTCAACTTTCTGGTATCTCTTAGAAAGTCTGACAGATAATGCTCCTGGTGGTTGATTTTCGGAGTGAATGAATACACACTTCAGAGGAGTCAAAGGATAGTATACCTACTTCCATTGTTAGGTATATGTAGTTTTTAAACTAATCATTGCCGTTTGAATATCCAAGGGTGAGCTGGAGGTTGGTGTCGAGCGGGTCTCGTCACAGCACGCCGTAGAAAGTGTCCATCAGGCTTGTGTCCAAGTCACATTCCAAGAAGATGCTGTCACTGCATTCCTCCTAAAATAAATTTAATGTATTTTAGGAAGCAAATAAAATGTTAGGTTAGCGAGACCAATTATAGAAAATAGGGACTGAGAAATTTTGTAACCAAATCTAAGCATCTATTCCACTTGTTTATGAGACGGTGACCTTTAGTGCCATGTTAATAAAAACTAGTTTTAACGATAACTATAACCACACGTCATGGTAAAGCAAAGTGGGATAGAGACCCTGATGTGCTCGTAGAATACATACACATAGACACGCCTACCATTAAGCGTATAAACTAGATCCGTGATTTAAGTCTGTTATTTTCTATCAAATTATGGGATCTACCAGAAAATCCAAGTTACTATTGGTCAAAAATTACTTGGCAATTATATTTTTTTTGCGTTTTTTATTCGAAAGGTCAATTAAAAATAAATAAATAAAATAAATAAATATCAGGGGACAATCTCACACAAATTGACCTAGTCCCAAACTAAGCTCTAGGCTTGTACTATGGGTACTAGACAACGATAAACATACTTATATAGAGAAATATATACTTAAATACATAGAAAACATCCATGACTCAGAAACAAATACTCGCGCTCATCACACAAATATTTGTCCATACCGGGATTCGAACCCGGGACCGCTAGCTTCGTAGGCAGGGTCACTACCAACTAGGCTAACCGCGTAACGAATTAAAGACATTTTTTAAAGTTTACAATTGTTGTTAGGATTTGCATTAAAATAATTTGTTTTCCAGTGCTGAGCCCTTAGCCAAGATGCCCATCGCTAACTAGCGTCTCTATTCGTTTAGTTTTTAAACCAATCGCGTCATTGGTAGATCACGTCATACGGAGAGTCACGTGATCTAGTTACCAGTGACGCGATTGGTTTAAAAACGAAACGAATAGAAACGTTAGTTAGCGATGGGCATCTTGGCTAAGGGCTCTGGTTTGTCTACAATGTACCTACTCATATTTTTTCCTACGTAACGATCCTAATTATTTATTTTCCTACTAAATTTCAATAAAAAAAATTATAGCATGAAGGCAAACGAGCACACAGGCGCACGCGCTTTCAGTTAAATATTACTATATTTAATAATGATATTTAAATATGTTCGGTATCATTGTTGATAATTCCAACGAAAATAACATCTACTAGAAGTTTTTGAAGAACAAAATTCAGACAAAGAACAATAATAATTTGTGGGCCTACGTTCCTACCTACTACGTAGGTACCTACGTTCTTTCAAAATTCTGTTCTGATATATGTATTAGAACTTACCCTACTAACTGCCTAACCTACTAAAATAGACCAGAAGAGATGATAAAATTCATGCTTTTTTTTATCACAATTTTTAACACACTTATTTACCTTGTCCTGTAACTATGTAACGGGATCTTTCAACGTAATTTTCACCAACCTCAAGGCGTCCGATTAACTTGAAATTTCGCGTAAATGCGTACTTATTTAATTCTGATGACAATACAATAATTGGTACCACGAGCTGGTATAATAATGGAGATGGAAGGTGGTCATGGGGATTCCTCAATAGCTAATATAGTAGATCCGTTGAGTTTTGACTCGTCTTTTCTAGCGAGCTATAAGTGCAACAAAGTGTGCTCTTAAAAATTTATTTTTTGAAAAACTTGTTATAAGTACCGGCGTGGGTTGAGGTGCGGGCGCCTGGTCCGCGCCCCTCCTCGCGTGTCATTTGGAGGCCTTGGGCAGGTGGCGCTTCATGTGCAACGCGAGGTGGTCGGAGCGCGCGAACGAGCGGTCGCACACTGCGCACCGGAACGGCTTGGCTCCCGTATGCTTGCGGTAGTGCCGCGTCAGCTCGTCCGACCTCGCGAACCTCCACTCGCACTCCGGCCATTGGCAGGTGTAAGGTTTCTCTCCTGGGCGAAAGAGTTGCATTTAACACATCAGCCACCGTACGCGCGCGAATCGAGTGGGATCGGGACAGGTACGTGGGGTCCGCCACACTTCACGGTTGCAATCACCACGCGCACGCGCACGCACATCAAAAGCAACGCAACAGCTTCGGACTGAAGCCTTGCATTCACAAAGCTGCTCTCTATCTCGCTTTCGCTAATTAAACAGTGAGAAATGATTCAGCAAAATCTTAAACGAGTGGATTTATGAAATAGGGATGATGATTGATGACTGGGTAAAGAAAACGAAATTCTATTTAGTCCGTCAGTTAGATTATCAAACGTAAGTATTTTTCTTTTTTTAATCAAACAAAAAATGACAAAGATAAAGCGCTTCAAATTTCGGGAATGGGGTCTCGTGACGTCACTTCTGTGTAAAAATTGTACCAAATTATACCAAGAGTACCAAGACGTGACGTCATGCGACATTTCAACTCAATATATCTCCGTAATTTTTAGATTATGTGAAAAAATAAAAAATACGTGTCCAATACTTTTTGATAATCTACCTGATCGATAAAGAAAAAGAAATAAATCATCATCCCTATTATGGATTGAACAAAGGTACCTATTAACAGTTCGCTAAAGTTGACCAAGTGCCAAGTTGGTTGTTTTTAATTCTCGAGTTCTTAAGTAAACCAAAGATATAAACCCGAATATACCAAATATACTTACTAAATACCATTGGCGTTATACTAGCCGGTAATGTATAAAGTTAAGTAGAAAAAGACAGACGTTGGTTTTTCAACCCACAGATGACAAAAATGCATATACCTAAGTGTTATGTTAGTTTTTTACAATACAAAAGAGTAAGTAATTGAATTCGCACAAAGCATAATTCGCTTAAGCGTTGTATATATTATATATATTAATGATTTATATACCTGTATGTATTCGCTGATGTGCTTTCAGATGGGAGCTTTTCGTGTAAACCTTAGTGCACCCTGAAAAACAGTCAAATTGAAAATGATTAATAGTAGATACCTACATTATAAATTTGTAGCAAGCCCATATCTAGCAGAGGATATTTCACAGCTGACATAAATATTATTAAATTTATTAAATGCAAAATGCTGAGCAACGGTGGAAAAATAATTACAAGAGAACTAGGGGTTTTGAATTGTTCAAACCGCCTACCCATGAAGTCGCAATGGTGTACTCTTCTCTTCTCTAGTTCGGGGTTGTTCCGCCGGTTGTACTTGACGGAGTGGTGTCCCAACCGGGAGTGCGGCATGGGCGCGTGGTGCGGCGGCGCGGGCGCCTGCAGCTGCGCCGGCATCGGCGGCCCCTGCGGCATCGCCTGCGTCACACAATTGATCGCATTTAAATCCAAAATCCATTAAGATACGATTTGTCCTAAGGAGTTGTTTGCAGTTGTAAGGTGCAGAATTCATAATATGTCACTACGAGTGTGCCATATCAACTACTTAGTTGACAAAATCGTTAAGATGATTATTAAATGCAGGTAATTCACCGATATCGAGTGCACAGATTGATTGCTTTATTATATTCTGATGTTTATTTTCCTCCACTTCGTTGTAATGTTCTTAATGAGGACTCCCATTGAATGGGAGGGACTAGCCTACCAGGCCCCCTAGCATGCATGCAGGAGATAAAATTTGACAGGTGATAGGGAAATGAGTAGGTACATCTATTCCATAATATTCTAACGTAAGACTTAAAAAATAAAAGTGTCCCGTTTTGATAGAATCGCTATAAAAATGTGAAAATCGCTATAGTCGCTTAGTAATAAAAGGTAATAAAAGGCAGGACGAGACACTTTTATTTTAAACCTTAAGTGTTAAGTCTTACGTTAGAATATGGAATAGATGTATTAATTTCCCTAGCACCTGTCAAATTTTATCTCGTGTATGCATGGTACGCCCGCAGACATTATGCGAAGTGGGCCTCTTGTTCAATAGCGTTGTTTTGCATTAAATTATAAAATTGATTGTTCTTTCTCATATTCATTTATAATTGGTGTTACTAATTAAATCTGTTTTCTTGTTAACCATGTATTATGTTAAGTATGGTATGGGTACCTATTATATACTCGTACGAGATTTTGATCTGTGACGTCACACACTCAAATATCGTTAATAGAAAACAATAAAGCTATAACTGGCAGAAAACAGAAGAGCTCCCTGCAGATGGTCATAGTTTCTGATGCTGTGGCTGTAAAAATTAATTCGTTGTTTTTTGTACGATGGGTTCGTTGGTTCTAGCCCCGACCCCATCTGGCCCTCTTCCGCTGCTGGCCGCGGGCTCACCTGCTGGTGGTGGTGCTGGTGCGCGCCGGGGTGCGCCGGCGCGTGCGGCGCGCGCATGAGCGGCGGCGGGTGGTACGGCGGCGGCGGCGTCCGGCGCGGCCCGCCCTGCAACAACACAATCATATCTTGCTTTTGCTTTTGCATAAACATTTTGTTTAAAAACTTTCTCCACAAAGAACCCCGGTTCTTCAATTATATTGTAGATACTTTTCAAAAATAGTTTTGTTTTACAATTCTGATTATTTCGGTAAATTTTTCGTATTAATTAAAAGGTGTTCCTCGAATAGACGATTACAGGCATTGTAAAAGTACTCATTTAAAAATTACAAAGTAGCGAAATTTTAAGTTTTACAGCCTCACTCATCCTGAAGATCTTGGGTAGACTCTGTAATACAATTCATTGCACAGCAGTGACACCAAATGAAATCGCTCAGCAAAAGATTGCGGTGCGTGGCTGGCATTCGCTAGGCAACAATAGTGAGGTGGTATCAGTTTACCTGCATAGAGTTTCCCGGGCTGCCCTGGTCAGAGCCGGGCGGCGTCAGCGGGGACATGTAGACGAGGCGGGAGGGCGGGTACTTTACGAACGAGCTCGACGCCGGGTGCGGCGGCGGCGCGTGCGGCGGCGGCTGCGGCTGCGCGTACGTCGGCTGCGCACACAGCCTCTCCGTCTTGATCTCGAGGGGACTGAGTAGAGGAGTGGCGCACTCCTCGAGAAGCGGATCGTCCGCCTCGAGCTTGACGTGCGTGGCGCCGAGAGGAGCCAGCATGTTCGCGTTCTCAGGGTCGATGTTCCTGATGGAGGAGGCGATGTCCTCCCAGAGGGCGGGGCGCAGGAACGCATCGTCGCGAGAGGAAGTGCCGCCATCGAAAAGGTCCATGTGGGCGGGCGCGAGCGAAGCACCCTCCTGCTTGCAGAGCAGCGACTCGAGCTCCGATGTCTGCAATGCAATGATGTCATTAAATTATTTACTCATACTAGAGGCTATTGCGAGGGTTTTGGGACATTGGACAGTATAGGTACAAAATCTAGTCAAACTCTCTTTCCTAATGCCAAGTTTGCTAAGATGGCAAAATTGTATTAAGTGTACCTAATGATTAAATTTCAATTCAGCTTTAAACTTACAATAATTACAATATGTCACTCTCCCACTCATCATTAAACAAGCGTAAACCTCAACACAATGGCCAATCCCGCGGGGCGGTTAATTTCAACGATCACTACAGCTTTGACAAAATCTTGTAAGGCAATGATTTTCACTATTTGAGTGCAATACTATTTTGAACGCAATCGCTTTGTATTAAGTGCGACTGTGGCATATTCCCTGTTTTATCTACTGGCTCTCTAAGGATGAATATGAGGAATGTTTGTGTGGAATAGATAAATCAAAGCGAAGGTTGGCTACTTGGGTCGACCACTGTTGAGCCAACGATAAAATAATACAAGTATATGTATTGTATAAATAATTCAATATTCAATATCAGTGTTTTGTATCAAGACATATCTTTACTGTCCATTTTTTATGTATATGCATAGTCGAATTCCATGACTCGCTCAATTCCGTGGTAGCAGTTCTGTAATCCGCCATAGAACCCTGCAGGTCGAATCTGGGACCTAAAATACATCCTTTATTTATTTGCCTTAGCCTATTTAAAAGTCTAACATCGTATTTCCTTATAGATTCTATTAACAGGGTCCTACGCGGATTATAGAACTGCTACCACGGAAGTGAGCGAGTCACGGAATTCGATGAGTTTACCCTACTTAAGCCTATAGATGTATTTTAGGGTGTTCAAAGAGTAATAATGGTACTCAATTGCGTAGGTACCTAATTTAACTACAGAGTGCGTGATTTACCCGAGTGGCCTGCATGCAACGCAGATTTCAAAGCGTATGCTACGTCAGTCTGTTTAATTTCCAGCAATTTCTCCTTTTGGAGTATACTAGACACATTTGTTCCGAGCTTAAATAGTATTATAGCAGAACCAAAAAACTAAAGTTCGTGTCAAAGTTCTTACAGTATTGACCAAACGTCTACTATTGCTCGAACCACGCTGCTTCCTTGATGGTTCTTCTGTCTGAAATATTAACATACAATGGCGCCCACGCCGCACAGGTGAGCGCACGCGCACGCCCGAGGGACGCTTGTAAGAACTATCGCTCTCAGAGCAGATTTAGCTGCCTTTCGAATTAGCCTGATTGGCATTTACGCGCGTGATTTAGGAAATGCTTTTATAGTTTGAATCTGAGAATGAGATAAGGTGACACGGGATTGTTACAACTGTGTTTTTCTTCTTCCTCATAGCTCTTAGCGGAAAGCAATGTCAAAAAGCAGATAGCTAATTAAACGTTTTCTGAAACAAACTACAAATGACTTTAACTACTGAAGAAAATATAGTGTGGGTACAAAAATCTCGGTCACCTTACTTAAGTTACCTAACCTTGTTTCTTAACCGATTTGTTTTACTTAACAGCTTTAGTTTCTTGTCTTGTGTGTTCCAGTATCCAGTGTATCCAGTTAAAAATTACAACTTGCAAACGACATACCTACTTTATTAAGCATTTCCTTGGGGTTAGATCGGACGCGATGCGAAAGTGCGGAACTCTCAAAGAGAAAGAATTCTTTCAAACAGTTCGACAACAAACCATCGGCCTTAAGGCGTTGTAGAGGTAGAGCAGGGCAATGCTTAAACCGGATTTTTTCTCGGCAATTATTATTAGTATTCGTATTTAAGTTTACTTTCGCACTTAGTTGTAAAAATGTAAAATACGGTTCATTTATTTTGTAAAGTAGGTAACAACTAACAAAGGACGCGTCATACTATTGATAAGGTTTAAAGTAAATAGGTACCTAGTTTTTAGCATGTAAATGTAAGCGTTTATTGATAAAGATTTGCCTCAATCGTTAATCGCTATTTACTTTTCTATTGTTTATTTAAGTAAGTGGGTGGGGCCGCCGCGCACGCGCTTATCGGAATGTGTCGACTTATGTCGGCGCTCGCCCTGGCTAACTACACCATAGCACTTGCAAAAATGCACTTAATACGTTTTCGTTAGTAGTGTCAGAATTCAACAAAATACATATTTCGTAAAAATTAAAACGAAATAAAATAAATGCTGCTAATTTAATAACAGCAGGGTCGTAATTACTTTTTTTTTTTACTTTTCTTTAGCAAAGTATGATAGATACGTATTATTGTTTATAGCATGTGAATTTTATGCCGAATTTATGTATAACAAAGCAAATATTTTGCATTGATAATGTTCTGATTTTTTTAGGTCTTAGGATAAGGGAGCGATTCCGTCAATTAGAGTCACCCAGGCCGCATTAGAGACAATGGTTACCGAAGGCAGCGAACAAAGCAAGCGCAGGCCCTTCATGAAACATTTCGCCATTATATGCTCTGCTCGGCGCGAGTGGAAGCCGTGGAACAGTGCGGGTGTCGCAAGAGCGCCGGACCGCGCGAATTCCTTCCATGACCTTTGCGGATCGAACGATTGCGCAGGCGACTCCTCCAGCGCGGCTAGACGAGCTTGAGCAACTAGCGCGCAGATTAACCGAGCCGGAGATCGTTCAGGCCGAGCAGGAGGCGGCGCTTGGACACATTCGCACTTGATATTGATGTTCGGATTTACTCCTAAACATCGATTCACCTGCAGCTTTTAATCGACTCTCCGATAGGTCATTTTACTCAAGATCATTACAGATTTGAACCTATTTAATTGGTCAAGCATCCTCATAGATTAATGTGTATCCCGCGCAAACAAAGAGATAAACGACAGTAAGGTAAAGCATTTGTATAGTCTATACACCGCACATTGCACATTCAGTGTACTTAGGTAGGTATTTGCCTGGGGAGTGATTCCGTTAATCGTCTCAACTTCACATCGGCTGAGACGAAGAGTAACCGGCAAATTTACGTCATCGCTGGTTTCACGGATGAAACCGGCGACTAAATGAAAGTGCAGGCAGTTAAATGTCGTTTACGCATAAATGACGGACAACGTAAATTCGCCGGTTATTCTTCGATTCAGTCGATGTTGAGGACGATGCGTATTCCGCCTGTACCCATACCGTCACTTTATTATAACTAGTTACCTTTATTCGTTGTTTAAGTCAAAATAAATTCACAATTTCGGAACAGTGATTTATCATTACAATCATCTCAACATCTTAAAGTGAATGGTGTATGTGGCACCAGCAGCCCGTACCTACAGCGTTTTGTCCCTGCACTAGATTTTGTTTTTGGCAAAGTTACGTGGTGGGGTGACATATGATCGTTAAAAACAATTGTATTTAATAAAGTCTGTTTATACCAACTGTGACATATTGTAATTTTGTCATTAATGTATGTAACTAATCCATGGTTGAAAATACCACTGATATGCCTGCTAAGTATTCCCACATGTTATTTTTAATGAAGTGCCGGTGGTCATATCCATGATGTGTCCTAAGCATGTACGCACGGCCGCGGGCGCCCTGCCGGAGGCGCCTCCGGCACGGCAGCCCCCCGCCGCCTGACCGGCTCCCACCGAACGACAGCTATTTTGAAATTAAGAACCTCCCGCAGATTGTACCTGCCGCGAAGAAAGACGGACTTACAGATTTTATCGCTCACTTAAAGTAGGTAGGTAAGTTACTAGTTAAGTAACTGGGTTAGGTTAGGAGTCGCTAGAGGTATTTTATTTTGATAAGGTAGTGAATGAAGCAAGTTCGGCGTATTGCAATGTTTATGAGACGTAGTGAACAGCCGACGTGATATACACTATACAGTAATATTAAGTACATATATTTACATTAAGATCGGGACTTGGTTAATTATTTTGCTGTGTGATGATAGTTCGAAACTACACTGAAAAAACTGCGAGCCAATCATGAAAGATTTTCACTTAGCTGACATAAATTGATTAAAATATACATAATATTAGTTACATCAACCAAAGCTGGTAGTCACAACAGCAAGGTCTTTTGTGATTCAACTTACATCTTAGTTAAAAGAAAGAAAGAAAGAAAGTTCATTTGACACACATTATGATACATTTTTTATGGCAGTAAAACAACAACAGTCAACCAAAAAATGGGTCAAACAGGGTGCACAGGCGCTGGTTTTCAGTAGCCCCTATTTGATTGACCTCACGACCGCTTTCGCCAGCGAAATAGCACTAGCACAATATACAAAATAGCACTTTTACACGTCAAAATCTACCAGCGCTTCCCAAGAGGAGACCACTGCTGAGAAGAAGCGCCGCCGCAAGAAACTCAACAGTTAGTAATTTTTTAAATAAAGCATATGAGTCTTATGACAATAATACTACTCGTACTTATAATTAATGCAAAAAGAAATGAAAAATCGCCATAGCAAATTTTTTATTATTCTATATTTATTATATTATTTATTAAAATCGGTAGTTTTCGTGGAGATAACAGGGGAATATAAGATGTTGATTTCGTTTAGTTGCTTATGTACACAATCACACAATCTGTCCGAGCTCTGTCTGTCTTTATCTCGTTGTCGACGCGGCCCTTAGCTTTTGTGGGATGCGACTTGGCTAGTCGTACGAACTACAGAAGGCGAAACGTGTAACCAAACACTGCAGGTTTTGCTTAAACCTCTGATGTGTACCCAAAATTTCCAAGCTTTTTGAAGACAATAACTGGCAACCACACCTTCCTACCTATACGAGTACACCCGAACGGGGCCACAGTTCATACAGTCACGTATGAACACGAATTTGCCGCCCCAGGGACTGTGTGCTAATTAGGTATGAGGGGAGGCGCGTCGAAGTATCAAATGTATATTATTTATAAGCATTCGTGTTTGAGCAATTCTATAGCGTCAAAGGTTTCCCTGAACATTACCTAATTAGACTTTGACTAATTTGCTGCCACTTGGGTACGCGGTACGTATAATTACTTAAAAATAATAGAAAATCGTAGAGCTACTCCACTACATTATTATAAATGAAGTCTCCCGCTGCGATGAGTATGTGTTTGTTCGAGCCTTGTTCGAGCTGATCTCCGACACTCCTGTACGGATTCTAATAACGGTTTTCACCAATAGAAAGAGAGATTATCTAGGAAGGTTATCAACACTTATGTTATACAGGTAAAGAGGTAAAGTTTGTAATTTTTTTTTGTATATTTGTTTGTTTGGATGTAGTAATCTCCAGAAACTACTCATCCGATTTCAAAAAATCTTTCACCAATATTCAGAATGGACCTCCAGGGCGGGCAATGGACGTAATATATTTAGGCTATATTTTAACTTAAGTATATTAACAGAAGCGAAGCGAGGGCCGTAATTTATTAATTTAGTGCTTCCCGTGCGAAGCCGGGGCGGGTCGCTAGTTGTTAATAATTAATTTGTAAATATCTATTGTAAATAGCGGGTATGCATGTATTTTTATACGTTTAATAGATTATTTACATCGTTTTAAAAATATATCACTGATATAATATAGGTAACTAATATTTGATTTAAAAAAAAGAATTAAATCTTGCAAACTTAGCAGCTGCAAACTCGCTGACAGTCACTTTTACTAAAGGTACAGTTCCACATATGCCCATTAGTAGCATGCGCTATAGTATTAGCATGCTCAATTTATAGCATACTCTCTTTCTATAGTACACACTTGCTTTTAAATAGCATGCTTAAAGAAAATTATTTCTTACACATGCTAAATTTCATCCAAAATTCCAAACAAAATTGACGGTTCAACGGGTTCAACGCAAATATCTGACGTTGAAAATAATCATCTGACGAGTATCATATCAGGCGAGGATTTACGCAGAGAACTCAACGAAGCAATATTATTGATTGGAATACAATGTATAAAGAATACCGCTCTGGTCGGGTAATTTCTAACTAACTTCCATGCTCATAAGTAAACTTGTTTATACACGCTTAAAGCACACCCCCTTCCAACCGCGCCTCAGGTAGCATGCTCTAAAATCAACAGTCGATTGGTTTTGAGCCTGCTGTAAATAGGCATGCTACATACCAACATCCCAAATATCCCAATACACTGCTAGTAGGCACTTGCTCGAAAATAGCATGCTTTCGTGCTACTATGAGCATGTGGAACTGTATCTTAATAAGAATACTAACTCACACTGAAGACTGTAAAATAAAAAGCGACATTTAGGTATTGTTGTTTTATCTCACGACCGTGGGTGTGCCATACTTGTAGTTGTAACCCTAGGGCCACACTAACGGGAAACGCGTCTATTGCCTTATGCGTACGGCAATAGATGTTGATTTTTAACGGCGTTTCCCGTTAGTGTGGCCCTAGGGTAACACGTATAGACACGCACACTACGACGACGCTTAGCGGTGAAAGATACGCACACAGAGACAACGTGCATGTGTTGCTACACACACAACTATGGCTCACCCGTATTCGTGAGATAAAACCACTATAAAAACAAAAAGTTACCAAAAGTATTCCCAAGAATAAATACTTATAGCAAAATCATAATAAATTTAGCAAAAAGTTTTGGTAAATTCATTTAATTAAAAATATAAACACTTGCGGTAAAAATGGGTAAAGTAACCCGTTTTAGGGGATATACATCGCAGGGTAATTGTTGTAAAAGCAGGACATTATACTGGTATTCAAATGGATGTACTTATTACTTACTATGTTCTTATATTTTTCAACGTCTGGTTTATTATTTTTAGACACTATGTATATAGAGGATAGTCAGAGTCATTTGATATGTATTTTACAAAAATCCATTCAGTCGTGTTCAATCTAGAGCAGTTTAAAGTCAACTGTGAATTGTGAAATTCTTGGACATTTTCAAATAATTTGTTAGAACTAAGTAGTGAAAATGTCATAGTATGTTATATATTTGTAATCTACTTACAAATCCCTTTCATTTGATATCCCACATGGTATGTTTAAAAGAAAAAGCAAATCAGGGTGGTTTTTTATCTAATAACCCTAATAAAAATATCTCATTGGTCATTGACTTTATAAATGTGAACAAATATGGTTATCCCATGTCACTTGCGAGCTTTCAACTATATAATTTTTTCAAAGGTCACAATTCTAATAATGAGGCCTTGTGCGGACTACTAGATACTACATCTATTTAATTAATTAATTTCAGCCACATTGCTTTAGCCATTCACGAGAAAAAGGTTCTTCATAGACCGACGGACAACAAAGTCATCTTATAAGAGTTCCGTTATTCAATATTTGGTACGGAACCCTAAAAAGCCTTCATAGGTCGTTGAACATTTTAATTGCTATTGTGACGTGTTAAGGATCCCTCGCCTTTAGTCTAACGTTACTATAAATATCTTTAAGTATTTTTAGGGTTCCGTACCCGAAGGGTACCCTATTACTAAGCCTATTCTGTCCGTCCGTCCGTCCGTCTGTCCTAACTTTAAAGAGCTGTAGTACAAGATAGCCCGTGGACTTTTTGCAGAATATGTGATATAACGGCGATTTCCTAACAAATAATAAAAAAGCCCAGAAGTTAAATAATAAGAGGAGTCCTCATACAAGAAACGCTTTTTTTCAACGTTTTTTTTTATATTTGTTTTATCGCAAACAGCAATACATATAAGCGTCAAATTTGGTTTGAAGATCCCTCAGTGCGCGAGTCCGACTCACACTTGACCGGTTTTTCTTTATGACACACTTCTTTCTGGTACACATCGAATTCATATTATCATAGTAACATTAAGTAGCAATATCATTTTATAGGCCGTGTGCACACATATATGTACGGCACCGCAGGGCAAGGTGGCGGCGCCGGGGGCGGCGCTGGGCGGGCGGATCGATACCGGGGCGCCGCCCACCGCCGCTCACCGCCGGGGCGGCAGTCGCGCGACCCTGATAAACTGATAATTATTACCTACAGTTTTAATTTGGAACGAACAGATTTTGCTTTTGGTAATTTCAACATAAAGCCTTGTTAAATTTGCTTTTAGTCGTAACGATAGTACGTATGTAATAAATAAGCCTTATATGAAATAATAGGCAATGACATCAGATTTCTATTTCCAAATAGCACACTATTGGTTTTTGCTTAATTAAGAATCGTGTGTGTTAATACTTTCGGGTAGGTATAAGGGGAGGTTTTAATTTCGTGTTTAGTATACAAAACATAATTTATTTGTACTTCTGTCAACATCGCTATTCTCATACATTTTATCTCTGATGATGGCAACTTGCAGCAAAAAGATAAATCTAGTTTGAGTCTTAATACCATACACCTACAGTTCACTGTGTCAAAATATATGGAGGATCTGAGCTGAAGCCTTTTTGGAGAGATATATATTTTTGTAAACATCAATATTTAAAAAAAAGTAGTGGAGCCTTGTCTAAGCCTGCCCGCACATTAGGCCACTAGTGGCCGCCACTAAACGCGACCACTAGTGGCCGCCACTCCGCCACAAGCTGCGGACGAGTTTTTTCATACATTTTGTATAGCATCGGCGCACACCGGGCGTTCGAGTGGCCGCGTCTGAGCTACAGACGCCCGCGCTCGCTACTAGTGGCCGCGTTTAGTGGCTCGCCTCGCGCGCACACTCGGCCACAGTCGCCGGCTTCTCAGATAAACAATAGCCAATAGTGGCAGCCACTAGTGGCCGCCACTCAGCCACCGGTGGCCGCGATTGGTGGCTGCATCTAGTGTTAGCCGAGCCACTAGTGGTCGCGTTTAGTGGCGGCCACTAGTGGCCTAATGTGCGGGCAGGCTAAAAGGCAAAGGATTATTAAAGTTTCATTTCAGGATTTTACTGTGATGACTCCTATTGAAAGTTATTTCAAATGGAAAAGCAATGCTTTATTTGTAACATAAATCCCAGGTCCTAGGTGCCTACCTACTGGGACCTGAGCAATGATTGGCTCCTATTGTCACAATGAAAGCCCACATTGAACTAACACAAACGCAAACAGTGTAACGCGACACATGCGCGTGTACGCGTGTGCCTAAGCACGCGGTCATTACGGCGGCGTGTCCCACGGCAAACAAATTGGAAATAATAAAAGACACTGTAATTTGAGTTGTGTTTGCTTTTCCCATAATTTTCGGTAAAGGTCGGGCTGAGGGTGGAGGGCAAGCTTCGGCAAGGACGCTTCCTCACGTGTCAAATGTATGAGTTAAACGTTATTAAACAATCCTATACTATTAACGAGAAACATTTGTATACATATATATCAGGTATATTAAGAAATAAGATAATGTTTAATGGTTCTTGTTATTTATTATTTATAATTTGAAATAATAGTAATAATAATTTAATTTAATAGCAATAATTTAATGTAATTTTTTTAATTTATAATTTACTATGGGTGCTTGTAAAACCTGGAATAAATGATATTTAATTTAATTTAATAATTATGTACTCACGTTCTCGAAAACAGCTCTAATGATTACGATAAAATTTGCAGTATAGGGGTTTACGGGAGCTAAAAATCGATGTAGTAGCTAGGTCTCATATCTGGGAAAATTAGTTTTTTCCGTATTTTCACGCAAAAAGATTTCCCGCGCAATATGGTTCGTAATTTCGGTACGGATGCTGCCGTCTGAATAGACTACTACTACGCCAAGACTGCGGGTTCGAACCCCAGCTATGGACTGTTTTTTATTGTTTTTTTTGGGGTATATTTATTGTTATTGTTCTTTTTTTGTTTTTGTACAGAAATCGATGAAAATTCGGTTTCGACCCGAGTGACTACTACTTTCTACTAGTTATACATCAACTTAGTTAACAATGCTATTTGTCTTTACATAAGATAGTTCACCAATTTATCCAGTACCACACTAAAATACTGAATGATTACAATGGTGTTTTAAGGAACGTGTGCACTCATGACTTGGCGGACGTAGGTACTTCTACTGCACCGGCCGCACAATAAACGCTACGGCGCAACTCCGCGGCTCAGTGCAACGGGCACTGATGGCAACGCTATCTTGCAGCAATCGCTTCCCGTACCTGTTGAAGGAGGTAGGAATGGAGTCGCAGATAGTAGCCGCCGATAACTCAACACATTAGACCGGCCATAAAGTTGACATTACCATGCCTTTTCCTCTATGGCATAAGGCATTACTCATGCTTTCGTAAACTCGACGCTCACATCCCGCGTTCACGTCGCTCGCAAATAAAGAAACGGAAAAAGTGTGCACTTAGTCACGGCTGTGGTCACGGTGACACAGATACGTTTAGGAACTGCTTCACGTCGCGACACGAGTAGAGTTTGACGTGAAAATGGTTTTCCTTATTTTATGACCTGAAAATCGTTATAGTACTTGTTGATGAATGGCTAATAAACAATAGATATTATGATTGTAATTGAATGAGACTGCTGATGGAGAGTAAATACATTTTAATAAAGTATCAGGAAAATGGCGTTCTAATAGGTTTCCCGTGCCGCTGCGGTATTTAGAGCCGTAAACAAATCACCGCATAAATATTCATGGGTCATCCCCTCGCGTCAGGGGGATGAGCAATACGTATGGCTTTAATAATAAAAACATATTAGCCGCATCGCATGTCTGTCTTTCCGTGACCGGGCAGTTTTACACCTGGCAGATGGGGCGATAGGGAGCTGGGGGGCGAGAGGAGCGACGTGGGGCTTTATGAGAATAATAGGGTAAAGAGGGGCCAGTGGGGGGCAAAGGCACCGTTTGTCAGCGGTCAGCTGTTAATGAATGCGTCCACAATGTTTATTGTGCCCGCTGAGAACTTTTCGGGTAGTGCTTTTACTTTAGACTTTTCTTTCAAGTCCCCCTAGATGATCCTACTTACACTGTAAAGTAAACCAAAGTCTTCTAAATTATGCTACAAAATAAAGATAATTACACTGGAAATAAATTTTGTAACGACTGATTGTTAAATACGAACAGTATATGCAAAAAAAAGATTAAAATTGTTTTTTTCCTCTTATTTTTTAACAAAGTTTAATCTTGTCATGATCATAATTTCACGTTATAAAGTTTATTTAAATTACAGTCGAAAGAAAGCAACTCGTCTAGACCTGGTTATGTAATTTTCGTTTCGGTATTAAGCAAGCAATGTCACTCAATCTACGAGGGTTGGATTGACGAGACCCGGCGCCATCGTTTACACGTTTGACTCCATTTCATTATTTATAATGAAATTATCGCGGAGGCGCACGGCGCGCTCGCGTGCGCGCACGCGACGCCGCCGCTGCCCGCTCGTCTGCCGCTGCCCGCTGCCCGCTGCCCCCTTACGGGAATAGCGGGATGCTACCATCGGCTCGTGGGGTGAGCTTGACTTTTTAATTCGAGGTCGAAGCGAAACACGCAGGGGTGTGATTTAATACAGTCTAATGATGACAATTGCTTTGAAATATACTGATTATTATAAATACGCTACACATTATTATATCTGGGGGGCTGTTGCATATTTTTGTAAAGTTACGAATCAAATGTTCCGTTAGATATTCATAAAAAGTGTCAAGTATTTGAATTTATCATTATAATCACTAAGTTTAACCTAAATAAGTTTTAGCTAATACACAACAGATTCTTCAGTTGGCCTAGTAATGTAAAATAATGGTTATTAAAATCAATTAGCAACCAGAGACAGGTAGAGATCAGACTAAGGAAGGGGTCGGACGGAGGCGATAATTAACTAATGGAGCGACCCGGTTGGTAATGGTTCGAGGCACGCTCGCCACTAAGCATCTCGTATTTCGCGTTTCGTACTTCATGTGTACTTAGGTTAATGCACCCACCCTCTTTAATAAGGATTTCAATGGATTTGGCTATGTATGTGTCAGCGCCCGGGTGAAGTGTGCTTTGGAACCTGTTGGGTAATGGCACGTGAGCATCACACACGGCTG
This sequence comes from Tortrix viridana, assembly GCA_963241965.1. Classification (NCBI taxonomy): domain Eukaryota; kingdom Metazoa; phylum Arthropoda; class Insecta; order Lepidoptera; family Tortricidae; genus Tortrix; species Tortrix viridana. Next base: position 11,746,034 of record OY725171.1, read on the forward strand.
AATTTTTTGCTTTTGAATTTTATAAAATACTAGCGACACGGCCCGGCTTCGCACGGATAGCAGAGCATAATATATACGCACCTAAACCTTAATGAACACTCGGCCACTCCGAAATTTTAATGACAGAATTTTTGAAATCGGATGTGTAGTCCCGCAGATTACCCCTTCCATACAAAAAAAAAACAAATTTGCAAACTTTACCTCTTTAATAATAATACAGACGACACTCGCAGTGACTCGCATGTTTTTGACGAATTATATGACATCCCATTTATTAAAATCGCCCAATAATTTAGGAGTTAGAGTGGAACATCTGATCTTCGGTCACATGCATATGTACTTTTTGTTCTTTTTGCTTCGCGCAGTCGGGTAATGACACTCATAATTTTTATTTACATATTAATAGCTGGTACCCGGCATTGCTGCCCATATCGCAAAAAAAAACAAAAAAGAAGCTGTTGATCCGATCGCTACCATAAACTTCACAGGATCGCCCGCTGGGCTAATCTGAAGATTGCCTGAAAATTTAATCGAAATCGATCCAGTCGTTTTGGAGTCCATGGGGAACATACATACATACCCTCATGCACACATCAATTTTTATATATATAGATGACAATGCCCCAAAGAACTGCTATTTCATCAAGAAATGTAGCCTACGTTACATTCATTTTATTTACTATTTACTATCAGTTATTCATTTTATTTTAATGATTTTGTCCGGCGTATAAGTGAGACATATTCAGACTGGTGGTAGAGAATTTTTTTTATTTATTTAATCAAGGTTCACCAACAGTTGTTTACACCAGTACATATGATATTTTCATTTACAATTTTCGTCCCATAGTTTAACAATTAATAAAAGGTGAACACCGCATTCAAAACTTATGATAAAGACTAAACTAAAATTAACACTGCTTCATACTAGACAAGCTTGTTTTCCAAGTGGTATATAATAAGGAACTAAGAAGGGATTACAATAGATCAATGCATCTGCGGAGAGTTTGAAACAATTTACCAGGTGGGTCAAAGTGGATATCAAACACGTCACTAAAACTAAAACCATTCGCCATCTTACAAAGCCTACAAATTGGAGAGTTTCTATCCGATACTGAACTTCTGACCGGTGAGCATAATGGTGTGATAGGGTTGCGGGGGATTCTAGAAGGAGCTCTGAAGTTAAGGAGGCGTAATAATTGCGGACAATCTATTTTGTAGTGGAGTATTTACGTTTATAAGATGTAGTCATTTTAGCCAAATGTGCAACGTGTTCATGATATGCTAAGTAGATGTCTAAGAAACCGTTTTCGCATTCGTTCTAGTCGCAATGAGTGTGTAGCAAAATGGGGCCACCAAACAACACTGCAGTACTCCATAATACTACGAACTAGACTATTATAAAGAAGTATTTTAGTTTCACTTTTTTTGAAAGACTTTCCGTTCCTAATTACAAATCCCAACATTTTAGACGCCCTGTTAACAATATTTTCAATGTGTGGAATAAAGGTAAGCTTCTTATCAAATAACACCCCCGAATCCCGAATGCTTTCAACTTCCTAGAGTACTGGGCATTAAGTCCAAAATTTGTACTTGTTTTTGTGCAATAAAGATCAAATAAATAAATAAATATTCGTAATCGCACAAGAAAGTTAAAAACTTATAATAAAAAGATGTACCGATAAAAGCGAGTTTTCACAGAGTCCAACTTAGGATATTTTTTGTCATTAATATTGATAGGTAATAAAGATTATTTTTTTTTTTATCATACCTGCGAGTGCCATCTCACTATGTATAACGTAAGTTAGCCCCACATTTGAGCCGGCTATGAACCGAGCAGTTAGCTATGAGCCGAACAATAATCGTCAATTTTACGGCAGCATTGTCACCATTCACTTGGATCGCCGCCGCCGAGACGGAATATGGACAATTAAACGCAGTGCCCCATTCAACTAATCGATTTTAATCTTTGGTTAACGTTGTTAAAGTCACATCAATACAAGTGGATACCACGTTTTAAATTGTGTTAACAGAATTAATATATTGACATATTCATGCAAATTTTTTGTTCGATTGTTTGAAACGTAACGTTATAAACGGGTTCGATTCGAATAATTTATTTTTAACGCTGTCCCTGCGTAAAGTATCTTAACCTTAGTCTTTTAAGAATAAATATAAGTTTCCGATAGTAATTAAGACAAGCAGTACGCCAAGGCAGTAAAAACTTATTCTTAACTGCGGTTATTACAATCATCAATCAGCCTATCATACCAACGTAATCTAAAATGATTACTCATTTGGATTTTGCCAAGACACTTGTTAAATAGAAATCGATAATTATTTTATCATTTCAACCCAATACGGGACAGGCAATTATATTTGGTAGACCGTCATCGAATAATTCCTCATCACGATCGAGCCGTCGGTTTATAGTTCACTACAATAAAAAACGCATAACTTCTCGCCCGGCGCAAATTGAATGGACTGGATGGAGGAAGGTGGACATAGCGTTGTGACTCAGCGAGCTCTAAGTCAGTGCCTCAAGGAGCTTAATCGCTCGGCACGACATAACAGTATGGGGTGTGATGGTGGCAGAACGCGGCAGGGGGATGGAGGCGAATGTTATGACACTGCAATGATGGCTAACTTCAAGATCGATTATATCAGTACACTTACAGAAATTGGCTTTGGATATTTATATCGGTACAATTAACGGTATTTAGTGCATTCCGATAGAATAGGTATTTCCTCTAGTGCCGCGTCCTTTGTAACGAATTACTGTAAAATGTTTTGTTACTAAGCATTGTTGAGGCATTGAACGCATACATACGTACGAGCATAGGCGTGAAAGTCAAGAAAACGCTTATTAGCGTAACTCGGTCTGGGGAGGAGCGGCAAAAACCCATTTGATCACTTTAGAAAGAGCACAACGGTCCCTACTGAAGGTCATATTTCGAAAACCCTCTCGCCACATCACCAGAGAGCTTTACAAGACCGCTAACGTTCTTAATGTTCGCCAATGGTTCCTGAAAAAAAAAAGTACAGCTATGGAATTAAACACATGACCAAGTCGTCAAGCGGATACAAGACGGCGCCAGCGATGGAAAACTCCGAAAACCTGCACGAAATTTGAACAAAGATTCCACGCATTAATTACCCCATTAGTCATGAAAACCTTCACCAAACGTAATCATGTAAACAGGCCCCCCAGCGAACTGCTTCTAACAAAGTGGCTTACGCGACTGGCTTACCACGAGACCGAGCTTCTTCTGTCTGTGCCAAAATAAGTGACGGTTCGTTTTTACTTTCTTATTTAATCACATTTAATAGAAAATATAGGGTTTTTGAACCTTACCCAAATAAGGATAATTATAATTGTTTCTAATGCAGAACCGGGTCCTAACACCAGGATGCCTAGCACAGGACCCACTGGCATGAGTTTTACCCACTATATTTCACTTATACAATAAACTTTTTTCATTGTTCATTTTAAAACATGGATACAATATTTTCTTCTAATTTGGAACATAGAACGTATCGTTCAATCAACCATCATGTGCATTATTTTAAATTCTTAGATTTAGGGGACCGTTTAGGAAATACTCTTAAAGTGTCATTTCTGGTATAGGTATTTAGTTAACGATACTAAATGTATGACTAATTTTCGTGACGAACTGGAAAACGTTAAAATTTCTTAATTTTTTCCTTAGCAATGTACATTTTTTTTTTAAAACGCTCAGTTACTTCGCTACGAGTATGGACACTTTTTGTCAAAAGCCATTAATTAATATCATAAAGCTGAAAGTTTGAGAAAATATCATGTTTACAAAGCAAGGATTTTTTACTTATGATATAGAAAGAGGTATATGTCGCTGGAGCTGGTATGCTACCCAAATGTATTATTTACGTAAGTATAAAAGTGATTATCAATTTCCCAAGTAGCACAAAAGCTGTATAAGAGCTTATACGGCCATTATAACTCTAGTTTCAGCATTTTAAGGGCTGTATAAGCTCTTATGCGGCTTGTGTGCTAATAATTGGGTTATAACGTTGACTATACATAGTATCGAGTAAAGCGAATATACGCTCGTATGTAAAATCATAGACATGAAGACCTAAATGGAAAATTTTAAAATTTCTGTATAAACAATATTTTAGCTGAATAATGAATAGGTATATAGCGGTTAAAATCAGGCAGCGGTGTCGCGAGCAAGAGTGCGCGCGCAGGTATCGACCCGCCCGCCCCACGCACTGATTGGGCGAGGGAAATGGGGAAAAATGAATGCGCTCGTGAATAATTGTACGTATATAACCGTAGGTATTATATACGAGGACAGCGGAGCGGGGACGGCAAGTAATGTAGGTAATTGTTGCTGAATTTAATTCGAGTTCTAAGCTGAATGCATTCTGATACAGCTCGCGTCTCAAGTTAGCTCGGGTGGTAGTACTGGCTTAACATGAATTGTAGTGTATGCTTTCTCCAGCATTTTTTTCTTATTAATGTTTTGATTATAATAAAATGTTTGTCATTTTTAAATGTCTATTAAACGAGCATTTTTGTAAGCTAAGGGGCTAACCAGTGGTTATGTAATTTGTTTTTCACCAGGAGGTCAAAGCTTGACAAAAGTTAAGAGGCAAAATTTGAATAAAAAAAAATAAAAAAACTACAATAGTTAATTTTTAATGGTATTTTGCATCTGATAACATAACTATTTAAGATTGTTTTGCGATAAAAACAAATGTAAAAAATTAAAAAAATTCGAATACCACGACTCGAAAATTAGTGCAGGTACACATTTTTCAAAAAATCAGAAAAATCGAAATAAAATGGTAAGACTTTTACGGAGGTCATTTTTCTATATTTGGTAGGTGACCCGTCCACCTGTCTCCCCCTCAAGTTTGACGTGCTACATACGAGACATCCTGTATATAGTGGTTCAGCAATCAAAATGTCTGTCGATTTTTATGTCTGTCCTGGCCGCGGTGGCGGAAAGGATGGGTAGCCTGATCCTCGCCTTCCAGGCACACGCCGAGGGCGCATTACCTATATGACGAGATTTAGAGATTAAGTTATTTAATGTAGATGATTATTTGAAAAGTGTATTTGAATGGTTTTATGGTTTAGTACCTACCTATTGCCGCGCAAGTGAAACTGTATTTTATACTCTCACAATTTTGAAATGTGCTTTGCTTCAGCACTGCAGTCCTGATGGGGCTTCCAGAGCAACGAGTAATACTTAACGAGTGAAATTATTAAATTCAACAATACTAGTTAGAAAATATCTTGGATGAACATGTTACGTCGTCCTAGATTAAAAAATGCCAAAATAACTTAAGAATATATTATATCCTTAAAACAGTAGTGGATGTGTACATGAAATGAATGAGTACGCGCAGGAATGCGGCGCACGCGCCTCACACACGTGCTACCTTCGCGTGTTAACGTGACACACACATCCACGGCGTAAACAAGTTATTGTAAGCACACATATGTACACAATAGAAATGTCTGTTCGCATACACAAACAATTTTTGGTACTTTCGCCAACTTAAGGTTTTTTTGATGAGTAGGTATAATATTTTAAGTTTCAATTTGAACAATTTTAGGTAGGTACAGACCTGCTAATAAAGTAGATCAGATCAGACATACGTTTTTAGAATGAAAGTTCCGATAAGCACTTATTTGAGACCATTACGTTTTTAATTTACAAAGCTACTTTTTAAAATTCGTCGATTCGTGGCTGGAAGTAAATTTTGATTGGACGTTAAAAATGACTACTCACATAAGTTATAGTTAACCAAGTGTAAACACCTTAAATCTGGTAGGTACATTGGTTTACGGATGGCGTTACATTACAATAAATCGTCTGTAGGTATTTATTATCAAAAATGTTTGCATTTCGCTCAAATTATTTCTATATCGAGGCGATCAATCTTACGTTGGCCCTTCCTACTTAATTCGAAGTTTGGTCTAATTACTATACAGGTAAATTAGTTTTTCTAATTAAAAAAGATAATTACAAATATAGGAGTTTAAGGTTCAAAATAGGTTTTAGCAGCCGAAATCATTTATGTAGCCCAAACGTTTTCCTTTAGTCGTCGAGTGTACCGGGCGGCTTGAATGGTGTCGACGAGACGCGGCATACGATGTGCCCGTTACTTCTCTCAATGAATGGTGCCTCTTTCAATAATGCCAAAAGCCTCAACATGCGACTCGGTCGGTCGTCGCAAAACGTACCCATTTACTACTATGATTGAGTTCAAAATTCAACTACCGTCAAGTTGATTTTGGGTAGATTGAAAGATTGTGACCCCATGTCAAGAGGAAGTGAGGTGGTCGAGTCGAGAGTGTGCGAAGTTATCTGTCGGCTGTTGGGGCTGGGAACAGCTCGCCGCCCACGCGCCGGAAACATCGTCACTCACAGATCCTATCGCTGCAGAGTAGGTATGTGAGCTGCGCACGATTCAGTCATTAGTACAGATTGCGCATTTTTTGGTTTTCAAGAAAGGAAGCGGACCGAAGCTACTTACTTTGACTGTTGTTTACTTTGTGAATGTTAACTCAAAAAAATAGGATGTTCAGTTTTTCCAGGAAATCGTATGTATTAATAACTGATTACATTAGAGGTTGCAATCAGCTGTCCATCACACGCGGGCGCGATATCTATCTATTGATGATATTTTAAAAAAGTTATTACCGTTTATAATCAAATCTTACCTACAAATTTCACATTTGCTATCGTTGACATGTTATGCGGTTGTAATTGGCTTTCTTAGTGTTATCAATTGACTTCTGAATGTAAAATTTTAACAAAAGCTCGCCTTGCCATTATTCAGGGAGTTTTGACGCCAACAACATTGATGTATAGTAATCAATCATGGGAATGGCGGAAGAAGAATGAAAGCAAGGTCAAAGGGTCTTCTCAGGGCCCTCATTTCAACAGCTTTGAAATGAGGGCCCTGAGAAGAATGTGTGGAGTTAGGATGATGATAGACTAAGAAATAGCGTGATCCGAGAACGATGTGGATTAAGAGAACATGTAGTAACAAAGATCGAAAAGGCTATGCTGAGAAGGTTTGGTCATTTAGAAACGATGGATGAAAGAAGAGTTACAAAAGAGGCATGGCGAGCGAGAGTGAGCAGAGATGTCGGTAGGCGGCCGCGTTATCAAATTCGCGATGTACTAATAAGATGAATAAGGGCCAAATTAAAAGCACCCGAAACTGAGGGACGTCCATCAAAAAGTTGATCAGTGTAAAAATCGGGGTCAATAGGAATGGTCAAATAATGATCAAAGATGTAAACAAAACGAAACTAGCCAATTTACCATTATTACTCCATTATTAATGTACTTTTCAAGATCGAAAAGTTTTTTCTTTATTTATAATCGAGAAAGGTCTTTACAATGATTTATACACTTGATTTTGAATATTACTTTCATATTCATTTTTAGATTAAATAACTATTAAATATACGTTTTATTAAATATAAACACGCTAGATTAAATTTTGAGGTTATGTGTCAAGTCCTAATTTATTGACACCTTTGGACATTTCTATTGACCCCATATTGACCCCGGCTTTAGAGGAAGCGAAAGAGGTAAGTAAATATGTTTGGACCGGTGCACCTGGCGTTCTGTAGTCTCTGCCTACCCCATTGGGAGACAGGCGTGAAGGTATATATGTATGTATGTATCTGCACGTGACGTCACAAAAATAATTACGGGTCTACACAAGAAACATGTCTAATGCTGGGTAAAGACTTCCCTAATATCACCACAATCGGTCCTGTGCCACTCGCACCACTCACCTTTATCAATTGGTACACCTTAAAAGAGATGTACTACATCGCTAGTAAAATTAATACTAAGATAAGACAATAAGTGGACGAATTCATCATCATAATAATATACTTCTAAGGGATAAATTAGTTCTTTTTTAAGTTTTGTACTGCCACACTTTTAATTATAAATTAAATATAATTGAGGTGTAGGTTGATCGTCCGTCCATTATTGCACTGTTGTATTGTTTTATCCACCGCACCGTGATAAATATTTTGTGACCTTTATAAAAGGTTTACGTGCTGGATGTTTAAAGAATACATACAATTTATTATGTAATACATTCTCGACACTTATAGAATTCGATTTAGCAATTAATTTTATAATAACATTTCAACGAAATATATTTTTGCATAGCTCACACACACATACATATAATTATACATGTTTATTCCTAAAATGTTTTTTTAAAGTAGCGATCCGTTAGTCATCGCGACTGAGTTAAGAAAAGGCATAAAATGGAGACTAATTGGACGCCGTTATGCAATAACGAATCAACCAACAATTATTTTACGGTAAAATGTCAACCTATAGTATATATACATAGAATTTTTTTTTATTGCTAATTAAATCGTCGCTTGATTCCTTATTCCATAACGCTGTCCAATTTGTCTATATCGTACTACGGAAACTATCACGTCTGCGTAGTCATAGAAAATAACAGGTTTTAATGATTTCTCAAAGTTGTGTTTAGCGACGGGCGGCGCAGCAGACGCGCGCCGGCGCCGGCGCTCAGTAGAATTAGAAACATTAGATACCAATCGCTCACCTCAAAGGCTGAAAATGACAACAAAATAAACCTTTCTACATGTTCATATGAACTGTGCCTCTATTCCACTTTGATTTTTTCTAACACTTTTGTTTGCTCTATATTGTCAAACAAGATTGAGGGCCGCTTGCGGGAAAAGTTACATCTAGATAGTCTTAAGTACAGTTTAGTAGTGTCAACAAAATATATCAAACAGACAAATCGACAAACCGACAAAAATTCTAAAAATCATTGTTTTGGGTTCTATTGCGTTAATAAAGACCTCTAATAATAGTTTTTCTCAAATATCTTCTATGTACAGACAGCGACCAGTTACACTTTTAAGTATTTTATGTATAGATAATCGCAATATTGTTAGAAGGTATCATTTTGTTTTGAGTGCACTAGCGAGGATGCATTTTCATCTAATCGTGAGACCCGCCGCGGCCGCGCGCGGGCGCTTTGCCTAAATAAATGACGACTGTATTAAGGTAGTTACTGGTTTTATTCCAAATTATTCCAAATGTATCCTTATTCCAAAATTATAAAAGATATTCAAAATTTAAATATACTCGTATATTTAATCTAGAACCTTAAACGGAGATTTTCTTGTGTTGATTTCTTGCTTTAACAAAATTACGATACGCATTCAAAGTTTACATCAGTTTTTATTAGACCTATATATTTTTAAATGACGTTTTAAAAAGCAATAATTTTATAAATTTTCTATTTCAGTGACTTTGTTTAATAATAAGTAAGTAATCTTACTATGTATTTTGCGAGGTCCGGACCCGTTGATGTCTTTTGTATAAACCTAAAAGACAAACGAGTGATTTAGCTTGTTTAAGTTATATAGCTTGTCTTTTGTATGCGGAGAAGTCGAATGGATTGCGTAGAATCGATGTCAGCCGTCTACGTGGTAACGGGACATTTGCTATTGATACCCCATTAGCATCAGATCATAAATACGTTCCGAGCTTCTAAATTCGGAGGCTTTATAGCCGCCATCCACTTCACGGCGGATTACGATGACTAACATTGAGTTATTATCGATCTGTAGATATTTATCATAATGAACGTATTTGTACATTTACATATTTTGACTATAACATTGCAATGTAATAAAATAGATATTTTTTCAGTGAAGTTAATTTCATTTCGCTACATTTCAAGTTATAGTCAGAATATGTTGACTTCTGATTTAATATAATATAGTTAATTGAAAGCTACTTGAAGCCATCAAAAGCAATCTGATTGCGTTAATTACAGGACCTTATAGTGATAATGTATAGGTATCTTGTTATTCTGCCTATCTTGTACATTTTCCTTGATCATGGTCTGGTTAACTGGAAGAGATCCCTTAAAGGGATAAGTTCACCGTTGTACATGTTAATCCTAAGTTTATGTACGTAAATATTTGTTAATTGTTTTGTGCAATAAAGAGTTTACATACATACATATACATATGTATAGGTAGAGGTAGGACACGCGGTAATATGGTGTTTTTATGATGCCCGAGTGTCTTGTATCGAGTTCAGAAATTAAGATAGCATCGCAGTGACATCACCTCCGGAGTTAACGGACAATGCCGCGTTCTCTATTCCGCAGTTAGCATATTCAGCCGGCGGCAGCGCAGCCGCTGCTTGCCCCGATACTACACATCAGATGGTCAGATGTATTAAACTCAGGTAAAAATCAATTAAGAAGTACAAACCTAGGTACATATTAAAGAAATACATATACGGTCATTTTTAGGGTTCCGTACCTCAAAAGAAAAACCGGGACCCTTATAGGATCACTTTTTATCCGTCTGTCTGTCTGTCTGTCTCTCTGTCTGTCTTTCTGTCTGTCTGTGTGTAAGACCCTTTTTCTCAGGAACTCGTGAAGGTATCAAGTTGAAATTCATATCAAATACTTAGGTCTGCAATCCCTTGGATCTGTGAAAAAATCAGACATATAAGTCAACGCAATCAAAAGATACGGCCATTTATGCCGCATATTGAAGGGAATCTCAAGGGAATCAAAACCTATAGGTTGACTTAGAATCATGAAATTTGGCGAGAAGCAATGTCTTATAGCACAAGTAAAGGGATACATCCGAAAACCGTTAATTTGTACTTACATCACATAAAAAAAGAGCCCAGTATAAACTGACACTCACTAAGTACGAAAGTGCATACTTATTGCGTGTCAGTTTATACTGGACTTTGTTTCTATTGTATTCCCGTGATTTACGAACTATTTTCCATGCCTACACGTTTTTGCGGAACCCTCGGTACGCGAGTCCGACTCGCACTTGACCGGCTTTTTTTTGGGTTTTGCTCCATTCTTTTTTCAGAGCAGGGTGCCTAGCCAAGATGCGTAACGCAAAATTAAGTGCTTTTCGAAAACTGTCAAAATGACGGATATATATAGGATTGATGTAAGCTAACGATTCGTCGCGTCAGCCGCTTATGACAATTTTCGTTATTTTTGTCAATTTTCGAAAATCGTTAAGATAGCGTAATGCAATTTGGCTAAGCACCCTGGAATACGATAAAGTTTCAGCTTGGAAAATGAGTTTCTAGTTTATAGGCACTTATTGGAGGCAGGACCCCCTTGAACTTGTAATGACATGTCTTCTTTTGGTGATAACTTCCAAGTCGTCCCACACCCGCTCTCAATCCTACAAAACTTTACAAGCGTATAAGTAAAAATGTATATTTCTATTGAAAACCTCACAATTTTGCAAAATTGTAGCTGCAATTGTACAGTTGTATAGTATAAGGGAAGGTGTGGGATGACTTGGAAAATTAATTGGCCATATTTTATATATTATGTAATGGTATTTCTTCGTGAACGACTTTGATTTGTCTGGCCAGCTGGCACTTTGCAGTATACTACTACGTGTTGTCGTCATTGATTTCCTTGTTAGCAAGTTGGTTGCCAATCTTCTTGATTGAAGTTACTCATTAAGTGTAATTCTGACTCCGAGGTCAAGGAAATTTAGCCATCAGTCCAGAAAAAACGAAGGTTTAACCAACCAATTATTGTAACTGGTAGGGCAGCAAAACACGTAACAATAACGCAGTCTATCTATTGTCAATCACTATATGGCGTTGTATTTGGAACATAGGTATAATTATCGTGTATCCTAGGGTTACTAGATAATAGTTGATTCTTAGTCTCATTAAGGTATAGTTTAATGGTACGGACACTCATACTTCGTAACTTATCCCACATCTTCGGCGCCCTGTTGGTTATCTATTATTGTTTAGTAAAAGAGTAGAAGCATGCATATCGTATTTAATAATATAAAACAGTCGCGTGTAAATGAGGATAACATTAATTTGTAAGTGGTATGCCGCGTATTGGCATAACTGTCGGCTGCGCGGGACATAGGAACGCGCCGCCCACGCCGCCGCGGCCACTCCGCGTTGCTGCTAACTGTACTCGTAGAATGAACAACGCTACAAGAAGAATGTTTTTTTTTGACAAATACGCTCTAGGCCTGTTTTTTGTAATTAATTAATCAATTTATATTATATAAAAACGTTACTTGGTGCTTTCAAGTGCATTCCGCCCCGATCAAAAGTGTGATTCAGTAAACTATGGACAGGTTTTGCCTAATCTCCTCTTGTAAAAGGTGTTTTTATTATTTTACCTTACTTCAATTCATTATAAGTAAATTTATGTAAATTAAGTAGTAGTTAGTAAGTATTTTTTATTTTGGCTGTAAAGATATGTCATTCTAGCGAAAGTGACATTTAAGAAGAGATCATTAGTTTCTAAACCGATCATGAGACTGATACTCATAATAGTTAAAACAACTATTTAACGTTACTTCTCATTAAATATTCAAAGATTATGTTTTTACCCTTGATTAACAAGTATGCTACTACCAAAAAAATGTTTTCATTACCTAATTGGTGTTTGTGTGCGGTATAAATATTTACCTACTAGGGAAAAAAACATTAATACAAGCCTTGTCCTGATAATTACAAATAAGTACAACAAGAAAAACAGCCGTTCTCAAGTGATGGTCTCTCTTACATTGGGGAATAGATTTTTATATATACGTACGTAAGTAAGTACGTAAGACGTAAACGTACGTAAGTACTCGTAAAGAGTTCACACATGAATAATTATACCTCATTGTAAAGAAAATATTCCATTATTTATTTAAACTATCCATATCATAATCGTAAAGTGAGTAATTTATTAAGAAAACTAAACTTTTAGCAAAAAAAGGGAAAAATTACAAAATATTTCATAATAGAGTCTAATTGCGCGGAAACTACCTATAAGTGGTTATAGCTTTAATAATGTGTGCATGTAATACGATTGATAGTAAATTTATCAAGAACTTTCTTAAAAACTTGAAAACACCGCGTTTCTGGACACATTCAGGGCGCTAGGGGGATGACAATCATCTTTTTGGGAGAGTTGATAAATTTTTACTTCGTCCCAGTAAAAACATAGTTATTCCAATTCAGAGAAGGACTCTTTTACTTTTACCAATTTTTATCTAGAATGATAGAGCTAGAAAACTTATTGATAAAGACCGTTCAGTGAGAAAGTAAGTTTTAGTGAGTATCGTTTGTTGGCTTACAAGATAACCAGTTTATAAAATGCCTACATTCGAAACGACGACGGCGACAACACAGCAGTAAAGTAGGTACGGGCAGCCTAAAGCGTCACCCGTGGTAGGTCTTTTACCGCTGTTGGTCAAACCTTTCCTTATTGAGACCCAAGTAAATCCTTTTCGGTCAGATTTAATGACGTACCGACTCTGTCTTACCATATAGCCAGTTTGATGGATAGTGACTTGATGTTTTGTGCGGTAGATAGCTTGAGAACTAATCACTTGGACGAGAAAACTGGAGATCTAACTATTAATGTACCTTTGATTTAAAGTAGGTATGCAGTGTGACAGTAACCGGCGCGCGGTCGGACTGCTCGGGCGACGTTGGTTCACCATTTCTATAAACGAAAGTGGCAAAAGGCAATGTTGAATGCAGAGCAATCTTTTTTAGATGACGTAACAATTATATTTCTTAGAGAATATTGATTATCCAAACGCTACGCGACAGACATTTGGACGATAGCTCAGAGCATGATGATATCGATGGCAGCAGCAATCACAAGGAATGAATTATTATAAATCTTTATTTCATTAACGTTCATCATTTATGTATGTATTAAAACAAGCCACCCATTGATATGTATAGGCGCATGCGAGGCGAACATCCAAAATCGCCGTCACCGCCCCGCGCCCCGCGCCCCGCGCCCCGCGCCCCTGCGATATGAGTGGTCTGTGTAACAGTAAAATGGTAAAAAACGGACAATAATGAAGATTTACGGCTGGCCCGAGCAGGTGGCGAGGTTGATCGCGAGATAAAGCAGCTATGTCGATAAACGGACTGGCTCACTTCGTTCGATCTATGTAGACGACTCAGGAGATATAAACATGGCGAATACTTATCAATATAAGTACCTACGCTTTTAGATTAGATTTAGAACTAAATAGAAATTTGAATGCCGATATGGTTTGTTCAAACTTAACAAAAAGTTTTGTGAACCCTAGGTTACTAAGGTTCCGTAATAAAATCACAAAAAATAAACGAGAGCGTGCCAGGCTACGCTAACGTAGAGAGTTCAAACGGTTAGAAGTAGCTCATCCACTTGATGAAGTAGGATGGCTACTAGTCGTTAATGTCTGTGGACACTCAACAGCTTCAGTGGCAGTAATTCTGCAAATTGTAACCTGTTTAGCAACCTGACTCGCGCGCCTACATCAAAAGCCTCTTTTGTTTTAGTTTAATATTTTCTCGCCTTGGATACTGGATGCTTAACTTATGTTAGTTTTCAATACTCAAACTGCGCATTAGGTTATTCCAAATTAAAAATTGACAAATTCAGTAACTGGAAAATTACAAATTTTAACTCGAATTAACCTATCCTTGGTTTGAATATTAGGAACGAGAATTGGTGATTATTTAGTTCTAAAAATGATCGATGGTTTATAAATGTACAGATAAACCGGCCCCCAAAAGCAAAATTTAAATGTAGGTAGCTATGTGATTTACCGCCTGAATTTAGCCCTTTCCCTTTCTTACACTTGAAAATAGACAAGGAGAGGGCTATCTTTATTTAACAGATGAATTTACTTGTCGATTGCGAAACAGGCTCTTAGTATTTTAGTTTTATATTCCTAGGTTAATTTATGCGGCTTCCGTTTACACAAGATTGAACCCGCGACATTTGTTGGTTGTTTAAACGATTATTCAATTATCTGATAACCCACCGACCGTGACCCGCTCTCGCATCGATTCGTTTTATAAGAGTTCGTTCACTGAAAACTTATATTAATCAAAATAAAATATAGCCTTTACTACATAGTTGACCCTACAGACGTTGTCCTGCCCTAACGTTGGCTTCGCAGCGCCACCTACCGGGGCCAATTGTGAAACTAAACCATCCAGGGCCCAACTCAAACACACAAAATACCATCAAAATACATCGAGCCATTCTCGAGTTTTTGTGACACTAACTCAAGGCAATTTATTTTTATTATGTATAAAATATAGTCGTCAGAGATAATGTAGCTTCCTAATAATAATGTTAAAAATAATTTTGTCAAGTAGGTAGGTACCTATACACATTAGCAATGACACTGATTCTTGCCACCGACTTCGATATATTTCATGTACCTATTAGACACTAAATAGGGAACACCTATGAGGCCGATCTTTATTTAACCATTTTCAGTGGGTTTTGAAGAAGGTTATATTTTTTTGTTATTTTTTTTCCGCTGTAGGTAATTTTAATATGTGATAAACTAAAGCACATATACATCACATTAAGAAACAATAGCCTAATACCAATTTCTCATCACGTCATCACCCTTAACAAAATGTCACTATCAGTTGCACTACCACATGCATTATACTAAGTATAAAAGTAGCTTCATATTCTTAATAAAGAAATCTCATTGCTGGCGACTTATCACTTACAACTAAGGAGTTCCGGTGGTCATCTCTGGTCTTCATCATCAGTTCCTTTTCACCAAGAGGTGCTTTTTGAATGCTAAACTTTAAGGTCTTACAGGTGATACCAAAATCACTGTATGTGTGCCTATAAATTTTGAGGAGTTCCCTCGATTTCTCATGAATTCCATCATCAGATTCTAACTTGGTGACAATATGGACCACTTCGATAGTATACTCTTTCAGACAAAAAATAATTTTTAAAATCAGTTCATAATTGACGGAGAAATCGGTGAATATACATAAATAAAACATACATACAGACGAACATAGAACCTCCTCCTTTTTTGAAGTCAGTTAACAAGCACACAATTTACCTCTTTTTAGGAGTAATGTTATAAATGTTGTGTGTTGAGAACAAAGTGACAATTATGTATCCGCTGCTCACGAAGACGTAAGCGCCGCGACTTTGAAGGTGCAGACCTCGGATGTTTCAAGTTGAACATTATTTGTGGATAAAGATGCGGTTAATACAGCAAGTGACGTACTCGTATTTATTCTAACTTATTGATAACTACATACATATGAAACGTATAGAGATATAACCTGGTTGTGGCACAGCTGTGGACCGTGACTTCTGTGATGATGAACAATGCATTTTTTGTATTAAAGTTGTAAATATACACTATCTCGCGACGTCGAAAGAGTAATGGCCGGCCCGTGCTAAAACTTCCAGTTCCTGACTTGAATACATTTAAAGCTATGATGAGTCACCCGCGAATATGTTTCCATTCATGAGTTTGCAAAGCTGCTTTTCAAGTCTGATGGGTATTTTACGAATGATTTAAATATATTTTAGAATGTAAAGCTCTGATGAGAATTGTTTAAGTATAAAAAACATAATTCTTCTACCTACTTCGATATTTACTCTAAACCTTGTATAATTTCCTTACAAAGTTTGGTTTTTGCATGATAGGTAGAAGTAGAGTTTCAAAGTACTTACTGTATAGTACGTGTAAATCTCGACCGGTGACCGCGGCCCGAAACCCAATGATCGCAAGCCATACCCGCGGGCGGCGCAGGAGCACCTGCCGCCGAGCGCTCTCTACTGACCGGTCGCCTACTTAGACGTCGCTAGTCACGTAAACAGTCTAGTCCAGGGCCTTCATTCAACATGCTTGACTACGTGATCCGGTCGGTTTTCATATAGCTTATTGTTCTCGTTACAGATTTGTAAATAATATTAATGGAATCCTTCTGTACCTCTAATAACTAGACACTTGACTCTGAAGGGAGCCGCCTGCAGTTGCTTGAAATTAGTAAATATAGTACACAAGATTCGATCAGCGGCTGCGCACTAGGGTCGACCGCCCGCGGCCGCGGCCCGCGGCGCGCGCGCCACTTTCTTTGCGGTCTGACCACAATCGGTGTGCTCAGATAATTTCACTTAAGTATTACACCGCGTGCGCAAAAAACGTCTGCGGTTTATTACTTGGCCCTTTTAATATTGATTAGTTAAAGGCGTACATGGCGTACTATTTCTTATATTGCAATATTTTCATTTACCTACTTGACGTTTGATTGTATGTCACTCATTATGTTTATTTAGTTCAAATTTTGCAAGTTTTGTTCTAACTATGTAGTACTGTTAAGGTCATAAATATGTGTACACTTTAGTTCTTTGTCACTTTAATCGCTGCGACATTCATATCTGGCAGTTTAAACATGACATTAAATAGACAAGGTACCTACTAAAATGTACACATATTTATGACCTTGACTGTACCTGTTTCTGGAATGGAATACAATTTCGGATGGATCGAAATGGATCACTAAAAATGCAACATAATGGTGTCTCGAGCTGCCCGGGTCAATTCAACTTACAGTCTGTAAGTTACAGACCCACCGAGTTTGAACCGATAAATGTGCCTTGACGAGGAATTGAAGAAGTGATAATAGAGAGTAGAGCTAGATGTATCCGACGGGGACTATCATATTTTCCGGGATAAAAACTATCCTGTCCTTTCCCGGAAGTCAAACTATCTCCATACAAAATATCATCTAAATCGGTCCAGCGGTTTAAGCGCGAAGAGACAACAGACACACATACAGAGTTACTCTCGCATTTATAATATTGGTTAGTATGGAAGTACGGATTAGGTAGTCCAATGTAAACCAACCTTGATGTTTGTTATACCGCTATACGTCACCTGTCAGATGTGACAATGCACATTGTCAACAGAGAGATACCATTCTTACGGAATTCTCATTGTGTGCGCGAGGTACCTTAACTAACACAAATTTAAATTTAGAATTAGCATCACGCGCCTTCTATCTGTTCCGATCTAAATCGGCTTATCCCTGTACTTACCGTGAAACGCACATTTTGATTGAAAGTACCAACAAACCATACACTGCTGTGTTACAGTGGTTTACTAGTTTCGGTAACCTCTTAAACACGGCAATGTATACCGCTGCACCCCTTTGACCCCTTTGGAACTGACGCAAGAGTTGCTTAATGTTAGGTGCGCGGAGTTTTGAGCTCATTTGTCATCGAAAAGATAATAGTCAATGTTCGTCGAATCGACAATGGGTAATATTTTCTTCTTTTTAGTTTATCTAAAGTTTACAACGAACTTTCTACAAACATTACAAAATAGCCTCAGCCTGCCCTCGTGTTGCCATGCGTTGTTCTGCGATAACAACTGCATGTAGCCTAACTACTTAACACTACAAACACTATCTCAATTCATATTAAATAAATAGATTCAAAAATAAATGATTTCCGAGATAAAACAACTTTTTGTTTCGAGTTTTTTTTGTAATATAATATAATACAACTCACCGTACTGATGATATGTTGTTCATGATTATGTAGTTAATTAATACTACATGGTGGTAAAAGATAGCCAGCCACAAAGCCATGCTTAGGTGCGGTATTGCCTAGTCTAAGTTTGCTCTTTTGAACATTACGCTTTACTTCTAAGAGTTCTAAGGATTGGTATTAAGTAAATTGAACACGTATCCAGAAAACTGTAAGCTTTACGAGACTTTAGTCCAGTTAACTACCCGGTATCCTGCAGATGAATTAAAGTTAAATTATCAGTTATTCTGCGATGTCTTAAACCATATCGTTATTACATTGTTAACGTTACGCAAGCTCTTATTATTGTGACAGCACTGGAGGTCGTATTGTAAACAATACGATAACAAGATGAGTTTTAAACAAAGTGGAAAAAATGAGCTGCAGAACTATATTTATTTGAATGGGTTATTTTTTTGAAAGATATATAACCATGTATCTACAGGTCGACTGCGTGGTCGTGTAACCACAGTGTAAACTAAGACTTAAAATAGGTTTGATGGCGTTTATACAATTACTTTGTTTGAAATAATAATATAAAATCCCTTTATTTTTCCTTTTAAAAATAAAAATAAACTAATAATGTCCTAGATTCACACATTTTTACATCAATATAGTGAGTACTGTGACCATAATCCTAATTAAAAAGGATGTTTTTTAAATTTAAAACAAATTAGTCATATTAAACCTCTTCAAATCTATTAGGTTATGTTTCTAATGGTGTAGTAAGTCTTACCCTTTTATTCATAATCGCACAACAACTAAAGTATGCTTGAAGTATGCTGTGGCCTTATCATTCTTTGTGACATTTGAATATGACAGAAAGTGACAAAGCATACTTTTACTAAAATAGGTTTTTTGTGCGTTTATGAATAAGGGTGTAAGTTTACACTGCAGCTACACGACTCCAAAACATAAACTTCGTAAAATATTATGTATCTACTCGTGTAAGTGCATCCCTGAAGTTAGGGAAAACAATCATAGTTATACCGCCACCGTGCTACGGCGTAGCATCGGGTATTTCGTAGCTTTTACAGAATTTAATAATTTCATGTCATATTTAATCGCACCGACATGCTTTATCGAACTATAATGCCATAATGGCGTATTGATTACAATTTAATCCCCATTTGACTATTGTATCTTGTATATTCAAAATTTGACGAGCGTGAATTGATTTGATTTTTTTAATCATAACTCAACAATCATTAGTATTAAGTGTTATTGTATGGTACAAAATCCGCACATCGCGCATTCAGTGAATTTACCTTCGTTTGCGTAAATTATTTCCTGCTACTGCGCTTCAGTTCACGTTTAGCATTCAGTCGTGGTACTAATTTTCCCTAACATTAAGACTCTCCCTGTATATTGTCACTTTAAATACCTTTAGGCACATTTACCAAAAAAAGTATTTTTTTGAGTTTTAATGATTTATTATTACCTACAAACAACTCAGCATCTAACAACTAAATATTTAATAAAGTTGTACGAGAAACTAGCAGCCCGTACAATTTATATTAGCTTATTATTGGTTAGCAGCCGCTGGGCTGGGCTTCTCTGTCTGATGAAGTTTTTGTGGTTTACAGATAACACTTGGTTACTTTAAAGTGCAGATTTAATGCGAAGTGCGGTTCCAGCAGTCGTGGTTATACAAACGAGCGCTAAATAAATGGGTGTCATAAATCGGAAAAGCTGGGAATGATCGGGCACAACGCAATCCGCGGCGGAGCGCGATTAGCCATTCCGCTACTTTAGCTAATTAATCGACTCACAAACGGCGCTGGCCGCATTCACTTCAATCGATTCGTTAGGTCAAAGGTTGGCAATGAGCCAGAATAGGACAGGTATACATTACACAGTCGCGCTCGCGCTGCGTCATTCCACTCGAAATGGCGAATCACGCCTCCAACATCAGACAGAGATAGAATTATCGATAGTAAAATGCTAGTAATATGAACCGACAATGCAAACGAGACTCTTTGCTTATCCATATAAGGCTTGAATTGGGTTCGTCAAAACATGTCACGATCTCAACAGTCCCGCGTGTGCAGGAAGTATTTCTTTTCACTGTGTATATTATTATAATTTATACAAAGTGTTCTGTTATTCTTATTATTGAAATATTCAAAAAGCATTAACACAGCTGGCGATTATTATGACTTTAAGGTTAATTGGCGGTCTTCATCAAGTAAATAATAATGGGCTTTCCTGCGTATTATTATTAGCTTGTACCTGTGCTGTAATCCTGTTCTATAATAGACCTAGTGCTAGCAGGAGGGCGCACGTGGTGGTATATTGGAGAATTACGGTAAGAAATATTCAATTACTTGAAATAATAAATAAAAATAAAAATCTACTCGTGCCATTGTTTGCCAGTTCACAGCCCTGTCAGCCGCATATCAGCCAAAATCAATAGCGGCACTTCGAAGCTTGACTCGCTTGTTTGTACTGGATATTCAGCGATAACCTGGTTCAACTTTACGACGAAAACCCGTGTAAGAAAGTATTGAAAAACCGGTCAAGCGGTTGTCGGACTCGCGCACTGAGGGTTCCGTACATATGTATTTGGGCGGTTTTTAGTATTTGTTGTTCTTCTATAGGTTCTATAGTCATACCGAATTTGACGCTTGTCTATGTATTGCCGTTTTTACGATAAAACAAATACAAAAAAAACATTGAAAAAAAAAAGGTCTTTTGTATGGGGATTCACCTTGTTATTTTACTTTTTTACTTTTTAGGGTTCCGTAGTCAACAAGGAACCCTTATAGTTTCGCCATGTCCCTCTGTCCGCGGTTTAACTCAGGGACTCTCTTAGGACTAAAAAGCTGTAGTTTGGCATAATTATACATTTAAATTACGCCTACTTAGTAGTAGGTAGTAAGATAAAAAAAAAATAATTTCAGGTACCTCACATAGTACATAATTATGTAAAGCAAAGGTAATTTCTTTTTGACATTTTTTTTTATTGCCTGTTTACGGAATTGCCTCGCAGACTGAATAAGTATACTGTATTATAAAATTTATAAATTATAAAGTAGTTTTATCGAAATTTTCTTAAGAACTATCACCCGAAGTCTGATTTATTCGTTATATTTTATTAATATTTTTTACTTCTAATTAGTTGTAAAAGACAATTACCTACAGGCACAATTAGTAGTAGATACGATAGGATACTTTTGTTTCTAAATAAGTTATCAATAGTTTAGCGTGGTGAATCGATCCACGCGTCGGCGCGTCTCGTCGCGGCTGAACACACTATAAGCACTTACATTTAGTACCCATCCACAATATTAATCTCGATTTGTATCAACCTATAATAAAAAAGCGTCGTCACAATCGCGTGGTTGATAATGCTGATAAGAAATTGCATTCACAAATTATAAAACGACTAGGTATGTACGGTTACTATAACCGTTAAACATACCTACGGAGCACTGACAGCAGAGATATATTTTTTAAATCGATTTGTTGGCGGCATACCGGCAGGTTAAGTAAATTATTAAGCGTCTATTTTATAATAGTCTATAGATACTTATCATGTAGTAAAAGTAAAACTGTAAGGAGCTGTGCCCGTACATAGAGGATGTTTTTTGAAAATCCAATTGGGATTGGCTGTTTAGATGAAATGAACCCAACATAATGGTTATTAGATATAGCTTTCCGCCCACTATTTTATCTGCGGTAAGTCAGTACTTTCGTAAGTTAAAATATAGCCTATTTATGTCCACCCTGAAATCTATTCTAAATGTTGGTGGAAGAATTATTGAAATCGGTCCAGTAGTTTTCGAGTTTATATGTTACAAACATAAAAATACAAATCTTATCTCATTATAATATTGGTATAGATATGGATAAACGTATAGGCGCCTTGGTTTACGCTATTTACAGAGTTTACTTGACTCATGAGACGGAGTCCCCAACGAGCACCTAGCTCTAAATGCTCATATATCGCTTTGGTACGATTTTCTTTCCCTAAGACCTAGGATCCAGATAGGTTCAAATGTCTATTGTTCTGTAATTATTTTCAAAAATATAGTCATAATTATAACTGTAGTATAATGACAAGTCGCAGGCGAAGTGGAACGCTGAAAAAATCAGTAAAGATGATAAAAAAAAATATAAAAAATCTTGTATATTTTTAACTGTCCAAAGCTAAGCCTAGTTAGGTACCTGGATCTCTAATCCATTTTGTTTTAAATTACATCTTACTTACATTGTTTCACCTCGCAAAATGTTTACGTCTGCAGAAATCCGTCAAAATATGTGACATTCCACTCGGTTGGCCCCAGGTCTTGACAGTGCGGAAATCAAAGGATATTTAGATTTAGGTATAGAATTGACGTCTTCCTACGTCATGTTGACAGCTATTAACAGCCACTTAGCTAACCCAACTGTTCAAATTACGAATAACAAAGTTTTAGGCAGGGAGCTCACCTCGAGTTCTGGTTCAAGCACACTTGAACTGATAACAATTATTGAGTATAAATTCTGAAACTCGGATAATCTCGCTCACTGAAACAAGTTAAAGTAAAATTAAAGTTTAAAGTGAATATAGGTCACCAAACAAAGGTGGGGTTCGCGAAATAGTATGTTTTTCGAGTTTATCTTCTTTTACACATTGCAGAATATTGATAAGATACCGATAGATAAAAAACTTGGGCAAATACATGGATGCATATTTGTAAGTACCTTGTTATGAGTCGACTGGACGGCTGGAGTTGCCTGCAATTTACGCATTACGTATAATAGGTATTGGTTTTACCTCATTTTGAAATAATTGAAATGTATTAGAATGGGCAAATCGTGCCGGCTACTACCAGAAACATTCAACAGACTCGGTACCACCGACTCGGTTCTGATTTAGCTTGAGTCTGTATTTAAGTCAGTGTCAGTGAGAGTGTCGGTCGAAATAAATAAAAAAAAGGTCACTGATCCTACGCATGAGCTTAATAAAAAAATAATCACTTCAACTATGACAATTGCAACTGCAATAATTCATAACATAATTGTTTTGGTTTTGTCGCAACCTTAAAATGAATTGTATTCCAAACTGTCCAATGCTAAGCCTAGTTGTATGTACCCTGGATCTCTAATCAATTTTTTTAGGTCTTCGATCAACTTGTGTTAAAAGTCCGGAATATCACATGGTTGTATTGACGATGCGATTAGCTTAAATTGGTAAAGGGCTTGCGTAGGAAACAAAGCGTCTGGTCCCGGGTCCGATCTGGTGAGGGCGAATATTTTGAGCGAAAAAGACGTCGTTCGCCTCGGCTCGGCGCGACTCGGCTAACCGATCCGAATGTGGTCTTTTTCGCTCTCATTGCATGGACATAAAGCTTTTCTAAATAAATAAAAAATAATAAATCTTTTTTCAGAATACTTATTAGACAAATAACTCTTATGCCCAGCTTCTGAACAGCTTAAGCCGATTCCGCGTCGAAAGATGTGGGGATTAACCTCACATCTAACCTCGTTGGTGGCCGTCAAAGCGTAAGTGGTGAGTGGTGGTGAAGTCCTACAAAGTTTAAAATTAGGTATAAAATATTTCCAAAAGAAAGCTGTGTGCTTTGATTGGACAAATTTCCTTAATGATTTTTCTTTGGTAACGTATTTTTCTTTCGAGCTGTACGATTTAGCGAACACCTACCAATGTGTTTCTTTTATATACCTAAGTAAGTATTTATTTGTTGGCATGGATGCTGCGATTAAGTACTCTGGGCGAGTGTGAAACAAGAAAGCCTTGTGGAGGCATTACAAGTAGAACGGGTCCAGTCTCGTTTCGGAGCATATAAAGTGAAACTGCAGTGAGCCGCTTATCAATTGCAATTTCATTATCTAGTAGACACCTGCCCGGCGTGCCTATCGGTTTATTACTGCACAATTCTATAGAACTAAATATGATTTAACGATGGGTCCTTACATATTTGGTCCATTTTTAGTACGTTAATTAGTACATACCTACCTATGTACATTGAACGTTATTAACTTTTGGAACAAGCATGCGTAATTTAGTTGGTAAATACTACATGATTTTAAGCAAAGTAAGCAAAACATCCAAACAAGCAAAGGAATCCTGCATACAAATGTGTATTACCTATTGAGTGCTGTGTGAAGTCCCCATTCTGCAATAGCACCCCACTAAGTCGAGTCCAAGTAATAGGATTTAACGTGAAAAAGTCATGTTTTTTTTTTTTTGCATTTCTGGTTTCATCCATTTATAAATAAAAGTTAATTATTTTGATAAAATGTATGGGGTAAACTCATCGAATTCCGTGACTCGCTCAATTTCGTGATAGCAGTTCTATAATCCTACATATAACCCTACTAATAGAATCTATAAACTGAATTACAACCTTAGACTTTTAAATAGGGTATAAGTAGGGTGTATTTTAGGTCCCAGATTCGACTTGCAGAGTTCTATGGCGGATTATAGAACTGAGTTTACTACGAGTATAATCGTCTTTATTATTATTTATTATATACAAAATTTTTCGAGACTATTACAATTTACAAAACTAAACAATATAATCAGTGACTACATTAAAAAAAAAAAATATATTTACGTAATACTCATACAAAAATCTGTTTCGCAGCTATGGAAGGTACAAATCCTCTATCTAGTATATTGAGAGGACACCTACTTTTTACATAAACGAGTGTGTATACTCATAGTATTTTAGTTCCGTATTATAATTGTTTATTGTGCTATGTTGTAGTTGTGTGTATATTTTGATAAATAGTGGTGTTAAACATTCATCACGGTATTTAGAACGTGTGTGAGCCATTTATGACATGGCAATATAAGTTTTATTACGGTTGACGCTCCTAACGATACTTATTATTGAACTTAATATCCGAAGATTTAAATAAATTTGTGGTATTGGTATTTGATTGAGTATACATTGTATTAGTACGCACATCAAAAAGAGATTGCGCTCAGGCTCATGGCATCTGAGCAACACTTTATCCTGCTCATTTCATGTTAGCTGTTAAATGTACAACGGTCAGTCGTTTGAGCATTGCTTTGAAGTAAGTGCATGCACTTAAAAGTTGGCACAAATCGACGGGCTCATATTATGGTGGGGGTTGTTTATTATTTGAGATATAATTTGATTTTGGTTATTTATTTATTTAGTAGCGACCCGGGTAGCAGAGCATGTGTACGCACCTAAACCTTAATTTAGGCCGAAATTTTAAGAAAAAAACAATAATGTTTGCGGGGTTTTTAGAACTATTTAAGAACTCACCTCGTTATATCGTCATTAAAATATGAATACATCTATATATTTTGGTCTCTTTCGCGTACCGCGGTTATACTCATAAATTACTTAAATTGTTAAAATTATTTATTAAACTAAAAAATTTAAAAAGCTTTCGAAACTTTTTCGGTTAATCTAATCGATTAAATATTTACAGAATTATTGCGATTTTAGATTATTCATATTTTCGTTATTTTTGAAGTGGCTACCCAACCGAATTTATAGATTTTTTCACGTCATTAAGGTAAAAGTTACGATCGTATACGTTTATATCAGCTATGTTATTCTGTTAAAACAACGTCATTCAGTTCTACTCAGTCGATCATTCTGGTCAGTCTGGGTGTCATGCATCTGAGGAACCTCGACTCGAAAGAAGAAGACTCAGTCGATGAATATCCGGCGAATTTACATCGTCTGTCAAGGTGCGTAAATGACATTCAACTGCCTGCACTTTCATTTAGTCGCTAGTTTGACAGCTGTTCGTCTGTGAAACCAGCGACTAAATGAATGTGCAGGCAGTTGAATGTCATTTACCCACTTTGACGGACGATGTAAATTCGCCGGCTATTCATCGACTGAGTAGAACTGGTTGACGTTTGTGTTAACAGAATAACATAGCTGGGGTCCTAGTGAAAAGGGGTATAAGTCAACTTAACTCGTAATAAAAAAGACTATAAAACATATATAGGGCACACTAGACTTATACCCTTCTTTACGTAAAGTTTAGAAGACTCTTCTTTCACTAGGACCCCAGATATAACTTGTGGCGACGTTATTCTTAAAACGACTATAAAATTGGTTGGGTAGCGCTGTCAAAAGTTTCATGTAACAAGTGTGAACCACCTATGAAACAATCAAGATTAAGACCATAGGTATTAAGTAATGTTCTGTTTTGGTTTAGAGTGCTAAAGTGAAAGCCGTCGGATGTCCTTTGTCGCTCGATGTTAACTGCAGCGGAGGGCTGTTCGTGAACATTCGCGGACCCCGGGGGCGGCAGCGGCGCTGGCCGGCGGACCCACCGAATCAATCTTTAAATTGCCTATTTTATGATAGGTACGCGCTTTTTGCGAGATATTATATTCATCAAAATATATTGCCTCATTACCATACAGGATAGTTTTTGCCAAGCCACGTGTGTGTTATAGTTATGAGTCATTGTATATTATTGCCTGTGCCGTGGCTATGAGACAAACTAGTAATGGGCATTGCGTAATCTTTCCACAAGGCGAATGACTCACCATCCAAAATATTGTAATACAATCAAAATTGTTAATTTAGTAAATATTCACTACTTAATTGTGTGAGTCATCACATCACCGAGCAAATTTTTATATCATGTCACGAAAAAAGATTGACAAGCAGGTGAGCTGTGCCCATACTGTTTTAATAAAATTTCTTGTATACCTAATTTTCCAGGAAACTTCGATGTTTAGGTAGGTTGATTATACTGGGCCGGTTTTTTTAACTTCTATGCGTAGAGCTTTATTAAATTGCTGCTAGGTTATTAAAAAGTTTAATCGAATTTCGATCGAATCTCGGTCGTGAGATAAGTAGTCTTGTAGATCTGCCTTATGGCAAAAATTGGACTTAAAAAATTGGACTGTGGATTCTTAAATCCACAGTACAATTTTTTATATTAGTGAAGGTATTGTAATCTTTTTAAGGTAGGAAAGTAAGGAAGGTAAATAAATAAGTTTCTGCCAATGGGACAAATGGGACCAAATTTTCTTGCCGACTGTATTTTTTTTGCAAGAAAATACCAACGAGCCCTACCACGGCGGGGCTATCTCGTTTCGTTGGGGAGTTCCTGTGGCCACCTTCCAACTGCATCATCAGATCAGCTCGGTGGTACCATATTATTATGTTGTCACCGAAGTTACGTTGGTATACGACATTTTAGCTCCATCGAAAATCGGGAAGCTGTTCAATCTTGCTTGCAAGATTTGACTAAACAAACTAACAAATTAACTAACATACAAACATTGAAAGTTAATAAAAAGCTTGTACAAGACCGGGCAAGAGCATGTCGGGCCATGCTCAGTGAAGGGTTCCGTTGGCATTATTACAAATACAAAAAACAATCTGGAAAAAGTGCACCAGCAAAAGAGCGTATCTTCATGGCACTGAAGTCCTTTTGTTGAGAAGCGCTTTTTCATATTTTTTGGACACAGTTTAAAAGAGAAAGGGGGGGGGGGGACACAATTTATGCAAGTTTCGGAGCGATTATTTCCGAAAATATTCACTGAATAAAAAAAAAACTTAAAAACCTTAAAACAGATTTCATCAATATACTACTCTGTCAAGAAAGTACCGGGAAAAGATCAATAATACACAAACTGTTTGTTAATCATCCAAATTTATTTTATCACCTTCAAAGTATGCTCCTTCAGAAACGATACACTTACGCCAACGAATAATCCAATCATCAAAACATTTTTTAAACGCTGTTTCCGGAATTGAATTCAGTTCTCGGCGCGAATTCTCCTTTATGTCTTCTACCGATTGAAAACGGGTGCCACGAAGTGGTAATTTGAGTTTAGGAAAAAGAAAGAAGTCGGCAGGAGCCATATCTGGTGAATATGGTGGTTGCTCGATGGTATTTGTTGAGTGTTTGGTCAAAAATTCTTTCACAATGATGGCCTTGTGCGAAGGCGCATTATCGTGGTGCAAAATCCAAGAATTTTCATTCCACAAATCTGGCCTTTTTCGTCGAATTTGCTCTCTTAAATGCCGCATAACGCTCAAATAATATTCTTTATTTACCGTTTGACCTTCCGGCAAGAATTCCGAGTGCACAACACCGCGATAGTCAAAGAAAACAGTCAACATGACTTTGACTTTTGATCGACTTTGGCGTGGTTTCTTCGGTTTCGGTTCAGTTGGAAGGCGCCACTCCGAAGCTTGTTGACTAGTTTGCATGTCAAACTCGTAAACCCACGTCTCGTCACCAGTAACAATGCGTTTCATGAATGTTGGGTCGGAATTGACTCGTTCTAGCATGTCCTCAGCGACTCTCATGCGATTGAGTTTTTGGAGAAAATTCAGGTCTTTTGGGACTAGCCGAGCGGTAACATGTTTCATACCCAAATGATTAGTTAAAATAGTACGGATCGACTCGTGAGATACAGAAAGTTCGGCGGCTATCTCTCTCAAAGTTGAATGAGGATTTTCAGTCACTATTTCCTTCACTTTTGCGATGTTAACTTCAGTTGCAGACGTTGATGGCCTACCAGAGCGAGGCAAATCTTCCATCACATCTCGACCGCTTTTGAACGCTTTGTACCACTCATAAACACGTGTTTTTGATAAAGTCGAATCACCGTAAGCCTTCTGTAACATTTTCAGTGACTCCGAACACGAAATTCCATTGGCGATGCAAAATTTAAGACAAACTCTTTGTTCAATGTTTTTGTCCATTATGAAATTCGCAATACACACTAGATATGATATAACTAAAAACAGCACTGTATTTAATATAAATAACAGATGCAACTCAAACTCCGCGCCAAAATAGAAAACAGTTGTGCCAATCTAACAACAACAAAAAAAACAAAAATTTGAATTTGGAACCATAAACAAATCATCCATTCCCGATACTTTGTTGACTGAATGTACATCTTGTTGTTTTTGAGAAAAATGCCTGTGATGAACGGATGGACGGACGGATGGACATGACGAAACTATAAGGGTTCCGTTTTTGCTATTTTGGCTACAGAACCCTAAAAAAAGATAGTCCAAACAACTCTATAATAATCACCTATTGATAAGTATATATCAAAATGCTGAATATAAAGCTTACAATTTCTAAATAAAATAGTTGCTGTCAAAAAGGAAACTTAGCGGTCTCCGCCGTTGCACCCGCTAATTTGGAAGTCTGACTTTTCAATGGAAAAGGAGTAGAGTTGAAAAAATGTGGCGCGCCAAGCTGTCTGCACCAGTGAGGTAGCGGCATCACTCAACGCGTCCGATACAACCACTTTTACAATGCTGTGAATATGTTAATGGTCTCGTACGACAGAGCGGAGAGACGAAGCACGGCGATGCAGCAATGGATGACTCTAACCCAAAAAGTATCACTTTCATTTCATTTCAATATACTGCTACCAGATCTCGAATTCTTTAAAAAGCCGCTTTACGTTAATCTTGTGTATAATATTAAGTGTCGTCCGCTCAGGTACTCGAGCAAATTGTTCGAATAGGATTTTGATTAAGTCATGGCTATTGCATGCAGCACACATGCATAAGACGAGTGTCTGTGAGACGAGTGCAAATCCAGTTCGTGGCACATTGCGTCATACAAATGGAACATTTAGAATGTTTGACCCGGCGTCAAGACCGACCAGTATCCGCACTGCGCCACCGACGACTCCGCGTGAATTCCAGCCATTGTCACGACATTACCTACGAGTATACATATCTAACTCTATCGCGGCATACAGTTACTCTTGACTATAATTCGATAGGGATCGCATGCGAACTTCCCTGTTAAAAGTATAATCTGTGGTATAATCTTAAACGAGTTGAGCAATGTATGTACTTAGCGCTTATAGCGCATTTGTGCACATTCATTGTTGTATCATAACGTAAGTAGGTTGGTTTCTACCTTCGAGTACAAAGTTGACAGTTTGTTTTCAGAAGTCAATTTATGTTTTATTTACTATTTTTTAGGCCTATCCATCAACAAATGTAGCACTTGATTATAGGAAAGCTACCTGCTTAAATAGGAAGAGCTACAGCAAGCTAAACGTTGAACAAAATCTTTATTGCCGACCCATTTGGGGATTCGGGACTGGATTTATCCCAATTAAATAACGTTACGTAACAGGCAGGACTGCACTTCTTTTACAAGGAGGTCTTATAAATGCCGTAAGGGTGGACTGGTCTATTTTAAAACTATCAACCTTTATTCATATAAAATATGGGCTGTACTTTATCATCGTAATTATGATATCAGCAGAGAGATTTCCACTGCTGGACATAGGCTTTCCTCAAAGGTCGCAACAATAAACGGTCTCGTGCTTAACAACGCAATAAATTGTTTTCCGTCCGTCGTGGTCACAAGACGACCCAACTCTGAACTTAATCAGCAAAGTCTTAACAAAGAAACTTTCTTAAAAGCCATCACTATAAGTCTGCGCTATCTTAGCGACACCCACACTTAGCGATTATTCTGCAGTTGCCTAACTGTTTAGGTGCTTTACGAAAAAGTACGTATCGGTCGTCTGAGTTATTAGTCGAGCGGCGGGGTCTAAAAAGGCTGTTAAGGCATAAATAGCATTACGATCGATGTTTATCGGGCACGGACTCGTACTGGCCGTGTGCGCTGACGCTGACCAACACTCGGGCGCAGACACGTCCGCGCGCCAGCCTGACGTTTACTCCGGACCACTCAATTAGAATATTTGGATATCCCATACCTCGTTTTCTTCATTCACGACTAACGACTAAGGAACAAGGATAACGTAACTTACTATACAGATTCTGAGTTGAATCCTTAACAAGCCGCTAGCGTTATGCGAGTGAGGAGGACCTTTTCCTTATTGTACCATTTGTGTCGATATATAATAAAATTCGGAGCGACGTAGCATCCAATGGTTTTATTTTTAAGTGAAAAGCAGAATTGTTAACGAGTTCTACGGCGTTCCGGCCTCCTATCACATGGACTTGCCGGCAACGACTCGTAACTCGTCCACCCGACTAGTCAATATTCTTGATACGGGCCGTTACGCGGGCTGCTTGTCTTAGGTGCATTAGATAGTCGTCGTAGAGCTCAAGGAGAAACTTTTAAACGTTCTCAGTTAAGCGTCCGACGCTGCACATATGTACCTACCTACCTATTGAATAGAATGACACAGCTGCACCAAAAAACCTGCACCTAATACGTGGTATAACCTACCTAAAAGCAAATTATTATTCAACCCAAAAGTGCAATTTCATTTTCATGATACGGTTTCTAACATAGACATCGGGACAGGTGAAAAAAACTTGTTAAATGGAACTGTTTTGGAGCCTTCTACTTCGTACCAATAAACAAGCAAGAAATAAAATTTCGCTAGAATTTTCTTTATATGCAGCCGTTAATATTTTCAATGGGTTTTTAGTTATAGTTTCAACTTTACAGCTTTACTTCATTTTTGTATTGAAAAACTAAGATATCTAAAAATAATTATTATTATTTGTGTAAGATTTGCCACATCTAAGTTTAGTGCGCTCCGCCGGCCGATCACTTTCGTCGCTCGCGCAGGTGCCCGCCGCGCACCGCGCCGCTCCCGCGCGCCTGTGCCGCTTGCTAATGGTGTGTTTTGTTAACAAAAGTCAACACATACATTGTATTACTCCTCTTAATACACTCATCGGTAAATCTCTCAATAATCAGTTAAACCTCCGGTGCACCTCAACGGCCGCTAATCAAAGAGCCAATGGAGATTTACGAGTATCTCCACGTTTCGTAACCGTGCCACGATGAGGTAGGTAGAAGAATAAAACGCTGGTTAGCGGTTATGCTAATCAGCCTACATTTAGGCGTTTTCCAAAAATACTAGGCATTGATAAGGACTAAAATTAACAACGGTAGGTAATTGTTTCCATTACGTCACGAAAATTAGTTATACATTTATATAACGCCCTCATACGCCAATAGGCGGTATCTCAAATTCAATAACCAAAGCAGATTTAATCCTCGCCCGTTAGTAATATGGTTGCACTTGCTACAGGAGTTTTGACTGAGATACCACCATTTGCCTTGTTTTGTTTGTTATTTTCGTGACTTAATGGAAGCAATTACCGTTGTTAGTCCGTAACTATGCGTACTTTTTTTTGGAAAACGCCCAACTTTATAGGTTTAGTTTCAATATAATACTTTTTGACTTTCTTGTTTTATTGTCAACAAGCGAAAAGATTCGCCGTGATACCGTATTAAGTATCTCTGAGATGCTTAATAGGTATTTACTTAACAGCTAGCTGTTAAGTAAATAATTCATATTACGGCACCTGGTCAATTATGAAGTTACTTTCTTTATCAGGGCCAGTCAGCCTTCGCCAGGAACATGAAAACGTGTCGTTCGGCGACATAATATAATTTTCCGTTAAGACGTAAAAATACGTAAGTTTAGCCGAAATCACCATTAGTCGACGGAGTTCGTGGATAAGCGGTTCCAGAGCGAGGCGATAAGTCGCTCATGTGTCAATACAGATAACCTGCGCAAATAGCGCTCCATGGGCGATGACTCGACCATGGTAATTGGGACGAAAAAAGGGACACGAGTTCCACTAAAAAGATCTTCGTTCACTAGTTGAATATGAAATACAATAATGCAAATACACTTGAATATACTGAGTTGAATTGAAGTAACAAGTAAAAATTACTTTTCTTATCTATTAATACGGGGGAAGACGAAACCAACGACATCATTTAATTTCATTTGTCAAAATAAAATAAATAGTTTAGGAACTACGTGGAATCAGATAAACATACTAATATAGTAACTTATTAACATACTAATAAACTTATACCCCATAAAGCTAAGATATTATACATATGTAACTAGGGTCAAGTAGGGTAGAGACGTGATTTTACTCACTCAATTAATTATACTTAGTAGCTTAGACTTATGAATTGGATGTTAGCTATATTTGACCTAACTTACAACACTTATTTTATTATTGTTATTATCTGTTTGTATTTGGGAGGCCCGGATTGGAGACGTACGTGGAGCCGGAAACAACACGCAGAGGCCCTTTAGAAAGGGACGCCAACCATTGTACATTACGACATTACCGTTTAGAGTAGATCTACTGCGGGAAAAAAGTATTATTTTGCTAAAGGAAGAAGTTCCATAACTCTGTGGGAAATGTGCCAGTAGCCGTCTTACATGTAAAAATATAGTTTATTTATAAATGTAGCCATAATACAGTTATAGTTAGTCATGTGTCATTTACTATGTTAAAAACGCCGTATACCTACACGTAAAAACGGCTGTTACTTTGGGAACAAGTACAGTCAAGGTCATAAATATGTATACACTTTAGTACCTTGTCACTTTAATCGCTGTGACTTTCATATATGGCAGTTTAAATATGACATTAAATAGACAAGGTACTAAAGTGTATACATATTTATGACCTTGACTGTATCTGGGAGATCGAGCGTCGTCGCTCAGGTGGAAACCGCATTTAAATCGATTTCTATACAAAAACAAAAAAACACCGGTCCATAGCTGGGGTTCGAACCCGCAGTCTTGGCGTAATAGGCCTACGCTCTAACCAGTAGTCTAATTAGACGGCGGTGGCCGTTATTTAAAGATACTATGTTACTTAAGAGACGTTATTCTTGATCATTTTCCGATTGGCATCATAAAAATACAGAATGTTTATTATTTCACATTTGGTCGGTTCGATTCCCAGATCAGGCAAGCAATTTTAATAAATCTTTGAATACAGTAGTATTACCTACTTTTAAAAATAAAATAATGTCTCCATACAACAAAATATCATATCTACAATGTTTAAGGTACTTTCCCTTCATGACGCATAGCCGTGGGACGCCCTATACATATCTATACAGGATGACCAGGGATAAAGTGCACAAACGAATAAGGGTGAAACTACATGTGATATTATCACGGAAAAAAATTGTATAGGGTTTACAATAATAATAATTATAAGCCCTATGCAAAATAACACTGCGAAGAAATGATTGCGACATAAACGTAATTAAAACTTTGATTGATCGTACGTGATCGCAGTAGGTAGTCATTACGAAGGTGTTCGACAAGCAGTTAAGTATTTGTTGCCAATTAAATTAAAAAGTGTAATTAGCGCTCTGCCCAGAGCGGCGGGCAGCTAGACGCACCGGCTGATTCTTCCTTGTACACGCTGAATGGCGATATGGAGCAAAAACTTAATGCCCAGATGCCTAAGTAAACAAACTGTGGCACGAGCATCGAGCATATCATATCACACACGCAAACGGAAAACGTTTACTATAAAAACATAATTTAATTCCTTTGAACAACTTATTACTGGCATGCTTTACTGAAACTTGCATTCATCTTTTTTGCTTCCGTGTGCACCGTCCGGCACACTTCATATTGTTATTTTTGTTGCGCGATGTATGTGTCTTTTTCAATATGAGAGGGTTTTTTTTTAAATAATTTTGACAGACTTCTGTACAATACTCATGACATTCATACCCCCGCCACTCAAATTCGCGCTACAAGATTGCGTCAATTATGTCAATTATAAAATTAGGCAGCGGGGCGCAAATTCGTGAATTTGGAACACTATAACCGAACACGCGTTAAATACAGAATTATACAGATACACAGGGTGAGTACCTAATCCAAATGGGTAAGCGGTAGTCCGAAACTACTCTGGGGTGCCGCAGAAGTAAATAGACAAAGTTAATGAAGTATTTCCCGTAGGTACCATTGTATTGAACAACTCTTTTTGCAAGCAGTTTTAATTTCAATCGTTCCATTTTCTTAAATTAGCCAAGAAACCTGTCTAATTTGAAAGATTTGAGATACTTTTAGAGGTGTTTCGCTAGGCAGCGCGACGCAACGCGGCGCGCAGGCGCGGGCGCGGAGAGCTGCGCGTGATTTGCCGCGGGGTAGAAAGCCGCGGACGCGTCGTCGAAGCGCTGGTAATTGGGCCACGTGCCCTTTGAAATTTGCTGCACTTGTCCAACACGGGACCTCAAGAAACCAAACTTGACCTTCCCATTTAATTGGTTATAACTACTAATCATACTAAATTATGGAATAGGTACTTAGCAAATCCATTAGATGACCTTAAAACGCTATAGGTGTTGATTTATAAGATTTATGGACTAATTACATTCACAAACTAGGCTAAGATAAAAGGTAACTGTCCGTAAGCGAACCTACTTATTTGTTACTATGGTGTTGATACTGCGATTTCGGGGGTCAAGTTAGATTGGCCCGTTGTTGATCTTTAAGGTAGCTTGAGGAATAATTCCGATTTATTTAATGTCAAGATGCATAACGCTAACTTTAGCGCTTTTCGAAAACTGTCAAAATGTATAGGATTGTCGTTACGCCGGTAGCACATCTCCGCCGCGGAACTGTAGTAGCGAAACTCTGGCAACGAAATAAAGTTCAATTTCGTATTAAATATCAGGATTCCGCCACAGTTTCGCGGTTTCGCGGCGGAGGAGTGCTACCGGCATTAGCTAACGATCAGACGCGTCAACCGCGCTATACGTCAGTTCCATGCATTTTGTCGATTTTCGAAAATTTTCATTTCAAGTTAGTAGAAGTGTACCTAATTCTACAATAACCACCTAGGTGTCGTTAGCTGGTATTTCGAATGGCAATAACTGTGTAATTTTTTTATTTTACGTAGTGTAGGTACACCGAATGAATCACTCAAGAACTTTCCGCCGGACATTTGATTGTCACGCTCTAACTCAACGCGTTCGCGAAATTGAAGTACGTATAGTATGTGTTGAGTACACGGGAATGGTGGCCCCATGTGAATACATCTGCGTGCTCCATGTTTTGAAAAGGCGGCCTCGGCGCTATTTGATTAACCCTCTTATTCAAAATCGCACAATTAGTGCTTGAAGTATGGTTTGTCCTTATCTTTCATTGTGACATTGAATCTGACAGAAAGTGACACAGCATACTTTTACTAAAATAGACTTGTTGTGCGTTTATGAATAAGGGGGTAAGTCTCTAATCAAAATCACACATGACAAAAGGATACATCTGGCAGCATTAGCATTTTCAATTCATATTCCATACATGAAATGTTAATACTGAGCATAAATATTATGACTGTGTTTGTGGTGGTATGTGTGTGAAATAAGGTATTTGACTGACTGGTCAAATCAGCCACTTTTATTGAAACGTCAAAACGTTATGTTAGTAAGAAGTAAGTATCAAAATTCAAAATACTGGCATGTGACGTCACAATTTTCAGTGTTCAAACTGCTTCCTTTCTATTTAGTTGTTGTTGGATTGAAAATCGTCTAAATTCCAAAAATAAGTGATAGCTTGGTGATTTAGTGGTAGTGTAAAATAATTTATTATGACATTAGTCAAGTACTGTATTGTCTACACTGGTGAGCAAAAACAACGGGTTATTTTTTAAATAATTTCCGTACAAAAGTGACCCCTTTTTCTGTCGTGAATTTCGTAAGTTCCGACCTGTTCCGACCCTTTCTGTATCCAACAGATAAGTGTCATATATGTATAGGTACGTAAAAGCTAAAATCGAAATATATTATTTGTACCCTTTGTACCCGCCGTGTCGTCGCGAAGTCTAAGCGAGCTTTCCATTGAACGGAAAAATGCGCTGCGGAGCCGGTTCCTTCATACCTTCCGGATTCCCAACCTGCTACTCTAGGTCAGCCTCGCGCGCCGTCTCGCTCTCCCGCTCGCTGCCAGACAGAGATGATAACTTCGATTTAGGGTCGCATCGCCCTAACCTAGATTGCCTGGGCTCACTACGTGTTATATAGCTCCGAGATCGCCTGGAACCGATTTTGTGATACGTAAATGGAGATGGAATTCAATCGTTTAACACATTTCAGTTCAAATATGCGGGATCATAAAATGTCTCGGAGTAACGGTGGCAACTCGGCCATTGCGTTTAATATTATAGCGCTGCACGCAGGCGATTTGAAATAGGTTTAGTGTTTCCAATCCACGAAGGCGCCCTATCGCTTCATTTGACGTTACACGTTTGGGCCAGTGCATGTAAACGTGAAACTAAGTGGTGGCCGCGTCTACGGCGATTGAGAACCCGTTAGTACGGATAAGTACAATTACACTTGCAGTAAAGTATCGATGATTCACACGTGGATAACTTACACATAGTGTGAAGGTAGTGCGACAGTAAACACCGTATTCCGAGTGAATAGTCTCGTCGCGTTTACTTATTGATACGCACGATAAGGGTACAGGGTATTAGTAGTCCTCGCTGTTTGAACAAGGTATCTGACGCCACGTTCGCGGATTTTAATGTTTATCAGTGTCTTTAATGTTTGAAAGTTACTATTTACATAGTGGTCCGATAATGACACGACTTTAGTACACCTACACAAAAAATATGTGCCGGCAAATGAATAATTTACTTCGATATTGGGAAAGATCTACAAAACAACTGAAGATGTGAGCGGATGACGGGGATATGTCACTTTGATTCGAACTACATTTTTAAGGCATCAGTGAAGGTGTTAAGTCACAATTTAACTCGCAACTTCTTGAATAGATACCCCCTTCATTCACTCACGTCTTCAACTCGTTATAATAATAAAAACATATTTTAGAAATACTTAGAACGTTTAATGAAACTTATTTTATTCATTTTGCAATTTATTGTTTTTTTTTCTTTACTATGTTCCGACGCGTGGAAGTTTAAAGCTAAAAAATGGTGACTTTGGGTGCTTGGGCGAGCTTAGTTAACTATCCCCGAACTGGTTTGCGATCGCGGTTGATGGCGTGTGTCCCCATTAGATGAGGATATATAAGTGGCACCTAGTTTTATTACCAAAAAACTGTTCTTCTCTCACCTACACAATAATCACCGTAAAATTAAGTAATTACGGTTATAATAGTAGTTTGTGTTGTGGTGACAGGGTACCCGTTCGTTAATTTATTTCAAGCTATGAAGAGTCCCTACAAAACCGTATCTTCCTTAACGAGAATTTAAAAGTCCGAGTATTTTTTATAAACACTTTTTTCAGTGTTGATATATGTTTAAATGTCCTCCAAAATGAGTATACGAATCGTTACTTAGCGAGTTCGGTACATCAGGGTTGAGCATTATTACATTATCCTACGGGTACAAACTGTACTAAGAGGTAATGGTATGTAACACATCCACATAGCTACACATACCTAAAGGCATAATCGATCACGTATTGAGTACAATCATTGTGTTCGTCAGTTGGACCGTGAATCCTGTCACTAACCTCCCGCCCCGCGCCCTGCCGGCTCCCCTCGATCATATTATGAATCTCATTTACGTTTGTGCTTACGCAACTGAGTCAAGCCACTGGAGTGTGTTAAGCTAATTGATACTAAGGGTGAAAATAACTTATCACGGCATCAAATACAAATGGCCTTCATTGCTTGTATGTCGCGAAAATCCTCTTTTAGATTTTTTTTATACCACGATGGTGACAAACAAGCGTACGGCCCGCCTGATAGTAAGCGGTTACCGTAGCCTATGGACGCCTGCAACACCAGAAGTATCACATGCGCGTTGCCGACCCTTTAAAAACTTATTTACTCCCCTCTTGAAGAACTCCATACTGTAGTCCCCAGGGAGAACATCGGCAGGGAGCTCATTCCACGATCGGAGTGTTCGCGGGAGGAAGTTCGTTTGGAATCGTACTGTGCGCGGCCATTTGAGGACCGTTTGAGGATGAACCCCCGGCCGGGCGAGCGGTACGATGGTACAAGGTGGCCGTTGGCATCATGTCGAACAACTCTTCGGAACACAACCCATTATACAAGCGGTAGAAAACACATAAGGAGGCAAAGTCTCTCCTTAGACTTAGAGGCTCGATACTTACTGCTTGTGAGTTTGGGATACAGTCAAAATGAAAAATATCCTATACGAAACGAATAAAGTGCTGTTGCCGGCAATATTGGCCAGACTGAGAACATTGCACTCAACGCTTCCGATAAAAATAGGCAAAAATATCGTAAATTGCCTGCGTAACCGGCAATAATTCCGGTGGTACCTTGTATTCCGGGAATTTGGAAAACTGGTAACGGCACATCACTTAACTTGACATCATTTCGAGGCCTTTGAATTAGTACACAAAGTACTCAAATAAGAAAACTAGAAGAAATATTAATTAATGAAAATATTGGCTTATGGCGAAAAAATACTCTTTATCTACATTATTCGGACGGATTTTTTTTTGTTCCCTATTGTCACCGAACTAGGGGTCTAGCCAAGTGTTACACGCGCCGTAGCGTTTCTGTTCGCTTCGTTTTTAAACCAATCGCGTCACTGGTAGATCACGTGATATGATAAGTCCGGTGTCTACGAACGACGCGATTGGACTAGAGACGAAACAAACAGAAACGCCACGAAGCGTGTGGCACTTGGCTATAGGCTCTGTTAAGCTATAGGCACAGCTGGTCGTCTGTGAAACCAGCGACTAAATGAATGTGCAGGCAGTTGAATGTCATTTACCCACCTTGACGGACAACGAAAATTCGCCGGCTATTCATCGACTGAGTAGAACTGAACGACGATGCCTTAACAGAACACCATAGCTGATATACTTACTTTTCATTAAGAAAATAAGCCACCGAATTGTTGCAACCACCGTGGTCACGAGCAGAGTAGAGACGACGGTGTTATCTCAGTAACGTGACGTCTTTTGAACTACCACCCGCTCTTGGTTTAGTTTTTATTTTATCGGAAAACCCACCAGCCGACACACAACATTCGCAACATCCTCGGTTTTATCTGACAATACATCTCGAAGCTTGCCAGAGGTCGGAATAGGTAGTGCTCATTTGCCTAAACTTGATGCCTGTTCATTCAATAACGTGTTCCCATCTCACTCGCGTCCACCTACTCCGAGCTCTGCTCAACTTACAGCGTAGAGAAGGCAGCCGAGCGCAAAGACCATCTGAAATGTATTTTCCTATTTCTACCTCTATTTTACTTTAAAAAGTTCCGTCTTTTGGTGAGGATTACCTAAGATTAAGTCCCGTTTTCGACTAATAACATTATAGATTGTGGGAAAATCGTTTAAAAATTATTTTAATTGTTGCAAGCAGCATAAAAAACTTAAAACATTACTTTAAACTATGTTATTTTATTTAAGGTAGTCGTTTTTATAAACACATAATATTCGTGTCATCAGTCATTGTTTATTTTTTAGAAAATAATATTAGGTAGATATTTTATTAATTAATTATCTTTAACCACGCTTTTGGGTCTGCCCACAAAATTAACTGACGGGAATTGACTCATATTTACGTCGTCGATAATACGTTTAGCAGTAATTACACATATGTATGCATCATTTGGTTGGTGACTTGCTTGTCACAAACGTTACGTAGGCGCGCGGTCCGCTGATGTAACGCGGCTCCAACAATGGCCGGTGTCACAGTGCGCGCGGCTCTAATGGCGCGTTTAATATTATTTTACACGCACAGCGCGCGGGAAAATGTTTACGTATTGCTGCAATTACCGGATCAAACGTACGAGTAATAGGTAGCAGTTAATAATTGGATTTTATTCAATAAATCGATTGTAGAAAATGGGACAATTTATCAAACTTACTTTAACTTCATTGCATTGTATTCCGTTATTTTGAAATGTTTGGTAAAGAGAAAGTTTACACCGTATTCTCATTTCGGGAATTAGGTTATTACCCAACTGCCCAAAGGAGGGTTATGTTTTCCGAGCGTATGTATGTATGTCTATTTCTATGGCACACTCTGCAGCCAAATCGGCTTGACGGATTTTAACATATGAGATGTCATTCGTTTTGTCTTAATTGTCGAAGTGACATAAGGTAGGTATATAATATTTCAATATGGCGTCTGCGAAAAAGAAATGGAGGGGGATAAAAAAAGTATTTTTTGTTATATAAATATGGATATCAGATGAAAGCTAATAAATGGCCCATTCCAATTTTTTTTTTTATTATATATACATTACAACACTTTAATGCTACCATTTTAATAAAAACTTAAAAATGTATGAAATATAAAAAACAAGCCCTGTAATCACTTAAATGTTCGAAAAAGTATTGTAGGCGAGGACAAGCAAATAATTGGAAAATATGTTTTGTTGTACTAATGTTTTCACTTAAAGATCTCCACTTGAACTACAACAACAAGACAAGCCAACTTGTCTCCGCCTGTGATACCATTTTCCACATTTAAGTGATATTCTTTAGATTAGAGGGCTTGTTTTTAGCTTTTCAGTTGATATTTTTAAAGCAGGTTTTTGGAATGTTTAAATCAAATTATTTTTATTCTTTGTAAAACATTTTCGGTGCGTTAGAATTCAGAAGTTTAATAAGTCAAGAGAAGGTACGTGTCCTATGATCCCTTTATTCTTTGAACGTATGCTGAGAAAATGCTGGACTATTACTAACTATTAGAGTAACTGATAGTAACAATAACAATTACACGGTCGCGGCGCGCCGGCGCTCGCATCAGATTCACCGCGGGTCGCGCATCGCTGCGCTCTGCTTAATAACGATAAAAATTGTGACTTCCTCTATACACTTCAATAAGTTTACCATTTCGTTGTTTACGGTTTACATGCATTTTTATTTTGTATAGTTTTGTATATACCTTCAGATCCGACAGGCGCAGCAGAAAATATGGTACTGTTTATATCGAACTGTGTGAGCGTATTACATTTCCTGGATGTTAATTCCAACTTACGTATGGAACACAAAAACAGCAATCGGTCTAAACGCGCAATTAGCCCACCGATTAACGCTGCATCGACCGCCCGCGCGACTCGCGCGCTTTCGCACAGCTGCGGTGCTATCTAAGGGCGTTTGACCACGCGGCGACTTTTCGTAGCGATATGCAGACGCGCGTTTTGTGATCGCGCGAGTCAGTCGCGATAGTCACGCGTTTTTAACTATACAAAGCGACTGTACGCTACTGAATTGCTACCAAAAGTCGCGGTGTGCGACCTCCCTACAATTTATTCCTGTTTACATTATACATTACATTTGATGAAAATGATAAATGAACATTTTTACGACGAAACCAGATGTCATCATTATCATTATAGTTATTGTCTTATTTTAAATAGCCTTTATTTATTTATTTTACCATGTCTTGCTTAATTGTGTCTTTAAATCTCTTCCTATTATAAAGTTTAATTTATTTGACATAACCCATAGTTACGGGTAGTTAGTAAGTCGTTAAACTATTCTTTAGCATCGATAAAGTTCAAATTAGTAGGTAATTGTATAATCAATTCTGAAAGTGGCAACGGTAGGTACCTACTAAGTTAGTTATGTAAGTAAACCCTGTAACTACTTAGTTCGCTCATTTATCGAATAGTTTTATTTTATTTTACTTGGAAATTACATACGCACATTAGTAAGTACCCAGCTTTCTGACCATAATCTGAACATTTTCAGACTTCAGCTGTAGCGGTTCCGGGTAAGCTAGATGAGCAGCGACTACTGGCGCCGGCGCCTGACCAAGCAGCGCGGGACAAACTGCTTCAGTAACTGTTTTGTAAGAGTACATTATTCAACTTTCAATAACTGATTGAACGTAAACGTTGTTGCTTGGTTGGCATGAAACCTAACTTACTATCAAGACAACGCTGCTTCCTCCTAGCCGCAATTATTGAGTCCAAATAACGGGTAGCAAAAACCGACACGTTATTTCATTTTGCATTATAATCGCTATGTGTAATTATTAAATAATTATGTAAACATATTGATACTCTGTTGTGTTGGTTATGAAGCTGTAATAGTTCTAAAGTTAGCTACCTCACGCAACGATCGTTAGCGGAGTTTTGCTCAAGCACGCTATGACTATGATCTAGACAAACGGCAGTGTGTGGACTAGTTCGAAAAAAAGGCCGAGTGGCACAGCAGCGTGAATATTTACTCGAACATAAACCTACAACTTTAAAGCCCCGTAAAAAAATCAAGGTCCTATAGCCACCCTGTAAAAAGTTATTAATCTCAAAAAACTGTTTATGCCAGTGTCATGTAGGTATACACAATACGAGTAGCAATATCTATATGACTTGCTACCGACTGCGATATAACGCACCCCCAGTACAACACTGCACTAAGTCAAAAAATTTCATGTTTTCAGAATCGACGAAAAATCGTTATCTCGTGTTATATCAAAGTGATTACAATATAAAAAAATCATGTTGAAATTTTTCTACATAATACAGTGTTGTACTGGGGGTGCGATAAGTATTTCATTTCTATACGCACCAAATAGGCA
Source organism: Tortrix viridana (assembly GCA_963241965.1). NCBI lineage: Eukaryota > Metazoa > Arthropoda > Insecta > Lepidoptera > Tortricidae > Tortrix > Tortrix viridana. The sequence goes on from OY725171.1 coordinate 11,789,658, forward strand.
ATTCCTAGGAGACCGGTCATTTAACCTTGTTTAGTGGGTAGACTGTTCTATTCTTCGTTAAAAATGTTTTTTTTTCCACTTTTTAGTGATAGGTATACCAATCACCCCTAACAAAATTTCCGCCGTGCTTCACCATCAGTTGCACTTCACCACATGCATTATGATGAGTAAAAGTAGCTTCATTCATATTCTTAATAAATAAATCTCAAAGCTGCCCGTGAAACACGACGAAAGATTTCCAGTGGTCATCTCTGGCCTTCATCATCAGTTCTTCTGCACCAAGAGGTGATTTTAGAATGCAAATTCTTAAGGTTTTACAGGAAATACCAAAATCGCTGTTTGTGTGCCTATAACTTTTGCGGTGTTCCCTCGATTCATTATGGATCCCATCATCAGATTCTGATTTGATGACAACGATACCATCTCGGGAGTATACCCGTCCAAATAAAAAAAATATCAAAATCCACTCATCTATTATTTATCTAAAGAGGTTCTTAACATTTACCGCAAAGTTTGTGCAGGCAAATAAATGTACATGGTATGACGAGAGACGAATCAAGAACAAATTGTCTAGTGTTTAAAAATAGGCAATGTTCTCATGTTTGACACTAGATCGTTGACAGTCAAACCAATTTATTGCAACTAATGCATTTTGAGGTCGTGACAAAGTGTCTGAAGACAGAATTTGGGCTATTTCACATTATTGTACCATTTTTGAAGCAAATAAAGATTATGATTATGATTTGACGTGTTTATGGTGATATGATAAGAATTATAGAGTCTACGATTGATTCGTACGAAACATTATTATAACAAAAATAAATGCAACAACGATTGGCACCTACTTCAACCTCTACAATAATTTGGTAGAAGTAGTACTTACGCTTTCCTTGAGGACCACTTAGACTTAGACCACAATCGCGAATTTGATGTGAGTATGTGTGCGATTGCTGATCGGAAGTTACTGACGCGACATGACTTTTTCCAAATGATAACAGGCTCGCGTGTGAAGCGGCATGTCATTTTCTATATCACGTCACTACTTACATAGACTCGTAACAAAAATCAAAATCGGTCAGGTGCAAGAAGAGCTTGCGCACAGAGGCTTATTCTATAGTGTCTTAAATAATTTACATCTAATCAAGTTCATACGGAGTCCTTGGAGCGGTTTAAGTTATTTTTCTCAAGCAACAATAAAACCTTTTTCAAATGTAATAAGAATGGTCGTGTTTGTTTTTTTTAGTTTTTGGTTATTAGGTATAGTATAGGTATCGCCACGAGAGTTGAGGTGAATGGTTACACACACAGCTACATAGAGTACTAATAGCAAAAAAGGTTGTGTATGAACGAATGAGTGAATGTGATTTAAGTGCACGATTGAATTATATGTACGAAAAATAGGTAAAATAAACAGCGAGAAAATTAAAATATACTTTAATAAACAAGGCACTCGACATTGATAAATGTTGACCGTCATTTTATAAGTTATACCTAAAATGATAGAATACTCTGAATACAATTTCCCGACTTTGGGACAATGTTGAACCTAAATCTGTGTAACACCCAGGTATGTGCTGCCTAGTTTTCATTACATTACATTTCAAAGTACATGTTGGAATTTCGTAGTAAGTAAATTTAACTTATCATATTTAGATTACTGCCAACCCTACAGTCTGCTCAGTTTGCTCACTTGCTGTTTCGCAAATCGCAAATTAATGTAAACACTTTTATTTTTTATTTTTAATCTTTATTTATTGAGGATTTGGGTAGGTAGGTACACTAAATTGCGACCATTTTTTAATTTTTTTACCCAACGATAGCGAAACGAAAGGGGGGGGGGTTATGTTATTATTGGTATTATTTCACACTGGAAGTGCTATTTTGGGTTCGTCTGAAGGCATTTTTTACTTGCTGTCTTGTAGAATCTGCTTTTGAACGTGCTTTTATTTTGTACGAAAGTAAGCGTTTTTATGAAATAGAAAATGTACAGGTGCCATGAAATTGAGTTTTATTATTCTGTTGAAGAAGTAAACTGTTATCTTTAATGGAAAGGGACGCGTGGGACTGACCTGCATCTGCACCTGGAACCAGGAGTCGAGGAGCCCGGAGGCGTACGGAGCGCCCCAGCGACTGCCGCCAGGGACAATCTGGAAATAACACGCATATTGGTATTTACCCGACGGAAATAAGCAACAAGGGATGCATATTTTGAAAACAAAAAACAACCTCTTCGTAATAATAGAAATGCGATAATTTGTGAGAAGAAATTTAGATGTTTAGATGTTTGTAGCAATCACGTAAACACGGGCGTGGAGTGGATTTGAATATAATTAACGATACCTATTTATACGTATATAACATATAACCCATGTTCTGGAGTAGGAGTTAGAATACATTTACATAGTCTCGATAAATTTAGTAGTTTCGATGGTAAAGTTAAGATTTTTAACCTAATTTACCACGGTCTCTTAAGGTGATTTTTGTTTACTAAAGGGTCATTCTCACACCACCGCTGTCACAACCGTGGTCGTCATTAATCATTATTGACGGCTTCGGGCTTTCCTGTAGATTCAAATGTCATTTGCGGCTAATCTGTAGAATTCAGAGCCGCCGCTTACAATTGTTATCAGCTTTTCCTTAGAAAATCGTCAATTTTGTAGCCACGGCTGCGACGGGCGGCTGAAACGATATGAGAATACCCTAAAAGGATACCCGTACCCACCACGAAAAAGATCCAACATTTTTGAATAAATGAGTGGTGATTAAACTCCAGAAGTAAATTGATATTTGTATTGTACACAACAAAATGATGTGTAAAAATCCTTTTAAAGCTGTTAGTGACCTTTAATTAATTCTGACACTGATATGAAGTGAAAAACTTATTTTATATGTATTCCTACAAAATACTTGCAGTGGTATCACGCATCAAACAAACTATACTGCTTACAAACCAATGCATTAAACAACTCTAATCTCTTATTATATGGCCCTCGCTTTGACATAGATTGTATCTGCTTTGAGGTTAATAATAAAAAGCTGACTTGGAAGTCATTCATTCAAAACTATCAGTTTCGTATGCAAATGTTTAGATTGGAAACCATTCGGCCCTGTGTCGCGGACAACAAACTTTCCGTATTATTCATAACCATACTCTAAGCTTTCTTATAATGGAAAATCAGAAGTATTCGTTTGTTGGTGACGTACGTATTAAGTATAGTCATTATATTATAATAAAAATTACACCGCAAAGCTGTAACTGAACCGGTTAAAATATGTTTAGGCAGAGTGAGGTTGTAGTAGCCATATGCCGCGTCTATAGAAAAAAATATAATAATAAATGTATAGCACGTTTTTAAAACGGATTAGTTGAATCAATGTTTGGTATCATATTATCGCGTTATCAAATTCTGAGTTATGTATGTTTAAAGTTTCAAGTCTCTAGCTCACCGACTGAAAAGTTTGTACCAAACCGACTAACAAACAGACACGCCGGCTAATAAAAACGCGGTAATAAAATATACTTTTTTTCTCTTACGGAATGAGAATTCGAAGTAATCTATTCAAGCTTTATAAAATTGGCTTAGAGCCTATGCACACGGCGCGGAATATATTATACGCGCCGACAACGCGCAGATGATATACGCGCTTCTAACGTAATATACATATATTTACTATGGGCATCTATGGCACCGTAAGCGCGCATAGTCGGTGCACATAAAATATGCCGCGCCGTGTGCATAGGCCCTTACCCTCGAGATCTACTGGCTAGTTATCAAAAATATTAATCTTTTTATGGTTGAAAGAAAAAGTCTTAAGCGTGTGTCTATAATTGTTGTTTAATCTTATTAAAGCGTAGAATTTTGAAAAAATTAATAAAGGAAGTACGGCCCGTGAGCACTTAGAATAGGATTCGGGTTCGGGTAAAGTCGGCTAGACTCGCATGAGAGCGTGTGAGAGCGAGTGAGAGAGAAGTACAAACCCGAATCCTATCCTAAGTGCTCACGGGCTGTTCAAATATTGATAAGCAATAGATGGTTATAGCTAGTCAGTCGTAACGGCTTGTCGCGGAGGGGGCGATAAGGAATCATAATTATTTCTCTACCACATTGTTAGGGTTTGTATCCAGGGAGTGGGGTCGGCCTGATGTGGCTGCTGACGTATCAGCTCGGCTTCGAAGCAGCCTCGACTGCCGCCTGCCAGGGTGATTTTATTCTCACAGTATGCTAAGACGCGAGTTCTTAGACGAGGGTTAGGTCGAACCGGCCTCACATAGTGAAACGCGACTCCTGCGCTGCCTCGGCACGTGAGCGTTTATTTCCGTTTCGGCATTATGTTTGGAAACTAAAAGTGTATAAATAAGCGATTTATTATTTAAGTCAACGTAATCGAAAGCAAATAACACAACGCTTGCTTCTTAGCATAGTGCGAAGGGTTTGAATGCTTCTGAAAATGTGGAAACGGGAAGAGATTTAACGAGATTGATAAAATTTTCTTAAGTATTTTATTAAGAAATGTATTATTCTCTTAGAAAAGCAGGCAGTGGCGTGGGTGGATTGGTCGCAATAAAAGATTTATTATTTTAAAGTAGGTTTTTTAACATAATTTAACCATTTTCTGTCCTTAATCAACAACAACGTTAATACAACGAAATTGGATGAGACAATTTACTTCACACCCAACAAAATAAATACTTTTACTCTCAAGGAGAGCTTTGTGCGCGACCCCGGCCCTTAGCCAAGATGCATTACGCTTACTAGCGTTTCTATTCGTTTCATTTTAAAACCTTTCGCGTCACTGGTAGATCACGTCATATGACGTGATCTACCAGTAACGCGATTGGTTTACAAACGGAACGAATAGAAACCCTAGTTAGCGTAATGCATCTTGGCTAAGGGCCGGTCGGTCGGCGCGCACGCTTCACACAACCTACGAGTAAACGCGCACTGTATTCCCCCTCAAATGTTAATATCAACACACTAGCTGCCCTCTGTTAATGTTATTGGTTACAAAGATGACTCATTACATATTTTTAATCATCCGGTAACAATAATAAATCAATGATGTCTCTTATCTGAAACATTAACAACAAAAGCATTTTTTAATTCGAGCGCTACTTGGAGCAATGAGAGTAACTTTTTAATTAATATTTACATATTCTCAAATACGTCATTACTCTACCAAAGTATCAAGATTCATAGAAAAAGATCATGAAGAGTTAAGCAATGATCATTCAGAATATATTTGAGTTAGATGGACGGGCACAGGTGCCCTAATGCCGGTAGCACACCTCCGCCGCGAAACCGCGAAACTGTGGCGGAATCGTGATATTTAATACGAAATTGAACTTTATTTCGTTGCCAGAGTGTCGCTACTACAGTTCCGCGGCGGAGGTGTGCTACCGGCGTAAGAGCTCTAGTAGTAAGTAGGCACGTGAGGTACACGAGACTACGATAGTACTCACTCAGCTCTAGATTCTGGCTCGGTTCCGTAAATAGTTTATTTAGTAGAGGCTCGTATTATTGGCGAGGTTGACACGACGCGTCCCGCAGGTTGGTCTACGATTTACTTCACGTATACTCGTAGTTGCAGCTACTCGTAATGTTGTAGCCGAAGGATATGATTTTTACTTCCGTTAAGCTTTCCGTTAAATGAGTAAAAAATATTACTATTATTTACTTTATTTACCATGGTATTGTTTTTAGTTTAAAGTTAATATTATAAATTATTAAATTTTAATTTGCATGTTCATGCACAGTTATAAAAATAATTTAAATTTGCTAGGCCGATTCGCAGGGCTTGCCCGCCCCGTGGTAAGTCTTTAATTTGAAAGAGTAAATGACTTTTTTCCTTTTAAAACAAATACAAATGTATTTATATTACTAATTCGCGATAATAGCCATTTAAAATACATAAAGTCCTTATAACTATAAGATTGAAAAACGCTTGAGCGCCATTAGCATTAGTCGCTATGTAATTAATTAGATATGTAAGTCTACAAAATCAATACGACTATACTGTTGTTACAATATACGTACCAAAAATAACGGAATACAATAATTATGTAAGTTTTTATTGTTTATCATTATGAACATCTAATAATAATGGTATATACGTTATATTTAAAATAGAGTTAGAAATTGTTATTTATTATACAGTTAGTTAAATATTTTTGGACTATTTTAATGTTTAATATTGTAAATAATACAAATAAATGTTTCGTTTAATCGACTGGAACACGCACAACGCGCCGCCGGCTAGATAGTCAAGTGTCTCCGCCGCGTGCGCCGCGCGGCGCCGGCCGTCGGACGCGTTGATGTCTTTTATATGCAAGTAGTTCGTTCTAGGGTAAAACGAAATATTGCTGTGTTTAAGTAATAAATCGTGTTCGTTTCATGATGCGATGACGGAATATTAACTGCATAAACTAAAATCAGAATTTAAGATGAAAACAAGAATTGTCTTTCTCAAATAAGAGATACTATGAATATATATTGTATTGTCACAGCGGGTCTATTTAAAACGCATACATTGAATTGTCTTAATTCAAAAATGCATAACAATTTTTCGCATAATCGTAAATTCGCATAATATTAAAACGCATATTTTTTAAACGCATATTATAAATACTCATAAAAATAACTTGGCATAAATTTAGTAAGTGTAACATTAAATTGCATAAATATTAAAAACTATAAATTATAATATGCATAATAATCAAAGCTACGATTTATCCCTATTTAGCTTTTTTGTGTTGTTTTTTTTTCATTTTGTACAGTACAGTGCAATGCAGCGTACTGTACAGTGTTAACATTAATACGCATAATAATCAAAGCTATGGTACATACATTTATTTAAAATTATATTGTTTGTAAATAAATCGAGGGTTGCGAGGTAAAACCCGATAAGTAAACATAATTTGTTTTAGAATATTGAATTTCGAAGGCGTTTTAAGAAGCTTCAATTTTGCATGGTTCATTATCTCAACTTATCGGGTTTTACCACGCAACCCTCGAAATGTTGATTATTTTAACTATTCGTGTTTTTTTTATGTTAATCCAAACAACCATTTATTGAAAAGTAGGTAAGTAGGTTTTAAAAAAGTTTTTTTGTTTTTATGTTTTGTTACACTAACAACTCATTTATCGCTTTCCCTCAGGATGTATCAAATCGACTACTTATTTGAGTGCCAAATTACATCCAAATCCATTCATCCGTTTAATAATAATAATATAATAATGCAGCCTATATACGTCCCACTGCTGGGCACAGGCCTCCACTCATAATGAGAGGAGATAATCCGTTTAAACTTGACCGAAATACAAATATTCGGACATTTTTTTATAATAATCTCGGATCTGGAATGAGATCACAGTTTAACCTAACTACTCCTCCTTCCTTTGCTCGTCATCGTACCTAACTTGAGCTATTGAGCTGAAGCACTTGAGCTTACAACTTACAAGTAATAATTATGAGCTTCAATAATATGACTTAAAGTACCCTAACCTACATAAACAGGCGGTTTTGTTCTTGGCTTTAGATTTCCTTTTATTATCTTACTATGGAACTTACTTGTTATGCTTAATAAATTAATGTATTTCTATAATTATAACATTTAAAGTTATACTTAATCACGTTAACTAAATTTAAATTATACTTATTCATTGGTATGCGAATTAAGTATTATGCTTTTTTATGATTAGGCGATTTAAATGTTATGCGTAATAATTTTATGCCAAGTCTGTTATGCGTTTTCATAATAGGACAATACGGTATTTGGCTGACTGGTCAAATTAGCAATTTTTAATGAAACGTTAGAACACAAATGAAGTTAGTACGAAAATACTGGCCTGTAACGTCATAATGGCCAGTGTTAAAACTGCTTCCTTTATGTAGTTTTTGTTGAATTAATAATCGTCTAAATCCCAAAAATAAGCGATAGCTTGGTTTTTCCGTGTTATTTTTGAAAACTTGATTTAGTGGTATTGTAAAATAATTTATTTTGACGAAAAAACAGATCAGAACTGCGAGAAGTGGGTCGGAAGTAATTGACTTAAGCTAAAACATACTAGTTTATTTAAAAACGAACCTCCGCCTTACATTCGGATGCCTGAAACGAAATATTTCGAGGGTAAGTTAGTGTTGGTCCGCGGCGTTTCTCATCCTCCTACTGCTAACCTAAAATATCGCTTCAGTCCCTTGACTGAAGGTAAACTGACGCAAAAGAAGGACAAACGCAAGCATTCGCATTTGAAACAGTTGAACAAATTATTATTATATATTAAGTTTTATTAAATAATATATTAATAAAAAAAATCTTAGTAATCATTTATTTATCGTTATCATTAAAATTGACAATCTAACTAAAACGGAGGGTTTTAGTTAGATGTACGGCAAGTTTCCAGATATCTCCTAAAATACTGTTAAACTTTGTAGGAAAGTTTTCCTAATAATTCCAACACTTTTCGGTTTTTACAACGTTTTGAATTTCTTAGAAAGATCACGATCAGTTGATAGGTAGGCTATGAAGGATAGTCACTAAAATTCAGGAATTATTTAATATATATAGGTTAGGTAGTTTATGTTCATTCATGAAAGTGTATTGAACTCGGATGTCTTGTATTTACCTAATTGTAATTTGATGCGGCGCCTGAAGCGCACCGACAGAACTGTTAGGCAAATATTAATTTTAGTTTTCTAAATGTCCAACTTGTTGCTGCGAATTTTAGAATAATTAATTTATGATGAAGTCGTATTTATGTATAAATGTGATTAAAAAGAAGAAATCGAATAGAGAGTATTGATTATAACGACATTCAAGTGCGAGATAGTTGTATTGGAATAACATGTGAAATTACTCGATTACGATGTAATGCACGGGCAGCTAGATTTTCTTTCCTCTACCTAAAAAGGTATAAAGAGATTGCAAACGTTTGTACTTATGCAAATAAATATGGAACCAAGAAATTACATAGTAAGTTTATATTTTTTTACCACACATATATAATATTATGTATTTATTTTAACTGGTACCGAAGTTTTTGCCTTATTAAGTCATTTATTAACTCGATCATTGTCAGTGAATGTGACAATGCCCCACTCTATAACTTTATCGCTGCAAAGTTAACTTCAGAGATGTTAAGCTTACGCGACATTTTATTACGAGAAAGGGCTATGATGGTACAGATACCCTAACAGCCCAATAGTCCACGGAACATATTTACACCTTAAAACATTGATAACAATTCGCTGCTTACAATGCCCATCACTTGCTAGGTAATCAAATAGCCAAATATAAACACGTTGTCATAAGCTGCGTTCGCGCACCGAGAGCACCCCGTCGCCAGACTCTACCACAGTTGCCAAACACCTGCACTAAGAGAGCCCTAACAATCAACCGGCGCTAAAATCGCGCGCGAGATCAGTCGCGCGGTTTCGGATGCACTTCAACCGACCCTCGTCGCACTCAACTCGATCACAGATTGGGTTCAGGCCCGTCGGCGGCGGGCGCGAGGGGCAGGGAGTCGGTACCTGGTCGCCCACGAGGTCCTCGGCAGCTCGGATCGCGCAGCAGGCCTCCATTCCCGGCGCGCCGGGCGTCGCGTCGCGTGGCGGGCCGCGACTGTCTCGGGCGGGCCGGCACGCGTGCGCGCGACTGCTGCGCGGCGCTCACTGCGCGATACGAGATACCGCGACCTCCTTGCGGGGTTGCAATGAAAGTGATTAGGCTCTTGCGCGACTGATAACGAGGGCTAGCTCGCTTCGAAACGCGTTCCAGTTGGCTACGTGGCCGGCTGTAATCACGAGCGTACCTACCAGCGTCCGCGTTCATAACAAAGGCAGTGCGGTAATGTACCTACAGGTTTGGCAGGTCGATGTCCACATTTAATATTATATGTATGTAGGTATGTACCAATTTAGATTACTCTAGTTTGTAATTGAGAAACTTTTCCTAAAAAAAATATTTTCTGGAAAAATTACATTATATACAATACAAAACAGTTTAACTATTTTTCAATAACTTGGAAAAATGTTAACAGTTTTTACATACTATAAAGTACACTACAACGCACGAAAAGTATTAAAATAGTACATTATGATATGAGTGTGCTAAGTTGGTCACTAAAGTCGAGGCGGGATTTTAGCCCGAGCTGTAAGCGAGGGCATAATTGAGCCGAAAGTTTAATAATGACCTCATGCGTTTCATACGACGGTTTTCAACACAATTACGGGGAAAAAATAATAAAACCTCATAATTATAAATACTTACCCGTGAAACACATGTGGAACATGACGGCGGACATTTTATTTTTTTGGTGGTTAGATTATGCGCGCTCTGGTGGAAATAGAGGTACTGAAGAATCCGTCAAACAACCAATTATTAAAAATATGATAAACTTAATGTTCATGTATTTATAACAAAAACTAATAATAATTTCATGGAAAAAGGATTAATTATTTATTATATATATTATAACTAAGACAGAATTAGCTTACGATGACAGAATTAGCAGAAGAAGCTTACTATTTTTCAAGTCGTCACAACTCTTTGCTGAGATTTAAAAATAAAGTGTCATGTTAAAACACTAGTATGGTAATGTAAAATAAAAAGCACGCGTATGAAATTCGTTTGTTCCTTAAATGAGCTCGCTTGACTATGTATGTACAATATATTTGCAAATCACCCAAATAGTATACATGTAAAATAGGATACCTATGTACATTACGTTATACGTTATTATATGTTTATCCATCCAAGCGAGCTTGCGAGCGAGGATGGATATAAAGTCGAGTGTTAAATGGGTTTATGGACGAGTTGTACACTCTACTTTTCACTTCGATTGCGAGGAAATGAAACAGCAACATGATAAAAATAATAATAATAATAAATGCGACGAAATTAAAATTATAAATTTATTTCATGAAGCTTTATTGTGTACCATGGCTGTTGGTATCCTTGCCTTGGTCTTAGAATACTATCAAAACGAAATAAAATAAAGAGGTTATTCTATGAAGTTAAAGTTGTTCGTGTGGCTGTTGGACCGATTGCCTAGGTCTTTGACGAAGATTTTACTTTATGCACTAGAGCATAAGAAGCGACTTAATGTCGCCTACGCACGGCATAAAGACGAACTTTTAGAGCATGAGAAGTGAAAAGAATATTTGAAATCCGAACGTGTTATTAGTTACTTTTTTATACATAATAATATGTAAAGGCCAGTCCAGACAGGAAAATTTTCGCCCATCTGATTAAATTGTCTGATCAAATCAGGTGGTGTGGACGCAAAAATTATTTTATATTGAATTGTATTCAATTAAAGACAAATAGTGCAAACAATTTTATTACATGATTTTACTTTACCTCGTGCCGCCCAATGTACATCACATTGTACAAAGTGACACTTAGCATAACCGCCCAGACTTAGCCATTTGAACTAAACGCTTTTGAAGAAAAATGGGCATTCATTCATGGGCAGTTTGGACATAAACATGTTTTGGCTTAAACATTGCACACTGGGCGTTAAGCTGATCTCGCGTTTTTTTTCTTGGGCGGCACGAGGTTAAAACACTTAAAATCTTACAAGAAATTTTATTTTGATCCATCTATTTTAATTATTCTAAACGCATCACAAGTAACAGTGCAAACTCAAAACTCATGAAAACTCATGAAGGCTTATCTTACATATTTCAGTTGTTTTTCTTATGTACTATTTTCCTCGCTTTAGTGAAGTGAAAAGATTTGTGTTACACACGTCTGTAAAGTTATTTTACGTCTCGTGTGTTGCAACACTCGCTACGCTCAGGATACTATTTTTGAACCACTCGCTTCGCTCAGAATTCTTGCACATGTACCTGAATACGAAGTTAACTAATTTTTTTTATATTATTTAACAGAAACAAGACTTATACCAGAGCCATCAGTATCGTGCGAACTAAAATCCAGCCAAATTTATACTAGGTATATAGTTTTTGACACCCTGTATCCATGTTTATGACCTCCTGTAAACTATACAGCTTGACGGGTTTTGTATTATTGGTCTTTATCCTAGGAGGCGCACCGGCTATATAGTATATGTGTGAAACCCAATTAATTTAAACATTAAAAAACTCCTTTAAAAATAATAGTATTTTAAATATTGTTTAACGAACTATTCTGACCTTGACCTTATAATTATTTGTCAACTCTTGAGTCAAAGTTCGCTGATAAAATGCCCGCCTTGTAATCGGATCGGGCTGGTTTCGAAAATGATCCAATTACTAATGGTCCTCTCTAACACGAAGACGCTGCCGCTTACTTGGGTTAACAACGTAGCAGGCTCCGTTCGATTATTATTTAGCAGTCGTGTATCGCATTGACAATAACGTCCGTGTGGTGTAGGATGCCCCTTAGAGTATAAACGAAGGCTGCACCTGCACTTTCCATACGCAAGGATCCTTATCCATATTTTTTCCGCAGTTGAATTAAAAGGCCTTGTAGTTTTGTAGTTAAAGAGCGTTTTCAAAATAAAGTAAGTAAGTAAGAATCGCTCACTTTGACAGTTTTGTCACGTAAATAAGCCATGCATTCATGTACTGTACTCATACGTCAATACGCGGTATCTCAAATTCAATAACCAAAGCAGATTTAATCCTCATCCTTGTTACTGAAAAAAATAATTTCCTACTACACACAGTAAAGCAAAAAACAATTAGAGTAACTGATCACGAAATGTATCATCAACTGCTTGAAAAACTGTAAAAGACAAAACATTCACGGTTACTGTTTGAACAATACTATTTAATTAATTTACAATAATAAAAATCAACACAACATTTCAATTTACTGTCAAGACGGTAAAAATTTGCCGCAAGCTTCAACTGTTTTTGGACCAGTAACAATTATCGTTTTGATCGTTAGGCTCATATAGTATTGCGCAAAGCAGTGAAATTTCACGTTTTTTTGGTTAAATATACCTACTGCTTATTTTTTCAGTAATGGTTACACTTGCTAAAGGAGTTTTGTATGAAATACCTTTGTGTTATAGCTTTATTAGTTAATTTTCGTGACAAAACTGAGAAAGTTAAAGTTTCTTAATTTTAGTCCTAACTACATAGGTACAGTCGATTTTGAAAATGCTCTTTTACGTCACTCATTCATTATTTATCAGATAGGTACGTCCAATTTCAAAAGAGACCTGTCACTTAGTAGTTCCGGACTTATATATTTGCATTAAATTTCTTGAATAATAATTATGTTTGAGCTCTCCAAATAATAATAAAAAAAAAACATTTTCCAGGACCGGAACAAGGTAAAGGTATCAATTACCATAATGATTAAACTTAGCAGGGCGATTTTCAAATTCATAGTAAGTACATAGTTTAGTTAAGGACAAAAATGAAGAAACGATAACTTTTCCATGCGTCACGGAAATTTACTATACTGCTTTAAGACAAATGGTGATATTCCAGACAAAACTCCTGTAACAAGTGCAATCATATTACTAACGGGTGAGAATTGAATCTGCTTCGGTTATTTAATTTGAGATACCGCCTATTGGCAGTATACATACATATAAATGTAGTAACTAATGACTAATTTTAGTGACTGAATGGAAAAATTACCGTTTCTTAACTTAAGTCCTTAACCATGTAAGTAAACTTTATTGAAAACCGCCCGGCAACCACTTCACTAGTTAAACCGAAAGAAGCAGTTAAGTAAATTACCTAATAAGCGCCTGTACATGAAGTTAAGCAATTGTGACGTTTAGATAACATAAGTACAGGTTTCTAAAGGCGCGTCATTGTAATCAAACCCACAATTCAAGGCCCAAGAAATAAAAAAATACGATGGCGAATGGAAAGATATCATCCGTACCAACTATTGCATTTAAATAAAGAAAAATAGGTTTTTTACATTAAGATATTAATTAACGGGATGATTAATACTTTATTTAGTCCGGGCTAGCAGCTTGTGTTATTGAAAGACGAATGTCAATTACAGACTTAAAAACATGTTTGTTGAGCTGACAACGTTCAACACATCTTTGTAGGCGCAACTACGATGCAATGCAAGTGGTATTCTCAGGAGGTAAGCGATGGTTTCACCCTTTGAAACTTATTTATACTTAGTGTATTTTTGAAACAGAAGTATAGAATCATATTTTAGAAGGACGAATTAAGTATAACGGTGATGTAAAATCACGCGGTCTCTAGGATATTTCAAGTTTGCTGCAGGTGACGCTGCGTGAGTCATTTTGTATACAGGGTGAAATGTGAGACATGATCAGAATTAACTTAATCTAGCTCTTTGAATGATTGTTTCTTATTAATACAGTAACATAATTTAACATATTATCTTTTTTTTAAACGAAATCTAATAACGTTCAATTATTTACTACGAGCATGTTCACTCTACATTACCTAGTTAATTAATTAATTGATTTTTTTGTTAAAATGGCTTCTGTTCATGAGGACAATTCTGCCAATGTCAAAGGTTGAAGTTACATGTGATCGGTTCTTGAAAATGTTATTCAAACATTTAATAGAGTGTTATATTCTCTGAGATCAGAGGCAAGAGGCCGCCGCACGCGCCGACCCCTCCACCGAGCTCTTCAACGTCACTGAGGCACTGAAAAACGCGACAAAACAATCGACACGTGCCGCAACCAACACTCTTGTCACAGAACTCCCATACCTAGTTAAGAAATGTAATAAAATTAATAAATTTAATCTTGACTTTGTCAAATGTGACAGTGCATTTTTTTCATAAAAGTCTTTGCTACACCATTAACAGTTATTTTAAATCAAATGTTTATTTGGTGACCATTTAAGCAGCAACTACATTTTTTTATTTACTTTAAATAATAAAAACATAAAACGTTAATGATAATAGATAAATTCAATTCTGATTACGTCTCCCATTTCACCCTGTATACTAAACTAGGAACCCGCCCCGGCTTTGCACGGGTAGCATTAAATTAATAAATTATAGCCTTTACCCTTCTTAGATATTAGATAATCCCTCTTTCTGTTCATGAAAACCGTATCAAAATCCGTACTGTAGTTTCTGAGATTACCCCGACACACTGAAATATGAGTTATATTCCTGAAAGAATTTTGCAAATGGGTGTAGAACACACATACTATGTTTAGGTTTATTATACGTACTTATAGGTACCTACAGAACTTCCTTTTTTAAATCAGTTAAAAATTATATTAAGGTCTATTGTGGATCCCCTGAGATGGCAGATAGGTAGGTGTACTTCCGCTCGACTACACATGTAGACTTTCCACTTTAGATAACACTGAGATTGGACATGGCCTTGCCTTGTCTTGCCATTGAGAGTTTGTTTGCTTTGTTTTAATTGGCTGTTACCTTTAATACGGTTTTCCAATTATTTTATAGGTAATTGATAGATTATAATTTACTACACCTATTTTCTACTCATATGATAAATCTGAAGTTAGCGATTAGATTACCTATTTATCAACAAAACCATATATAAACTTTTTTTTTTTTAAATAATATGAGTATAGTATTATGTTGTAGGGTAGGGGGCTACGTGAGCCACAGAAAGAGGGTGCTGGCTAAAGATCTGAAATATAATCGGCAAAGTGTTTGGATTTGCTTATAAATACTTGTAGATTTTAGAATATAATATTGCTGTTTTCCTTTCTCGGTATTAATTTAATTGAATCTCTTATTTCAGAGAGGCCGATCTATATACCCAATTAAGTATCTTGCTTCCAAATTGTGAGTCTTGATAAATACATTTTGTAACAAATAAGTCTACTTAATAACAATTTGTATTAGTCTATTCATTCCAATCTTTCATGTCAATGTAATCACTGAAACAAATTACATTTATTTAGCATACTATGCTCTTCATTTTGAAAGATGTTTAGTCGATACTTTATAAAGATGCAGTTAATAGGAATCTAAACCAGCCTATGTGGGTTACCAAGTTAATAATATTTCTAATCGTAATTTAGGGCCTACATTCATCATCATTTACCCAGGCCATGTCTCACGTCAGACTATCTTAGCGCCCACAGTCAACTTCACCTATCCGTGGCGTATCCTGCTGCTAAAAGAACGAGGCTCTGTTTACGATAAATGTCGGAAGAACCATGATACCTAAGTACTGGACCTATATTCCAATGTATATTGTACGGTGATATCTAATAAACTAAAACAGTACAATGCGGTCTTAGTGATATGGTCTATAAAACCGAAACCTCCAAATGGTTTTCGCTTAACCTAAAAGCCGAACATAAACATAAAACAAAGATGAAACTTGTTTGAATATCTGTAATGGTTGAGTAATTTAATGATTCCATTGAGGCGGAGACGAGCGGAGATGAGTAGCATACTATACAAAGATACAGTCTTCTCCGCTTGACTGTTTCCAATGAAGCGGAACGGAGACGAGATGTGGATTTACAACCAATGTGACTGGTTGATTCCTATACTTCTCCTCTCCGCTCCGCTCGTCTCCGCCTCAGTAGAAAGGCAGCCATTCCTCGTTTAATAGCTCCTCTCCACTCATCTCCGCTCGTCTCCGCCTCCCCGTTGTTGCTGGGATGTTTTAAGTATAGCCAAAAATTCGCCATATACTGATATGAACTTCAAAGGTCCATCAGGGGTCCTGAAAACACCTGAAAACGGGTATTCAATTATGGCGTAATCTGGTAGAGGGTGGCCTGAAACGGACTAAAAATATGTTTCAGGCACCTGAAAACTACGGCAACTTGGTTGACTTTTTGATAATCTGGTATGTGATAGAGGTACCTCTGAATCGGACTGAAACGATATTTCAGCCTGGTGAAAAAGCTTCCAAAGCACCGAAAATCGCGATTGAAGTTAAACACATTATTCGACTGGCGTAACAGTATTTTGAATAGTCTAATGACTAGTCTCAGTGGCTTTTATCAACTGGAGTGCATTGAAACAGGTAGATAAGCTGTGCACAAAAAATATTAGAACTACCTACTGATATGGTGTAACAAAGAAAGTAGATACAGCATAGGTGTATAGTGGGGTTTGCACAACTACATTTACGTCCATAAATGCAGCAAATAAATCACACACAGACGGCCATAAAATGGTACCTTCAAGTACTCATGATACTCGTTGTATGCTATCTAAAACAATGACAATTCAAGACGTTAATACGAGACAGTTGAGCTCAACAATTCACGCTTGCTATGTAATATACGCGAGCAATCACTCAACATCTACTCAAGACCAAGTAAAAAGAACTAGAATAAACAAAGATATAATTCTGATTGGTTAATAAGCGCCGACTGTATTTAAGAGATTAGGCGCAATCAAGAGAATGTTCAGGTTACACACTTTTTTGTTTGCTTTTATATTACAAGTTGTTTGCGTTCAGCACAGGGAACACTAAAAACACTTATAGGTTTAATCATCATCATTTGGTTTTGTTAATACACCTCTATCCATCTGTTCAGCGACTCCTGAGCCCAGTCTTTACAGAACTGGTCCAGTTATTTTAACCATCTACTTTTAGCTAAACTGCTATGACACGTCACGTCACGTTTATAATAATTGTTATTCACCACGATTTGGACTCGGTCCTGCGTTTTAATGCCCACAGCATACACTTCATCGCGCGGAGGAAATACCTCGAGGTTTGATTATACAGATGGCCTCAGGGCATACGTCACACATTGTCTTTCTTGAAAAACAATGTTTCCAGTTCTGACAGTGGCATCCATGAGAAAACCATATAAGTCTTAAATTTGCATTATGTATAATATACAAATGGACGAATAACTCAATATCACGCCAACCGATTTCGATGATTCTTTTTTTGTTTGAAAGGGTATACTTCCGAGGTGGCCTCATTGTCATGAAATCGGATCCATGAGGAATCGAGGGAACTCCTCAAAAGTTATAGGCACACATACAGCGATTTTGGTATTACATGTAAGACCTTAAGAAATTGCATTACAAAAGCACCTCTTAGTGAAGAGGAACTGATGATGAAGACCAGAGATGACCACCGGAACTCCGCCGTAAGTGATTGACGCCAGCAATGAGATTTCTTCATTAAAAATATGAAGCTAGTTTTATATTCATTATAATGCATGTGGTGAAGTGCAACTGATGATGAAGTACCGGGATAACTGCATCCGGCCCTGCATCTTGTACAGCGACATTTTGTTAAGGGTGATGAGAAATTGGTATTTGGCTGTTTTTTAAAATGTTTATGTGCTGTATCACATAATAATATTAGGTGCATCACTAAAAAGCGAAAAAAAAAATTTAACAAAAAAATAAAACCGTCTTCAAACACACACTAAAAAGGGTTAAATAAAGACCGGCCTCCTAGGATTCCTAGGAATAGCCTATTTAGTGCCTAATAGGTACATGAAATATACTCGTATCTAAGTCGGTGGCAAGAATCAGGTTGTCATTGCTATTGTGTATATACTTAGGTACCTACTTGACACGGTAGAGACCCGAAGATTGGACCCACTGCTTCACACAATTGTTCCAACGAATTAAAAAATGTGTAAATAGTGAGGGAATATACTTTGAAAAACAATAAATTAATCATAAACATCTTATCTAGTCTTATTTATCAGAATCCCTTCTTTAACAGGCTTAATTTTAAAACAACGTGCCGCAAAACTGTTTTCACAGTTTGACTGTGGGATCCGCGAGTCTTAGTATACATAATATTATATCACTTAAAATCAAAAATTAGAACACTATTTGTCTTAAATTTAAATAATATTGAGGTAGTGCTTAAACAAGGCTCTCTTAAACCTATTTTTATTAGGCTCCAATCTAATATCCGCAGGTAAGCTGTTGAGGATGTAAGGCAAGCGCTTCTCCACAAGCCTGTCCCCATAGTAATTACTCACTCTGGGTACAGCATATTTACCAGCGGCTACTGACTTGGTGCCATGCTCTTGGCTTAATTGCGATAAGTTAATCTCTTGAATGTCATGTTAATTAACTGCCAATAAGTACTTGTGTCTAAGGGTTGCCGGTAGGATTTTGCATAATTTAAATAATTTATAATAATCGTTTTTAAATTTATTTTTAGTTTTATTGTTCACTATTAGTTTCAGAAATTTAATTTGCGGCTTTTCAACTTTTTGGTTTAAAGAAAGAAAGACAATCAAGAGAGTAACAAGTAATTGATTCATCCAATGACATATACCTTCAGTCAACAAAGTATCGGGAATGGATGATTTGTTTATGGTTCCAAATTCAAATTTTTGTTTTTTTTGTTGTTGTTAGATTGGCACAACTGTTTTCTATTTTGGCGCGGAGTTTGAGTTGCATCTGTTATTTATATTAAATACAGTGCTGTTTTTAGTTATATCATATCTAGTGTGTATTGCGAATTTCATAATGGACAAAAACATTGAACAAAGAGTTTGTCTTAAATTTTGCATCGCCAATGGAATTTCGTGTTCGGAGTCACTGAAAATGTTACAGAAGGCTTACGGTGATTCGACTTTATCAAAAACACGTGTTTATGAGTGGTACAAAGCGTTCAAAAGCGGTCGAGATGTGATGGAAGATTTGCCTCGCTCTGGTAGGCCATCAACGTCTGCAACTGAAGTTAACATCGCAAAAGTGAAGGAAATAGTGACTGAAAATCCTCATTCAACTTTGAGAGAGATAGCCGCCGAACTTTCTGTATCTCACGAGTCGATCCGTACTATTTTAACTAATCATTTGGGTATGAAACATGTTACCGCTCGGCTAGTCCCAAAAGACCTGAATTTTCTCCAAAAACTCAATCGCATGAGAGTCGCTGAGGACATGCTAGAACGAGTCAATTCCGACCCAACATTCATGAAACGCATTGTTACTGGTGACGAGACGTGGGTTTACGAGTTTGACATGCAAACTAGTCAACAAGCTTCGGAGTGGCGCCTTCCAACTGAACCGAAACCGAAGAAACCACGCCAAAGTCGATCAAAAGTCAAAGTCATGTTGACTGTTTTCTTTGACTATCGCGGTGTTGTGCACTCGGAATTCTTGCCGGAAGGTCAAACGGTAAATAAAGAATATTATTTGAGCGTTATGCGGCATTTAAGAGAGCAAATTCGACGAAAAAGGCCAGATTTGTGGAATGAAAATTCTTGGATTTTGCACCACGATAATGCGCCTTCGCACAAGGCCATCATTGTGAAAGAATTTTTGACCAAACACTCAACAAATACCATCGAGCAACCACCATATTCACCAGATATGGCTCCTGCCGACTTCTTTCTTTTTCCTAAACTCAAATTACCACTTCGTGGCACCCGTTTTCAATCGGTAGAAGACATAAAGGAGAATTCGCGCCGAGAACTGAATTCAATTCCGGAAACAGCGTTTAAAAAATGTTTTGATGATTGGATTATTCGTTGGCGTAAGTGTATCGTTTCTGAAGGAGCATACTTTGAAGGTGATAAAATAAATTTGGATGATTAACAAACAGTTTGTGTATTATTGATCTTTTCCCGGTACTTTCTTGACAGAGTAGTATAAGCATTTTAATGTGCTATTTGGAACTCTATAGCTTAAGTGATAAAATCTTTCCAATAGAACTCTTAATTTACTACAGATATAATCTGCACTTCGTTTGCGGGGAACTGTGTACGTTTCTACAATAAGATACCATCTGATATCGTCAATATGCCGTTCAATAAATTTAAGTCTCACATCAAGCGCTGCTTGATGGGTAGGGCATACTATACTGTAAATGACTTCATTGGTGACCAAGATGTATTTAAGTAGTGTCTAGGCTATTATTTATTTAAGGTATTTTCTTAAGTCTAGGATATTTCTGACGTTACTATCTTGAAACGTAAAATGCCTTTAAGCAAACTGTATTCAAACACGAAATTGTATGTATGTACTTTTGTACTCTATTAGTTCTTGTGTATACAAGACGCTTTTAAATGAGAGCACACTGTGATGTTTCTCGCCGGACAGCTATTTCACACAATATTACTTTTATGTTGTCCGGCAGCTTGAGCACGTCATGCTCGCTCAAAGGTCTTTGCTTACGGCGGCGTCGCTGATCGGGTCGCCACCTTCCCGAACATATGGTTGAGGGAGGCGATGGCTGAGATACGCGTCATACTCGTGAACGGGTGCTGTTTGTGGGGTCCGGTCTGTTCACGTCTGCAAGGACTTGTTCAGTTAATTAATCCAGTTATGGCTTTTGACGAAGAGACCTCGTCGTGTTGTTCTCCTAGTAATTACATTTAGTGTAACGTATTTGACCTTACATTTGTAATGTTTTCATTTGTGCTAGTTCTAATCCATACTAATATTATAAATGAGAGTCTGTCTGTCTGTCTGTCTGTTACCTTTTCACGCTTAAACCGCTGAACCGATTTAGATGAAATTTGGTATGCAGATATTTTGAGTCCCGGGAAAGGACATAGGATATTTTTTATCCCGGAAATCATCCCTTAAGGGGGTGAAAAGGGGGGTGGAACTTTGTATGGGGAATCAGTCATTTCTTCAGTAAGGTATATATAATTTAGTATGCAGATATTTTGAGTCCCGGGAAAGGACATAGGATATTTTTTATCCCGGAAATCATCCCTTAAGGGGGTGAAAAGGGGGGTGGAACTTTGTATGGGGAATCAGTCATTTCTTCAGTAAGGTATATATAATTTAGTATGGAGATAGTTTGAGTCCCGGGAAAGGACATAGGATACTATTTATTCCGGAAATCATCCCTTAAGGGGGTGAAAAGGGGGTTGGAAGTTTGTATGGGGAATCAATCATTTCTTAAGTAAGGTATATACAATTTATTAGTATGGAGATAGTTTCAGTCCCGGGGAAGGACATAGAATATTTTTATTCCGGAAAATTGGAGTTCCCGAGGGAGCAACGATAAACAACATCTGCTTTGGAAGCGTTTTCAGCAGGCTGAAACATCGTTTCAGTCCGTTTCAGAGGTAGCTCTATCACATACCAGTTTATCAAAATTTCAACCAAGTTGCCGTTGTTTTCAGGCGCCTGAAAAGTGTTTTCAGGCCGTTTCAGAGGTGGCTCTATCACATACCAGTTAATCAAAATTTCAACCAAGTTGCCGTTGTTTCGGGCGCCTGAAAAGTGTTTTCAGGCCGTTTCAGAGGTAGCTCTATCACATACCAGTTAATCAAAATTTCAACCAAGTTGCCGTTGTTTTCAGGCGCCTGAAAAATGTTTTCAGACCGTTTCAGAGGTAGCTCTATCACATACCAGTTAATCAAAATTTCAACCAAGTTTCCGTTGTTTCGGGCGCCTGAAAAGTGTTTTCAGGCCGTTTCCGAGGTAGCTCTATCACATACCAGTTAATCAAAATTTCAACCAAGTTGCCGTTGTTTTCAGGCGCCTGAAAAATGTTTTCAGACCGTTTCAGAGGTAGCTCTATCACATCCCAGTTTATCAAAATTTCAACCAAGTTGCCGTTGTTTTCAGGCGCCTGAAAAATGTTTTCAGGCCGTTTCAGAGGTAGCTCTATCACATACCAGTTTATCAAAATTTCAACCAAGTTGCCGTTGTTTTCAGGCGCCTGAAAAATGTTTTCAGGCCGTTTCAGGCCACCCTCTACCAGATTAGGAGATAACTTGAAAACCCGTTTTCAGGCGTTTTCAGGACCCCTTAAGGGCCTTTGAAGTACATTTGAGAATATGGTGAATTTTCCAGAAAAAGTGAAAGAGATAGCATGATTAGAAAAAGATAGCAATACTGAGAACCTATCAAGATTCGTCGCAATAAAAAACGAGACAGAGACAGCTATAGAACATACCAGCAACGATTATTCTAGAAAGGCCATCTGGAATTGTCTTGGACTGGGCGATCGAAAGTCTAACTCTTAGGGCCTGCGCAAAACGGCGGAGCGCAGCGCAGATCACTTTAAATTTATCAATGTATATTCTTTCCTATTATAATTACAATAAGGTATAAATTTGAATGCTCTGAGAACGACCTCGGAGCATCACGGGGGATTTCTACTCTGCGGCTGCGGCTCTAAATTTATACCTTACTGTAATTAAAATAGAAAAGAATATACATTGATAAATTTAAAGTGATCTATGCTGCGCTCCGCCGGTTTGCGCAGGCCCTTAATTATCGGTTTAATTGTGCATTTCCCACGTACTTAACAACACTTTTTACCCGGGAAAATTTTATAAATTCCTGTGGGGTACCGATAAACGACTTCCACGCAGACGGAGTCGCGGGCAAAAGCTAGTAATTAATATTTGTTACTTTATTACCTTGTAATGTAACTTACTTTTAAGTATTATTGTATTTTATATTGGAAAAAATGACCTTCTGCTGGAGTTTCTTGCGGCTTTTCTTCTCCGCAATGATGGTCTTGTCCGAAGCGCTGGTAGATTCATTCTATATTACTGACGTGTTAAAGAGCCCGTATGTGGCCAATTTACTGAATAAATATTTGAATTTGAATTTGAATCAATATGTGACGACCATGAGAAGTTTTCATCTAGTTTCATGCCAAGGTAAGTCATACATTTGACACGCTCCAATTATTATGGAAGCATGTGAAATCGTGGGTTACTACTATTGGCTGTGGCGAACCAGGAGGGCATAAATAAGGTGAGTGTATAATTATTAATTTAGTTTTTTCCGCGTTAACACAATACCATTATCGTGCAACCACTTGACTACGGCATCGACGTCCCGATGGTGATACCTTCTTTGATAAAACGGGCTAGCTAGGTACCTACTAGTACCTACTATCATCATCATCATGTTATCATCATCATCATCATTTCAGGCGATAGGCGTCCACTGCTGGACATAGGCCTCTCCCAAGGTTTGCCACAAGGACCGGTCCTGCGCCGCTTGGATCCATCGGCTTCCCGCAATCTTAACCACGTCGTCGGTCCACCTTGTTGGAGGTCTGCCCACGCTGCATCTTCCGGTACGCGGACGCCACTCGAGAACTCTTCGGCCCCACGGCTATCTGTTCTGCGAGCGATACTATAATAAATAACTGATGATTGTGAAGCTAAGTATTTTAAATACTATTAATAAAAAACTGTAAAAGAGTTGTGTCTGTCTGCACATGGATATTATTCCAATAAAAATGCGATGTAGGATACAACAACAAAACGGATTTAAATAAACTGGGATAGGTACTTTTTATTGCGGGATTCTCAAGGGATTACGCTGTGGCCACATTATCTACCACGCGGAGGAAGTCGCGGGCAACAGCTAGTAGTTAATAAAAGCCACGTCGATATCTAGCTAGATACGTCATTGTGTTTGAAGTGTTTGTAAATCTGCAGATATAAATGATACTACTTAAGCTAGAGTGTGAATTATCATTGTGCAAGTAATGCTAGTGCTACACTCTCGTCGAGGTAAGGCGAGGCTTGGTTCGACAAGGTTATGCGAAGCGAGGTTACGCGAGGTTCGTGCCAACTACACACTTGCGCACATGTAGTCGCTGTGTCTCGCCCGCCACCCCTCTCACCTGGCGCTCTTTGACTCGCGTCCAAAACCGACCACCGAGCGAGCGCAGACGAGGCGAGGAGAGGCAAGGCGAGGTGACGCGAGGCCCCCAACTACATTCTCGTGCTCGCGCTACCTGGCCTTACCTCGATTGTGGAGCTAGCATAAGGATTTGAGGCGACGACGACGACGGCGGGCGACGACCAGCCGGCGACGAGCGCCTCCCGAGTCGCAAGACAAGCGCCGCACCCGCCGCGCGCCGCAGCGACCGCACACGCTTTCTGAACTGATCACTGCGACCCTTGTAACATGGGGTGTGAAAAAGAACACAAACAGTAAGTTACATTTACAATATGCTTAGCGAAACTATATTAAAATGCAAGAGCTAAAAAAAAGCCCAAGCGAGACCACTTTGCAAAGTTATAACAGAGTCAGTTAGATATCATGATTAATGGGAGTCATCACTCTGCCTATAACGTATAAAAGCTAATGCCATGGCGTTGATGTTTAAGCGGCAATTACACCGAGTCGTTCGCCGCATTTGGATCAATCTGCCTTCATTTTAAGTTCAGATTTGAACCAAATGCGGTGAACGACTCAGTGAAATTACGGCATTACGCCATTCGAAATGAGGACCCTCCGCTTTTAGGCAGGGTCTTTATTTCCAAATTTAATTTGAAAATGTCATCAATCAATAGATGCAGGCCTAGACGAGATAAAATTTGACAGGTGATAGGGAAATAAATACATCTATTGTATATTCTAACGTAAGACTTAACGCTTAAGGTTTCAAATAAAATCTTGATAAAGTCGCTATAAAAATGTGAAAATCACTACCGTCGCTTAGTAATAAAAGTCAGGACGAGACACTTTTATTTTAAACCTATATATTATGTAAGTATTAATGCGGTATTATGTAAGTATTAATATTTATAGATTAGAATAGAATAGAGTCATTTAAGTTAATCATTTATTTTAAGTTCTATTTTACTTTTCCTTGGATTCCTATAGTAGGTAAGAAAGCTTTGTTTAGCCCAGTTGGCTTCTTCTTTAAAAATAGGCGGTGTGCTTCCTATTTACGCGCTATTTTCTTCACTCGAGCTTATTTTTAACCCCCAACGCAAAAAGAGGGGTATTATAAGTTTGACGTGTGTATCTATGTATCTATCTGTGGCATTGTAGCTCCTATACGGACGGACCAATTTCGATTTATTTTATTTTATTTGAAAGGTGACGTAATCGAGAGTGTCCTTAGCTTGGTTTGATGAAAATCTGTTGAGCGGTTTAAACGTTATGAGCTCTGATCACGATTTTGTCGGGATTTTTTTAATAGGTACTTGAAATCTTCTAGTGACGAAGTCTCTCCATACTCCAGGAAATTTACGGACGCTAGTATGGTGAAACGGAAATAATTTATAATAGCTGATTTTTCTTGTGTATCAGATATATTATAATTCTAGTAATTAGGTAAAATCATAATCCAACTAAATATGAGTCTATAAGTTATTAAAAAAAATTAATAAATTGAAAAAAAAAACCCTGAAAATTTTGTTAAAAATAATTATAATTTTTTTTTTCATATTGCTTACTTAATATTTGATCTATAATATTCAATATGAATCGCACAAAAAATAATTAAAGATGTTTCATTTATATTAAATTAGCAAGAATATTGTTTTCATTTTGCATATTTCCGTATTTAAAAATCGTAATTGGCTATAGTTTTCTTCATTCCTTGTTGATTCATTGAACAAATCATACACAAAATAATACCGGAAAGTGGATTTTATGGTGGTAAGTAAGAAATAATTCCTTTTAAAGAAAAAAAACAAATTGATCAGTGTATTTTAACACTTATAAATAGTTTGGTCATTTTTATCAAAGCTCTACTTATTACTAACTTTATCTATCATTTTAAGGGTATATATAACCGGAGCCATGTATTTGCTGATTTAGTGGCTTTCCGTGTAAATATTTTGATAGATTTCACTTTTTACTCATTATAGACAAAAATATTAATATTCTTGGGCACAAAAAATGTTTAATAAAAAAAACGCATTTATTTGACAGTATATTTATATACCTACTTCCGGGTGGAAAGTTTGTAGGATTCATGAATATAGCGTCTTAAAATATCTTATAAAAATGGAGTAAAAAAAAATTAGGCTATTATAAATTAATGCTTTAAAAACCGTAAAATTACTGGATTATAAGTAAGCTATATGTATATATAGATTTGTCAATATACGAAATACTTTGCTGCAGTTTACAATATCATAAAAAAAAAAATTGATCTCTTTTGTTCCAGAAGTGAACTGCCTGACAAAGTGTCTTACCTTCAAATTGTAAGTATTCTTAGCTTCGTATTGTTTTAACTTAGTTTCGTATTTCATAGTCTTCACAAAAATTACAAGCACCATTTTTGGGTTTTCTAAACGTAGATTTAGACGGCGCGCGATAGCGCGGGCCGAGCCAGGCTCGTGTTTCAATCTCGTCTAAACGGCTGAACGGATTTGGATAAAATTTTGCACACAAATAGTACTGATCCTGAATCGACCCTTCCATACAAAACATCGTCCGCTGACTAGCCAAAATATATGGGAGGGTCAATTTTTTCAAGTGAAAGTTGGGCAGTATGACTTACTGATTTAACGTAGTGCAGTATAGCTACGTAAAGTAACTAAAATGAAGGACCGCTGAAGGGTTTGACCTGAGCTGTTTGTGAGTGGAATGATTTATCGGTCAGCCGCCGGAATCAAGGAAAGTGCAAGTTTTTTCTAAAGGTGGACATTCACGGTCAGTTAAACTGATCAGTTAACTGACGTACATCCAGAAGCTGACCTTGAGTTCGTATAATTTCAACTTAAGATTTCACATTCACGGTCAGTTTTTGGATGTACGTCAGTTCAACTGATCAGTTTAACTGACCGATAATGTCCACCTTAATAGTGATTTTCTTGTTCATATTGAACTATTTATTAAGATGAACTGGATAAATGTATAAATTGGATTTTTATGATTTTTATATCAATAACCGGATGATGGTTGTTTTGGAAGATTTTTCAAAAAGTGCTTTCAAAGATTGTCAATTATAAATATTTTTCCATTATTAAGATATTACTAGCCCCTTGGCATTGTAAATATTGAATGCAAAGAAAGTTCTTGCGCATATCACAAAGTATATCGACATAAGTATTTGTTGGTTGCCAATTGACTAAATAATGACAGATGCACTTTTTAATTTTTTGTTTTTGTCTGGCCATTATTAATTACCCTCACTATATTAAACATTAAAAATTAATCAAACTTATTTTCAAGTTGTTTAGTTTCAAGTGTATTGTTAATGTCAAAATTATCACAGATTCTGATAAAATATTTATTATACTTAACACAACCACAGGGGTCACTGATGGCTTAATAAAAAAATAAAAGTACCTACACCTTATGCCTTAAAGGTCCGGTTAAACGAAGTACTTTTACTAACTGTTGAGTTTCTTGCGGCGCTTCTTCTCAGCAGTGGTCTCCTCTTGGGAAGCGCTGGTAGATTTTGACGTGTAAAAGTGCCCGTGCGGCCTACTTACTGAATAAATATCTTTTTATATTTTTTTAAGTGCCTGCAAGTTGTCTGTCTACTGGTTAACCTCGCGCTCAAACAATCGCTGAAATTAAGAGCAAATCAGACATTTCTGACCGAATCCATTCTTGGTTCTCCCATAAATACGGACATGTTTTCAAAAATTCCAGAGCAACACTTTTTGTTCCTTATTTACTAGTATCGCTACGGAACATGGGTGGAAGTGAGCGCGACGTTATTCGGCGTGTTCCTGGGGCTGCTGAGTAGCGGCGGCATCTGCTACAACCTGGTGCAGTTCGGCGAGATCAGCACGGCCTTCGTGCAGCGCACCACGCAGCAGGACCGGCTCTCCAGCTACCTGCCGCTCACTCAACTGTTCGGGGGAGGCCGGAGACTGTGAGTTCACAACAAAAGGAGTTTGTGGTTACCTGTCATAAACTTTTTCTGCTGCGCCTGTTTTTATTAACGTCTGCAACGCCATTTTGTGCCTGACCGCATTTCGTCCTGTCCTGTCATTAACTTTAATAAGTCTCTATAGTAAACTGATCGAATTCCGTGACTCGCTTAATTCCTTGGTAGCAGTTCTATAATCCGCTATAGAACCCTGCATGTCAAATCTAGGACCTAAAATACACCCTTTATTTATTTGCCTGAACCTCAAAGTCTACTAAATAAAAAATACTACCCGTATTTCAGTTCCTAGATTCTATTCCTAGGTTCCTAGATTACTAGGTTCTATGGCGGATTATAGAACTGCTACCACGGAATTGAGCGAGTCACGGAATTCGATGAGTTTACCCTACATATAGCTGAATTTTTATTTTGATTGTTGAAGACAAATAACTTGAAAATGTGTTTTTGTAGCGTTAATGCATCTTATGAAGAAAATATGGACGCGCTAGTCGAAGATGCTAAGGCCATGTGCATAGGCATGTTTGTCAGCATAGGGATCTCAGTGGTATTTTGTATTGTCTCGGTGGCTTGCATCAACTGGAGCGCATTAAGACAGGTAAGCACGCACTAGCGCATTTTACAATACCTATACAGCGATACATTCTTGTTAAAATCATGTTGTTTAACAGGAATGAAAATAACTTTTACCCAAAAAATCACAAATAGACGGCCAAAAAAGAAATGAAGGCAACTGTAGGTAGTTACTTGCATGCTGAAACAAGTACTTCCATAAAGACGCAGGTACAATCGAGCTTAATAATTCTCACACTTCCTATGCTGCTGCTAAGCTAAACGGTATCTCAAATTAAATAGCCAAAGCAGATTTAAGTAACGTGTTATTAACCTGGTAGTCACGTGGTTGCGATTGCTACAGGAGTTTTGTCTGAGATAGCGCCATTTTGCTTAGCAGGGCAGTATGGGACAGACAATAAGATTTTTAAAATGTTTGAAGTGACGAGACGTAAAAAGTATGCGCAGTGTGTGTCAAATTTGTGACACTTTTACATTAGGTAAATAGTCAGTAATTCTTAGGGTAGGTACGTGACACTAAAAATATGTTGTAGTAATATAATTTATTTCATTAAAAACTTCTAGTCAGCCCAACTTTGTGGTAACTTCAAAATTCTATTATAGCTATTCAGTATTTAATTAAGATTAGGTAAATAACCATTTGTAGTGTTTTCAATTAACGACGCCCCGCCCAACTACCTATACACTTCCTTAGCGGGCAAACATCTTGAGTACAAAATTGACGACGCGGTTAGCCTAGCTTGTTTGTAGTGACCCTGCCTATGAAGCTATAGCCAGTCCAGGGTTAGAATCATGGGCATATGGGCAAGTATTTGTGTGATGATCGCAATTATTTATCCACGAGTCATGAATATTTTCTATGTATTTGAATAAGTATGTTAATTTATCGTTGTCTAGTATCCATTTGGGACTAGGTCAATTTGTGTGAGATTGTCCCCTAGTATGTAATTTAATTTAATTTGAATTTGGAATTACCTACCTTGAATGCGTAGGAGCACTTTAAGGGCTCTTAGGTGGTGGCAGGGTATCGTATCGAGCGCGCGCATTGGTAGATTATATTCAGCGCACCGCGGCAACGCTCTGCTTCTATTTGTGGACGTAAGTGTACATGCGCAAACTTTTTCTCTACGTCATCCAATGCTCAAGAAGTTTGCCGGCATCTGTACCCTGCTTGGTTAGACTAACGCCGTCACCTTTCAGCACATAGGTACGTCATTATCTCTGACACGCCCCGTATCTATAAGCGCCGAGCGTCTTTAAGAGATTAAGCGCAATCAAGGAAACGTTTAAATTACAAACATTCGCAATCCTTGTTTGTTTCCATTATGAGTGCGTATTAGTAATTCTAGGTTATTTTATTGAAGGCTTTCTAGTCTAAGATCCGAATAGGGAACGACCTTCACCCGTGTTTAATGGATGGAAAGTATTTTATATCAAATTTAATATGTTAAGTAATATATCGCGAATAGGTTGACTGAATAATTTCAGTCCAGGATATGATTACTTAATTGGGTCGATCAACTTTTTCTTGTTTGTTATTCTGTCCCGTTGTCCAAGAGACAAAAGTGACGGAGTTTCTCAAAAAACTGTTATAATATATGGTACCTACTAATGTGCTTAGGAAATAGTCCATAAAATAATGGGCTTATAACTACGACAAAAATGTACGTTTGATGAATTTTAACCATAGAAAACGTATAGAAAATCATGGTTTTAAAGAGTTGTCCAGCGGACGTAACCATATGACAACGTGGTACAAGAAAAAGTTTATCGACCCAATTAATAATTTTTTTTTCTTTTTTTTTTTTAACATTGCACTTGTTCGTTTAATGGACAAATTACAATACCAATCGAAAGTATGAAGCCTATAGAATATGCAAACGTTAGGTTGGCTATTTTTTTCCGTCATAACTATTGGGTAGGCAGGTATAATCAGACGGGATCTCTCTTGATAAAGCACTTGTGGGATTTATAAGTAGTTGGACTCCACCAACTTCAAATCCCATAAGTTTTGCCATGCCGGCCGTCTATCTGTCTGTTTTTCTAAGTCACTTTTGCTGAAGAACATTCAAACGTGCATGAAAGCATTGTCTTCTCAATTGTCTTCGAAATCTTCATTGGTTCTTAGTTAGTAGCGACAAAAATGTTTATAACTACTGAAAATTAAAGATCCCCTTTGAACTTAACGTTATAAACATTTCGGGTATGCTGCTAATACTGAAAAAGCTTGAGAAAATTGCTTTTTGTGTTTGTATAGCACGGCTGTTAAAACGGCTGGTCCAAAATGCACTTGACCGTTATATTTTCTAGATAACACGGATACGAAAAATGTTTTTAAAGGCGGTCCTGGGTCAGGACATGGAATGGTTCGACACTGATTCGGAATTTAACCTCGCATCTAAAATGTCCGAGTGAGTACCTGTTTATAAACATCAGTTCCCACAGGTTACTTTAACCCTTCAGCTGGCGTAACGCATACGACTGATGGTGTGTGTTGAATTGATATACGTAGGTACATTTTTACGTTCATGAAAGCTAAATGCTATAATAATAATTTAACATTTATTTCAAACAGCTTATGTCTATATAATTTGTTAGATACAAAAGGCTATGTTAAGAACTGTAAAGTTTGATTTCTGCTTTTTCTTTAAGGAATATGATGAAGATAAAGGAGGGGATGGGTGACAAACTCGCCGTGGTGTCCAATTTATTAGGAACTGCAATAATTTGCATCTGCCAATCATTTCCCCTTGGATGGGAGCTCACGCTTGCTTGTATGACAGTAGTGCCATTTTCACTAGTTGGCTCGATTTACCTATCAGAAGTAAGTTATATTTCGTGACTTATATACTCGTACATATTAAGCAGTAGGTATGCCCTGGACTAAACTTCTTACATCAAAAATACACCCAAAACAAAACAGGTATAACAGTATATGTTGTATCTTAAATAAATATGTTTTTGCGTAATGTTCAAACATTTCAATTAGGTAGTTATTATTTTCCATTTCAGTATCAATCTAAATCATCAATACGTGAGATGATGTCGTACAGCCAAGCAGGAAAGCATGCTGAAGAAGTATTTAAATCCGTCAAAACTGTAGTGGCTTTTGCTGGAGAAAATAAGGAGATCGAGAGGTTGGTACCTCAACATCACACACTCGCGCACCCAACATTTTATTTTTTACTAAGTACCTATATCATTTAGTGAGGGAGATTGACCAAACATACAACATATTATTATGAATATTATACATACATGTATATTATGTTCGCAACCCTCTAGGTACGCGAGTTCGACCTTCACTTGACCTTGACATGCATTTTTTTACTAAAATCATTTCTCACGATTTAAAGCAGGTAGCTATTAAGTTAATAGTGTGCGTGAAATTTAAATATACATAATTTTTTTTTTGCTATCTTTATAGTTAGGTATAAAATTGTAATTATTTTTTCATTTAACTTCCCACGTTTTAAGAATTTAATTAATAAAAAATGCAGAAAATGCGCGTGGAATTTGACATGTCAAAACGCAAAATTAAAGTACTTACTGTTAGGTGCTAAGAACAATAAACTCTATAGAAGGACAGGTAAAATAGAAAACAAATAGGTTAGATTGGTAAACCCAGGCCTACAAACTAGTAATTAGATAAATCTTGGGGGAATCATATATAAGATCATGTTAGGTTTGGTACCTTGGTCATGATGATAGTTTTGTCAAAGAGAGGATTAAATATATTATTATCATATAGTTTTTTTTATTTTACGGATCCTTCTTATTATTCTTAGTGCAAGTCACTGTCAGAGTTTGTAGCTGCTAAGTTTGTATAGATTTGTCTCTGCGTGGACATGTGCTTTGAGGTCACAGAAAGCGCGCGTTTCAACCGGCCTTTGTTTTTAAGTTTTAATATTTTATTAATAAGAATTATTTGTATATTTGTAGGTAATGTACTTTTTATAATAATAAAAGAATTAAAATAATCGATTATAGGTATAAAAAATACACGCATCATATAGCCTCATTTTATTAGCCCATGACGCGCCTTGTTTGCGGTTATATTCATCGTCAGCGTCACAATCTTTATTTCTTCAAAGCCTTGCTTAAGTCTTATTTATTTTGTGATAAGTTTTTCCCAGACAGTCCAAAAACACTTTAATAGTAATAACAAGTGGATTTATAATTTCTAGTGTAATGATGAGACGTCTACATCACTAGGTACAGTCAAGATTATAAACATAGATACGTCCAAAGCCTCAAAAATATGTAACCACGATCTTATATATGTTGCCGTAATAAGGTCGTGGTTACATATTTTCGTCACTCTGAACGTATCTATGTTTATAACCTTGACTGTACATAGTATAAAATAAAGACACTTCCCGCTGTCTGCCCCTTTGTATGTATGTATGTACGCGTAGATCTTTTAAATTATTTGATTTTGAACTCTATCAACAATTACAAAAATAATGTCACTAAAAAAACGATAGCTGATGGCCAGTAAAATAAAGTTTCAACAGTTACGTACAGGTAAATTATTTACTTTCGAGACGTTTTTACATTTGTAGTTGTGTAAGGTCAGCACATAAAGAAATAAACCAATACTTTTATATATTTTTTATAATTTTTATAATCAGGTAGTACATCAATGGAATTAATAATATTTAACAATATTACAAAAGTTAATAAGATTAATATTAAACATAACATTTAAAACATTTAATTCTAATATTCTTCTAAGTCAATGATATTCCGCTTGATATAGCAACTAATTCAGCGGGAGTCACAATACTGCTCGGATTGCTATTGCATTCATTTTGGAAATATTTGTACAAATTATACAAAACTTCTATAGTTTGGGAAGTCAAAGGCTACCTCGACCATGTTTCAACATCGGAACCATTTTTAATTAACAACGTTACTATTAATAACACAACACTGAACAAGAAATATTACAAACCATAAGAATAAATATAATTATTATTTATATGACATTCACTGACTTTTGACTGTCAATATATTTTCTTCTTCAAAATGTGACGAACCTTTTTTTTCTGACTGTAGAATGAAAGGACATGGCTAAACTACTGCCCTAAGCATGTATAGAAATTTCTTACTAGCTCGTAACATTCGAAAATTAATTAATGAATTATTACATGTTTATTAGTCTCCTAGAACTTTCGTGAAATAATCAAGTAATTAAAAGGTGTTCACTTGGTTTTTCATGTTTTTTGTTTGTCATCGAGACCTGACAGATAGCATAAGATTATGACGATCCGTTTTACGTAAAATGTGGATAATGAACTTGCATAGATGAAATAAATAGTATTAATTATTATATTATTTATTTTTTATCACAATATGTTTCAAAATGTGGATGTTTTTGGTTACTTTCATCGGATTTCTAGGAAATATTGGCAAAAATCTGAATTGCTAGAAATGATTGACAAAATAAGTGGGTAACTTAGAGCCATTATTGCTTTAAGGCGGGTAGATTGTAGCCAAACCCTACGGAACAAATACTCGTATGCTTGATAGTTCGTTTCGTTTGTTTGTTGAGTAGTCCGTTCACATTATTTTTACCCGACTGCCCAAAGGAGGGTTGTTTTTCGAGCGTATGTAGGTATGTATGTCTATCTATTTCTTTGTCGCCCTCTGCGTTGAGTTCGATCTTTCAACACGAGATATTATGAGATATGAGGCTTATTGGCGACAATAGTCCTGTCCGTGATGACAGATCGATCCCAATAATGTATCCCAGTAGCATAACCATTTTAAAGAACTAGTATCAGTGCATGCTTATACCTAGTACCTATGGCTCCAGAATCACCAAGACCGTATCGCAGAGCAACTTGCTGATCAACGAGGTTATATTGTCTCTGCCAGTAGTCACCGTAAGCCTAATGCAAACAATTAGTAATAATGTCTGAGGAACTTGCCGGGCCAACGGCAAGCTCGACAAATATGTCAACCGTACCGTCCATCGCAATGTATTTCCGATAGTTGTTAGCATGTTGTTAGTCGTTATGAATACATTAGCAATGCACAGATATCACTTTTAGTTTCTCCAGAGTTCACGAGTCGCAGTCAGTTCACGGACACTAAAAAGGCTACTTGCAGCTCCTTGCTCCTCCATACGTCCTTGCGGTTCTCAGTGCTCAACACCATTAGTATACGCCAGTTCTCAGGAAAGCGGCATCCTTACGCTGTCGAGTGCAACTACATCACGAATCACGATACAATCCACACTCATTGTAAAATATAAAATTCCTGAGTCTGCACATTTTGTGGTTTATGGAGGTTTTTAGCTTAAAATGTTACGACGTCCACATTTTCGTGGGATGTACAACAGATGGGCGGGCGTAGGTGCAACATGCGATGATGCAAGGAGTAGACGGCTCCTCCTATCCAGAGCGTTCAGCTTGGTCAGAGTTCACCTTAGAATTCTACAGGAGTATCCGAGCTGCTACCCAAGAAAATATTTTAGGCTGCTTTTCCACCAGAGCTGTGCTAAGCTGCGTAGCTAAGGATGTGTTGATATCCACCAATGAGGATTGTTTATTTTAATAGCTTACCTTAACGCTTTAACTTAACCTAACTTTTGTCAAGCAGCAGAAGAAGCGCTTTTTCACGGACTGTTTGACCTCACCGTCCACAATAGCCAAAATATGTGACATATCAAGGTAGGGTTAGGTTTCTACTTCCGAGAGCCATTGTCTTAAAAAGTTGAAAATTGATTGAATTTAAAACTTTCTCCGTTAAATATACGTGACCACATTTTTATTTACACCGAATTCTATCATTGCTTTATGAAATGAATGACGCTAGGGAAGTGATATTTTCCAGGGTAATTTTCTACATTGTCTTTTCCCCTACATATTGCTATCGTAGGTACTTATTCGTATCGTTTTTGTCTCGGCCGTGTCAAGTTAATAAGACCTATGATAACGTTAACAATACGATAACAACAGAAAGAAGTAAAACCAATGTAGAATAAGGCCCCTCATGCCCCTCACCCCAGCCTCCAATATGATCGTATTTTTCGATGTTGATGAACGTTGATAAAACATTTGTCACACATAACTAGTCGGTATGTTTGTGAGAGTGTCGTATGTTTTACCCACATTTATCAACATTGAATAACACGACCATATTCGTGGATATAACCTAGACAAACATATAATATTCTTAACCGTACTAGTTTTTTCTGTCAACGAGATTAATAAAAAAACCGTGTTCAAAAACCCACCAAACAAGGTTAAATAATGACCGGTCTCCTAGGAATTGCCTATAATGGTGCCTTGCCAAGTCTGTGTCAAACAATAGCAATGTCGCATGATTCTTGCCACCGAATTCGATATATTTAATGTACCTACCTATTATGCACCAAGTAGGCAATTCCTAGGAGACCGGTCATAATTTTTTAACCTTGTTTAGTGGGTTTTTATAAACGGTTTAATTTATTGTTATTTTTTTTTTCGCTTTTTAGTAATATAAGTAGGTACCTAATATTATTATGTGATTCACTACTGCTCATATACATTAAATTAAGAAACAATAGCCAAATACTAACTTTT
Source organism: Tortrix viridana (assembly GCA_963241965.1). NCBI lineage: Eukaryota > Metazoa > Arthropoda > Insecta > Lepidoptera > Tortricidae > Tortrix > Tortrix viridana. The sequence continues at coordinate 11,826,226 of OY725171.1, forward strand.
CATCACCCTTAACAAAATGTCGCTGTCCAAGATGCAGGGCCATTAATTATTGAGGAGTTCTCCCGGTATTTCATCATAAGTTGCACTTCACTACATGCATTATGTTGAGTAAAAGTAGCTTCATATTCTTAATAAAGAAATCTCATCACTGCCCGTCAAACGCTTACGACATAAGGTTTCCGGTGGTCATCTTTGGTCTTCATCATCAGTTCCTCTTCACCAAAAAGTGCTTTCTCTTACAGGAAATACCAAAATTGCTGTAAGTGTGCGTATAACTTTTGAGGAGTTTCCTCGATTCCTCGTGGATTCCATCGTCAGATTCTGACTTGGTGACAATGGGACCACCTCGATAGTATACCCTTTTAAACAAAAAATAATTTTCAAAATCGGTTTACTATTGACGGGAAAATCGATGAACATACTTACATAAGAAAAAAACATACCTACATACAGCCAAACATAGAACCACCTCCTTTTTTGGAGTCGGTTAAAAATAATTATGTGAATGTTATATTTGACAACCTATATATATATATATATATTGAGAAATTGCCTTTCCTCATATGCGCGTTTGGCAGATCGCATCCCTTATAGCCCTATTACACTACCCTTTCCCTAACCCTAACGAGAGGGACGCCGAATTACGTTAGATACGTATAGAGATATCTCCATCTCATTCCAACGTATTGCGGCGTCCCTCTCGTTAGCGTTAGGGAAAGGGTGGTGTGATTGCTGCTTTATTCTGTCCGTACGGCAATTCTTTATGAAGTAAATTACAAAGATTTAGTATTTTTATTCGTAGGTAGTTAGTCTTGAAATTCCTAAAGTCCATTTTAGCTTCCTTTTCCTTAAATAATTGTGACGTTCTCAACATAAAGGGACCTTATGGAGGCAGGCGGTTACGCCGTTTTTAGAACTGTTGCCATAGTATTCGTATAGTTACAAGAACAAGAAGAGCGTAACTGCCTTCCTCCATAAGGTCCCTTTATATTGAGAACATCACAATTGTTTTCTTTCTTTTGTCTCCTTCTTGAAATATAAAGGTCTTCAGTGTGTACAGCTTCAGTTTACCTTAAAAGAAAATCTATTAGTCTATGTACAACAATCCCATAATGTATGTGTGGATCCAGAAGATGTAAACAACGTAATGAAATGCCTTCCTTGCGCTGGCTGTCAAAAATCAATACGGAGCAAATAAACAAACAAACACACTTTTTGATTTATAATATTGATTTGTATTTATTTTTATGGTAATTTCCAGGATTGAGGCTCTGCATAATGTTGATACAAACACTTTAACACCTCGATGTACCGATGTACGTACAGACAGACAGACAGACTGACAGACAGACAGACAGACAGACGGACAAACACGGACAAACGGACAGAGGGAAAATCAGATGGACAGACGGACAGACGGACAGACGGACGGATGGGCAGACAGAACATTCGGTTGGACGGACGGATGGACGGACGGACGGACGGACGGACGGACGGACGGACGGACGGACGGACGGACGGACGGACGGTCCGACGGACAGACGGACAGATGGGCAGCTGGGCAGATGGACAGGCAGACAGTCGGACAGACGGACAGACGGACAGACAGACGGACAGTCGGACAGACGGACGGACGGACGGGCAGAGGGACGGACAATCAGATGGATGGACGGGCGGATGGACATGGCGAAACTATAACTGGTTAGTTTGAATACGGAATTCCAAAAAGGTATCATCGAGATTGGTTAACAAAGTAAAAACTAAAACGTTATGTTTGAGCACATTAAAAGAAGATTCCGACGATTTGGGAACCCCCTCCTTTTCTTAAATAAACATTGAGAAGCTAATAAAAAGACTACGTATTATATAAGTATAGTCTTTGTATAAGTATGACTATCGTTGCCATCGGAAAATAACCCACAGTATAAACTTTTGGGACTTACAATCCCATCAGTCATCAGGGTTGGTAACGCATTTGCATTCACCTCGGAGCCCACTTACCATCAAATGCCTTTTCCATGCCATGTCATAAAAATATATTCCTAATTTTAGCACATCCAATGACGAAAACTGGCCATGAACTGGTGCAAAATAGTTTGCAAGATTTAAAATAACAAAGGTACTAACATACAAACATGTAACGTTAATAAACCGTTTGTAAAACGTGGAGATCCGTTGCTGCCCTATAGAAGAGCAAGGACAAAGACAAATTAATTTAAAGCTAAGTAATACTTGAACATGAGTTATTCCGGTCTCTTGGTCATCACGGGTCCAAGTCGTTGTCATGAGCTAGATGTTGCTTGCATAAGTGAGTATCGGATACTCGATTCCTCGATTCGATTACCCATCTAACTTCAAAAATACATCACTTCTTCCTTCTTCAACGGCATGCCTATGGATAATTATACTTATGTGGCACGCTTCTGGGCTGTAACAACATAAAACAATTCTTAGTGAAATTGGCTAATTAAGGATAATATTAGTAAAATACAACTTTTAATACTTACTGCATTCGTTGTGGTATATATTTTTTCATCCAAATATTTTTTGAAATAACATCTAACAATTTTGTGACATTTGTCCTTTATTTGTCGTGATTTGTCACTTTAGATTGACACACAGTCATTTATCTTTCGAAAGAGGCTAATTATGAAGTAACATTTTTAGTTGCAGGTTTCGATTTAATTTATTTGTTTCAAAAACGAGTGTAAAAAATCAAAAGACAGAGTAAAGGCAGTCATAATAGCTTGTCTCTTTCGTTGCATGGGATTGGTACTAAGAGTTCATAATACGACCTCCGGGGATACAAAAGATTAAAAATTCATGCTGGGGGAAATAAAAACCATGAAATTATTCAAAATTCAACAATTTATAATGACAAGCATGCGCCCGTGGATGGGGCACAGTGGATCGGTGAGGAGCAGTGGTTTACTGCCTATAGGCAGGGAAATAATAAACTTGTCGGAGATAGTCATTCATTGGTATAGGAGCTCAACGAAACCGTAAGGCGACACCAGCGCCCTCTACAGCCTTTGGCAGAGCCTTGATGGAGCTGTTCTATGTTTCAAGTTACGTTTGTAGGGAGCCAAGAAGTGCTCATAGGACAGAGCCCCTAACAAGTTCTGTGCGCATCTCCCTCTCCCATTATGCCGCGAGGCAGGAAGAACCATGGGTTGGTGGTGGGACTGGTAGGGCTATACTGTAAGGTTAAGCTTGACATGTTAATTAATTTCAGTAGAGTCTAAATGTATTGAGTTTAATTTCCATAAAGTAAATAAATGTGTTCACATTGCTTCGCCAATTATAGTCCTAGATGTCTGGCCATACCCTGAAGATTCCTGACACATCTCGCCGCCTCCCTGACAAACTTATATCTTTGGCACCTAGATCAGTTGTAGGCATGCCTACCGATCCACTGTGCCTCACCCTCCTATATGTGTGCGGGCCGGACTGTCAAGTGGGTGGTTTTATTAATTAACTTTTTTCTGCTGATTGTTCACCAATTAAGTAGCTTAATCTTACTGACCTCTCGCTACTCTATACGGACTTAACCTGCCTATCGATTCATCATGAGATGTATAAACTGTGGTGTAGCCACGCAAAAACTGCGGAGGCATATCATATCTTTATTGCCTGGTCTTTTACTCACCATCCTAGCACGGTGGTTAACAATCGAGGTAAGTAATCTACAGTTAGCTAAAATCATTCTACAACCAATAAATATGAGAAACAACGAAGAGCAGGATTTGAAGGTTGTTCACCGCGGTTCTCAGAATATAATATTATGAACTCAATGACAATGGATCAGAAATACTTACTAATCTTGTAAGTCACGACGACAGACTAGTTGCCTTAGACATCGTACATTTTTTAAATGTGAAAGTATTTGTTACATATTGCTATAATGTAATTAAGTTTGTTCTAGGTTCCAATGGATGCCAACATTTGTCTTCCATGTTTTGAACTTCTGAGTTCGGAAATAGCTGGTGAATACAAGTGCCGACAGCCGCTAGTATACATCATAGCAGAGCCAAGCCAAAAGTTCATAGCAAAATCTTTTTCTGTTACCTTGTTGCAGTTTGTATACGAAGGAGTTTCTATGATTTATTTTCAGGATTGTAACGATATGAAAAGTTCCTGAAACTTATTTCATGCGGCACACGAATATTCAGCTATTCCACATTACATATTACTAATTACAATGTTTATACATTGCTAGGGCAGTCGCCCATACTTCAGTTTAGCCATGTCCTTTAAATTTAAATTTTAGAATCCCTGTAAATATACAAAAACTAAGCAAATATACAAATGCAAAAACGTCTCGAAAGTAATTTACCTTGTATGTATATCCGTATTTCCTTGTCAGGGTTTTAGGAAAGCGCATTTATAATAACTATATTATAGTTTTGGAATAGATGAACAGATTTTTGCTTGGCAGGTATCGTAAGCTGCTGGAGCCGGCGGAGCGGTACGGGCGGCGGCGCGGGCTGTTCACGGGGCTGGGCACCGGCTTCAACTGGGTGCTCACCTACGCGCTCAACGCCATCGGCCTCGCCTACGGCACCCGCCTCGTGCTCCTGGACCTCCACAAACCCTCCGAAGAACAGCGATACATCGTTGGGAGATTATTCAGTGTATGCTTTTCTACACCATACTTTAAATTGAAACTTAAAAACGATGCATTCTATATAGTATACTGCTTGACAAATCTTTGTGATTTATAAATATGATTCGATTGATGAAAGGACGGACAAACAAACAAACAAATTAATGATTCATGAGACAGCCATTGCAGATACCAGATTCACACTGCAGTCGGGCCAGCGCGATTAACCGTTTTTTATTTCTTATTAACAGTCAACGACTAACGAGTAGGTAGTGTCAGGATACGGTTTAAATTAATTGCATTATTTAATAGTTCCTAATGTCAGCGTATATGTGTATAAGTACTATATCCGTGTTAATCATGTTTTATATTATAATATTTATAATTATTCGTAGGTGATGTTCAGCATGTACATGGCGACTCAGTCCATCACGTTCATCGTGCCGCACGCGGAGGCGTTCGCGGCGGCGCGCGGGGCGGCCGCGGGGGTGTTCTCGCTCCTCGACAGGAGGCCGAAGATCGACAGCTTGAGCCCCACGGGCGTCAGAGGCCCGAGGTTTGCCGGCGAAATATCTTTCGACAATGTCACTTTTAGTTATCCTTCTAGACCTGATGTGCAAGTAAGTTTTGGGTAGCCCATCGTAAGGATCAAACCACAGATAACATAAATATTGCATTTTAATTATGCTACTGTCATCATCAGGTATTAAAGGGCTTCACTCTTCACCTGAAACCTGGCGAAAATGTTGCTTTAGTTGGATCATCTGGGTGCGGGAAATCAACGATACTACAGCTTCTGCAGAGGCTATACGATCCTCACTCCGGTGTTGTTAAAATCGACGGATACGACCTGAAGACTTTAAACGTGGGCTACTTGAGATCTTCTCTGGGTCGGTATCATCTAAAGACGTTGCTTTATTTTAAAGTGAATTTGACTTAGATAAGACTTGTTTCTTTCTTGTGTTTTAGGTGTGGTAGGCCAAGAACCCGTTTTATTCCGCGGGTCGATTCGTGAAAATATTGCAATTGGATACCCAGACGCGACCGAAGAGCAAATAAAGGAAGTAGCAGTTATGGCTTACGCGCATGAGTTTATATCTCGTCTACCGAATGTACGTATATTACTCGTCGCTCGGGTCGAAACCGAATTTTCATCGATTTCTATCCAAAAAAACAAAAGATTTACTCAAAAAAAGAACAAAAAAATAAACCAGTCCATAGCTGGGGTTTGAACGCGCAGTTTTGGCGTACGCGTAGTCTTGGCGCAGTCTAGGCCAACACTCTAACTATTAGTCTAATCAGACGGCGGCGGCCGCATCGAAATTACGAACCGAATGAATTATTTTTGAGTGAAAAAACGGGGAAAACGAATTTTCCCAGATATGAGACTTAGCTAGATCGATTCTTTGCCCCCATAAACCCCCATACTGCAAATTTCATCGAAATCGTTAGAGCCGTTTTCGAGAATGTGAGTACAAAATATATACAACAAATGTTTCTCGTTTAATAAGTAGGATAGTGGTACCAGGCCCTGCTAACTTGCTAGTAAACGGCGTCGCTTGCAGGGTTACGACACGGTGATCGGCGAGCGAGGCGCGTCGCTGTCAGGCGGGCAGAAGCAGCGCCTAGCCATAGCGCGCTCGCTGCTGCGCGCGCCAGGCGTGCTGCTGCTAGACGAGGCCACCTCGGCGCTGGACCCGCAGTCGGAGCGGCAGGTGCAGCTGGCGCTCGACAGCGCCAGCAAGGGCAGGACTACCCTCACAGTGTCGCACCGGTACGTTGCCAATTCACTTGGTAATGTAACAATGACAATAAAAAATTCTAGAACTTGTCTACTACAGTATTTTAACAGTTATTGTAAAAAAAAATCCGCAGGTTATCTACGATTGTCAATGCTGATCGTATAATTTGCATGGATATGGGCATGATCATCGAAGCGGGAACGCATGATGAACTTATGAAAGCTAAAGGCAAGTTATCTTACACATACATATATATCATTTCATCATCATTTCAGCCGAAAGACGTCCACTGCTGGACATAGGCCTCCCCCAAGGTTTGCCATAAGAACCGGCCCTGCGCCGCTTGCATCCATCGTATTCCCGCAATCCTAACTAGGTACATCGTCGGCCCAACTTGTTGGAGGTCTACATACGTTGCGTCTTCCGGTACGCGGACGCCACTCGAGAACCTTCGGTCCCATCGGCCATCTGTTCTGCAAACGATGTGCCCCGCCCATTGCTACTTAAGCCTAGCAATTCTTACAGTGACTTTGGTTCTCGTGCGGGTCTCCTGATTTCTGATTCGGTCACGCAGAGATATTCTGAGCATACCCATTGATCTTTGAGTGACCTTGAGCTTGCTTATAAAGCCCATCGCCAGCGCCCACATCTCATTGTTAGTACCATAAATCATAAGAAATTATGTAGGTACATTATACGTTAAGGCAAGGTTTGTAATTTTTGTCGCAGTGTATTGGTCGAATCTACTGATTCCTAAACTAGGTAAAAACCTGTGACTTACGAGTAGAAAGCTAGAGAAAAAGTATTACAGGCTGGCAAAAGAGTTTGGAAAATAAGCAAATAGCAAAGAAAAAACAAATGACGCACATATTATGAGCATATTACATATATTCGTGTTTCGAACTGAGTGATTCAATTGTTTCCGCGTCATTTGTTTTTTCTTTGATATCGTTCTGTTCACAACATGGAAAGCTTAAAATATCGCGTTATTTACGAATACGAGCTTCACCGTGGCACTAACGCTGCAGAAACCGCTCGAAGGATTAACGATGTGTATGGGGCAGCTACTGCACGTTTGCAAAACAAGGTACGTTTTTGGTTCTAACGTTTTTGTTTTGGAAATTTCGACCTACAGAGTAAGAGCCCCGTGGACGGCCGGAGACCCAAGTTGATGACGAAGAATTAAAAGTTATCCGCATCCATCCGATCAAACCACGTCAGAGTTAGCGGCAGGCTTCGGTGTCAGTGATATAACAATTTTAATTCATTTGAAACAAATTCAGCTTCAATCTTCTATAATCTATCCCATCAAAAACATAAAATGTACAAAAATGTCAAGTCTCGCAATGCTTCCACCGTAACGTTCTTTTTAACTATCCGCTAGGAGGGCCTACTTCCAAAAGCAAAATTCGATGTTAAGTTGGTCCCTACTTTTGATTTGATCAGCAGTAAAGAGATCGAAAAAACCTTGCTGGATATGTGGATCAGTGCTGAACTTAAGTCATCAAGTTAGTAGGCTGGCTCGATTATCTTGGTTTGCAAACAGTATTTTTATTTTCTAAGAAAAACATTGTTTCTAGGATTTTATCACAAGCTTGTCACGGCTGGTAAAGATGGTAAAGAACCAGACATCACAGAATCTTTTCCCGAGGAGGCGGATGACGCCGCCGTGCCTGCGGCTCGAGCTGAAGTGAAGAGGAGGTCCGTGAGGAGGATTACCAGGCAGTTCTCTACCAGGAAAGGTAAGGTCACTAATAATTATTTTGTTTCCTAAGTTTTACTTTTTCTTTATTTGTATTATTTGAACTATAGAGTTGAGTTCGTACTTTGGTGTTGTTACTTGTATGCACCGTGCCCGGGAGGTACCCGAAGGATTTTAACAGCAAATTCCTGAGGTCATAAGAAGTAAAAATGTAGGTCCGATTCGGTTTTTTCAAGTTTTTACTTTTTTCATACAAAATAAATCAATTATTTTCGCTTCTCTAGGAAACAATGCCTTAGGACGAGCTGGCAACGCTTTTTACTGCGTGTAATAATAAACCATTAGGTACAATGACACAAGCGTACTTGTCAATCTTGTTATATTCACTCATTCTCAAGTGTCAAATCAAAGGTAACTAAATCCACGGCATGGCGTAGACAAATAAAAACTGTATTTTGTAAAGGTTATAGATACATTTTACGTGCGGTATTCCGTAGATTTAGTTGCCTTTGTTCTGATTTTATTTGGCGTATTTGCGCAATTATAACGGTTTGTTGCACCTAAGTTTTCATAAAAGTATTTTTCACAAAAATTGATATCTCAAAAACTAGACCAAATGGAGCCCACTTTATACGACATTTTTAAATGCAAATTAACTCCGCTGTTAAAATCCTTCGGGTACCTCCCGGGCACGGTGTATAAGGCAGGAAAGGCGGGTGCCATACCATTGTCTGTCTAACGCTAGTAATCGTGTCAGCCTAATTTGGCCCCAGACGCAACAACCCACAGGGTTTCGCACAACACACACATAAAATAGCTGCATTGCAATGATTCCAGAACCTCTGGACTGGATAACTCCTCGCAGCTCCATTTGCTCCACGGTCTCGGCGGGGCTGCAGGGCTTCACGCGCCGCTATGATGATTACCATCACAATGTTCAACCAGATCGGGAGGTTGTTATTCATCGCTTATCACTACATATAAGAAATTAAAATCCGCGCCGCACTGAGTCTGTATGTTCGGGCTAATCTCAGAAACTACTGTACGGACTTACATACGGTTTCACCAACAGAAAGAGGGGTTATCTAGGAAGGCAATGGCTACATTAAAGATAGCGCTACCCTATCTTAAGTATATATAATTAAAAAAACAGGTCGACAACAGTTAGCCATGGAAAAAGGAGGCAATTTACAGAGCAATAGGGAATAATTATGCATTAAAAATGTTATAGCATTTCTTAACAAATATGAAAATACCGTAATAGAGATGGCAAAAAGTGAAATTAAAATTAAAATTGGCCGAAAAATACGGATAAGCATTTAAAACCTAATAATTAGACAGAGATCCGACATGAACTGTGACGTCAGCGTGCACTACGGCCATATTAACATGTTAAATTCTGTTTTGCTAAAAAAAAACACAGATCTCGTGCCTCTCGCGACCTTCGGGTACCATTGAAAATGATTTAAAACAAATCAGGTTTTCAAATTTTTATTTATTAAAAATCTTTAGAATTACGATACGATACCTACTCGAAAAGAAAATAGTAAAGAAGTATAAACGCACTATAAGTGTACAAATTATTTGAGTTGAAACAAATCAATTTTTCATAATCTTATTTATTAAAAATTCTTTACAATTAAAATTATACGATACTCGAAAAAAAATAGTAAAGAAATATACTATGCACTATAAGTGTACAGATTCTTTGAGTTTAAACAAAATATTTTTTTCACGTTTATGTATTAAAATTTCTTAACAATTAAAATTATACGATACTGTAATAACTGCAGTCGAAACAAATATAATAACATGTGCAAGCAGTACAAATTCAAGCGGTGCGGTCGAGCTTCCTTTAGTCATCTCCATTCTATAGGTACACAAGAATTGGACATTTTTTGTACTTTTTTTGTAGGAGATAGATAAGTGATAGTGAAATAGTAGCCTAAATTCGCCGATTTTATTTTTCAAGTTAGCTTAAATGGCGACCAGTCGCCATTCGTAATTTTTGGTCGCCTCGACACGCACCGAGATAGCCTAAATGGAGAAAAGTCGCCTAGACACGCTCCTAGATAGCCTAAATGACGAAAAGTCGCCTAATCTGGCACCACTGCTGGCAGGCGACTGCGTGGTGAGTGAATACGCCTCTTGCGCCTGATGTACTGACCTAACAAGTCGTCCGTATCGAAACATTTTTTTAATTTTAAAATTTAATTATTTATTCCAAAAAAAAATATATTTATACCATAAAAATTTGTATAACATACGAGTAATACACGAATACCATTAAATAAAGTAAGTAAATACATAAAGTATTCTACTAACGTACTCTCTCTACACGCTTTAGCGCCACGCGGCTCCAGCTCACTATCACAAATTTCGCTAAATAAAGGAAAAGCAACAGCCTAGACCGCAAAAGATAGAGAGGTCTGTTTTTTTTTTTATATTGTAGCCCAACTCAATACCCCGAGGGTTTTTTTTATTTTTTCAATATCACTTTTTGTTTTCGAAATATAGACGATTTCATGAGAAAGCACCCCGAAAAAAAGAGACATTTTTTGACATTTTTGCATTTTTCCAAAAAGTTTTTGGATTTTTCAAAAAAAAAATTTCACCCTTTCAAAGACCTTATCAAGATGCATCTTTTGAGACCTCAAGTGGCTTTACATTTATTTTTAGCACTGGCCAGGTACTTACAATTAGCTAATCTTTGGGCTTGATTTATACATTTTTTAAGTAGTCTAGAATACTTTTGATATTTAATTTTATTGTCAATTTTATGTTTTGAATTTGAGTAATAAGTAAAACGCAGGTATCTTTTTGTTATCACAGATTTCTTGATACCCTTCGTAAACCAGACGATTTTGGTCTAACAACATGTTTAATTCTGTCTAATGGGAAGCAAAGGTAGTAAAATAATTTGAAATTTTCATAAAAAATTTTGAAAGCCTCTTTCATGTTCTTTTCTCCATACACGTCAGCCCACGACAACGCATTTAGACAAGAAAGGAATTTTGAGATATTTTCATTACTGTAAGTTCTTTTGAATTGGTACCAAAATAAAGTAGGTTTAGGTTTCGCCATAACACTGAATGTAACACTTTGTGCAGTTTCATGGTCTGATAAACCTAACTTGTGCACATAGGCTTGGCAATTTGGGATATTGGATATTATTTGGTCAATACAGGAGTCACTTCTAAAAGTCACGACACCAGGCCGATGTCTCACTATGAGCGAAATTGGGGAGCTACAGAAGCGATCGAAAAAACATTTTCAATGTTAAAAGATAGAAACAAATCCTTAACTTGGTTATTTTTATAGTTATTTGAAATTATTATTCATATTCTCTATTGAACTCCTCCATTCAGGATGCCATATCATTATTAATTTTTTTCGTGAGCCTGTCTGTCATAACGTGTCTTTAACTGCAGCATACGATTCATGTGAATTAATATATGTAATAACATTCACTCGTAAATGTAGGAGGTACATCCCGTCAACGACTGGAAGTTACTGAAACTGAACGCGCCGGAGTGGCCGTTGTTGGCGGTCGGCGCCATCGCCGCCACCGTGCAGGGCGCCTGCTTCCCGGGCTTCGCCATGCTCTTCGGCTACACAAGTGCGGTAACGTACATTTGATTTCAATAAAAGCTAAAAAACTGGAGAATCCATCCGACCATTCGACTTTTGGAGTCCTTAATGAAAAATGTATGGATAAAATAAAGATTCCAAATCCTTCTAAGTAGTCGAGCATTATTATTATTGACAAAACCGAAAGGCCTTCTAATAACTGAACGTTTTTTCATCTAACATATTTTATACGATGGGATGTTGGCGTCTATCAGTAGATTTAAAAGTTCCAAATGTGACAGGAGGTTTTATTTCAGATATTTGGAATGAAAGATGAAGACCTCATTGTGTATTTGGCGGACCTCTACTCAAGCATATTCTTGGTGGTGGCGGCCGTGGCGGGTGTGTCCATGTGTCTGCAGAGCGTCACCTTCACCAACGCAGGGCTAAGGATGACCACGCGCTTGCGTCAGCAGTACTTTTCCAGCTTACTTCATCAGGTTACTGTTTATTTTGACATTCATCAGCAACATTCAACTTAGGCTGCTGCGCGCTTCACTAATAACTTCCTGTTACCAAATGTAAGTCTTATCTTATCGAGGTGGGGTGGGCGGAGGCGTTGGAGTCCCACGTAGATGGCTTACCTGTCCACCGTCTTGTACTAGAGATCTGAGTGTGCCTTAGTAAACCAAAGTAAACAAAAGTATTATCGCCTGTCGTCTCTGTTTAAGAACCAACTGTAGTCTATGGAGAATATTTATTTCCTACCGAAACGTACACCACATAGGCAGGGCTCCGACTCTTCATACAACAGAGTACTTCTTGGCCGTCATCGTTACTTACGTTTTTTTTACTTCCCCCACCACAACTGTTGCCCGCAAGCTACACACGTGCCAAAATGTGCCTACACACGCGCGCGTAAAGTACATAATTATTTGTTTGTCCGTCACATGACGACATTAACTTCGTTCCTAAGCGAGGGTTGGCAACTAAATTTAATTATAAATTGATTAGTAAGGCAGTACATTAGAGATATTTAGAGTATTTAGATCTTCGTATTATTCAATAGTGATAATAATAATCTCTAATTATCATACTTTTTTGTTAGGAAAAAAATATTAATATATTTCTATTATTAAATCTCGATATAGTTAAAAATCACAATTTAAAAATGTTTTGGGGCATAAACGTCTGTTAGTTAAGTATCGGGCTGTTGCATAATTATTTTCCCACTTTGAAATGAAACTAAATTTTTTGTAATATTTATTTATTGAAACAATTAATCGACAATATAATCACCATAATTATCTAGAACATGTAACCATCTGCTATAGGCAAAGTTTCAATACCTTAGCCCAGAATTAAAGTGGCTGAGAGGCAAAGAAGTTGGCAAGGTCATTTTTTAGGTCGCCGGAATTCTCAAATTTCTTTTTAAGAAGATGCTGTTTTAAAGCTATCAGGGCTATAAGGTGGGTGAGGTAACGTTGTCCAACCGAGCTCCTCTAGAAAAATATGGTCAGTTTTAACCATTATACCATTAAATACCTTCCCAAACGAAGGCATAGGTCGTCAATCCACCTTGCCGCAGCACATGTTACATTGGAGGAGGACTGGCTCACTCACGGTAGGGGCGATTAAGCCCCATCTGGAGAGATGGCGGCCTAAGTTGCACGGTGTGCTTTAATAGTGCAACTTGTCTACGGACCGACATTTTGTTCTTGTTCCACAATCTCTCCTGATACTCACAGGAAAAAACTCGGTAAATCTTGCAAATGTCACCCCAGGAAATAGGTTACTTCGACCGCGAGAGCAATACTGTGGGCGCGCTGTGCGCGCGGCTGAGCGGCGACGCGGCCGAGGTGCAAGGCGCCACGGGGCTGCGCGTGGGGCTCATGCTGCAGGGAGCCAGCTCCGTGGCCATCGGGTTCCTACTCGCCGTCTGCTACGAGTGGAAACTCACACTGGTCGGCGCCGCCTTCCTACCGATCGTAAGATGCAACTATGCTTTTTGAGGCTTATCGTCAAACCTGACATGCTTTGCCATACGAGTTTACTCGTATATTTGCAACGGGGATTTTATTTAACTATAATATATACAAACTATATAAATACATATAATTTGTAAATTCTACTAGGCATAAACTTTCATTTATGGTTTGGCTATCCTCTCAGAAGCGTTCACATCCTAAGTTCGTATCATCTCGTGGACTTTAAATATTGAGCTACCATAGTCGATTTCTTTCGACATAACATATTATGAAATCGTAAGAAACGAATTATATTGTTGATTTTTCCCTTGCAAAGCTGTCCGATCTCTCGTCATCACCTCTCAGCTAATAGGGTTTTGTCTGCTTTTAGATGGTGGGAAGTATCTGGCTTGAGGGGATCGTATCTCAGCAGTCTCAAGTGGAGGAGCGCGAGGCGTTAGAGGCGGCCACTTCTATTGCCACCGAGGCCGTGGTCAGCATCCGAACCGTCCAGAGTTTAGGTATGAACCGCAGAACCAAAAACAGCAAGTGGTATTATTATGTAATTTACATATTTTGGTTTAAACCTAAAAATAGCATAGAATATATATATATATATAGAGGCCTGACTGGGTGACTCATCAACACCCAGCCTAAACCCTTGGACCGAGAAAGCTTAAGTTTGCACAGAGGTTCCCTTTTTGAAGTAGACAAGGAACAAGAAGGGATTTTTTGAAAATCCCACTGGATCTCATGCGTGGACGCGGGTGAAATATATAATATTAACAAAGGAACCATTCAAATGACGCGCATGCGCATTTTTACGCATATCTTTGAATTCCTTATGTTCGTTATTTCAGGTGTGGAGTTGAACTTCATGCAGAGGTTTGAGGTTTCCTTAAAAGAGTCTTGCGCGGCCATCGCCAGGAAGTCGCGTTGGCGAGGGCTGGTGCTGGGGCTCGGCCTCTACGTGCCCTTCCTCGCCTTCTGTAGCTGCACCATCTACGGCGCCATCCTTGTGGCCAGAGAAGGCCTAGCATATTCCAAAGTGTTTCTGTAAGAATTATAGTAGTTTTATTATTTATAAGGCAACAAAAGATTATTTTACATAATATTTAAATCAGGCACACATACACAAGAATACGTATTGCAAACAGCAGATAATATTGACGTATTTTTGTACATTATACCACCTATAAGAGACCCAGCTGTCAGGCATATTACATAGGTAATTAAAACACAATTTTATCAACTTAATTATATTTTTATTATCTGTTTTAATGGTAGGGGAGCCCAGAGGGTTCGGTTCACGTGATAAATAGTACGAAAAGGTGATAGTTGGGTGGATGGGGGTTGATGAGAGATTACCGAATACTGTGTCCGGGAGGTACCCGAAGGATTTTAACAGCAGATTCCTGAGGGCCTAGTGTAAGTTTTGCAACGTTTTTTACGTCTCGATCGCGTTTGCGTTTAGTCTCAATTACTAGGGAAGTGTGACAGCGTCCCATGCGGCGCGTATTCGTAACGTGTGACAGTTCCATACAAAGTGACGCTTTTACGCAAACGCGATCGAGACATAAAAAACGTTGCAAAACGTACACTTGGCCCTCTGAGGTCATAAGAAGTAAAAAATGTTATATGAACATAGCTTAAATTCGGTTTCTTTTAAGTTTTCGATTTTTTCTTACAACATAAATCGATTATTTTCGCTGCCTTATGCCTTATAATGCCTTAGGTCAAGCTGGCAACGCTTATAACTGCATTTATTGCGTAGGTATTATGGGGATTGACATTAAATGAATGTTATTTTATCTCTTTATCTAACCAGTAATGATAGAAAAGTCAAGTGGAAGAAACCCGTGCCATGAAAAGGAATATATTTGCGTAATGGGCATAGATTATTATTAGTAGAATCTATTCACTTTTACTCATAAATCCTTTTTAACATAATGATTAATCATAAGACGTGGCACACAGACAGTTTGTTACCTAGATTAACATAGGGTAGATCGCGTTTTTTAGTGCCTGAGTGGTGTAGAAGAGCTCGGTGGAGTGGTCGGTGCGTGTGGTGGCCGACACTCTTGCCTCTGATCTCGGAGAATATAACACTCTAAATGTTTGAATAACATTTAAAAAACCGATCACATGTAACGCCAAACTTTGACATTGGCAGAATTGCCCTCATGGACAGAAGCCATTTTAACAAAAAAATTGAATTGAACATAGGGTATTTTTATCCCGGAAAATTTTATACTTAGTTACCGAAGGATAAGCAAAAAATTACTACTACGCGGATGGAGTCGCGGGGAAATGCTAGTAAAGTATAGATAAACCTAATAGCCAACGCGCAAACCTGCTATTCAAGCTTCCGTTTCTCATGGCTTTCAAGAGTGACGGAATCGGTGATGTACGGAGCCTACATGCTGGGCCAGTCGCTGGTGTACGCGCCCGGCTTCAACGCGGCCAAGGACTGCGCCGCCAGAATCCTCTCCGTCATTCACCGGCAACCCAAAGTCATCACCGAGCCCGGGGTCACTGATACACCAGAATGGGTAAGTAGTAGCGTACTACTGGGTCGAGAGCTATCCAACTGTCAAAAATGTTCTCTTACTTCCATTAACTCTGATTTAGATGATGTGTTCAAAACGTCTAACGGCCAATTAACTTTTAAGTTTTATTAAAGTTGCTGCAATAGAATAGCTGCCGCAGTCAGAGCCGTCAATTATTTTTTTTGTTTGGTTAATCAAACTTAAAAAGTAACTTTAAATAACTTTAAAGTTGTTGCTTCGTATTCTATTGCTATAGCAAAGATAGTGACGGCAGCAAGTTTAATCAAACTTAAAAATTAATTGACGTCTCTGAGTGCGGCAGTAAGTGTCATTTTACGAGGAAATAAAACCTTACTTGACGACGCGCTTAGCCTAGTTGGTAGTGACCCTGCCTACGAAGCTAGCGGTCCCGGGGTCGAATCCCGGTATGGGCAAATGTTTGTGTAATGAGCGCGAGTATTTGTTCCTGAGTCATGGATGTTTTCCATATATTTAAGTATGTATTTCCCTATATAGGTATGTATATCGTTGTCTGGTACCCACAGGACAAGCTTAGAGCTTAGTTTGGGCTTACCTTAGTTTGTGTATTTTACGTAATATCTTCAAGGATCTGATGATGGAATACCAGGGAATTTATTGAATTGAGGGTGATTCAAAAATTTAAGGGACACATACAGCGATTTTCATATTTTATGTAGGAACATTTACATTCCACAAGCATCATCTGGGTAAAGTGGAACTGATGATGATGATGAAGTTCAGATATGACCACCGGAATTCTTTAATAATAATTATCTTGCAACAAGCTACTGTTACTCATTATAGTTCATGTGGTGAAGTGGAAGTTTCACCAAGTACAGGCGAACTCCTCAACGATTAATGTCCCTGCATATTGGACCGCGCCATTTTGTTAAGAGTGATAAAGAATTGACATTAACTAATTACTTAATTGGCAACTACAAATATCTTCGAACGTTGGTTAGACTCGCATAAGACCTGATTAACACGAGCGAGAGAGCAGTGTACAGTCCAAACTATATAGTAAGTGGAGTAGGCCCGAAATAGAATTTTCTTTATAGTCTGCGACTGGGAACTTCAGTATCAAAGAGGCTGAGTTTTGCTACCCAACTCGCCCGCACCAGAAGATTCTCCGGGGCTTAAAGCTGCACGTGGAGGCGGGCAAGACGGTGGCACTGGTAGGCGCGTCCGGCTGCGGCAAATCTACCGTGCTGCAGCTGCTACAGCGTTTCTACGATCCCGACTCTGGCACCATTGTAAGTACCCTTTCTTGTGTCACATTGTCCCATATTTTATCAAAGATATTTAAAATAGGGCACTTTTTTATCTCTAATTAGGAACTGGACGGGCGGGACATACGGCGGACGGTGGCACTGCCGCGGCTGCGCCAGCAACTGGGCGTGGTGCAGCAGGAGCCGGTGCTGTTCAACCGCTCGCTCGGAGAGAACATCGCCTTCGGCGACAACTCGCGCTCCGTTCCCATGCCCGAGATTGTCGCTGCTGCTAAGGCTGCTAACATTCACAACTTTATTGTGTCCTTGCCCCAGGTAATGGTTGAAAGCATAAATATATCAATTAGTACAAAAACAAATTCGGTGATTACTAAACGGTAAATACAAATATTATGTTGCTAATGATATTGATATTTAGGGTTATGACACGCATCTTGGGTCGAGCGGCGCGCAGCTGTCGGGCGGACAGAAGCAGCGCGTGTGCATTGCGCGCGCGCTCATCCGCTCGCCGCGGCTGCTGCTGCTCGACGAGGCCACCTCCGCGCTCGACGCCAGCAGCGAGCGGGTAAATACTTTGTCACGTCTCTGAGTCGAGAGCGGCGCGTAGCTGTCGAGTGGGCAGAAGCACAGCGTGGCGTGTCAAACTTGAATGATGTCTCGTTTAATTTAATATAACGGCACGTGGAGAATATGAAGAGATCCTTAAGATATGAGTAAGCTCTAACGTAACGCAAAGCACAGGACCGATACTTCAAAATCAAAGTCACCCTTGCTCCTTTTCTTTTTCTTGACATTGGTACTGTCGACCTTATAAGAAGCTGTAACTTTAAGTGCCTTATCGCAGCTATCGATGTACTAAATTCAAACCGTTCTCACTTTAAAACGTTACTATGACAAAGGTACTATAAGTACCGCTGCATGAGGTCGACTGTACGAATGGCGAGTGAAAAGAACGGAGTACCTGATAGCAATAATACGGTATTTGGGAGTAATCTCCCTGGTTTCTGGGGGACTTGGTTCTATGATGACTGGGTGATGAAGCACAGCCGTACTGTGAGCGTAATATGCAAGGCATCTCGTATTCGGCGGAATGTCGAGGAATTATAGTCCAATAGCTGAGATCCCAGTGAACGGTGATGTATTTCGATAATTAAACGCGAATTTGTGAAGCATCTAGAAGAAGGCTTTTGTTCTCCTTGCCCGACTATCCATGCATATCAGTCTAAGTCCAAAATCTGCCATCTCATCGACATTCTCGGCATTCAATAATACACACCAGTGTTTACTAATACGTTAGCTTATTGCGACAAGGTTTTACATTAGTGGTACAGTCAACATCAAACGTACATACACATTTTTGTACCTTGTCGCTAGTCACGTTAGCAATGTCAAACAAGATTGTCAAATATGTTAATACGTTAATTTGCGATAAAGTACAAAAGCGAGTATCTACTTTTGACGTTGACTATACATGAATACATTTCCTTGACTGTACTAACCTTTATCTAATATTTTTTTAGGCAGTAACCGAAGCATTAGAGAAAGCCGCGAAAGGACGGACGTGTGTCACAATAGCTCATCGTCTCTCCACAATTAAAGATGCTGATGTAATTTGTGTACTGGATAAAGGTATTTATTTAAGCTAACTTACACTTACACATCGCGGTCTAAGAATCAATAGTGTCTAACTAACAACATTTTAAACCAAAGTTTTGTTAGTTATACACTGAGGGTTGCGAGGTAAAACCCGATAAGTAAACATAATTTGTTTTAGAATATTTAATTTCGAAGGCGTTTTAAGAAGCTTAAATTTTGCATGATTCATTATCTCAACTTATCGGGTTTTACCACGCAACCCTCGCACTATTGATTCTTAACCGTCGACATACGAGTATAACATAAAAGTTACGCCCTGCTGCACGCCTGGAGGGGTAATTATTTTCTGATTGAAAGTCATTTTATGTATTTTTTGCTGTTATACGCAGGTAAAATCGTCGAAAGCGGCACTCACACCGAGCTTATGGACATGAAAGGATTTTACTACCGCATGGGTAAAGGGCAACAACTTGGATAAGCGCAGTTTTTTTTGTAAAAACTTTTTGTAATGTATAATAGCAAGTTATAGTTATGTTGTATTTTTAAGCCTGAGTAAAAACTATTTTTGATCACCGATAACTGCTAAGTTAAATGTATTTTTACCTATGAATACCTTTAAGCAATAGTTATCCTAATCAGAACGAAATACCTACGAGATTTTTATGAAATCGTGTCACTATTTAATTTTACGTATGTTAGTATAACTGTGCAACATCCATTTGAATAGTTTTTTAAAAAGGCTATATTATGATTTATTCCTGAATTATGGGTGTCGAGGGTCCACTTGCCGCAGCGGGTATTTCAACATCTCATCACAGAACGACAGCCTTTCATGGTAAATAGTTTCCGGTACTCTGCTTCAAAATGTTGGAACGACTTTTGTGTTTTGTGTAATTATTATTGTCGTTGGACCATATAATAAATATATAAATAAACGACTTAACCTCTCTTCCCCTCCCTTAAATATAATTTAATGTAGGTAGTCATGCTAGCTGTAATAATGGGTCATGAAATGATCCCAACTGAAAACCAGCGCGACCACATTCTGCTGAATTGGAACCTTTTTGGCGGCACAAATTGTGCATTACCTGTATTTTCCATTGCTTTTTTTAAGCGGGAAATAAATATTTGCCCTGCCTGCAATCTGTGGGGTTGATTTCGTGAAAAGGGACGGAAGTGTGAAACAGGAAGCCGAGGAAGCGCGGGCTATTTGTTTTGACCGATGAGCGCTCGCGCGCGCGTGGCGTTAGAGTTGGCCGTCAGAAGGTGAGATGTCAGATGTGTTCCACACCATATGCGCCTACTGTAAGCCTCGCTAATTTTTTGTTATTTTGGTGCTCCACGCAAGCAACGCCTTACGATTCTATAGTTTATTGTTAACTAAAATCATCACAGAAGTATCAGAATAATGTTTTCTGAGATAATAGCGAAATACAAACGTTCATACATAAATACGTAATATTTACATACGGGGCAAACATAGCACCCTTTTTTTTTAAGTCTGTTAAAAAAACTAACTTCGGTGTGGATACATAGCAGTTAAGCCCAGACCTGTGAATTTAATGAGTGACGGTGGTTATAGAGGACACGATTCTTACTAAAGTAAGGCCAACGAGACGAGATTAAGAATGTAAACAAGCTTTCAGGAGTTCAAAACATTTTTATCTGAAGAAATTATATACAAATTTTAAACTTCCTATTCTAGTCATCGTCGTCTGTATCAGAAGAAGATGATTCATTAGAAGAGTCCGAATCAGCCGTATTTATAACAAAACTATCTATTGTATTATCAATCATGTTGTCAATTTTGCTAGTAGAACAATTTTTGTTCTCTATTTTTATGATAACACACAATATCTCCATTTGTTAGCAGATATAGTTTGGATTCCTTCTTGTAGCATTTTTTTCACACAAATAGATGAGGTATTTATTATATTGCGAGCTGGAACAAAATAATACGGAATCAAAAAAAATCATTTCACTTCGAACGCAATCCAAACAGAAATGAACTTCACAAAATGGCGGCCCTAATAAGAATAAGAAATTTTATTTTTCAAGTCCAATATAAACTTATCCATGTATCCAACGATAGCCACACTAGGCTTGGCAATGTTGACACCTTCTGTACTGACAGCTTTCCTTTACCACGAATCACGCAACGACAGCCGTCATCGACCAACTGAAGATATTATTGCGCACGAGAAATAAGGACAGATATAATAATCGCTCGCTATTGCAATGTACCTAACTCAGTGACGGTCAGTTTGTTTACATTCTTTATCTCGTCTCATTGACCGCACTTTAGGAAACTTAACGGAATGAATAAAACCTTGTTCGTTATATGCTGCTCAAACGTGGCTCAAACTCAGTAATGCTGGCTAAATTTCGTCACATGAAATTATGACACTTCAGGACACTTCTGCTAAAATGGTATTTTGACGTATTGCATAAATTAACATTATTTACATAATTAAGTAAAACCTAAGGCCCGATTGAAACATAAAGAAGTTGTTAAAACTGGGCGTATTTTTGAGAAGTTTAATTGATCCTAGGTACCAGAAAACAGAGAAAATGGGTGTTATATTTGGATCTTTGAATAGTGACTACCTGGGCATGAAACCAAACATGGCACCGACGTTCCCTCCCCAGAAGGGGTTTGCCAAAGCGCGACCGAAGAGGGGGACCAAAGCGCCCACGGAGGTGCTGGCGTCGGCGCGCATCCCGCTCAAGTACCGGGACTACTGCGCGGATCACCTGCTCGACTACCAAGTGTGCCGACATCGCTACTTCCCCTTCCTTACTTTCTGCAGCCACGAGAGACACGAGTATTTGCATTGCGAAATGAAAGATTACGTTTTGAGGATGAAGGAATTTGAAAGAGAACGAAGAATAAGGGAAAAGGAATTTAAAAAGAAAGACAAGCGCTAGAACGCATGTATGCTCCTAGCAAAAACTTGTGAAAAGGCAGCCTTTTTTATACATAGAATTATCGAACTTCTGGTCACTTATATTAATTATATTACACATACATTTACTCTCGTTTTGACTAATTTGACTAAGATAGTAAGTGAGTCTATGCTATACTATGTATGAGTACGAGGATTATTCAAAACATTAACCCATTAAGAATGGGAGCATTGTTTATGTAATTTTTTCATAACACGGATCTAAAAAATACTGAACAGACCAGGTAGTCGCTAAGTTATCACTTGGAACGGGCTTGCTACACGGAAAAATAACCGTTACGAGTATGAATTTTTTTATCTTGACGTGTGACACATAGTTAATACTTCCTGTTAATATAAAATAATTAAAATAAAAGAGACATTGTAGTTTTGGTGATTTTAGTGTAATTGCATTCAGCTACCTGACATAATAAACATAACTTTAGGATGAATGTATATGAATAGTAGTTAAACGTGACGGCTGCGTAATGCCAATTGATACGATATTCGACATATCAAAATATCAGCAACTTTTATTGAAACGTCAAAAACGATCCGGTAGTATGAAGTTTGTAAGGAGTTACTTGCTTGTGACGTCACAATTTTCAGTGATCAAACTACTTCCTCCTTTTAGTTGAACAAATGAGATTGAACAAATGAAATTGAAGCATAAAAACAAATGAATATAAATCCTATAGTAAATTAATTACTAAAATTCAGTATTATCTGTCACTTGATACTAAGCTGGGTTTGAAAGGGCAATGATAAATGAAATGTATTATGTACTATTTTTATTTTCCTCATCTTTTGTTACAATACGTTGCCCTAACACTTGTTATGTAACCTGCCTAAATGTAACCTGCTCTAGCTTCACTCGACAGTCCCAGTGGAAGACCAGCGCTGGCTTCTATGCCTGCATTATGCTGAACTGGAACCATTTCGTGCCATAAGGCCTTTTCTATATTTTTGTTTCATGTCTTATTTTCTGTATTGTCTTTATATGTCACGAATAAATGTATTTCTTCTTCTTCTTTTAAAGTAAAACAACTGAAACCGTACTAGCGACTAGTGACGCACCCTTATAATAATAGCCTATGCCATTCACACGTTCTTGACGAATCATATGACACCCCAATATAACATCCTTTCTTTGGATCATCAAAAACATATATTTATATCTATTATAATCTATATCTACGAGTATCTATACTATTTACTATTTATAATTCTAGGTGAAAATGTTCCAACATCTATTGCAACATTTCAATTGTATAAGTCAAATTGCATAAAATAGCGTCTGTTTACAACCATCAAGGAGCTCCAGCACACCAAACCGTGACAGGCGCGACGCGCTTCGAACGCGGGCCCGCGCGTGTTGTATACAACAAAGCAAATTGAACCCGGTACACCAATAAGTTCGAACTGCTTCGCGCGCGCGACGCACCGCAGTCGCCGCAGACAACTCGGGCAGCGCGGCGCGTTGCGTGCGCGAAGCAGGCGTGTCGCGTGCGCTGGCACGAGTTCGCCCCGCCTCGGTGTGGCGCTAAACATGGCGGCCATATTTAATACAACTATTAAATATGGCCGCCATGTTTAGCGCCACACCGAGGCGGGGCGAACTCGTCGTGTTCGCGACGCGTCAGTGTGGCGTCGACAAGGGTATTAGTCTTTTTTTTTTACAAACGCGTGATGGATGTCTGCGCGCGCCGCGCAACATGTCACACCGAACGCGGCCGCGAGGCGTGAGCAACGCGGACACGCGTTCGAAACGCGTTGAAGCTGTCGCCCACCTGCGGTGTGCCGGGGGCCGTGTCGCTCACGCAGCGCCACGCCACGCGACGCGCCGAAGCCTTCAGAAATATCTAAATCAAACTTTCATACGTGCGAAATTTCACCTTAATTTAGGTCGCTTGGAGCAAAAAGTAACTGTTACCTACTTTATTCTTGTCCACGTAAAGTAGTACTTGTTGCACAATTTTGAAATCTTGATTAACGACACGCCAACTTATGAGATAACATGCCACCTTAGTCTAAAGCAATTTTCAGGACGAACGAAGAGTTAAAGTTGTTGAATGTAAAACGTACCTACTGCTTCAGTGGCTTCTAAAGTATGAATTTATTTCAAAAGTGCTGTATTTTCGAATTATGGTGTAATTCAGTTCATTGCAACGTTATTATGATCCGATATCAAGTTTTAGAAAATCTCATTGCTGGCGTCAGTCACTTATACGACTAAGGAGTTCATCATCAGTTCCTCTTCACCAAGATGTGCTTTTGGACTGCAAAATTTTAAGGCCTTACAGGTAACATCAAAATCGCTGTATGTGTTATAACTTTTGAAGTGTTCCCTCAATTTCTCAATTCTGACTTGGTGACAACGGGACCACCTCGAGAGTATACCCTTTCAAATAAAAAAATAATTTTCCAAATCTGTCCACAATTGACGGAGAAATCGGTGAGCATAAATAAAAAAAGCATACAGCCGAACATAGAACCTCCTTTTTTTTAAGTCGGTTAAAAAATTAAAAACATGTCCCTTTTGACCCCTCTCCCGCTGAAAGCTCGCGGCCCACTAGGGGGGACTTTTATATGTCATACCGGGAGGCACCCCTACCACTTATATAGGTTAACCCAGACTACACGATTAAGTGCATTTAATTTAGATTCATTGTCTGCGTTAAATAGGAAGTTACATTATCCATTACTAAAATAAGTCGCTACCTATTACCTACTCGTACATAAACATTTAACAAGTCTATCGAAGTCAATGCCAATATTACTTCAAGGCTGGATCTTATTAATAGTGGTCACATCAGAAGTAAATGAATGGTCTCATTTAAGAGATACCAATATATCAGCGAGGAATCGCCCCGTACCACCAGTTCGCGCCAGTGACTCCTGCGCAGTACTCGCTCTGGACGTCCTGGGAACTTGACACATGTGAACGAACAACCAAAGTTTTATTTCAATATGGGAACTAATAAAAAGGACAAAAAAGAAAAGAAATTGTAAGTCCATTCATTCCTAACGTTCGGCGAGATATTTACTTAAAAATCACTATTTGTGCGGGCGTGCCTCATTGCCGGGCAAATGCTTTTTCTCATATTAGTCACAATGATTTGCTGAGCGAAAATAAAATTGTGCTCGCAATAAAAATATACCTACCGGTTTATAATAATAAATAACCCATAAAAACCTATAATCCCCGGTACGTATCTAGAAACCAACATGGCCGCTTCTCGGTATCAACCGAGGTGCGGCGGGATGCGCAGGCTTCTAGTTACGTGCCGTGGATTATTTATTATTTATTCGTATGGCGATTAAATATGTACACAGAAAAGATTTTCAGACGTATTTAAGTCGGCTGTTGGTTTTCTCACTGACTCATCATAACCCAGCTTTTTTTATTATTTTTTTAACTCAGCCGAGTGGAATAGTATATGTGGCAACCTAAGTACAAATGACAATAACAATAAAACCATTAGATACCCATAACAATTTTTTTCAGCAGCAAAAAGCTAATGTAGTATTTGTTTATGGTACGGTTCGCAATCAAATGGGACATGGCTTTATTGCAAATTGTAATTGGCTCGCCACTAGTAACGGTTACTCAGCAAATGATTCGTCGGCAATAATTGCCACTTATGGCGGTGTGTGCATCACAGCTCAGATCAAGTTTTATTTTTCAGAGAGGCAGTGACCGAATTACCGAAAGTATCATATTTTCAAATAGTAAGTAGCTAAATAATTCCATTTCCATTCATGAATTACGTTCTGTGACATACAATATCCTTTTTGGCTTACTTGGAGAAGTTATTACTTAAATTACTCGTAGGTATCTAACTACCTACTTGTGATTATATTTCTCAAACGCCCACAGGTTAGCTGAAACAGGTCCCTTTAAGAAATAAATTCGTCTTTGTATTTACCGGTTTTATAAGGATTTGAATCGTGAGCTCCTTAAGTAAGGAAGGAAGGAGAATTGCTCTACACATTTGGGTCATATTTAAGAAACTTATGGAACTTAGTTAATCATGTACAGAACCCTCTCCTCGCGAGTTTAACTCGCACTTGTCCAGTTTTATTTTTGTTTGCGACTTGCATAGTAATACAGTAAAATTGCCCCCATGATAGAGAAGGGTAGATCCGGCTAGTCCTGAATTATTGCTGCGTCATTAAGTGCAACTGGTACAGCGGCAAATATCTTTTTGAAAAATTTGGAAATTACACATTTGACCAAAAATAGTTAATTCTAACGGCAGAGACCCCATTTTCCTCGAAGATGTTAGGTACTTTAACATTAATTGCGAATGAATTTAGTTTATATTACATACAGCTAAGAGCGCTTTTGCCGATCGATTCGGATTCAGAACAACGGAGTTCTTGAATTGTGGTCATTTCAAAAGAGCTGCCAAGAATGGATCGAATGGTTTAATGATTGTTCTTCCACACGATTCGTTAATGGTTATAGTTCCGATACGCGACGGGCGCGGAGAAGCTCGCGACTGCGCTGGGTGTGGTGCTGGGGTTCCTGAGCGGCGGCGGCGTCTGCTATAACCTGGTGCAGTTCGGGGAGCTCAGCACTTCCTTCGTGGAGCGCACCGCCAGCCAGGACCGGCTCTCCAGCTACCTGCCGCTCACCCGCCTCTTCGGCGGAGGCAAAAGACTGTAAGAATTTTCAGTTAAGTATTAGTCAGTTTATTAATTATTGTTTTACTCATCATTACTAGTCCCATGCGTTCGTCAGCAATCTTGGCGGCCCATACGTATCGATGACCGTCGCGTGCACCGAGTCCGAGACACTCACAAACTCAGGCTTCAGGCTCGTCGGTTACTTTGCCGACGATGAGTTTCGTATGTTTGGCTTAATTTTTAACCGACTTCAAAAAAGGAGGAGGTTCTCAATTCGACTGTATGTTGCTTTTTTTTTTTTTGTATGTTTGTTACCCGATTACTCCGTCAATTGTGGACCGATTTTGAAAATTCTTTTTTTGTTTGAAAGGGTATACTTCCGAGGTGGTCCCATTGTCACGAAATCAGAATCTGATGATGGCATCCATGAGGAATCGAGGAAACTCCTCAAAAGTTATAGGCACACGTACCGCGTTTTTTGGTATTATCTGCAAGACCTTAAGAAATTGCATTACAAAAGCTCTTGGTGAAGAGGAACTGATGATGAAGACCAGAGATGACCACCAGAACTTTTTAGTCGAAAGTAATTGACGCCAGCAATGAGATTTCTTTATTAAGAACATGAAGCTACTCTTACACTGATTATAATGCATGTGGTGAAGTGCAACTGATGGTGAAGTACCGGGAGAACTCCTCAATGATTAACGGCCCTGCATCTTGGACAGCGACATTTTGATAAGGGTGATGAGAAATTGGTATTAGGCTATTGTTTCTTAATGTGATATTTATGTGCTTTATCACATAGGTACTTAATAATATTAGGTGCATCACTAAAAAGCGAAAAAAAAATTTTACAAAGAAATAAACCGTCTTCAAAAATCGACTAAAAAGGGTTAAAAATAAAGATCGGCCTCCTAAGAGGACTAGGAATTGCCTAATTTAGTGCCTAAAGGTACATGAAATATATCGAAGTCGGTGGCAAGAATCATGGTGTCATTGCTATTGTGTATCTACTTGACACCGGCTTGGATATATTTCATGTACCTTTAGGCACTAAATTAGGCAATTCCAAAGCAAAGTTTATTTTTTTGTAAAAATGTTTTTTACTTCGAAACGTATTTGGCATAATATACTTAGCATAAATGTTGACATTGCAGAAAACGTATTTAGTATAATTGGTCAATATCCGAATGATTGTTTGTTCAAATTAAAAATCCGGTTAAGTGCAAGTCAGACTATCGCACCGAGGGTTCCGTATTTAAGTCCGTACTTCAAAAAATATACCTTTTTAACCCCCGACGCAAACAGAGGGATGTTATAAATTTGACATGTGTATCTGTGGGTGGCATGTGGACGGACCAATAATGATTTTTTTTTTTTTGTTAGAAAGGTGACTTAATCGAGAGTGTTCTTAGCTTGGTTTGATGAAAATCTGATAAGCCGTTTAAAAGTTATGAGCTCTGAAAGCGATTTTGTCGAGAGTTTTAATACTAGAAATCTTGTAGTGACGAAGTCCGTCCTGTGACGTACATACGTGCTCGGAGCCCGTTTATGTCTTTGTCGGACGTGACGACGCCTGAATCAAATTATTACTAGGTACTGACATTTAGCTTTAAGGGCCATATTATTTATTTACTTGTTAGAGTTTTATTTTTGTAACGGGGATTTTTTTAATAAAATATATTTTTAGATATGTACTTTAATCCATTGTACGTCGTTGCCATTGTAATCCAAAGTACGTCGTGCAATAATTTTTCATGACGTACTTTTTGATTTATAGCCAAAAATTTACAAAAAATGACTTTCACCCCCTTATCTCCGAAGTTTATTAACCAAAAAAATCTGAAAAATTTCTGACGTATAACTAATTACTAATTAATTTTTACGGGAAAAATAAAATAAAGTGTTCAAAATTTACAGTTTTTGCGAAATAACTAAAAAACGTTGAAAATTAGTGTTAAATTTAGGCAACTCAAACTAGAGCTTATTGCATACGAATTAAAGTACATAAAAAGGTATATTTTTGAAGTACAGACTTAAATACGGAACTCACACTTGACCGGTTTTTTTGTGTGATTTGATTATTGACTGGCCTATAAAGAGCTTTGCGACTCGTACGTAGTACAGTCACCACACGGGATTGTTGAGCCACTATAGAACCCTCTCACAGAAAGTCGACGGAAAATTTTGACGTAATTTCTTTTGAGTGACTTGACGTTGTCATTATGACAGGGTTCTATGGTGGCTCAACAATCCCGTGTGGTGACTGTACAAGTGACAAATGAATTGGTAGAGTAGGTCAGGTAAATATTCAATGATAGTAAAATTAGTAAATGAGTATTTTTAGGGAGAATGCAAGTCACATGACCAACATGGAGGAGTTGGTGCACGACGCGGAGGCGATGGCCATCGGGATGTTCACCAGCATCGCCATCTCGCTCGTGCTGTGTATGAGCTCCGTGGCGCTCATCAACTGGAGCGCGCTGCAGCAGGTGCGTCATCATCAACGTCAGCGTGATTGGAAGTCGAATGCATGGATTTTAAGGGATGATAGATAGGGTCATTCTAAAATATTTTTACGGAAAAAAAATACATTTATGCATGATAGATGTAAAACCCAAACTAAACCCTCAATGTATTTATTCTGTTACTAAGTACATATTCAGACATTAAAAATTAATCGTTAATTAGTCGCGACATGGTTCCCGATGACCTAGATAAAAGATTAGATGATCATCATACCAACGAATCAAAGTCATTTCCTGTGTGGTGCTTTGTTCATTACTTCATTTACAGCATCGATTGCGAAACGTTATCTACACGCCAATTTGCGGGCAACATGACTTTAAGTAGGTGTACCTATGTACGTATAAGTTAGCCAGCGGTAACAATTCAACATAAAATATGGTTTGTATTTTGGAATCTATGAAACGTAAGAAGAAACAAGAAGTTTATCAGAATTAATTAACTTCTCAAGAGCGTGCTGCCTACGCAAGGACATTTTAAGGCAGGTTAAAATTTTATTTTATGCCAGTACATCTCTTTACTACACTATTATAAATGCGAAAGTTTGGATGGATGTATGAAGGTTTGTTACTCAATCACGCAAGAACTTCTGAACGGATCTGGTTTAAATTTGTCACAGAGATAGATTATAGTCTGGAATAGCGCATAGGCTACTTTTTATTCCGAAAAAATGTACAGGTCCCGAGGGATCAGCGATAAACGACTTTTACGCGGACGAAGTCGCGGGCATAAAATATAAGAAATAAAATGAAAAACGTCGTTCTTCATTTCGGAAATTTGTCAACTAACACTCCTCCTCCTCAATATGCAAAAAATAGAATATACAAACCTACTTAGGGCCCCACTGATAGATAAGAGATAGCATTTATCTCGTGTTGTTGATTTAACTTGAGTAGAGCATTATAAATTTACACCTGAAATGTAAATCTGTGGATAGAGCAAGATTGATGCCTGTTCTGACCGGCCACTCCGGCCAGTGACGTGTAACGAGTGTCAAGTAATGTTAATACATTTGCGCACGGACACTCGCAATTACATCTTATTGGGGTGCTCGCATAACAATTGATTTAATTGATGACCTTGTCTCCAGTTCTTTCAACAGTTTAACAGGGGAAACATTGATTTAAGCTTATAATAATTATTTAATATAGCTTTTGCCCGCGACTCGACGAATTTGTTTATTCTACTTAATTCTATTCTATTCATCAATGATACAACACAAATGCGCCGACGAGGTGCTGGGGTGATTGATGGTGGATGGGTGCAGTGGTTATCAGTTTGTACAGACAAGGTTATAAATATAGATACGTTCAGAGAATCTCGTATGTTTTTCATGTATATTTTTAACCTTGACTGTAGAGGCAAAACACGTTTGCTAACACAAAGCTTCAGCTTTTCAAAGCTAAGAGTAAATGCGTTTTCACTTCACCAGCTCGGAAAGGTTTGTTGGTCAAAATCTGCGCGCAAAAGTCCACTTTAAACGCTAGCGTGGAAAGTAATGGTGGTGCTGTACGCGGAGGGCGCTGTGCGAGCACGGCCACATCTGATGTGGCGCTCGTGTAATTGTTTTTCCAACAACCAGTGTTTTCCCGCTACGGTGAGGTTAAAAATCGTGTCTTTCGCACGGCAGCAAGGTTATTTGGGTCTCGAGGCCTTGAATCCTTAATTAATATGAAATTTGTGAAATTTGTGACAGCAGCTTTTTGTCATATGAAAGAAAAGGAGAGAGAGCTAACATTTATCTGACGAAATTGTTATGTGGAGAAAAAAAAGTTGACCCTAAAACATTATAATTATGTTATGTACACTTAAACACATAATGTACCTACATGTAAACTTTAGCAGCTTAAAGTTATAGGTATTTTGTTCACAGCAGGTCAAGAATATTTCAAATATGTTCAATAATTCAACCATAGTCACCAAGCAAAAAAGGGTTACAGGATTACTCACTCGCGTGACTGTCTGTTCCTTTGCCATAGTTTTCTGTATCTCTTCGGTATCTAATATTCCCTGCCCACTCGCCGAATCCATTCTGCTATCAAGTTTTCATCTTATGGAAATCTGAAAATATCGATATATTTTCACATCACTGTCAAACTAATAAAGCTACTAAATGGAGAAGTCACCCTGACACAAAATTAACTGTTCGCATATCGACTTTTTAATTTTGTAGTACTGGAGGTTCGTGTGAGGGTCCATGGCGGGCTCATCGCGGTCCATTCAATTTTGCCGTCAGAAAACCTTTTTGCAATGACAGTTAAAGAAGACCTACTTGTTAGTAGACTAAAAGTAGACTGTTGTCTACTTTTTATTTCACTTCCTCTTATGGAATATGTAATCGAAAAAGTAGAGAAAGATAGCTCTGCTACCCGCACTTATCTTATGGTAATTGTTTACAGATAACGCGGATTCGACAACTATTCCTACAGTCAGTTATGAGGCAGGACATGACCTGGTTTGATACGGACTCAGAATTTAACTTGGCCTCCAAAATGTCAGAGTAAGTCGAAAATTATAGTTTCTTATAATTTACTTATACATAACATAAATTATACTGAGTAAGTATAAAAGACAACCTACTTACTCGACAACAAATGGCGCTTTCTATTACCGGATTTAAGTAGTTAGATGACAGTCGCTGTTCAAAGTTTAAACCGAACGAAAACTAGCTAGAGTTTTTCTTTCTATACCTATTTGATAAAAAGTCATCACAAAAATTTGACTTTGTTATGATAGGCTTACGCATAACCGACGCGAGCGAAGCCGAAGGTAAAAGATAGTAGTTACGAAAAAGTAAAGTTATAAGTTAGTTAATAAAAATACGAGGGGACAATCTCACACAAATTTACTTAGTCCCAAACTAAGCTCTAGGCTTGTGCTATGGGTACTAGGCATCGATAATCGATATACATATTTACTTATATAGAGAAATACATACTTAATAAATATTTAGAAAACATCCATGACTCAGGAACAAATACTCGCGCTCATCGCACAAACATTTGCCCATACCGGGATTCGACCCCGGGACCGCTTGTGATAAGAATCATCTTCTATTATTTTTAAAAAAGGAGAGGAAATGAGAAGGGATTGGAGGGCAGAACTGAATTTGTGTTGCGCCTGCCAATAATTGCTAATCATGAATACGCAACATTGTTCTTGGATTATATCGTAATCATTCATCACGTAAACTTATATTTTCTAAACCAAACGAAAAACAAATTCTTTGAAACTATTTATGCCAACTTTACATTTCAGAAACATGATGAAGTTAAAAGATGGAATGGGTGAAAAGTTAGCTGTAGTGTCAAACCTCATTGGAACCGCTACCATTTGCATTTGCCAAGCTTTTCCTCTAGGATGGGAATTGACACTGGCTTGCATCACAGTCGTCCCTTTTTCGATTGCAGCTTCTATCATCCTATCAAACGTAAGTAACCCCATAGCATATACAATATGTCTTGTGTATTGTATCTATACAAATGCTATGAATAATTTCTCGTATTCCAGTATCAAACTAAGTCTTCTATTCGAGAAATGCTGTCATATAGCCAAGCTGGGAAACAAGCTGAAGAAGTGTTGAAGTCTCTAAGGACGATTATTGCTTTTAGCGGCGAAACCAGAGAAGTCGACAGGTGAGTGTCTATCCAAGAATTCTGATCTGAAAATTTCTGGATCCGAAATTTTATTGTGTAGTATTAGGCTCCGTGTCTAAACTTTTCCTATTTATTTTCATTTAAATATGTACCTATATAAAAACTTATTTAATATAATGACGACCTGAAATATTAAACAAACATCAAAAAAACCGAGGCATATTCAGATTTATACCGCTCACTACCAATTTGTTGTAAGTGGGGTCACCTTGCGACATTGTAGTGTGCATATTAAAGCGTGTGACATTCATTATCCCCAAGTATTTCAGGTACCGTAAGCTGCTGGAGCCGGCGGAGCGGTACGGGCGGCGGCGCGGGCTGTTCACGGGGCTGGGCACCGGCTTCAACTGGGTGCTCACCTACTCGCTCAACGCCATCGGCCTCGCCTACGGCACCCGCCTCGTGCTCCATGACCTGAGCATTGCAAACCCTGATGAACGCAGATACGTTGTTGGAGAAATATTCAGCGTACGTTTTGCCGCCTCTGATATGCATGGATATTCTTGATTGGCTGTGCGTATCCAGTCTGACTTAGTGTCCCACTGCGAAACAAAGGTCTCCACCCACTCATTTTCGTCATTCGTCTCTATTGATAAATACTGGTGGACCTGGGTATGCGAAAGTACCATCAGCAACACAGTTAACTGACCCTTGTGAATCTTGTCACCCTACAATAAGGCTCAATAGTGCTCAGTTAACACTGATGCTGTTGTGATGCTGTCTGTACATATAAAGCAAGTGTTTAAAGATACTTAAAGTAAATATTTTAAATTAAATCATACACAATCCGTAAAAGAGTTATAGCAAAGGTAGATTTTATTTTTTCGCAGATTCTCTTCAGTGTGTACATGGCCACTCAGTCGATTACTTTCTGCGTGCCTCACGCAGAAGCGTTCTCAGGAGCCCGCGCCGCGGCTGCCAGCATCTTTGAAATGTTAGAGCGAGAACCGAAAATTGATAGTCTTAGCAAGAAAGGAACCTCCCCTAGGAGACTAGTCGGCCATATAACATTTGAAAACGTCAATTTTAACTATCCGTCGCGTCCGGACGTCACGGTACGTAACTAATTTGAATCTAAATTTTAGCCTTTCCAACCAATTAGGTAAAATGAGCGTAAAAAATAAGCCCCATTTTAATAAATGCGAGTCCGACTTGCACTTATTCAGCATTTTTAAGATTTCATAACCATTCTTCATTTAAAAAATACCTAATCAGTAATCACTTAATAAATCACAGCCCAGTCCAAATTACGACTATTGTATATTGCCTTAAACAGGTACTGAAAGACTTCTCCCTGCAAATAAAAGCCGGGGAATGCGTAGCTTTGGTCGGGTCATCCGGCTGCGGCAAGTCCACCACCCTGCAGCTGCTGCAGAGGCTTTACGACGCTCACTCAGGTTCCGTCATGCTTGATGGTAGAGACGTGAAAACTCTTAATTTGGGTTGGCTCAGGTCATATTTGGGTAAGTGTTCACTAATGCCACGTTAACTAAATTTTCGTTGGTGAATTAATACAATTTGAATAATTAAAGGGTGCATCCACACCGAAGTGCAGCAGCATTTTGCAACCTCATTCGTAATTAAAAATAAACCGGGCAAGAGCATGTCGGACCATGTTCAGTGTAGGGTTCCGTTGCCATTCTTACAAACACAAACAACAATCTCCAAAAAAAAGCATAAATATTAGTAAAATTTCTAGTTGAAGCTCTGGGGTCCTAGTGACACAAGTCACAAGTGGGTCACAAGTCTTCTGAGGTTCAAGAGAAAAAAAGTAATAAGTCCACTATATTCCGTAATTACTTATAATAATATATCCTGTTTATTACAAGCAAAGTCAACTTAAACCCCTTTTTCACCCTAGTGTCCTAACACCAGAGAGTTATCTTAGCTGATTTTCGGTAGATATAAATATTTTAATCGTCTTTAACTCAAGAACCAATAAAGACTACTTAGTCGTAATAGTTTTCCTTTAAAATACGTTATAATATGTGCTTTAAGATATTTGTCAACGTAATTTAAATGTATAACTATGCCAAATTACAGTTTTGTAGTACCAAGAGTCCCCGAGTTAAACCTCCGACAGACAGACGAACATGGCGTAACTAAGTATAAGGGTTCCTTGTTGACTACGGAACCCTAAAAAGCATTTTATTTTATTTTATTCCAAATAATTCGGCAATATGCTGTTCCACAAGGGTAACTTCGATGTGGTTGCACCAGAAGGTGCTCTTACCAAGGTTGGCATGATTAGCCTTCGATTGCACTATTTTCTTTATATCTACATATGTCCATTGCGGTTTTCAGGTGTGGTGGGGCAGGAGCCTGTCTTATTCCGCGGGACTATCTTTGAAAACATATCGATAGGCTTTTCAGAAGCCACCAAAGAAGACGTGATCAAGGCTGCCACTACTGCATACGCTCATGAGTTTATTACTAATTTGCCTAATGTGAGTATACCTGCAAGTCCTGCAACACACCATAATTTATTTTTTCCTATGTAGGTAGTCCTAAAAAAACAGGTCAGGAGCGAGTTGGACTAGCGCACCGAGGGTTCCGTATTCAAGTCCGTACCTACTTCAAAAATATACCCTAATAAAAATAAGTTTTATTTACTACGTATTAATCCATTTTAGGTTGCCTAAATTTTTACGGTAATTTTTAAATGTCTATAAGTTTGAATTGTTTCAGATTTTTTGGCTCGTAAACATCAGAGATAAGGGGGGAACGGGAATTTTATGTACATTTTGGGTCATAAATCCGAAACTAAATGACTAAAAATTAATAAAAACAGTTTTAAAATGTGCAAATTGAGCCCTTTTATATGATACCCCATTTGCTATAATCACTTTACTTGCATTTTTAAACCCCCTTTTCCAATTTCCAATTACTTACTACTTAAATTTTTGGACTGACGGACGGACAGACAGAGGTCTCACCGTAAGGGCTCCTTTTTACAATTTTGGAACGGAACCCTAAAGACAACATACATATACCTACCTATCTTGTAGAATCTGCGTGTGTATATACAATAACATTATCTTTAGGGCTACAATACCGTGATCGGGGAGCGAGGTGCTTCGCTATCTGGCGGTCAGAAACAGCGCATTGCCATCGCGCGGTCGCTGCTCCGGGACCCGGCAGTGCTGCTGCTGGACGAGGCTACTTCGGCCCTGGATCCTCACTCGGAGCGACAAGTGCAAGCGGCTTTGGACAGCGCCAGCGTGGGCAGAACTACCGTCGTAGTGTCCCACAGGTATAATTGTATATATGCTATGCTATACTATGCTGAATGCCAGTGTTTTTCAATCTGTGGGTCCGGAGTCCTAGGGCCAAGCCAGGCTCTGAAGGGTGATATGGAGTCATTAGTTTGCGGTATGGTACTATTAGAAACGCCATTCTGGTAAAACGGGACGGTTGTGGGGTCAATCAAAACTTACACGATAGGGTTGTCAAAAGTAGCGAAGCGATATATAGCTCATTGACAAAATTGTAGAACGCATTGAGACTCAGAAAATGACACAAACTTTATTCACATTGCCGTAAGAATCATAACCGAAAATTTGCAAAGTGTAAAATCGTTTCTATCCACACCATTTTACGGTAATCTCCGGAACTACACATCAGATTTCAAAAATTCTTTCACCAACATTCATAGGCTTTCACAAAGGCTACGTTTTAAATATTCCCTGATATTTAATTTAATTTAATTTTAATACTTACCTGTTATAGCCTATAGGTATAAATAACACTTTTCGATGTATCTATTAGATTATCGACGATAGTGAACGCTGATCGCATCATATGTATGGACCAAGGAGCAATCGTTGAAAATGGCACACACGAGGAACTCATGAAAGCTAAAGGTATTATTGAATAATAAACTTAAGTACATACCTACCTATTCAAATAAGGTGTTTAAATTAATTTAAAAATTACACAAAAATACGTATATGTTAACAGGATTTTACTACAAGTTAGTGACCACTGACCATGAAGGTAAGGAACCAGATGTGATCGAAACATTGCCTGAAGAAGGCGACGGTGAAGGTGAGGCTGAGGATGCATTGGCCCTCGCTCCGCGAGCGGACGTCAAGCGGAGGTCCAACAGGCGGGTTCACAGACACCATTCTCTTAAAAAAGGTAAGCCAAAACGTAAGAAATAGGTGAAGCCTACCACCATGCACCATGGGCCATGTACTATTTTGCAAAATGGAACACTGACCCACCATAGAACCATTACACAGTGACGTTCAGATCAAACCGTGAGAAGGTGACACAGTTCTATGGTGGTCAGGGTTAATATTTGCCGATATAACCCATGGGTACCATTTTATCACCTAATGTTTTTTCTAGAATCTCACGATTGGATGACGCCCCGCGGTTCTATCAGTTCTGTGATGTCCACTGGTCTGATGAACTTCGTGTACAATGCGGATAATGAAAGTGATGAAGAAAAGGAGGAGGACGACGTTAGTTGCACTAGCGAGTAGCGTTAGAGTTTTAACTATTCCTCGTCATAAAGAACTGCTTTTAAATATACCAACTTCCTGTTCTTCTCAATCCTAAACAACGAATTCACAGCATAACGAACTATTTGCCTTAGCCTTTTAACAAAACCGAAATATTACCTCGTTATTTTATTATCAGTGATGAATAGTTACAGCAAGAAAAATGTATTCGTATCTCACTTAAACGCACCTACTAACATTATAAATGTAAAAGTTATTCTTTATGTTTCTTTATATACCTACTGCTAATTTCGAGTAGCTATACTAACAGGTACTAGGTACCTACATTTATGAATAATTCTCACACCCTTACCTACATTCTTCATTTTTTGTTGTGCCTTCCAATTACCCTTCCTTCCTAGCCTAGCCTAGCCTTCAGGCTGGCCATCAACTTCGTATTCTTGTCATGTGCGAGGCGGTACAATTTCAAAATCTGCTCTCTTATTTACATACGAACCCTTTAAATAAACAAACCTAAAATTTAAAATAATTTAGGAAAAAATGAAGCCCGTGAGTGATTGGCAACTGCTTAAGTTAAATGCGCCGGAGTGGCCTTACCTTGTGGTAGGCTCCATCGCCGCGTTCGTCCAGGGCGCGTGCTTCCCCGCGTTCGCGCTCCTTTTTGGCTTTACCGGAGGGGTAAGCGTAAATTAACTCTGTTAACTGATTAAAGACAATTTGTACAACTCATAATAAGATACTTTAATTATTGCAGATTTTTGTATTAAAAGATCATGACCGAATAAGATACCTAGCAGATTTATACTCGGGACTGTTTATTGTGGTCGCTGCCATCGCTGGGATTTCTATGTTCCTACAGAGCACCACCTTTACTAATGCTGGTTTAAAAATGACAACGAGATTGCGGCAACAGTACTTCAGTAGCTTACTTAAACAGGTAAGTTTAAATATTTTTAGTGTTAAAATTCAAAGTTCAAAATGTAATTTTTTTTTGTCCAGGAAGTTGGGTATTTTGATAGGGAAGCGAACACTGTAGGCGCTCTGTGTTCTCGACTGAGCGGTGACGCGGCGGAAGTACAAGGCGCCACGGGCCTTAGAATCGGCCTTATCCTACAAGGCCTGAGCTCTGTTCTAGTTGGCTTCATAATGGCATTTTGCTATAACTGGAAATTGACCCTCGTCAGCACCGCCTTCTTACCCCTAGTAAGTATATTGTCATCATACTACGAGTACATACTTACCGCTTCATAATATTAAAGTGCTAAAATTAAGAATGCAAATATTTAATTGAATAATTCCTAATTGGGACAGTCGAAATTTTTTTGTAATTTAGGTATTATCCGAAAACCATTTCAAGGATAGGGATTTTAAAGCCGTGGCTTTAATGTCCCACTAGCGTATCGTAGCGCACATTATGCATGCTAATCATTTATGAACAAATTCTAGATGGTTGGCAGCATCTGGCTCGAGGGCATTGTGTCCCAGAAGTCGCAGAGTGATGAGCGGAACGCTATGGAGTCGGCGACGGCCATCGCCACTGAGGCTATCATCAGCATTAAAACTGTGCAGAGCTTAGGTAACCTGGAACGTGCAAATTACTCGTACAAGTCCGTGAGCACTTAGAATAACATTCGGGTTTCGGGTAAAATAGTACGTAATCATGTAATAGAAAAAATTACAATATTTTACGGATTTAGTTGCAGTCCAACACCCAAAGAGTGCAGTCGTCTTTTTGGTCTTGAAATATAGAGTAGTTAATACTAACATAACTATTAGGTAGTATTTCATTTCATATTTTTCGACAATTTATTTTAATTGGGACACGTCTCAAAAAGGGTATTTCTGTAAATAGTAAATCACGGGAAATTATATATAATGTATGTAAACTTTTTAAAAGAAGCGGAAACTTTCAAGGAAAGTGATAATTGTAAATCTATACTAATAATTATATATATATATATATCTCTCTCTCTATTATAAAGAGGAAAGATTTATATTTTTGTATGTAACGAATAAACTCAAAAACTACTGGACTTAACGCGGTTTAAAATAAAAGTGTCTCGTCCTGACTTTTATATTACCTTTTATTACAAAGCGACTGTAGCGATGATCACATTTTTATAGCGATTTTATCAAGACGGGAAAAATATAAACTTAAAGTTGAAATATCCAATTTTTCTCTTCATAAGAACCTTCCTCGGACTTCAAGGAATATTTGAAAAAAAAAACTGAATTTTCCAAGGCGTTCTCAAGTTATCATTTATCATTAGATCGTCCACAGGCGTTTTATTTTTAAAAATTAAACGAACACTGCAGTTTCTTTCAGGTTTAGAGACATATTTCTTGGACAAGTTCAACGCTGGTTTGATAGAGTCGTGCGCTGCGGTGGCCAAGAAGACGCGCTGGCGCGGGCTGGTGCTGGGGCTAGGCATCTACGTGCCTTTCATGTCCTACTCTAGCGCCACGGTCTACGGCGCTGTGCTGGTGGCCTATGAGGGGCTGTCCTTCGAAACTGTGCTGCTGTAAGTTACTGGGAAACATGACTACTTGATACACTTTACATTCCAGAATAATCTCCGCGTATGAAATGTGTTCCGTAATTTTGTATTGAATAAATGAAAACAATACAAATACAAATAATACAAATATCTTTATTTTGCAAAAAATGTGGTATAAAAGATGGCCTTAACATTAAGAGTTTCACACACTTCACCAGTAATTGGCATGCAAAAGTAATGTTTAAGTCTAAGATTGCACAAAGACCTATATTAGCTACTAAATTATTTAAAAAGAAAGAAAAAAAAAAAAATTACCCTCACATACATACCACCATACCATACATACGGATACAACCTTAAAAATTAACAAAATACACATAACGTAACACTCACATAATATTTTATGATAAAATATAACATACATTTATTTAAAATAATCAAAATATTCATCAATAGAGTAAAAACATTCTTGTATTAACCATTTTTTAAGTTTACATTTAAATAATTTAAGTGGCAATTCTTTTATGTCATCTTGTAAACGGTTATATATAGAGATGGACATGCTATATGTGTTCCGGCTGTACAATTTCGTCCTCCTAGCAGGTATGACGAGTCGGTTTGGATACCTTGTGTTAAATTTATATGTATCTTTGTTGGTTTTATATAATGAATTGTGAACTTTTACAAATAGGCAAATTTCATAAATATACATACATGGCACAGTGAGCAATGGTGTAAAGTAATAATGTTTCACAGTTTACCGTACTCTCTTTTTTGCGATATTCGTATTAATAGCTTACTTGTAGTACATAGGTCGCAAGTGTGAATAAGTTAGTGAGATTAATAGGTACAGTTGTAAAGTTTACTTCTTCACTCAAGCACGTAAGTATTCTTACTTTTAAGTTACATTACGTATATTAAACTGCATGTCGTGTTTGTAGAGTTACCGAAGCGACTATGTACGGTGCGTACATGCTCGGCCAGTCGCTGGTGTATGCTCCCAGCTTCAACTCCGCTAAAGCCTGCGGGGCACGCATTCTAGCCGTTATCAACAGGGAACCAAAGGTCACGACAGAGCATGGAGTTAAAGACAAAAAAGACTGGGTAAGATTGCCTCGAGCACTTTGCAAAATTAAGCAAGTTGTGGGTAGGTATGTGATAAGCAGAACGCTAGAGTTCTAATATGTACATACAAGCAAGGTTATAAAAACTTAACTAACATTTAAAGGGAGCCACTGGAAACTTTAGCCTTAAGGATGTGGAGTTCAGCTACCCAACACGTCCGCATATACAAGTCCTAAAGGGCATGGAGCTGCAGGTGAAAGCGGGCAAGACGGTAGCACTGGTGGGCGCTTCTGGCTGTGGCAAGTCCACCGTACTGCAGTTGCTGCAACGGTTCTACGATCCTGATTCCGGCAATATTGTAAGCTCTCACAAGTAAACACGTTGACTTGCTCATCTAATTACTACCTTGTGTGTTCATACGTTTAGAGACAAACTTTTACTTTAAAAAATAAAACAATAATACTG
This sequence comes from Tortrix viridana, assembly GCA_963241965.1. Taxonomy (NCBI): domain Eukaryota; kingdom Metazoa; phylum Arthropoda; class Insecta; order Lepidoptera; family Tortricidae; genus Tortrix; species Tortrix viridana. The sequence continues at coordinate 11,867,464 of OY725171.1, forward strand.
GCAGCTGTTTACTAATTATTTTTTCAATTTTGGATTGGGAATGCTTGTGTGCAATTTGGATGTTTTTTATTATTCATTTCAATTACTTTTCTTGTGGGTCGTTTTCAAAAAAATTGTAGGTACATAGTTAAAGGCTTAATGAAAACAAAATCACGATCGCGTCCTTTGTGTAATGAAAGTTAAGGTGGACATTCACGGTCAGTTAAACTGATAAGTTGAACTGGTACATCCAAAAACTGACCGTGAATGTGAAATCTTAAGTTGAAATTATACGAACTGAAGGTCAGCTTCAGGATGTACGTCAGTTAACTGATCAGTTTAACTGACCGTGTATGTCCACCTTTAGTCATACAAACTATATGGGTAACTTTCGTTACACAAAGGAACCACTTAAGTTTTGTTTTAATTAGAGCCCTTAATTATGTAATTTTTTTTTGAAAATGACCGTCGTGATGTCGGAAACCAAAGAATTACGTGCGACTGTCATATCGCTACAAATATGGCGGGAAAAAACCAATGGAGATTTTCCGTGACTTAAAATGTTTTGGGATTAGCCGCAACTTTATATATTAAGTACACCATAAAACGATAACAGGGAGACTGATTCTCTGAAAGACCGCCAAAGGAGTGGTCGCCCGCGGTCTGTAAGGACGACTGCGAACATCAAAATAATCAGAGAGCGGCTTCGACGAAACCCATGTCACACCCAGAACAAACTCGCTCTGCAGACTTCTCTTGCTGCTTTCGCGTGTTTCGGTAAACAGAATACTGAAATAAGATCTCAAGGCGAAGGCTTACAGTCGTAGGAAAGTTCACTTCCTTAATGATCGCCTTCGTAAATTACGACGCGAACGTTGTCCGGTACTGCTTAAGAGACACTATCCAAAAAAGATACTCTTCACCGACGAAAAAATCTTCACGATGCGTCAAGGTGAAAGCAAAAAATTATCAAAATGACATTTTAGAAACTGTGGTGAAACCCCTGTCTAATACTTTATTTCATAACAAAGAATGGATTTTCCGGCAAGACAACACCAACCGATAAGGCTAATTTTAAAAATATAACTCATTTCTTAATTTTTTATGAACATTTTATTTCGTCTCAAAACTTATGAACACACGAAGTAATTTATTGGAGAATAAATATTTGACTTTGACTTTGATTGTTCAAAACGCATCACAACGTCTGCCAATAGGAATTAGATGGCCGAGATATCCGCAGTTCATTGACCTTGGCCCGACTAAGAAAGCAGCTTGGAGTAGTACAACAGGAGCCAGTGCTCTTCGACCGCACTCTGGGAGAAAATATCGCTTACGGGGACAACAGCAGAAAAGTCACCATGTTTGAAATAATAGCAGCTGCAAAAGCTGCAAATATTCACAGCTTCATAGTCTCTTTGCCGAAGGTATGTGTTGTATTCGTGAAGGAGTTGATATTAAGCACATTAAGGGGAGACTGTAACTGGGGAAATATTTTATCAGGGTTACGACACGCCTCTTGGGTCGAACGGCGCGCAGCTGTCGGGCGGACAGAAGCAGCGCGTGTGCATTGCGCGCGCGCTCATCCGCTCGCCGCGGCTGCTGCTGCTCGACGAGGCCACCTCTGCGCTCGACGCCAGCAGCGAGCGGGTAAATACTTTTTCACTTCTCCTATTCGAAAAAAAGGCCTTTATAGCCCGTTTAGAGGGAGCAAAACTCGTTTTTGCTCCCTCTTAATTTATATTTTTTAATTTTTCATTTCAGCCCTGCCGACAGGGAGCAAAATCGATTTTGCTCCCTGCTGTCAAGTGATGATTATGGCCTAATGATGATGCTAAGTGCTAAGCCATTGTCAAGTTCCTCATTTAGTGAAACCACAGATATAAGAATAATTAAAATATGACATATAAGCGTTCTACGCACAGAATAAGTACCTGCTTAGAAACCGGACAATAAGAAACAGCTAAGGACGTATACATATTTGACCTTTTTCTATTTATAGCATTCATAACAATTTAGAAAGAGATGTCCTTATAGGTATTTTTCGTTTTCCTTCGTGTTGTCACAAGGATCTGTCAACGCCAGTGTTGTTGCTGAGTCGATAATAATATCGATATCGATTCAATTTCGCAGTTGTAATTTGTTCTAATGATTTAAGGGCTGATTTTTCTAATTCCCAAATAAAAGCATCTGGCAGTAAAAGTTATCACTTTGCCTGTTTTACGAGCTTTGCAATGAACTTGCAATGTTCCAATGTTTATAAAAATAAGTAACTTCTCCATTTATAATTTTTTTTGGTCTTGATAATTTAACAATGACAGTGAAAAAAATACAGTTGTCAATAATAAAAACTTGTCCAAAAAAATTTTTTTTGACAGCAGCTTTTCGTCATATGAATGAATTCATTTGCTGTTTCTTATAGTCCGCTTTCTATGCAGGTACTTATTCTGTGGTACTATACACCAGAGACACCACAGAACACTAAAAAAAACAAATTTTAGAACGGTGTTCAAGGTGGCTGCTTCGTTAGGAGTTCAAAAAGCGCGCTATTTTTCTTCATTGAGCGCTGAAGGTTTAATAAAATGTATTGTCTCCTTGAACGCGTTACTGCATCACACAATGTATTTATGTATACGTAATATGGTATCAATATACTTTTTGTTTATTTTATGTAATTATTTGTTTTTTTTTTATTAAATGTATGGTTGATCTTTTACTTACTTATTTATTGGAATGATTTATTGTCTTTTACTTTCTTATTGGATGAATAGTTCTTCTCATAGGAGAAGTGAAAAGAAGAGTGTATTACACGGTAGCAAAATTATTTCTATCTCGGGCGTGGCGGTTTGAATCCCTCACTATATACGCTCAGGATCCCATATTAGAATCCCTCGCTACGCTCGGGATTCTATTCTGGAATCCATCACTTCTTTCGGGATTCAACACGCTAACCCTCGATGAAATATTGCATTTTGCTCCCTTGTAATACAATCTACAATTTCAAGATTGGAGTTAGTTGGAAATGAAAAGATTTAATCGTATCAATATGCCCCTAAGCAAACTACACAATATATTATCTATCCACAACTGACCAACCCAAAATAGGTCATACTCCGTATCGTATACGTTTTCTTTTTCAGGCTGTTTCAGAAGCACTTGAAAAGGCAGCGAAAGGCCGAACATGTATCTCCATTGCCCATCGTCTCTCCACCGTCAAAGACGCCGACCTTATCTGCGTTGTAGATAAAGGTAGTACTTATAGCCCTTTAAAGCTTAAAGCTGCTTTTCCACCGGCGAGGTGAGAAGAGGATTGGATTGGAGTGAATTGAAATTAATATAGCAATACTTCAATTCTCTTCTAGCGCATCTTCGGTGGAAACGGTCTGGATTGGCGAGGATGTGCGAGACGAGTATTAAAGTATTTATTTGTTGTTGTAAGTAATATTGAACCGTATAACTTAGTATTATTAACTCTGCAACGGAAACCTAATTCTCGTCTTACCTACCTCGCCTCCCTCGCCGGTGGAAAAGCCCCTTGTTCCTAAATATCAACTTAAGATTCGTAGGAACCGTTAGCTACTGATGCTGATTTTTTAGGGATCTTAGTATGTATTTATCTATTTGTTGCCTGGTACCCATAATATGCGAGGTTAAAAAACTTTGTTAATTGTGCAGGTAAAATCGTGGAAAAAGGCACTCACGCCGAATTACTGACGCTGCAGGGCCCGTACTGGCGCATGTGCAAAGGGCAACACGTGTCTTAGACATGGCTACCGACTCGGACTCCATGCATGAAAATGTACAGTAATTAGTAAATAAAATAAATAAATAAAATAAATAAATAAAAGAACACAATTTTTTTCTAAAAATATATTGTTTGATTTCTAAAAGAGCGGATGTGACAAGATATGCCTGAATCGATTGTCAACCTTTGCCTATGATTGGCACCGGCGATAAAAAAAACACGTTTTGACAGAGCCAATAAAGGTGTCAGTTGGTAGCCGACTGCACGCAGCAGCGGCAGACGACGTGTCGCCGCGACACTACTGGTTTCTATGTATTTGTATGAGAGCGACGTGTAGCAACGTAGGGAATTTCATAGAAACACGTCATAGAAATTACGGACGGATTAGCTAGCATTACGGACTACAGCGATACCCCCCTTCCGTAGCCTGGGCCGCTCGTGCCACTTGCTTCTAACCGCTCACAGATACAGGGTTATAGTAAAGAAATATTTATATTCAAAATCATATCATAATATATTAAAGAACCAGATGACAAAAATAGTCAGGTTTGTAACAAAGATTTAGGAAGACTGGACCACATTATTGTTGTTATGACGATCAATTTGCTAGAAACTCTACAACATAACAAAGAATTAATACACTTCACATCACCAAACAACTCATAATAAAATTTATATAATTATATATAATTAACATTATGACAAACAAACGCAATCAAAACAACGTATAACTTTAACATAAATATACACATAGAAATATCAAAATCCATAACTGTTTTTAACGTACTTACAAACCTTTTTATAAATATTATTGATGCGTGGTTCAATGTATACTTACAAAATAACAAAATAAATATACACCGTGTTGTTTTATTATTACCTCGAAATACCAGATAAATCGTTATTATTGTCAAATTTGTAATTTGTTTTTAACTTTTTAAATAATAATTAATGCAAATTGAATCGACGGAATAATCATTTTCTTATTCAGGGCGAATATTTTCAATCTCCAGATTACACTTCCAAATTGGATAAACCGGCCCTTAAAAATAACACGGTGTAATAGAATGACAAAGTATGTTTGAAACAAATAAAATGTAAAATCATCAGAACCTAACAATAATAAGCTCATGTTGAGAATATACAAAATATTTGACACATTTTGCGTTATACTTAACTCTAAACATTCCCTGTCACTACTAGACTTAATTATTTCTATTCCATTTGTATACAATGGTATTCAGCGATATTTTTAGGATGAAAAAAGGCATTTCGTTATTTACTAAGAACAGGGACTGTAAAGTCCAGCTTATTCGATTAATTTATTATAGCTGCAAGGAAGAAAGTATTACCGGTATAACCTAAGTGTTTTCAATCTATGACGTCTCGTCCTACTACTTCGTTTTACGTAGGTACATCGAAACATAACGCCTTATTATTAATACGTAGGGTAGATATGGAAGACAAACGCCAAACAAAAATGACGTTAAAATTTATGTTCCACCTCCCACATTCTAAATCTAAAAGGTCTCATTACCCGACTGCGAGTAGCAAAAAGAAGGGTAACGTGGTTAACAGTCTATGTACGTATGTATTTGACCGAAAATCGAGTGTTCCACTCTAGCTCAAACTAAACTAATAGATTCGAAACTTATTGGGCCGATTATAATAAATGGGGTGTTGGGTTTTAGTTTTTGAGGTTAGGTTGGGTTATTTTGAGAGTTGTTATCAAAACAAAATCAATAGTCATTATAAATATCTAGGGCAAACGGTCAAATTATCTTGAAACGTTTATTCAGTCTATTCAACTCTATTTTTGCCACATAATTATTTATATAATACAGTATACATACTTTCACCAATGAGAAAAGTCAAGTTATGCTGTCGTTAGTTAGAATTTTATAGACAATAGTGAAGGCGTCATGAAGGCTAATTTAAAACTGCAAAATATTTAACAAGGTTGGTTTAGTAAAAAAAAATACATTCCTCCAGTCATGACAGTGAAACCTCCTCGACTTTAAAATTCTACAATTGTTTCCTTTTGAAAATAAAACAAGGTACCTTATTACCCATAACATACTGTATAAAAATAATGTCTTAATGACACATATTGAAAGGGACTAGATCATCGGCACGGGAAACTACTCAATCCCTATTATTCAAATGTACAATTTGGAACTGCTGTTAATTTGAAAATCTATCTTCTAATATTGAACTCACGTAATGAACTTTACTAATGTCACCTAATTATTTTGGTGAATGTAGCTGTACAATTACCTAACTGCTTACACTGTTATACTTACTTACTATATATGTGTAAATGAATATCATCTTTATTAATAAACGGCATATGTCATCTATTTACATAGACAATACACTGACACCTGTTACCGGTTTTAATTTGATTACATATGGGCGGTTTAAAAAAAAAGTGTACTTAATTAGGGACTAAAATTAAGAAACTGTAACTTTTCCATTGCGGTACGAAAATTAACTATACTCATATAAGACAAAACGTGGTATCTGGTGGTATCGTGGATGGAACTCGACAAGTATGACACTCAGTTAAATGTAAGGTAACCGTACTTTTGGACGTTTTTGTAATAAAATTAAGAATCATTAAAGAAGGGTAAATTTAACATTTATTATTGAGTTATTGTATTAAACTGCCCGTCATCGACTGAACACAAACACTGATTTTGTATTACTTCTTGAATGTCACCCTGTATACCTTCGCTAGATCGTTCATCACGAAATCGTGATACCTACAATTACTTGACTTGATGAAGTCAGTATGGCAAAGTAGGAATCTATTGTAAAATTAAATAATTACAAAAAAAAACATTGTTTTTACCTCGTTTTAAAAAAACGGATAAATAAAGTATTTTAAGTACCATATTGTCGTACTGTCTTTCATTTCTGAGCAACTTGAAAGTTTCAAGTCTGTAGCTCATCAAGAATTTACTTTAAAATCGATTCCTAAACTTGTACCGAACAGACAAACAAACAGGCAGACGGACAATAAAGTTAATAAAAACGTGGTAAAAACATACATAAACATAGTGGGGCCAAAAAGTACATAACTAAAATTATTTTTACCGGCAACACTTATTTTTTCTATAATAAAAGTACTTTAGAATTTCAAAGAATTAGGAAAAACGATTTCAACATAGAAAGTGGCGCCTCATTTTTTCCCATGCTTTTAGGTCACACAATTATATTAAGTAATATTTTAGATCAAAACACATCTGCGTAAAACCCCCATTGAAAAAAACAACTTAAAAGCACTCCTTCCACCTTTTTATGGCGTACTCAACGTTGAACATGCGTCACTTGGACGACTGGAAAACAACGTCGTGTTTAATTATGCAAGCTACGAAAGGGCAACAAAATGATTATCGAACTCAACGACAAAAAATAACAAAATATGCGCTTAAAGCCTTAAAATATATCTCTTTGACCGACTTCATTATCAATACATATCTATGAGACTAATAATCAAGTAAATATAACAATAATATAAAGAACTATCACATAATTTTTCATTGGTATTGGCACACAAGCTGTAGGTAGGTTTTAATTATATTGGCAAATTGTACTTCTCTCAAACTTAGCTCTTAAGAGGGTTAGACATATCCTTGGTACAGATAGACCGCTTACAGCGTTCACACCTATTGTTACTAGGTTATACCTATTGTTACTCCTTACCCTATACTTAACAACAGTTTTTACAACATTTTTTTACTAATGTAGCCATCTAAGGTTCCTAAAGACGGCAGACGCGCAAGTCCTTGCCGTTTATTCGTTAAAAAATCCATTAGCACTGCGATAGCCGCCGGAAGCTTCATTTGATTTGAACATCATAAATATCATACTTAATGTCTATCACAATCAAATGCTACGTTTATGTACGCAGGCAGAAACGGATCAGCGCCGCGTTCTTATTTTATACATATTATACCGTCGGAAAATAGATGACAAATAGAAAGCTGTCATTCCTGAGTATCGGTTTCCTATATCAGTGCCAGGCTGCCTGATTTTCATACAGAGTACGCGATACAGAGTTCTAGCACTTAATATTAACAATGCGGCGTTAAGGCACATCCCAGATGATACCCTTACTTAAGTAATTAGCTTAGTGGTCTAAGTACATTATGTATCAATAGCGACGGTGATCATTAAATTAAGGGTCGCTTTCTCTGTACCATTTGAGGCCCGAGAATGTACTGTAGTAATCTTCCCGAGGGTTTGAGCGGAGCGCCTCACTGCGGCAAGTGCGGGTGGCCGGGCGGCGGCTGCGGCGGGTATCGGTTCATCACCTGCCTCCCTTGATCCTCGAACACTATCTCAGCCGGCAAGCGCGGGGCACTTTGCATCTCTTCGTTCAAGAACGCAGTCGGCACCTGGAACGTTAGTAAAGTAAGAGATGGTAGTCAGTAGGTGCGTAGGTTTTCCTGTGAGATGTACAAAGTAGCATTGATCGTTTGATTAGGGGGAAGTTACTCCCAATGTATGGTTCCCTTGGAATCTTATCTGGTTTTACGACCTATGAACTCGGCTTTCCAGCTCGGCATAAAAATTTTCCGGCGTTTTATATTTTTATAACTGACCCATTATTCATCACATGTTACTATTATTTTCTAAAAACACTATTTTTTCTGACGCGATAACAAAGAACAACAAATACTCCATCTGTCCTTTCGATTCTATTCCGAAAGTTCATGTGGCACACACTTCTCCAATTTTTTGTAAAACCAAATTCATTCATTCGTCTTTCTACCGTAGTTCTATGTACAGAAAACCTCTGATAATTCAACAGTTATTTGTTCATCATTTAATGTAGCGTACTCTAAATCCTCTTCAGAAAACTTTGAAGGCCATCCTGATCGCAGTTTATCTTCGCAGCTTTATCTCCTTTGCCGATTTTTCGATACCAACGACAACATGTGCACAGCACCCTCCCCGTGCACCTTGAAAATATTTCGACAGGCTTCAGCAGCATTTTGACCTTTATCAAACTCATAAAGTAAACAATGTCGGATATGGTGTTTGCTACACGACATGTTGACTCATCAACAATTTGATTAGGACTAAGCTAGGATTACGTACATGCAGGCTATTTATAACTTGCATCGTCTAGTATATTATGACGCAATATTGCATCATTTTATTATTGCGTACCATTTTTTTTTTAACTTGGAATAAGCTACTTGAAAAACGGGTAGAACTTTTGCACACACCTAATATATAATTCAATAGCGACCCGCCATCGCTTCGCTTCGGTTAAAGTTCCCCTTCTCATTTCCCCCCCTTAAAGTTGTAATATCAAATGTTTCTCTTCACAAGAACTTTCCTCGGCCTTCAAGATTATTTGAAATAAAAATTTGCCAAATTGACCCAGCCGTTCTCGAGTTTTGCGCTTAGCAACACATTTAGGTATTCATTTTTATTTATATAGATATAGATTAATTGGCCTAAGGAAGCCTAGTCATTATTATCAAATATTAATAATAAGAAAAAAAGATGAAAAAGATCTACCAAGGACATTCATAAACCTATACCTTTTACTTTTTATCCGATCAAGTCACAGTAACCTATTTTCGAACAACAATAATAACAATAATAGTTTACGTGACGGCTGCGTAATTGACATTACGCAGTCGCGTACAATACTTTATCTACACTCATATTGTAAATCCATAAGAAGGATCTGATAAAGAAACGAGGGGACATATGATTTATTAGTTAAGATTTTATAAAGTATAATGGAATCTACAGTCGCGACGGTCCTGGAGAGTTTGAAGTATACGGTACATTAAAGAATCTTTATACTTAGAGTCAGCGTGACCAGCTCTAAAGTCAAGTGTTTTAAAACGAACTTTGTATCCTTTTTATTCTCTCAATATTAACTGCATGATTCCAGACCGCACAAGCAAATTCGAGATGACTGCGGACAAAACTGTGGAAGAGAATTTTATAAGTAAGACTATTTCTAAATGGTTTGCTTACACGCAGTATGAAACATAATTGCGTATATGCTTTTTTTCTATAACTGAGAATTTCGAGTTCATAATAACACCGAAATCACGAATCTAAGTCACTCACCTCAGAAAACTGTTACTAGAAGAGAAATTAAAATCTCTAGTCTTTTTCTTAGAAAAGTTAATAAAAATATATTTTTTAAAGTTTCGAAATAATTTATTGTATTTACAAAAAGTTTTGAAATTAATTAAAACTTCTTGCCGCAAAAAACAATCTTCAATAGAGTTTATGACTTTAAAAATCTTTGCGTCATCTGCGTAAAGTAATACATTAGAGTGTTTAATATAGTTGTTTATATCATTAATAAAAAGCGTAAATAATAAAGGGACCCTTGGGGCACTCCGGAACTAATGGATTTCCAAAAATGTATAATGGAAATTGAAGATAAACACTGCTGCTACCGATTCTCAATTAAAAAGATAGAATAACACAACCCATGACACATTTAATTTTTTTTTTGAAAAATATGGCAGAGTTGCCACAGTTTACACAGTCAATTAAGCATTTAAATAGTGTGTATGAGAAATATCAAAGCTTTCGTTTTCTCTTTACACTAAGGATACGAGAAGTTTCCGTTCATAATTCTGCCTTATCACTTAAACCTGGCAGCAAACGTCAATTGATTGTTTTGATTCTAAGTGTTCTAATTGAGTGTAAAAATGGCACTTTAAAACATTGTTAATTAGCGAACCTGAACTCGCTCTATTGGGTATAAAACTCTCTCAATTAAATTAATCGATAATATCATTTTCAACGACAAGAATATTTCGAAAAAAAAAAATCATGACAACTATTTGTCACACAATCTCGTATTTTCACCGGAAGTGCTTTTCGTCAGAAAAGACAATTGTGATTTCAACATAAAAAAAGCTTGTAAAAATAAATAATTGTTGTTTCAATTTCAATGGGTGCATATAGGAAAAGATCACGACTTTACAGCGTTCCGCTTGGTGTTTAAATACTTACGTTAGGCAAGGGCTGCAGCATGCCGAGGCGGGCCAGTAGCAGCTGCTCCTTGACCTGGCGCAGCTCCTCCTGCTGGCGTACGATCATCTGCTGCAGCTTCTCGTGCTTCTGCTGCAACTGCTCCTGCCACGGCCACTAGCCACCGGCACAGGATAAGAGACATATCATTACTAATGATCGTTATCAACGTGCACTTTTCGTAGCAAAGGGTATGGTTGGCAGAAAAAACAAATACAAGGTGGGCCAAAAGAAATCACCCTATTGGAAGATGCTCTCATTTTTGCAAATGGTCGCCAATGTCAAATCTGTTTTGACATTTGTGGACTTGACAGATGCAAAATACAAGTGAACAAGCCATGGAGCGATACACTCCCCAAGAACGCGGAATAATCGTGTCTATTTTTTTGCGTAACAATTCGTCTGTGGTGTTGGCGCAGCGCGAATTCCGTCGCCGATTCCCCGGCCGTCAGACACCGACTGCGCAAACACTGCGCCGTTTGGCCACCAACCTTGAAGAGTATGGGACCACACGAGACGTTGCCAAGAGTGGCCGGCCCCGGAGCGCCCGTTCTTCCGAGAATATCGCCGCTGTTGCCGAGGATGTCGAGCTGTCGGCGGAAACATCAACCAGACGCCGTGCCACGCAATTAGCCATCAGACGGACGTCCCTAAGGCGAATTTTGGTCAAAGACCTGCGCATGTTCCCATACAAAGTCCAGTCCGTGCATCAGCAGCTGCCTGCCGACCGCCAAACGCGCGTAACCTACGCCCAAGCCATTCTCAATCTCGAGGAAGAAGTGGACGATTTTTCGACCAAAATCATAATGAGCGATGAGGCTCATTTCCACCTCAGCGGGTACGTGAACAAGCAAAACTATCGCTTCTGGGGCACCGAAAATCCACGAGTGATGCACGAGGAGCCATTACACCCGCTCAAAGTGACTGCATGGTGCGCTGTTCACGCTGGATGAGTCATTGGGCCATTTTTTTTCGAGAATGCCGCTGGCCATACGACAACAGTGGACGGTGCGCGCTATAGGGCCATGTTGACCGAGTTTTTTCTGCCGCAATTGGACGAATTAGGACCGAACGACATGTGGTTCCAACAGGACGGAGCAACGGCACACACTGCGCGAGCCACAACCGATATTCTCAAGGCGGCGTTCCCGGGTCGCCTCATCTCTCGTTTTGGCGATTTGCACTGGCCCGCAAGATCACCCGATTTAAGCGTTCCAGACTTTTTTTTGTGGGGTTTTTTGAAGTCCCGTGTTTACGTGAACAAGCCCGAGACTCTGGAAGCCCTCAAGGACAACATTCGACACGAGTGCGAGAATCTGTCGCCCGAAGTTCTCGCCGAAGTGATGAAAAATGCCATAAAACGAGCCCGTATGACAATCAATTGCGCCCATTTGGCCGATATAATCTTCTCGACTTGACCAATAAAATTCTAAAGGTTTAAATTAATATAATAAAAAAACAGAATCCAAGTTTTTCATTTAGAAAAAAAAAGAGAGTCAAACAACATCGGATGACTTCTTTTGGCCCACCTTGTACATTTGGATGTTCACTATAAATACTACCTTCTTAGGATTACACCTCTAGATAAGTATAACATCTTTACGGTACAAAACCTTTTCTGCCCTAATATATTTTTAAAACAATATACGTCAAATGACATTAATTTATGTCATAAAAATACAACTCTAAATGAAAATGTAATTACATTACGCGAAGTGTTCATTTTAATCTAAATAATCTAATACACATCGTATCTAGAGTTGATATTCAAGTATTTCAAGTGGAGTCCTAATAAAGTGCAATCGCATTATTTACATTCACAGTATGGATTTAACACAATACCCGGACTTTATAATGACGGACGAAGGCACGCGATGTACTATTTGCAATGTCAATATTAAAAGGAAAAAACAATATAAATAAGCACCTAAAGTCAAAATCTCATCTAAATAAAATAAGCGATTCATACTCGCATTCTAAGCTACAACAAAGCTTAAAAGACAACCCTGATTTTGAAGTCAAAGACAGTAAGTTATTTTGTAAATTATGTGATTCGAAATTTTATCCCTCTTTATTTAGTATTAAGTGATAAGTGATTATAAATATGTATATAAATCTCATAATTTGTGAAATATATAATGTTTCAAATGCTTGTGTATTTGTTTTTTTGTCAACCATACTTTGCTACCAATACAGAACGTTAATAACGATCACTAATCATGACGAAGCTGGTAATTGTATGTACAGTACAGGGGCCATACAGGACCAGAGATATATTTTACTGATACAGTATTCTTTAACTGCCTGGAACTTGGCAAGCTTCGGCAGTTCATAATACAGCCTCAGTACTCGAAAGAAAATGTATGTGTATAGAAAATAGAAATAGAAAATATCTTTATTTGTTTCTGATAACATATATCACATCCATGGCTGAGATCTCCTTTTAAGTAAGATAATACCTGTGCCAGGAGACCCCGCTCTTCTATATCACGCTTTTATTCTACACAGAGACAAAAACTAATCTAAGAGTAAACAATTATAAACATTGAAGGAAAAGTGCGTGCGTGCGTGCGTGCGTGCGTGTGTGTGTGTGTGTGTGTTAGGTAGTTAACATCCGCTCTGTCTCCTCATAACTAAGCTCCTTAATCCAAGTGATAATGTTTTTTTTGCAATCATAAATAACTTTAGGGTAAAGTTGCAGTTCTTTATTAAGTTTGTTGTATAACATAGAAGATTGTTTTCTTAACTGACGTGCGGCAAAACTGATTTTGTTGGGTATATAGGTACGACATTATGATTCCTTCTTTTACTTAGAAGCGTCGGGTCATAATGCAAGTTTTTGTGAGTAAGAAGAACTATTTGTAATATGTATAATTGTCTAACGCTTAATAAATTATTTTCTAAGTATAGTTGATCGGTAGGGAAACGGAATGGTTTAAAAAGGGCAACTTTTAATAAGGAACGCTGAGCTCTGTATATGTATGAGCTGTGTATGTGTATGTATATATAATATCAAGTATATTTATTATCTGACTTAATTATTTTTTCCAGTCCACAAAGTCGCCTGTCACTCAAATTAACGTACCTCGGTTGCGATAATGTACGTAGAATTATTTAGGTTCAATCGAAATATCACACACTTGTGATATTATATTTACAGATAGTTCCTTAGTGTTTATCTTAAGATATTGTCAATTCAATAGCTTGAGCTTCCAGAAACATTTCCAACATAACGATAGGTTAATTTTAAGGAAATGTATTTGTAACTTAGCTAGTCTGAAACCGATGTAACGGTATTCTCACCTGTATTTGGGCTTGATCAGGGGTGATGATGACAGGCAGCGGCTGGATGGGGAGCGGCAGGACGCCCTGCACCGCCTGCACGCCCGGCGTGGCCATGGCGCCCATGGGCCCGACGGCGCCCAGCGGCGCCAGCGCGCCCACAGCGCCAACAGCACCCATCACACCAACCGCGCCTACCGCGTCGACTGCGCCGACCGCGTTCACGTACGGCTCCGGGTCTAGGTACTGTGCCCCCATGTCGCACTGCGGCACGAGACTCGACTCGTATTTCATCTGCTGGAACGTCATCACTGTACCATGACCCATTCCATATAATCCATGAATGTGTGGCGTTCGATTCTAAAAAAAACTACACATTAATAATCAGAGCCCGGAATTTTCTTGGCAAAACAAAAGACTGTTGCAATCTAGCTAGTGTTATAAACACTTTTATATCGAGTATTATTATATTTAAAAAAATATGCCGTTATATTTACATTACTTTATAATCATTCACGACAGTTGTTTTATACATATGTTGTATGTGTTATTCCATCTAAATCTTAACTATACTTTATCATATCAAGTAATAAAACAACCCGTCGGGTAACTAAGAGGTAAACCTTTGAATGAAGTGACTATACTACCTCATTGTAAATAATATACACTGATTATCAACTCCTATCACTATCGATGCTATCACAAACCAAATAAAATGTCATGTGCTGCTGTGTGTACTGACGTGGATTTCGAAGAAGAAATTGCATGTGTTTCTATATAATTTTATACAAACCTCACGTAAAATGTAATTTATGTAAATATTTTAATTTTAAATTTTAATTGAATTTAATGTGTAAAGATAAAATTTAATGTAATTTGATTTGATTTAGTTTAATTGAATATAATTCAATTTAATTTTTAGTTAATTGTTATTGAAGTGTGTGTTGTAATTTAATTTATTTAATTTATTTTAATTTCTCACATATGTAAATCTATGGGTTTTAAGTTGTCTGAAATAAAAAGATCTATTCTATTCTATAAAATGTTTTTTTATTTTATTTCGTGTACCGTTTCTTTTTCTTCTATTACATAACTATCGATATATTGATAAAAAAATATTTCTAACACTAGCTAAATTGCGACAGTCTTTTGTTTGGCCGCGAAAATTCCGGGCTCTGTTAATAATATTTGTTTTATGATGATTGCTAATAGATGACACCACATCTGAAGTTTTCTAATTAGTGTTTAAATGTTTGTCAGAGTTTAATCTTGTGTAGTATATTGTGGAAGGCCTTTTCCTCGAAAATATAAACAGGGTTGAAAGATGATAATGGTGATAACCGTATCCTGTCATTTTACTAAAAACGTTTCACAAGCTAATTAGGGTAGAACACTATAGGTTAGGTTAGGTTAGTTTTATAAAAATCCTGAAATATTTACGGTTTCAGAGAAAAAAAAAAGCGGTTTGCCAAATGATGTGTTTGTGAAATGAATCAGTTTGTGAAATGTTGCTTATGAAATGATGATAAACCGGTGATAACATTGACCTTCCCATGTACTACTCGTAGCACCAGTTGTAAGCGAAAATATTACCCAAATTTTGTAAATGTAGAAAAAAAATCGCCTCGGTCAAGTCAGAGATGTGTGATTTTACGTGAAAACGCCACGTATTGTATTTTATTTTATTTTATCGTTTAGTGAACACTTGACTTCCTAATTTGTATATTAAATCGTTAGAAATGATCTAATAAAAATTTAAATGACGTAGATTAAACAAAATTCATTTCGAGACTAATAATGTCTTTAAAATTACATTTTTATTAATCACTAAGAAAAGATGATTAATATTCAGCGACTTGTTATTGGTTACCATGGTTACGCTTAATATAGATAATACTAGCTTTTGCCCGCGACTACGTCCGCGAAGAAGTCATTTTTATAGTCGTTTATGCAAACTACCACCCCCCATTTAATTTCCTTACATTTTATATGCTCCAATATATTTGATGCTAAGTGTATATGCAAACATATTTGTCAGTTTACCTCTCGTGCACTGTTCCTATGCGACGACCGCGATTCTCCAGACAGCGAGGCGGTATCGGACCCCGGCGCGTAACGGACCGAGGCCGTGTCGGAACCGGACGCGTACCGGACTGACAGCGATTCGGACGGCGCGTAGCGGACCGACGCGCAGTCGGAGCCGGGCGTGTAGCGAGTGCACGAGCGAGGCCACGGGGCGAGGGTTTTGGGCGCCGGGCCCGCCGTGCCCATTGTCACCGTGCCGACCGTGCTCGTTGCCGACCCAGACTTTACAGACGGAACCTGCCAAATTATTATTGTATCTCAAGATTCAATCGAACCAAAAAAAAGTAATCGAAAGATTATCGTTTAAGCCTTCCGACTTATTATTCGCAAACACGACACACGTAACTAAAGCGTTCTCTTAACACAATTTCCATTTCAAAATCTGGTATTATAGGAATTTGGTTTTAAAGAGAACAAGGTGTTTTGGAAATCTGTTACTTATAAAAAAGTCTGGTATTTTGGGAATATGGTATTTCGAGAATCCGGTATAGCCATAATTTGATAGTTGTTTTTTTAGCCACATTTTTTATGACTAGGGCTGGGATATCACACTTACAATGTTATGTTTGGACACAGTTAGGTACAGAATAAATATTCTAATTTTAATTTTCAATATTGACCTGCGACATAGCCAGGTAAGACGAGCCGTAGGGCTCGCTTGCCTCTGACATGTAGGGCGACAAGTCCCGCATGGACTCCTCGGCCGGGACCTCCTTCATGGAGGTCCGGGCTTGTTCCTCATTGCCTGTTTCTGCTTCGGCAATCTCTTGCTTCTCACTCTTAGCAACATCGGCATAACTATAACAAACGCAAACGAACATGAAATAATATATTTCCTTATTTATTAATTTTTATATAAAGAGTAATAATAAAAGAAACATACTTGACTACTCGATGTGTACACACAACGAACTCCGGTTTAGAATTCCATTGATGATAAGTAATATAAAATCGCGTCTGCAACCATATCCACTGTTGGCCCTTTGTGAGAAACCGGTAGTAGCAGGAGGTCAGCTCTCCTTTTTGCATCACTGAAAAAATGTGACTATGAATATTAAATATATTTTGTTTATATCTGGTCAATATACTCATGTCATATTATTAATTGCTAATTGATAAAGCCAAATAGGGGACCCTATTATTGGCCTCTTACCAGTTAATGGCAGAATGAACTTTATTTCAAGGTAGACGCGTTAATTGTAGAATGACTTGGTGCCAATACATCACATTTATCAGCACCGATTCGCATTTTCGAAAACCACCGAACAACCGACACTTTAGTGGTTTTTAAAATATACGCAAAGTTTGAGGTAGAGATTACCTGCTGAATATACACGTTTGGTTAGATTTTTAATCAAAAAGGTCTATATATAACACATACCATTAATAAGTTAAATTTTTAACGATTAAATTACCCAAATGGTTTTAGATTTAGCATCATTTGTAATTTTATAAAATGTTGTGAATTGAGTGTTTAACCCTACGTACGAGTAAGAACAACACAAATAATGTGTACAACGTCGTGTTTGTGGTTTAAGCAGTGTAAGAAAAAAATATGTGATTTCGTTTGCAAATAGTGTTGGCCACACCGGCAGCAATCCAAATCTGGACTGAGCAGTCCCGTTGCAATTCACGCTCGTTCTTCAGTCTACATAATTGGATTCGGTGAATCGAACGTTCTGCGAAATTGGATTAGTCAAAATTTTGGTAGGTATAGCAAAAATTACGCACGTGCTTCATGGCAAGTAACAACTTTCTCGAGGTCATCAAAGTGGTAATAGTCATAGCCGGAGGTGCCGAGCACCTCGAAGGGCAGGTAGCCGATGATGGGCGGCGCGCGGTGGTCGAGGAAGAGGAACTTCCACTCCAGGCTATGACGCGAGGTGAACTCGCTGGCCGCCGCGAGCGACACGTCGCGGATCAGCTGCGGCGTGTACAGCCGGCCCGTGCACACGAACAAGACCCTGCCGATAAAACATGGCGCTCATTCTCCACAGTCATAGGCAAGTCAAGTCATCGACATTATAATTGCATTCGCCGAACGCTTATTAACGGCTCGCATATTTAAAAACACCGGTCAAGCTCCGTAACATCACACAAAAGTGCGAGTCGGACTCGCACACCGGGGATTTCGTATTTAAGTTTGTTTTTGATATGGTTCGCATCAAAACTAATTCTAGAGTGTTAGTCCATTTTAGGTTACCTAAGTTTTAACAATCGTTTTCAAAGAATTTTGTTAAAGTCTTCGTCAAACAGCCAGCATGGCGAAGCGTGACGGTAGCGTAGCGCGTTCTTTCTTAGCGCGACAGTCACACTGCAGGAAAACGTCGCGTCGGGCTAAGAACACGCTGCGCGCTGCGTATTCTGTGCGCGACTTTAGCGTAATTCTATCGTAATCTCGATCCAGGTAAGTCCCTTAATAACCAAATTTTTGTAGTTTTTATGGCCCGGATTATTCTCTCCGTCACAAAAATTAACTATACTGCTAAGACAAATGGTGGTATCTCAGATAAAACTCCTGTCGTAAGTGCAAATATAATAACGAACGAGGATTGAATCTGCTTCGATTATTGTATTTGAGATACCGCCTATTGGCGTATAAGGGCGGCATATATAAATTTATGACTAATTTTGTGTGACATATTGAAAAAAATACCGTTGTCAATTTTAGTCTTTAACTTTGCATACTTTTTTAACCGCCCTGGCAGTTTTCATTTAAATTATTATGTCCGCCAGCATTAATGCCATTTAAAAATAAAGGGTCGTACAAAAAGTGTTTTTAAAGTACTTATCAAACAGCCCTCGTAATTCTCAGGCATCATACCGAGCTGATTTTTTACAAAGTACTAATTAGTTAAAACCTGGTGAGTTAAAGCTGAGCTAACATAAAATTTGAGTGTAACCTGCAGAATGTATCAGACATAAATTGAATTTTATTTAGAATATAATTATAATTTTGTTTATTATCTGACAATTCCGATGGTAATACACATATCGTGTTGGATACTAGGTTTAACTAAGACTCGACAGACAGTGTAGGTCGATAATTAAACGTCGACATTTCCTTATCACTATTGAAATTACTACATCACACTTTATACCTGTCAAACTAGTTCATCTAAATAAAAATTCTACTATAGAAGTGAAGTCAATTTGCTGATGAGAAGGGCTGATTTACCTGGACTCCGGTTCCGTTCGATACACGTCTTCGTCGTCGAGTTGCTCAGTATTTGTTCCTAAAAATAAATATTTCATATAGAAACCATTCGATGCATGTATAGTTTATGTACGTACGCTAGATGGGTAAAATGCAGAATGGTTGTACATCACAGAGTATGATATCTCCCATTAAAAACGGATATCAAATATATCATACACCATGCCCCGGATGAACCCAAAGGATTTTTACAGTGCATTTCTGAGCTCATAGGGAGCTAAAAATGTTATATGAACTTCGGTCCAATGAATAATATGTTAGCGTATGGTTAGCGTGATAAGCATAGATTATTACAAAGCAGGATTTATTTAGAAGTGTCACTCATAAATCCGTGTTAAATTCTGAATAACCTAAAGGCTTGGCTCACTTGTACCGTATATAAGATATTATATATCTCTATACAAATTGGCGCAAAACATAAGTTACAATTAAATTAGTGCATCAGATAAATATAAATAAAATGGGTCAATATCGGGTGGCATAATGATTGTTTGACCTAATGTATCACAGTCGAAAATAATTTGGTCGAAAACGTTTTTTTTTCAATTGAAAGGGATTTTATAAGAATTATTAATATTATTATAGAACTAACCTTAGGTCAAACAATTTTATGCGTATCAATGGGCTCCCAAATAATATAAATGACAACTTAGTGCCCGCCCGAAAACAAGACCGAATTGAGCCTACTTTATACGATATTTTCAACTCCAAATTATAAAGCATGAGTTGCAATTTTGAAATGTTGTCAATTTAAATGCATTTGTTTGTACCTTAAGTAGGTATATATACCAGAAAAGTTCAAGGCTAACAATACGATAAACTGCAGTTGATGCAGCTGCTGACGGGGCGGGGAGCTAGTGCATTATAAAACTGATTGGCGCAAAAAAGCGTATTTCTGCTCGCGTACTATAAACCGCTAATATACAGTACCTCATACGATTACCTACAGTCGAGGGCAGAAAGATGTATACACTTTTTCACCTTATTCCATTGTAATAAGGTCCAAAAGTGTAAACATCTTTCTGTCCTCGACTGTACAAATGTGACTCACTAAAATTGACAACCAATCAAGAACTGGCTGACCAATTGTATTGCTATTATTCAATTCGTTAGCTGATTTTTTCCAAAGATGTGGAATGTCGGTTGACAACTTGAAAAGTTGGGGAAGGTCAGCAGTCTGTAGGGCCTCAGCAAATTTCCGCGACTGAACCATCTCAACTTTCTTTTTATATACGAGTAGTATTTTTATCGTTGTCTAGTACCCATAGTACAAGTTCAGAGCTTAGTTTGGGACTAGTTCATGTATGAGATTGTCCCCTGATATTTATTATAAAGAGGTAAAATTGTTTGTTTGTTTATATATTCGGGTAAATCTCTGAAACTACTGAATATATTTCAAAAATTCTTTCAGTAGTATTAAATAGAACGCCACATTATAGTCACGGTACATCTATACTGCTTTTCAACCACACCTGCGGGCTTAACATGCATGAACTAGATAAACTTTGACAGGTGCTAGGAAAATGAATACAACTATTACATATTTTAACGTAAGACTTAACGTTTAAGGTTTAAAATAAAAGTGTCTCGTCCTAACTTTTATTACCATTTATTACTAAGCGACTATAGCGATTTTCACATTTTTATAGCGATTTTATCAAGACAGGACACTTTTATTTTAAACCTTAAGCGTTAAGACTTAACGCTATACGCTTAACGTTAGATTATGTAATAGATGTATTGATTTCCTAAGCCCGCGGGCCAGTTGTATGTTTCGTCAGTTGACAACCAAAACGTATTAAATAACTAGTCAGGTGTTCAATTTGGTTCGTACTTACGAAAGTGTCCATTGAACTCAATTAATTCGTATGTGCTTTCATCTCTGAAATCCAGCGTACCGCGTCGCAGGTGACATTGGAAACGTATCTCGTTACCTACAAAGTACAATTAATATAAAGGATTACTTTAGTGATACTCAGGATTAAAATAAAGTTTAATTTAAACCATAAAACTGGATTCACGTCACAACGTGACACGGCACGGTGTAACGTGAATTCAGCTTAATAAAATAACAGACTATAATTTACTAGCATTTGCCCGTCTCTGACCGCGTAGTAATCGTGTATCTCTCTTCCCTAGGGAACAATTAAATTTTCCGAGATCAAAAGTATCCTGTGTTAATCCAGTATATACTGGCTGTGTGGCAAACTTTATCGAAATCCATTTAGCCGTTTATGCGTGACTGAAATACAAACATACAACCTTACAAATTTTCACGTTTATAATATAAGTAGGATTACTGTTTCCATCAACTACCACGTTAGGAATTATTAAATAACTACGTACTTTATTACAATTTATTTCTTATCAAAATGTGTATATGCATAAGTCGATAAATAAATACTACTCCAAACTTATGAATTCACTGGCGTGATAGCCACTGTTTATTTGCAGTCTTGGAGTAATATAAACTGCTATTTCTTTTGTATGCTATATTTAATAAATAAGGGCACTCATTTATAAAGTGAAAATCTCACAAACCTAAAGAATAAAATTTTCATATCAGATGAGTTTCTCCTTTTTATCGATTGCGTTATCGAGCGATATAAATTTGAAGGGCAGGGAAACTCATCCTCCCCTAGATATATAGTAAAACTATAGAACCTTAAAGCACGGCAGCATAGTTATACATACTTAATTAAGGACACAACGCAAAGCTCGCACAAACTCTACAGTAAAATCGTTTGTCATTGACGGCTCTGGAAAGCAGACAGGCATAAAATACATTTTGGTAAGTTTTGGTACCTTATAAATAATTTCATGAGTTATTCTTAATTGTCTGAGGCCTAACCTTGTAACAACAAACACAAACTGTAAGATTGTTTAATCTTGGTGATGAATTAGGGTGGAACGGACCCGTTTCAAAACGTGTAACCTGCTTGTATTACAAGCGGAAATATTTTTTTTTCAACAATACACATTGAAAATAAACTTCTACTTGAAATACAAGTTACAAGCATCCGTGCAACGGGTCCCAGGCTATAATGTACCTAATGGCAAATTTCGACCTCACGGAAATCTTAACACAAGCGTCTCGCCTTTACGTCACGATGTGTGACACCAATGACCTTCTATGACACCCTTAAAGCAATTTAGCGAAAGACAAAGTAGGTAACTTTATTTTATGAGATTTGTCGCAGTAACGCGCACGCGTTACATAGCCGCAGAAAATTGTAAATACGAATCGCCATACGCAGCTAAATTAGCAACTTTAATTATGAGCAAGAGCATTTGTATCCCAATCGTCAAAAAATTATGTTTATCTGTTTAACTATAAGTATCGCCGTCTAGTGTACCCGTACCACAGGGGAGCCGTGCTTAGGGCTCCAACCATCAGTGGTGGTTGAGTGTACAACACATGATCATCATTATTATTAATTAGACATTGATAAAGGTAAAACAACATTCATGTTGGTATATAATAGAGATTTCTCAACACAAGTGAATGAGTAGGTATAAGAGTAGTAGGTAATGCACAACGAGCAGCAGTAGGGGCAAAGCTAGGACAGTTTATTAATGTGACACAGATCTGCAATAAGATAATTACATAAACAACTCTGAGGTATCACACCCGCTGCGCATTGATTGGTGCCATTATTGCATAAACTATGCTCCAAGCAATTGAAGACTAGACCTTGAATAGCTGTAACATAAGGCAGGTGCTGTGTTGCACCAAACAGCAATAACAGATAACAACGATGCATTGCTTTATATAACATTTGTCACATTAGTAAAAGTACCTGGCAGACCGAGCGTCGTTCGGGTCGAAACCGAGTTTTCCCGAAGATGACACCTGGACAGATCGATTTCTTGACCCATAAAACCTCTATTCCGCGATTTTCATCAAATTCGTTAGCCGTTCTCGAGAGCGTGATTACAAATATACTAGCATCGCTCGTATAATAGTATAGGGTAAAATCGCATATGCATTGTGTACAGTCGACCAAATATGTGGTCTTCCACCCTAAGGATGAAATCTATTAGCACATCATGAAAATAATAAGGTTGATAAGACGCGTTTGTCAGTTTGAAGGACCGAGTTACGTGACTTTTTAATTTAACAGGAAGTTGTGCCAAAATTGAAAGACCATTTATTTGGCCGACTGTACATATATATCCCTTAAATTTAAATTAAATGTATGAAATTGCATGAGCAAGAAAATCCTAATTTTTTTTAATGTTTCTGCACCGCCACTTATAATATAATACAAAATTCAGTAGTTTTATAGATTAATTAAACTACCTTACTTCTTTTTTAAGATTTATTTAAAAAGTTAGCTGTTACTTACCTTGACCTACTCTTAGTATAGAGTCCACGGCAGTTCTAGGACCCTGAAGTAAATTATACAAATTTGGCCGATCATCCTCGAAAGCTAAATCGAAAATGCTCTTATTTACCACATCCGCCTGAAAGCAATAAAACGGATTTCTCAGAATAAGAATTACAAACTAACATCACGTTTTAAAGTACGCCTCGCCTTGAAGAAAAACTTTTACGACGACGTTTTTTTTCACTAGCACCATTTTTAGGGCGCCCGACGGGGCCCTGTTACTAAGCCTCCGTTGTCCGTCCGTCCGTCCGTCCGTCCGTCCTAACTTCAATGAGCTGTATCATTTGAACCGTAAAAGATAGATCGATATTATTCAATGTTTTATTTGTATTTGTTCCATCGTAAAAACGGTAATACATACAAGCGTCAAATTTGATATAATTAAATAACAAACCCTATAGAAAAACAAGAAATACTAAAAACCGCCCAAATGTGTACGGAACCCTCAGTGCGCGAGTCCGACTCGCACTTGACCGGTTTTTTTAATCTGGCTCTTTTGGACTTTACAAACTAACCCCCTTACTAATAAACGTTGAGTAACGGCTGAGTAGTTATACAATGCTTTGTCCTTATCTGTCGAATTCAAATGTCACAATGACAGATAAGGACAAAGCATTGTATAACTACTCAGCCGTTACTCAACGTTTATTAGTAAGGGGGTTAATATGCAGGGTTAGTTAATGATGAATTAAGGTAGTTTATAGGGTTCCGTACCAAATAGTAAAAAAGGAACCCTTATGGTGAGACTTCGGTGTCTGTCTGTCTGTCTGTGTGTCACAGCAACTACTGAAGCTATGAAATTGAAATTTGTCATAGTTGTATAACGTACGTCCCCGCATCTATTTATAAATAATAAAAAAATATAAAAAAAAGTTTATTAATTGGAAATGGGGTCTAAAAGGGGGGTTTAACAATTAAAGTAAAGTAATTATAGTAAATGAAAGGGCTTGATTTGCACAATTATTAAAATTACATTTTTAGTCATTTAGTTTCGGATTTATGACCAAAATTATACAAAAAATTACCGTCCCCTATTTTCTCTGAAGTTTACCTATATTTTATAGGAAAATAAACAGTTTCCGAAATATTATCAAAGTCGTTTAAAAATTACTGTTAAAATTTATGCAACCTGAAATGCAAATTAACACGAAGTAATTAAAACTTATTTTAATAGGGTATATTTTTAAAATACGGGCTAAAACACGGAACCCTCGGTACGCGGGTCCAACTCGGTTTTTTTAAATAGTTTAAACAAAAAAAGATTGCTGTTTTTTACTCTAGGTGGCTTAAAAGTTTTAGTAAGAAACTCGATTTTGAAGAAATAATACTACCATTTTTTTATTTCACTGTGTACGAGACATGAAATAAAAATGATAATGCTTTTTAAAAGACGTACCTACTTAGACGATAATTTAGAAAATTATCATGGACGTAGGCCGAACGACCTACAATAACGACCACTCCTGAATCACTCTCGATCAATACTGAAGTATGCTTCACCTTGGAGGATAATGTCGACTTTTAGCACTTGAACCACTATTCCAACCTGATCCTTTTGGACCATCCAAACGAAATTCGCAGGGTTAAATTATGACATATCGAGGGAGTTATTTAAATAATTTACAGAAAAAATATTTGGTGGTTTCTTTACTTTACGTGCCTTCAAAGTTTTATTAAGAAATTCGGTTTAGGAAAACGAATACAACTATTAATTTTTATTTTAGTATGCACGATACTTGAATTAATGCCAAACGAAAGACCCCTTGTTGGACTACTTCCAGAAAAAATCACGGTTTGACCAAACGGTTATGGTACAGTCGCGGAATTTATTCAAAAATCTGGATTTTGCTGAAAATTTCACAAAATTCCCAATAACTCGGAAACTAATGAAAATAGCTGAACATACGTGGGTATTTCGGATCGGGCTAGATAATGAGGTATCTAGATTTTCTTTTTTATAGCCAACTCGTGGGCCACCCTGTTTAAGCCTCGGCGGAAACTGGGACTGCCTGACTCGTATTTTAACAATGCTAACCACCCCGTCAGGCAATCCCCTACTTTCCGGGCCTCTTAAATATTGTAATATTAATATAATTTTTTATGTCCTTTAACATTTATTTCTTTGTGATGTTGGTTACAAATACTTTTATCACTTCTTTAGAAAGAGACGACATAGACTCTATGTCAATGAGTTTGATATCCAGAAGACCACACATAATACCTACTACTTCTAGGTCTAAACCTGGTACGAAAATCGTAAAAGCGACTTTTCTAATGAACCCTTCTACTATAAACTCAACTCAACACTATAACAACATTTACACTTTAATAGGTATACCTTTATATTTCAAGTCAATTTTATAAGCAGGATAAATCAATTTACTTTTAAGATAAAATTAATTACCACACTGTGACCAAGCAATGATGTTATACTCTCTGAAACATAGTGAATATGTCCTGTAGCAGAAAAAACCATGACAAATCCTTCAAGTGCTTCAAGAACTAGATAAGTGAATTCCTCATTAGATAAAAATCCTGGTTTCCAGTCTTCCTGTATGTCATGTACCCGTGATCTTACTGTTATTTCTGGAACAAAACAATTTTGTTTTATTTTAAGCCTGCTGACCAAAAGTTCAGAAACTAGACCTGAAGTAATTAACATTCTTAACTCCTTGCGTCCTCAGAAATGCGCGAATATGTATTAAAATTTTAATTTCGAATTTAAGTACGCCATTAAAAGTGCTCTTTCTTTTATTTAGGTTGGACATGTTTTTCATTATTAATTTGTCAAACTTCGACCATTTTGAATGTGTAGTTGGCAATTCTTAGAAACATTAGTAAGACGTGTTTTCTTGTGATCGGCGAATTTTCAAGAGTTTTTCAGAGTGAAAATGACAGAGCAAAGAGTGTGTATGTTGTATGTAAATGCAGTACTGTGGTTGGAATGTTAGAGACCGCTTATGGAGAGTCTGCTATGAAGAAGACGGCAGTTTACGATTGGTATAAACGTTTCGACGAGGGTCGTGAAGATGTTGAAGATGACGAGAGGCATAGGCCCCCAAAAACATCAAAAGCAGTATCGCAAAGACATGGCACAGCAAATGTTGGATGAAGTTACGGATGACCCAGAACTGTTCAAACGAGTCATAACAGGTGACGAGTATTAAGTGTATGGATATGACGTAGAAATGAAGCTGCAATGCTGCAACCCCAGAGGAGCCGAGGCCCAAAAAAGCTCGTCAAGTTCAATCAAATGTCAAGGTCCTTATTACTGCTTTTTTTTATTGCAATGGGATTGTACATCATGAATTCCTACGGCCAGGTTGCACGGTTAACAAAGACTATTACTTAGAAGTTTACACCGTTTGCGTGAGGCCATCCGTACAAAAAGACCAGAATTTTGGAAAAACAACTCTTTCCAATTGCACCACGATAATGCACCCGCTCACACCTCGCGGCTAGTTCGTGATTTTTTGACAAAAAAATTTGACCACATTGATGCCTCACGCACCGTATTCGCCGGATTTGGCCCCATGCGACTTTTCCTGTTTCCAAAAATGAAGGACGGCGTTTTCCGACCATAGAGGAGACAAAAACTGAGTCACTGAAGGAACTGAAGGCCATATCAAAAAGTGCTTTCCATAAATGCTTCGAAGATTGGAAAAGACACTAGCAGAAGTGTATTATATACAGAGGTCTTCGAAGACTATCAATATGCCTATAAGAGTTGATAAAAATGTTGTCAATTACTGCCCTGCAAATTCCGATCATTATTGATGACCATTGTTTAAAGTTTCAAACCCTCTCAGCTACTTTACTACAAGCAAATGTTAAAATATTATCAGATTTTTCAGGTACCATAACCATGATTACTGTGATGAGAGGTCAATAGCAATGTTTGCTAGAGATAGACATTACCACAGCCGAAAGTGTTAATTCAATTACTTAATCGTTAAACTTACCATTATGATTCTTGAGAAAAGATATTGTAGATTTTAGAACTGTGGACTTATCCATTTTCCGGTTACTTGCTGACACCATGGTGCTAAGCTCATTCACTAACAGGTTGAACTGGTCTCGTCGCTTCTTTTCACTCATGTTTCGAGTTCTCCTAAATAAATTATTGAAGTCCAATTAATATTAAGTGTGTTTAAAATATAAATATCAAACAGAGAATACTTATATACAAAAACTAAATCCAAGACTCAGGATCAAAAACTCACACAAATATTTGCCCTTTCAGAACCAGAACCACTAGTTTTGTAAGCAGGGTTACTACCGTCTATACTAACTGCATCACATATTGATAACAGCAGCAATTTAAACAAAATATGTTTATGCTCTGTGCTGGAAAATGGAATAAGGTCCACCTTGACTAAGATGCCCGTCTCAAAATGTGACCAAAATTACAGTTTTTTAACACTTGACGTTTTTGTTTGATTAAAATGGCCCGACTCCACTACAGAGTCCTAATTATTTACCTAATGCAAAAACGTTTAATTTGAGCTGTAGAGGAAATCACATAGCTACCATTCAAATTACAAATATTATATTCCAATAACACGACAAAAATTAACTTACTAGTTCAACTGTGTACTTGCCTTTTTGAATCATCTTTGTCGTCTCCGTCGTCTTCCATTTTGATAATATTTACAAACTGGCCTAGGTCTCCAGAGTACGACGTTTACTAGTTAGGAATCTTTAACGTGCATAGAAAGTTTTCGTCATCGCCCGGAGTACGATGCAATCGAATAACATAACGAGATAATCTAGGCGACTTTGTATGTATGAGAGTAGATATTTTAGAAATGACCACCGTATTTTTAATACTGCATGCGTAGAACCGAAGACAACAGTGATAATCCACCAGTATATATAATTTAATAACCGCAGCCCTAAGGGCGCGAAAACACTAAACGAAATGTTATGTAACACTACAGCTAATATTCACATTACTAGAAATTCTAACAATATTATTTATTATTAACGTATTTTTAATTCTTTATCAAAATAGGTACACTAACTGACTGAAACGAATGTCTGGAGGAAAATCCACCATAGACAAACAAGCTGTACTTTAAAATCATTGCTGTCAATAAAGGGCTGCATACAGAGAGACGTCAATTAACTTTTAAGTTTGATTTAAAGTTGCTGCCGTCACTTTCTTTGCTATAGCAATAGAATAAGACGCAGCAACTTTAATGAAACTTAATAATAATTGACGTCTCTGAATGTGGTAGTAATTTGTTGACATCTTCGACCATTTCTATTGACCCCGAATTTATGAGTTATAATAATAATATGTATAGGTTTTTGAAGACATCGAATATTTTTTTATTGCTAATTCTAGAGGTGCTTGTCTATGGCTGTCAATTTGACACTGACAACATCATTCCCTCCCCCCTAACACAGACGAGTTCCCACCATCATAATTACTTTACTGACTTGACTTTTCACTCAGTTCAGATCAGTGCGTGGTTGTCGGTAGATGTGTTGGCAAATAGAAGTCTCAAACATAGTTTCTAAACAGAATTGGGTAACTGTAACATTTGGACTGAAATTGGACCATGTGGTCGCCTCCAAACGGGCGCCTGAGCTCGTTCACAACAACAACGGCAGAGGTAATATACTTTAAGATTAGTGTTCTCCCAAAATCCCTATGGACTAGGTATCGAAGATGAATTTTTCAAAGGAGTGATATGTTACGTAATTCTACGTGGCTTTAAGCTCCTGGTGAGCTAATAGAGACTATCACCCTTGCCACGTGGGTATTACGTAAGAAAATTATGTAAGGATGGAAGTTAGGGATGATGATTTTACCGCGCCGGCAGCGTCGATTGGCCGTTAATGTTTGAGTAATATCTTGCATGGTATTATATAATTTGTGTCCTAACGGTAGTTGGATATTTTTTAGTTATAGTAAATAATTAATTAATTGTGCCAGAGTACTTTGAAAAGTTGTGGGTTACGCATCGGACACGGCGGCGGCCGGCGAGAAGTGCGCAGCGACGTGCGCGTCGTGTGTAAACAAGTACCTACGGTACCGTAAACATAAATATCGCTCGGTGGCCGACACCGTGCGCCCGCGCTACCGGCCTATTTAGTGACTGATGACAAACCTCAAATACTGAAAAATTAAACAATTGCATAATTTGTTACATAATGTTGGATCAATCTCCTAACAGGATATAAATTAATTTGTCTACTTTTCAAATAACAAGCAATATTGAATCCAATTGGGTTATCAAGATAAATAGTGAGTGCATTTAAAAATATTAAGATGATAAGATAAGATTTTTTTTTAAACTTATAATATATTATAGACACAAACAGGGGTTCCCAAACTAGGTGCAGCCAGTATCTTGGGCAACCAGTTGATTTTTAAATGTACAGAAATCTTGCACTAATATTATAAGTAGGCAGTAGTGTTCTCTTAATAAGGTGTATTGTTAACTACAAGAATTTTTTGCAACCATACCAGTTGGAATTAAAAAAAAGTCAAAGCTACATATTTACAACACTGTCATTAATGAGGGCTATCATTTTAGTGTTCACTAGTTGGCTCCACTGTAGAGTAAGGTCCTGAAGTATAGCTTTTAAAGTTTGTTATTACGGGCGTGAAAACAGTTTACATTTAAATTATATTTAATACCTTTAATATACCTATACATATATATATACCTAAAAACAGTAAACAAACTAACTTCTGAATTAATTTTTCATTCAGCCTGCATAATTTTGCACCTCTTCCTTAGCTCTGGCATTGCACATTGCCTAGCATTGACCCATAACTCATACGTGCCATAATTAATATCAGGTATTGCAAAATATTCACTACATTGTTCTAATCAGAAAAAAACTGTGTCACCCACCCACAAACAGTGAAATTTGACTTTTCGGAGAACACGCTACACTAGTGCCTGTAGCGGGAAATTAACAGGCAATAGCCCTCATTAGGCTGCTTGTTTAAGTGGCACATAATTATTGTTTTTAGGGGTGATAATAATTACATATTACACAAGAATGTCTGTCTTTTGACCACCATGCCTGTGTTTCTATAATACTATTTTTCATTAAAATACCTACTTGACATTGGCAGAATTGTGCTGGGAATCAGTTACAGAGGCCATACTTACATAAGTAAATAATAATAAAAATTACACACAAAAGTCGTGATAGGGTTGAAATGTATCCAACAGGACCCCTCTAACATTATATTTAAAATTTTATAAAAATTTAGGTAGGCAATCAATACATAAAATTTGCCATATCTAATATCTAAGTATACAAATATAAATAAAAATGTTTGTTTAAAACTAAGTATCTACTTAATAGATTTTAATGCGTTTTTTTGCTTACACCTAAGGTGAATACAGGGAAGGATTTAGCCTAAGACAAAGTAGTTTGAGACAAATGTATTTGCTCAGCTAGTTCTTATGTTTTCTTTTGAAATTTACTTGTGCTTACACAATTGCTATGTGACAAAGACAGTCAGCATGCCTTATTTTATTTAATCAATAATGTAAACCAACAACAAACATATTAAAACAGTTTCAATTAAATTATAACTAATACTGATCTAATTAGTATGTAATCAACAGGCAAACACAACATTTGCAATTAGCTTATTTACTGGGTCATTACAGTATTAAAAAGTTATTAAAATGTAAAGTTACTAAAAGCCTTCTCTAAGATCATTTTTGCGTGACTACAATGTGGGTGAGCACCCTGACTAACGGTTACACAGAACACTTTCCCATTGTCTAAAATCCAACTCTTTATCCAGCTTATTTTCTTTAAATTACACTGGAGTGAGTTGGTATAAGGTAGGATTAAAGAGTGTTTAAGAAACGGCAAGCCTTAAAAACCTACTGTATACAGTATATTTGTGATATTGTCGTCTTTATAAGTTAATGACCATGTTTAAAAAGTTATAAGTTGTTTATATTACAGTACCGATCTACTTATCCAGTGATACTCGCGATGCTAAGACGAATCTAACGACACCTACTTTGTCGAAATCATCCCGTCCGTTCAGACTATGAGGGGACAAAAACCATACATATAAACAAACATACATACAGGCCAAACACTGTACCCTCCTTCTTCAGCAGTCAGGCTAAGTGTACCTCTGGGTAGATACATACATTCTGTGCTCTGGGTGTAGGTATATTGTGATTGTAGGAAAGGTAGTGGCAGAGTGATTTTCACAGGGTGCTAGGCTAGCATTCTTTCCCACTTGGAGGTAGTAGGTACCTACTCCCAATTAGAAAATATTGAGCTGTAAAAGTGTCATTTTCGCGTTACGTGTCCCCACCCCCTATATTCTACACTACAAATACTAAAAATCTGGAAAATGTCTTAAACATCAAACGAACTTGAAAGGAAAACTATCACTTCATTGGTCCTTGAGTTATTTGCGACTAAAATGTTTATACGCGTAGTATATAGGTAGATGGCTTTGAATAGAAAAGTGGCAAATATTTATGTTTTTTTGAGATTTTTGTTTGTTTGTGGTAATGGCGACACTGGGCATGGTCCGACATGCTCTTTCTTGCCCGGTTTTTCCAATGTATAGCCGGCAACAATAGCTGTCCTCTCTTCATATGCCAATGCCCAAATTTAGCCGGCAATAAGTTTCAGAAAAGTTTGCCCATTTAGTAGGACAAGTTATTTGCAAGCGATTCTGTGAGACAACTGAGCATATGGTATGTGTCTAATTAGATTACTCTAAAAGGTATTTTAGTTCGTCATAATATTTTCGGAATTCTAAATTCTGAGCGCGGCTTATAGAACTTGCCTGCGGTGTTTGTCTCTCGGCCCCCTATAAAAAAACGTTTTGAACGAATATCAAGCAAATTAAAGTTCTGCTAGCGTTTCTGGAATTAAAATTAAACTATGAGTCATGCCGGGGTACTATTGCAGTAATAACCCTAAACAAAGCACTACATTGACATTATCAGTGCATGAACGGAACATGATCGCGTTACGAATCAAACACTTCAAGCTATTTAATTGTATTGTTACCATTTTAAATACAACTAAATCTATTAATTACGTCAGGTCTGTCTGCTGCTGGTGCTAGTGCAGTATTTTACGATTAAAAAAACGTTACGACTTAAATAACAAATAAATCATTTTTAAGAATGGGAGATTAATGGGCAATAAATAAAAAAATAGTGTGGCCGAAAGTAACAATATACGAAAATATAGTCTTTCATGACTCTCGGAAATTAAAGTCAAGCTTTAGTTGAAGTAATTAAATTTAACTTAATAAACGTGTTTTTGTTTTCACGTAAACCAATTTCGTGCATTATAGAATTAATTCCGAGAAAACTTGTTCTGTTACAATAATTTGTTTATTCTTCAACGGTAGTTAGGTCGGTTGTTCGAAATCTCCCTTTTTCTGATGAAACTACATATTGTCTTTGAGGATTACACGGTAATTGTACGTAGGTAGAACCAGTGCAACCGCGGTACAAGCATGCGCTACAGAGTCAGTGTGCCAGTAGGTCGCGTTATATAAGACACCGCTTACTCGTGGCTTTGCGTAAGACCCGTTGCGAGCCGCTCCAACCCCAGACGATGATTGTGTTCAATGCCGTATTTTATGTAAGCGTTTAGTTGACGTATCGCTATATGTAATTACCTGCCCGTAATATCACAAACATTAAATAATGATTGAACATACGTTTGCCGCTAAACCTGGAAGAGAAAACCTAAAAGCGTTATAACAAGAATTAATCAAATACATGCACTGTACGCTATGTGATAATAAGAGGCTTTAGCCTAATGCCCACTTTTGGGCTTTAATGTTCCTGTAATAGACAAATGAGTTTTTCGCCGCGAACTCATCCGACGAGGTCATCTCGGCTCACCTCGCTCCAGCCGTCTCGCTGGTTTGATGTTTTATTCAATTGAAATTGTAGACGTGGTGCGGTTAGCTAAGGTCGCTGCAGAAAATCAATAGCGTGCAATTAAACGCGTCTAGGTTATTCAACCAAAAAACCGTACTTAACTATTGCACAGCCTAGGTGAACATTTGAGTCACGTAATGAATAGAAGTTACTTTTTCATAGATTGAGTAGTACCTACTTTCATAGTCTATGGATTTGGGTTCAATTTTTTGAATACTTTTTATTCTGAGAGTAAATCTTTTACAGGTTCTGCAAAATGTCCAATCAGAGCCTCATGGTACAGTGGAAACTGTACACTGTATTACAAGAAGAAATTATCAGAACCGCTCCTTGCGACGAGTAGCTCGCAGCGAGCCGCTATACAGGAGATCAGAAGTCAGACAGCAGCCCTACTTGACCTCGAGCGCTAGTCAGCGCCACAACAAGTTAGCACACGACATTATTCATAAACAAGAGCTGGCTTTAGACTTGCAGATTACAAATGACGATATTCAAGCTGCGACAATATTGATGTTATTCGCCAAACGGCACTTGAACATATATTATGACAAAGCTTGCAATAATTCGCCTAGATTAAAATGTGTGAGTTCGAGCAAAAATAATCATCGATCTGAGGACTACGTGGTGCCACCGGGCTGGTTGCAAAGTCTGTACAGACAACCACGATTGAGGTTGATGCGAATTCTACAAAGTCTGACGATTCCTCCTTTCGCTTCGCCGCGAGATAGGCAAAGATGGAAGAACGAGCTGAATATGAACTTGATAATGTCTTGCATGATGCTGAGGCGGATCGTGCCGAGGATACCGGTGCCGGTGGTACTACAGCAGGCCATGCACGTAGCGGAACAGCTGGTGCAGTTAGCGAGGCGCAAGAAAATGCCGCACGAGCGGCACGTGACCTGCGGCGACTGCGGCCTGCTGCCCGTGCTGCCCGTCACCGGCCAGTGCGGCCACACGCGCTGCCTTGAGTGAGCACCCTATTTTATAGCAACCTTCTCTTTGTTCTTTAAAATCGCTGTTGATTTTATGACTAATTAAGTGAAGACCGAAATAAAACCATGAATGTGTGCCATTTTGTAGATGTATTCGGAACAACGCTACGTGTACTTGTGGGGTGCCGGCTCCCCAGGAAATGCACGTAGACACTTGCGTCCAATACCTCATCGGGAAACTACTAGCCAACAAGCAATCTTCAAGGTAGGTAAAAAGCCTGTAAAAAATATGTCGTTTTATTGTTTTGCTAAACCTATGCGCTAAACCTCCTCATAATGCTTACGTACTTATTGTAGTTGAGAAAACAAAACAAACGTGAAGTTAAAACAAAAACCTAGTCATATATTTAAAAATATATATTAATACCTATCATTGAGATGAGGGTGTTTATTCACCCTATTTGAGGAGTTCAGAACCTGAAAGGGTCTGTTCCGATAGGAAACGGCCTCACGGCCAAATTCTCAATTTGAAAAAATGTTAAAATATCAATTAACTTTAATGTAGCGAGTCCTGTAACTGTCCTTAGGCCAACCAACTTGATGCTATAAGTATGTCTTTGATAATATTACTGTTTTCTTGAGATGTCTGAAATTTTAAAAAATATCATTATAATTAAAAACATTTTCACTGCCACTTGATTATGTACTGACGTAATCACCATTAAAACCTCCTTTTTCATCAAAAGTATTCAAAGAGAACACACTCCTCCTCACCCCCTTTGGTGCTTACATAATACTTAAAATTCACCCCATTGCCATCACGTCACAATTCGATTATAGGTACAAAGTTGACGAGTTCATACATTAATGAGCTTCATAATATCAAAATCTTCATAGACAAGCTAATGCATGTACACCCAATCGTCACGTGTCACTGTTAGATTTGTAAAATAAGGGCCATCTGGTTTGGCCTGTCGTATCCAAATAAGATATTTTAAAACGATCAAAATTAATAAACGGTTGCTGGTTCTTGTCCTACCACTCCAAGTGTAATCATCACGTATTTTCGCGTTGAATCCATATTAATATTAATGCCATTGAAATCATTGACCTGTATTAAATATCTCTGGACAAGTTATCTCGTATAAGTGGAAGCAGTTTATTCCGTTGAAGCAACACAAGCTCCTAATGGGCAGTGAACTAAATGGTCATGGCAGGCAGATTGTCTGAACTGAATTTGAATTGTATCGCAAATTATAATGTTATTTATCACCTAAAATCCCAAACGCCGCTAGAGTTGAAAACAAGTCATTGATTTTTGATTCCGAAATACCTTTATTTTGTTATTTTCATTATACCTACATGTTTGTATCTAGTGTTAAAGGCGGAAATGACGGGATGACTTACTGTCGCACTCAGAGACGTCAATTAATATTTAAGTTTGATTAAAGTTGCTGCGTCTTATTCTATTGCTATAGCAAAGAAAGTGACAGCAGCAACTTTAATCAAACTTAAAAGTTAATTGACATCTCTGAGTGCGGCCGTTAGACGCTCTCTTAAAAGATTGGCCCGCCTAAAGGAGTGGGACACAACAATAGGCTAATATAATATGTATTTAATAATCTTTATCTAGCACCGTGTCCAAATATATATAAGTATATAACAAGAATGACTCACGTATTTATATCAATAAGATATCAGTGAAGCTGATTTCTTTTGGATATTTATTATTTGAATGTTTGTTACTTGTGGCATGCAGATTGCAGATAGTCCGTAACCTGGATCAACACGGGATAATTTCTGATCAGGAAATTTAACAGGTACCGACGCGAGTAAAAGCTAGTAGTTATAATAATAAAAAATCTTCGCGGTTTTATTATTTTCGCTCACCACACAACCAACGAACGATTGTGGAATAAAAATATTTACAGAGCTCATTTCAACGAAATATTATGAGATTTGAGAGCCGTTTCCCTCGTAAAACGTAAACGAGTTTAAGAAATTTAGCAGGAACTCTTTTTTCGTATCAAATCATATCAAATATCTTCAAAATAATTAATGTAGTATTTAAATTTCAAAATCGCAGAATAAAGTAACTTCATATATTGCGATCAATATTTAAAAGAGTTGACGTAATTGTCAGAAGTTCGCGACAAAAGGTTTCAAAACTTAATTAGAATTCTGTGA
The DNA here is from genome assembly GCA_963241965.1 of Tortrix viridana. Taxonomy (NCBI): domain Eukaryota; kingdom Metazoa; phylum Arthropoda; class Insecta; order Lepidoptera; family Tortricidae; genus Tortrix; species Tortrix viridana. Next base: position 11,904,225 of record OY725171.1, read on the forward strand.
TATAATATGATGCATTTAAACTAGTGCCAACCATAGGTATCTCGTGGCGATATTGACTCTTGATATTTATTTAAATGAATCGTGTGCATGCAACTGCATTAATGGTTAATACTGGCGCGATACTTAGCAACATTGTTATTTGAGATGAGACTTTCGGTGTAGGTACACTTAGAATAATAATAACACATAGAAACCTAGTCCGCGCACCAAATGTGTAACCACTTAAACTAAACCATTTTGGCATACTCAGCGATCGGCGCCTGTCAGTCACAATCACGTCACACAGCGTCAACAGCTCCCGGGTTTTAATTCAAAATGACGGTTTGCGCAATAAATAAGTGCGATATTACGTCTCATAAATTAAATAAACATGGTATAATCACATTCCACTCGAAAGCACTTCGTTTTGACTGGTCGTTTTACGTAAAACATTCAACAAAATACCATATTTTTTACAAACGCCGATACACGGCAATTTTGTCAGTATCACGGAACTTTTCCCCCTGAATTCTAACTTCAATCACTTGGGTAACCTCGCTTCGCATTTTTGCCAATTTAACTTCCGATTTCTGTCCAATTTCCTGTACGATTAACATTTTTATATGGAAAATTTGAATTACCGGGCAGTAAGTACAAAATCTAATTGATAATCCTATGTTTTCTGGGGAAACTCAACCCGCTAGCACCATTATTTGTTTACTTGTCGTGCGTAAGTACGCGTTGATTACGCCTACATGAATCCATTTTGTGCTTCACTTCTGACGTGTTGGTTGTTGGAAACTATCATTCTAAGGGTGTACATTGGGGTACAAGGGTGTAATTTTATTCACCACTAGCGATCCGCCCCGACTTCGCACGGGTGCAGTTATCCAAAAAAAATCTTTCATACAAACATTGTCCTGACAATTACGAACACAACAAGAAAAAAATCAGCCAAATCGGTCGAGCCGTTCTCGAGTGATGCGCTTGCATTCATTCGGCAATTGATTTTTATTTATATAGATTAAGTCATTATTTCTAAAATAACCTTGTTGAATAGTACTCGTAAATGAGAATTTTTCTCCCCATAGAGCTACCGTGCGGGCGTCGAAGCGACCACCTGTTGGCGGGAAACTACTGCACGACTTTGTCCGCACTATATACAACAGGGCTATACAAGGTCAGTGTGTAAGCTAGGTGAACATCTGCTTTCCACGTTTTTAACTTTGTTTCAATTTCTGAGAATTGTGTAATGTTTTTGTTTTGCATGTGAGTAAATATAGCACGCAGATACCTGCCTATTTAATTTGCTTTGCGCTTTATCATTGTTGCAAAATTGAATTCGGCTTTGCTTCAAATGCCTGTTGAGAGGTTTCTCTTCTTTCTGTGGGGTTTTTATTTCGGTTTCCTGTTAAATTAGTCCTAACTTCGAGAAGTTTATAAACAACACAACGCTTACATAAATAATCATTGTTTATTTTTGGGTTACAATAGAAGTATGTAATTGTGAAAGAGTGGCGTAAAAGTTAAAATAAAAATTGCGTTGAGTCAATTATTTAAACAATCTGCGAAGTTTGATGACGCACTGTGGAGATAGACGACGAGAAACCGATGTTGACTAATTTATTAGCTGTTGTGCGTCTTGTGAGTAGTCATAGCATATTTCTCACAGCAGTGATACCCCTGATATGATGATGCCTTTCGAAAGTGGTGTTTTTGCCGCGCAAACGTGGCGTCGAGCGCACACATGCGGGCTATACCACTTACTTTCTTTACTATCGACATTCTGACACTGACTTTATATCTTCAATAATTACATTTTTTGTGTACATGTCTCATACAGCCTTAGCCTTTGCTTTAAACTTTGACCCTCAAATTCTGACGCTGTAGTGGTCCAAGTCAACGCATTTAAAAAGAGCTCCGAGCGACTAGTAGAGGGGATATGTTTGCGCATGCTGGCAACTGACGAACCAATAGCGGGGCAGCAAAGCGGAGCGGTTGGAGCGGTTTGCATTCCCCCGACCTCATACCGCCAATTCTGTCCGCAATTCGCTCACTGCGCGGGTAGGTCGCTCGGAGCTCTTTTTACGTGCGTTGACTTGTACAGGCCTATATCACTTCTATTAGCACCGATTCGTATTTTGTCTATAGAAAATTGCTACTTTGTATTAAGATGTGTACGCACCAATTCTCCTTTCGCATGCGTATGCATATTCACACAAAACTGCCATTTTCTACAGACATAACACCCCTTTTTTTTACGTCGGGGGTTAAAAAGGCGAATCGGTGCTGATAGATGTTATTCAGGCCACAGCCTACTTTATAGGTAGCTACAGGATGTCGAGGTAGATATCCAGCAGTCTTTTTGCTAAATTTCAAGTTCCAACTACTCAGGTCTAATGCTGCAGAAGGCCAAATCCATTCTTAATGCAGTAGGGGTTTTAAAATTTGCATATTATTTGACTTGTTTCTAAATTAACGAGTTAATGTTAACGTCTTCCAAAACGCTAGACGGCGTCGGTTCATTGCCCTACCTATGTAAATAAAGATGTGTACCTATCTGTTTGATTCTCCATTTATTTCTTGCAGTGTTATTTCAGGGTTTAAGTCGATTCAATCTCAAGATAAACTTAAGAAACAAGACATCAGTTTACTTGTTTGGTTGTGCTTCTATTAATTCAAAGCAATACATCGACACGTGGCTTTTTAATATCAATTCAGCCCCGGGAGCCGCGATAACACGCTAGTTTTATCCCGATCAAATTGTCAGTTTCCGAGGGAATAGAAATAAAAGTGATCATGGTTTTAAAGTACAACACATGTTCATCATATCTTTTGGTTGTAATCCGACGAAATATTGCATTGGAATTAGAGAATTATGAAGGTGTTTTGGATTGGTTTGTGTTTACGTGTCAATACCCCCGTGACATTGAACAAAGTGATTTCGCTTACTCTAATCTTGTCTGACAGTCCTACGTCACCCTTGAAATATATCTCTGACACCACCTATCTTTGCACTTGACGTCGTCGGTCGAGTCATATAGACAGACGGTGGTATGACTGTTGAGTAGATAATAGTCCTGGCAACGAATGATTGTGGATGGAAAGGTCGAGAAGGCTCATCTCGCAGGGGTAGGGACATTTAGTATATTTGTCTCCTAACTAGTCACGAAGTCAATCGTTCTGCTTTCCAAACCCCCCCTCCTCTCCCTCCCTTATGATCACGCATTTACCAAGCCATAAAGAGTTTTCGCAAGCAATGTCGCGTAGTCCCGGGTATTATACAGAACCGACAAAACCATTATGTAAATCGTCCATTTGTTACATAGCTGTTGTGTAATCACATTGTGAGCGAAGCAATCGAGAGCGCCGCGTGGCCGCGCCGGGTCGCAGGGTACGCTACGCGTCGAGTGCGCGGCGCCGACCGCCGCCGACACGATTCATACATGACCAGACAGTCGGTTTACCCTGTCGGTAAATCGATCGTGTTGCTACCTCACCGCCGCGGCCAGACTATTAAAAAAACCAACCCCCGACGATGGTGGCGATTTCTACTTTTAGAGCCAATAACTCTTAAACGCTTAACCGATTTTTATCAAATCTAGCTAAGAACCACCCCAGTAAAACTAGCTTTTTAGTTAAAAAAGAACCACGTTTATTTCGGTGTATCTGTTTGGAGGCTACGATGCCACTGACAGACACAGATACGCATGTTAAACTTATAAGAACCTCTGCTTGCGTCAGGGGTTAAAAACGGATTGTCTTTTCCATAAAAGAACTACAATAAATAAATATCAGGGGACAATCTCACACAAATTTACCTAGTTCCAAACTAAGCACTAGGCTTGTACTATGGGTACTAGGCAACGATATACATACTTATATAGAGAAATACATACTTAAATATATAGAAAACATCCATGACTCAGGAAGAAATACTCGCGCTCATCACACAAATATTTGCCCATACCGGGATTCGAACCCGGGACCGCTAGCTTCGTAGGCAGGGTCACTACCAACTAGGCTAACCGCGTCGTCAAACAATTTAACCATTCTAGGTGTATAAGAAGCTAGAATCCCTTAACGCGGCCAGATATAAATGATTTTAAAGAGGGATTATTAAATAATAATAATAAATTTTATTTCCATAAAGTTTCAATACAAATAGATACATACATCAAGTAATTACCTTAAGCTATACATGCAAATAGCAAGAGTTTAAAATACAAAGTTTACTAATATATAAATCATTTTAGATAAATTGGCACATTAACTGTTATCTTGCATATTAATAATGGCCATTATTATATTTGACGTAGTCTAGGCGATATTGTACCTGATGGGTTTGTTGGCTGCGTTGAATTTTGCTTTGGTGGGAAAGGAGAGAGTATTAAGTGACAACGGCTTACCCTTGAAGCACTGACACCCATTTCATAGAATCTTACTTCGCCGAATTTTCATTTCATCGTCGGGCATTTCCACGTGCAGGAGTTATATTTTTTTGGTGTTCACATGTCTAACCTAACCTAACCTACGTTAACCATGCTTAAGATAACCTGGAAGCAATAAGGTTTCAGCAGAAATTAGCTTTCGATGAAATCAAGGAGACACCAGTGACAACACAACGATGATGTAGAATCCGGCCACATACAATGTCGTTAACTAGGTTCCTAAAAAAAGCTTAAGAGTTTTGCTTCATTTGTCGTATAATTTTAAGTAAAAAACTAAACTCTCTTGTTTAGTTTTTTGGTGTTTAATTTGAAAATCCCCGGTTTGTCACTGAGAGAATTAAAATCAATCAAGGTGCGTAGACAAATCGGTTTTAAATGTGGAAGCTGCGTGCGGCTGCGCAGTGCCGGCGGTGCGCGCGGCGCCCCGCCCGGGCTGCGGCCGCTCTAGCTAGACTCAGTTCCAGTTTATGGGTCACCAAGACCGGTTGAGAGCTCTTGGTCCCTTTTAAACTGGCTCATAAAACTATTTTCAAACAATCCTCCCTAAAAAGGATGCGTTTCTAATAAAACATCGAAGCCATTTCCTATTCAGCTATATATGAAATGATCAATCAAATTTTAGACAACGTTAGGGTTTTTGTAAATTACCTACTTGAAGCAATTCGTCATCTGTTTTACAATGTTTATTGATACCTGAACGTCGTTGGTCGTGGTTTTGAGTCCATTATAATATAAACTATATCGGCAGCGAACTTGAATGATAGCATTCTGAAGCGTGACGTCGCGCCCAAACCATTAGCGCCGAGCGGGTGGCGGAGGCGGAGGTCGAGCGTGACCAATAATTATACAAGATTTGAGATTTAAAATCTGTTCCAATAATTTAATTATAATGCTTCATTATGCTAATCTTTATATATGTTAACGAAAAATACATCTTTAAAAACATTAACTCACGCAGATTGACACACAAAACCTGAGTCCTATTCTAAGTGCTAACGGGCTGTAAGCACGATATCGTTAATGTACGTTAAATTAAGCAGCAACACCCGTCTTCTTCGCTCTAAAACAATATATCGTTAAATATAGAGCAACAAATTTCAATTACAAATCTTATGATGGAGATTACATTAACACAGACCAACAGAGATTTTTCGTTTCGTAGATACTTAAGTAATCAAAACTTTTGGCCATAACTTCACTCGCAAACTACACAAAACAAACAGAAACCTATTGTTCTGCAAACACTATCCGTTTGTTTGGATTAGTGTAATTAGCTGCAACTCTATAATAAGCATCCCTCTAAAGGTCAATTTCTCACATAAGTGCGTTCGTATCAAACTGCATGGTTAAGAAACTATTTCAACACCTATTGCGCTTTAACTGGTCACAGCGTCTTATATTAGAACATAACCGATCTGAATATTTTAATGGTGTTCTTCCTACTTAAGGTGCTTTTCCACCGGTGAGACGGGGATGGCAGGGAATTCAAATTAGTATTCGAAAATTTCCAGCTCGGCTGCAGTGGAAATAGTCTGGATAGGTGAAACGAGAATTGAAATATTTGTTGTTAATATTGAACCGTATTAGTATAGCATAGTGTTTATTAACGCTGCAACGAAAGTAAGTGTTGCGATTTTCCCGCCTCACCTCGCCTCGTCGATATATATGTATTTACTCGTATTTATTTGTACTCACGTTCTCGAAAACTGCTCTAACGATTTCGATAAAATTTGCAATACGGCGGTTTACGGGGGCGAAAAATGTATTTAGCTAGGTCCCATATCTGGGAAAATCGTTTTCCCCGTATTTTCACGCAAAAAGATTTGCCCGCGCAATATGGTTCGTAATTTCGATGCGGCCGCCGCCGTCTGATTAGACTAATGGTTAGAGCGTTGGCCTACTACGCCAAAACTGCGGGTTCGAACCCCAGCTATGGACCAGTTTTTTGTTTTCTTTTTGTTACTTTTTTTGAGTAATTCTTTTGTTATTGATTTTTTTTTTTTTTGTATAGAAATCGATGAAAATTCGGTTTCGACCCGAGTAACGACGCTCGGTCTTCCTCCCAGGTAATAATTCTTATTTGATCTGTGATACTCGCATTCAATTTTGCATATGCTTACTTAATAAATAGACTGTTAAAGTATATACTTATACCTTTGGCTTTTATTTGGTCTTTATTTATTTATTTAATTTTTATTGCACAAAAAGAAGTAAAAATTATGGACTTAATGTCTAATGGCATTCCCTACCAGTCTACAAAAATATTTCAATCAAGCTTCCACCCTGTTTATGTCGCAATTTTACAGTTGTTCCATTGTTTAGAAATGTAATTAACCAAGTTCAATTGTGTAAGATGTTGGCGTGTTAAATTTACGTCGATGATTGAGTGTGACATAATCGTCGATACTCAAATCCAGCTCACAAACATGACGCTTTGCGCTTGTACCTTGAACAAAAGTTACATAATGAAACGCAACTCTGACTCCATCTTACGAGTTATGTAACATTGTTTTATGCGAGCCGGGCAAATGTCAAACGAATTGGGCCTTTTCAATTCATCTTGGCACTAAGACGTTTGTAACCGCTTTTTTAATGTGTCACCCTATTTTACCGTGGCGCGACCGTTCTTGGGGCACTATCGCGGTATCGGTACGAGTAGGTATAACGCCTGTGCGCACAAGCGCTTAGCTGTGGTTTATAACATTGCATTGCGCTGCATTATTATTTATTAAAGAGTATCAAATTCATATTTATTGCTGCCCCCTCGAGAACTGTCCAATTTGCCGGGATAAAAAGTATCCTATGTCCTTCCACAAACTATCTCCATACCAGATTTCATGGAAATTGGTTTAACGGTTTTACCGTGGAAGCGTAACAGAACAGAATTACTTTCACATTTATAATATTAGTATAGATGTTACTGTAACTTGAGATGCTAATGGTATAATTTTATGGCTTACATACAAGACTGACATGCACTCTGAGGGTTCCGCGAGATAAGTGTCATAGTACTTACTTAATATGTCATTCCTAGTAGTAACACCAAGCTCAGTGATCATCACCTTTTAGTAAAAACCTTTTTTTTTCTTAGTTCTAATACAGCTCATAAATTGCAACCCTGTGGTAGACAGACAGAGAGACAGACGAGCGATCGAACGGATAGGCGGATGGATGGACGGACGTTGAGGGTTAGTATTAGGATCCGGATAGGGCACCATTTAGGTACGGAACTGTACCTTATACCTAGTAGGATTTTGTCATTCCTCTATCAAACCTGCAAAATATTTTTGAACGACGAACATTTCGCGTTCTTGGAGGTCGTCCGGAACGCGTTCGTAATAAGAAAAAATTTTCAAATTTGCATTCCACACTACATAATTTTAATTTTTACACCTATAGCTGTAAAAATATAACGGCTTACTTCAACGCTTGAAATCTGAAACTTACACACCTGTAAAACTATAAAATTGGTGACCATCAAAACCTACCTACACCCTAACCTATTTAAACACATTACATACCTAAGCATTTTTTTCAAAATCTATTGTTACTGCTGATGTTATAGATGTTACTGTACGTGTACCTCGAGGAGCTGGGATGGCTAGAGTAACATGGTAATCCCACCCACACGCAAAATAGGCGCTAGACGTCGAGTTGCGGAAACCAGCCCGCCCTCAAATACAATACAAAATACAATACGTGTACCTTTCAACTGAATTTTACAAATATTTATTATGCTTAATGATCTTAGTTTTTGATAAAATTCATCATTATAATTTATAATGTTTTAAGTAGTGTGTAGTCGGGGACTTGCTTTAACCGATATTTGCTTGTTTCTCCAAAATATGTTTGGTCAAATGTATAATTTCCCAAAAACCTACATATTTGTATTATTTTTGTTTTATTTTCAGGATACCAAAAAAAACTATTTAGATCGGTTATCGCCATAAAATGTTAATGTATGCGGCGGGAAATACCTTTTTGGGAAATGATACATTCGACCAAACATATTTCGGCCAAACGGCAGAGACCCATTTGCGCGTTACTTTTCATTGCCTACGTCCACGAATAAAACACAAGTCGACTGCATTCCTTGCGCTGCGATTTTGATTTTGTTGGATTATTTTTCGCACGTTCTCACCAGGATTTTTTTAATCAACAGAGAATTGTCGAGCATTGGCACGCCGCCGTACAGTCGCACAGCGCTTGTCGCGTGGCCTTCGCGTCTCACTTACCATCTCTCCTGATAGCTTCACCGCGCCCGATGTGCCGGCGCGCTTGCCAATGACCCCTCAGGTGAACTTCACACCTATCTGCCTCTTCCATGTCGCTCTAACATAGTTACGCTTTATTATTACGGCGTTGCGCAATTTAAGGAGCGTCCGCCCAAAAACTCGTCGTTCGTCGGCCAAATGTTACTGCGTAAAATGAGCAGTGTTGTCTGATAAATGATAAAATAAGGTTGTTTCAAACCGGATACAAATGTGATTCGCCGGCGCCGGTTTCAGGACGCTTCTTAAGTCGTGCAGTTACCTGTGAGTGCACGGACGGAGTGACTGCGCGGTCTTGAGATACCCTCCACCGCAGAAAACTCCACTCGACGCCGTACACTCATGACAGCCGTGATAGTTAACCGCCATTTTACCATAGCTATTCTATTATTAAGTTGTTTTTAAGTAAGACATAGTACAGAATATAACATTTTTATGAGTTTTGTTCAACTTATTGCATGTGATCAGCGCTTGTTCACGCCAAGGCTGCCAGATTGATCATTTTATAAGCCAGTGTAAATCATATTTCAAATTGTAAACGTGTATGGCCCGGCAGTTACGTTTTTGTAAGCCGTTTTGGATTAACTCATTTTGAGTACTTCGCGATTGTGAAATAAAATCAATTTTCGGATGTTATCGCATTTAATGAAAACAGTTTATATTTTCGTTCGAAATCAAGTTATAATTTTTTATTTTTACATACAATAAAATCCTAAAATTATATCGTTGTTTTGAACTACTTTTTGCTTAGCGATTGTTATTTTTTATTTTACCTGTATATTGAAATGCGCTTGCCGCCAATTCGACGTATTTAAAATGTTATAATACCTTCGCGTAATTATATGGTTAGGTACTATACGTTAACGGTATTCTATCTACAAATCATTACGAGGAGTGAAAACTAGCTCAAACATAATATTGACAGTTTTCCCCAATGTTTATAAGCAATTATGATGGAATTTCAATTCAATTTTTAAATTATAGTTCATACTGGAATCGAATTTGGTTCTATTCGTGTCAAACGTTGATGATGGTTGCCATACTTGTCATCACCACCATTATTAAGTACGATGCTAAATATTGTGTCCCGAGTGCGATGTGGCTCATTCCATTTTCTCTGTTCTTGTATCCCTTTGTGTGTTGTCTCGGTCGCTCTTGATAATTTTTTAAATCGATCCGTTTTCTCGAATATCTCTCAATAAAATGTATCAACGTCCTCTGAGCCCGATTACTAACTTTGATGCAAGTCTACCGTGTAGAGGCAATTCAATTAGCTTCTTTAAATTTCTAACGCCTAACTTGAGTGGCCCATTGTGATGTGTCTTACCGCGCAGCACCTATCCAGCGCGACCGACGAGTATACAAGCCGCACTAACGTTGTTTTCTGCGATTAACTCAAAATCAACCGAAGCAAGTGTTATAATTAAGGAAGAGTTCACCGATTGCAAACAAGCACGAGAGATTAAGCGTCAGCGATCCAACGAGAATCCACTCTTGCTTATGTTAGCCTTATTACGTATTACTAATTAAGTATAAATCCGTTTGTCTGGCGCGACACTACACGCCAGCACGCCTTGAAATTTATGTTGAATCTGCTTAAACAGAGTTAAATGGTTTTTTGGGCCTTCAAAAGAATTCATTCATTAATTTTTAATTTTGTTACCATAATGCAGAATGTATAATGATAAACATGTAATTGTTATTTGATCCTTTGTCGACAATTAGCGAATTCCTCTTACTTTAAAATCTGCTAATAAGTAATGTATAATACGTGTATATTAAAAAACACGATTGAAACCCAATTGATAATGCGCCGCTGTAATCGTCTGTGAACTACAGTGCAATATCTCTTTAAACGACCCTCGGGTGTGGAATTCTCTTTTAATCACTTTCATACGCTCTTATGCTAGTTCACACTTTAAAAGAACCCGAAACACTTTAAAGGCTACTGCACTGTTATTACTTTTGATATCGATATAATTAATGTTTTTCAGAATTATGAAAACTGTTCCGAATAACAATTTTGTTTTTAAATACACACATAAATATTGATCAGAGTATTTGGGATGCACCTGAAAAATATTTTGTCTTAATTTATATTTCAAACTTGCCTACCCATTTAAACAATCTAATTTTTAGTTTACCCGATATGTTCCCCAGTTGCTTTGATGTGTCGGTATACGTATAAAGATGTGTGTGTTGACGGCGTGTTGGGTGTTGCGCAGGCGCGGCTGTTGCACGCGTGCGAGCTGATCAGGCGACGCTGCTACCTCGAGGCGGCCGCGCACCTGGCGCGCGCCGCCGCCCGCGCAGGCGGCGAGCTTGCACGCCGCCTGCTGCTACAGGTATAACAACTGCTTAATCTTGCCATTTTATACGTGTCAATTAGCTTGTACAGTCAAGGTTATAAATATAAATACGTCCAGAGTAGCAAAAATATGTAACCACGACCTTATTATGGCGATATAAGATCGTGGTTATATATTTTTGAGGCTTTGGACGTATCTATGTTTATAACCTTGACTGTACAAATTATTGTCAATTCCAACTACGAGTAACATTCAATCTTACTCGTACATTACCTAAGTATTTTCTTTTCAAAGTCATAGTTTTGAAAACTATTTTTTAGATTTCAGCTACATATAATAATATTATGTTATAAAATTATAACGTGTGAGTAAGCGTGTGCAAGTTACTAACTATTAATAAGTAAGTAAATATCACGGGGCAATCTCACTCAAATTGTCCTAGTCCCAAACTAAGCTATAGGCTTGTACTATGGGTAGGCAACGGTAAACATACTCGTTTAGAGAAGTACATATTAAGTAATTAAATATGTAGAAAGCAGTCAAGCCTCAGCAACGAATAATCAATACTGCAACCATTATTTATTTAAAAACATAACTCAAGGCAATACAAAATAACTCCACAGAACAGGTTTCGTCAGGGGATGTTGCAACTAACATTCAATGTAATAGGCATCGTTTCGTGTGGCCGTCAATTTTGTTCCGAATCGTTGATGTTTTGGCTTAACTATTTACTACTCGGAGACCACAGCCCTCTAGTTAATTACCTGTACAAACTTCATTATTTCTATATTAGCCATAGATAGAGCTTTATGAAACTGGAGGGTTTTATTTTAAACAGTAAACATCTTGGGTGTAATATTATATGGTGGCTCACACTGAGCTAAAGCGTTCCGTCCGGAAATATTTTATATCCAACGAAATAACGGTAATTCGTTTCAGTCCTAAATTCTGATGTGGGTGTGTAACTAGGCTTTTACTCAAAATAGCAACTTCTCACATACAGCACTTGTGGTATAACTAATTAAGTACGCGATCCATTTCCTTGACTATGCCTAGTTTTGTATTTCCTCCGGCTTATGTACCCTGAGTCACTAACGGTACTGTTCTAAAAGTAAGAAGCTGTTGCGTCATTCTTCTGTTGTGCTAAGTGTTCTATTACCTCATTCACTCTTCGACTGTGCCAATCGTTTCTTAATCGTACTAAATGAACCAGGAGGTACATAACGAAAAAGAGTAAAGGGTAATACAGTGTAAGCTTTGTTACATGACTCGGACATTACATACCTTTTAAGAACCTGTAAAGGTTTCGACCACGCGTTTTTAGTCATCGCATCGTTTAGATCTACATAATAAATACATGTCTAAAAGTTCAGTTCGCTTAAGAAGCTTGGAGCACGAGCTTCGTATTTGTGGTCTGCGTATCGCCGTGCTCGTATGTACGCCCGTCCGTACTCTCTCGCAGCTGAAGGTATATTTGTCGTTCGTGTTTCTTAGAGATACGAAAAACTGATGATAAGTATTCGAGGATGATAGTAAAGGCCGCAACGCAATATCGTAAAAAAAAAACATTTCAGAAGCAGGATGCGGAAAAAGAAACTGGCATAAAGTTGCAGGGTCAATAATTAATTAACTTAAAAGTATATAATAACTTCTAAAATAATTAACGATGTGAAATCAAGATCAGCTAAAACAAACTGGTATAAAGCCCCCGTACTAGATTTAATATTGTAAGTATCGCAAATATCAGTAGTTATATGTTGGTTAAAAGCCGTAGTAGCCTAATGGTTTGACCTGCCGACTCTTAAGCGGAGTTCGAACCCGGGCTCGCACCTCTAAGTTTTTCGGAATTTAGGTGCGAAATACGATTTGTAAATTTACCATGAGCTTTTCGGTGAAGGAAAACATCGTGAGGAAACCTGCACACACCTGCAAAGCAATTTGACGGTGCGTGCGAAGTTCCCAATCCGCACTGGGCCCGCGTGGGAACTATAGCCCAACGTCTCTCATTGTGAGTGGAGGCCTGTGCCCAGCAGTGAAACGTATATAGGCTGGAATATTATTATTTATATTATATGTTGGTTACAGACGATCACGATCCTACTAGAGGATCAGGGTCCGGAGCGCGTGGCGCACGAGGTGGGCGGCGCGGTGCGGCAGCAGGCGGCCGGCGCGTGGCTGACCCCGGCCGACCTCGAGTGCGTGCTGTGCCGCGACACGCTCGTGGCGCCGGTCACCACGCCCTGCGGACACACCTACTGCCGCCACTGCATCGACCACTCCATGGACTACCGCCGGACATGCCCTCTCTGCATGCGCGACCTCAACCACTTTAATCTGTCCCTGGTCAGTAATTATTATCATCTTGGTGGATTTTTAATAGCTTACCAAACGACTATAATGGTCATTATAAAACCACAGCGTAAAGTTACAGTGGGAAAACGCATTTGAAGTCTCGTGAAAAGCCGCTTTTCTTTAGTCCCCCAAAAACGACAGACTTTTGTGGTTAGGAAATTGAGCGTAAGGCATCTCCTGGTGAATGTACTCAATGGTAATAATATACAGTCTCTGACAGCACAAGTAATATAAACCATTATAACTAACGAAACACTTAATAAGATGCGTCACTAAAATGCGCCACTCCTGAACGGCGTGTCCCAAGCGAGTGTATGGCAGCTTGGGCTCGCTACTCACCGCTCTCTCACCCCGCGGACCCCGCACGATTGCTCTGTCTAGACGTGTCCGTTGGCCGACTGTAGGGAAGGGTTTATATAAACTGTGATAAAACTATGACAATGATTTGTCACATTTAGGGGCAGCATTATCATTGTTTTAAAAAGCAGTTTACAGTAGAAACCAAGTTAACCAACTCTCGCCCTTAAATCCATCGTTTGGCATGTTCCAGACGGGGAGGTCTCAATTCGTGTGCGCGGCGCTAGAGTCCGTCAACTTGCTGCAGGCGCCGCCGCAGCCGGACCCCAGCGTGGTGCCGGTGTTCGTGTGCGTCACTGCGTTCCCCAAGTAAGTGCGCCTTGATCTTTCCTCTGGCCCTCTATTCCTCATTGTCATACATAGCACTCGAGGAGGCATTTTGCGGGCACGTCAGTTAGTAACGTTTACAAAAAAGTCAATTAATTTACGAGATGTCGGGGAGAAGTATTTATACTTAGTATTTGTAGCTACCTGGTATTTATACTGTAATATTTACATTTTTTATTTGGGTTGTTCTTTGCTCTATGTGGTGTTATTGTATTGTATTGTAATACCTAGTACATTAGTATTACACCTTGGTAATTACACTGTATGTTAAAGTGGTATAGAAGCCGAACGTATATTCAAGATTTACGGTAATATTTTCACTGTAGAGTCGGGTCTTGAAATCATTATAATCACAAAAAAAGTTATTAATACTATACAGTTATTTAAACAAGTACTAAACATAAACTGAATTAATCTGCTTCTTACTACACACTGCTCTCACATTATGCGAATATTATTATTAATATTATTTATAAGTTTTGGGCAGTCAACTGTCTAGACATTTTATGTATATTGATTTTATTTTAATGTTATCTTATCACGACATGACATCACGCTGAACCTAGCATTAATAAATACCAGGTAGATACAAATTCTAAGTACTAAGTATAAATACTTGAATACTAGTAAATTAATTGATTTATTTGTAAACCTTACTAACTGACGTGCCCGCGAAATGCCTCCTCGAGTGCTATGTATGGTCATTGTATTAGCCCGTATTGCTTAAAAATCGTAATCATATTGTTGACGTTACGGCAGCTCGTATTCACTTGCATGATGCCGAAGCAAGATGGGCTAATACAGAATAGAGGCCCAGGTATGGTGGTTATTAACCAGAACGTAACTCAAATTCAACTTAGCTGAAGCTATGGGGCTATAGAGAGTACTATTACCGCAGCACTTCTGACAAGACATATCGCTGAGACGAATAGAAAATAGATATAACATTAAATCCTGTAAGGTAGTTTGACTTTTTGAAATGGTAACATACAAGAATACTTAAAATAACACCACAAATAATAAACAATAATTGATAACCAACAAGTTTATGATTGGTACCCAACAAAGTATTTCCGGAATAGTTATTTTTGCTCCAAGTGCAGTGAGGAGCAGATTCTAATCGAGTGACAAAGGTTAAAATTACAGGCAGTGGGGTTTTAAAGGTTGTTTTTCTTTTCATTTAAGATAAGAATAAGGCAAAGCATCAAAGGTTCGGTAAGGTTTCATAGGACCTACAAGACATCGAACGCACTTGATAGAAAACGACGAGAACGAATCCAATGTTGAGGCTTGTTTTTATTAAGAATCTTTACAAATTATTATTGCGATTGAAACCGTCTATCGTTTACTTAGCTTATGAATAAAGTATGTAAAAATACGTAATATATTACAAATAGATACAATGAACAGTCTGCCAAATATGTTGTCTGCCGCCCTGCCTGGCGTACTGACTTTTAAGTAATTCCGTATTCACAGTCATTTATATTACCTCTGTTTACTTAATGAAACGATTTTTGATAAACAAGTAGGTATATATTTAATTATTCATTATAAATATTTGAAATATTGATATATTTTTTGGCATAAGGTACTCGTACTTTCCGCACGAGCTATCTTGGGGGAATGGCGGAATTACTTAAAAGTCGACTTAATCGCAGTGTGCATGAAGGTTTAAAAAATTGTTGGGTTATTGCGAATCACCGAAAAAAAAACACTTTTCTCCGGTAACTCGACGTGCAGCACGTTACGTCAATTCTAGCTACTCACGACGACTAACGCGGCGAGGACAACCAATATAAGACAATATACCCATATTCGGAATTGCCCCAATGCACTTATCATTTATTTGGCCGACATTACAACTCCTAACACCACGGTAACGAACTACGCAAGTAAGACGTCATTAATTGTTGCAGAGTGCCTTGCCCGCTGTTGATATCAGACCCGCGCTACCGCGTGTTTATCCGGCGGATACTGGAGTCGGGCTCGCGGCGACTCGGCATGGTCGCGCGCAACGAGGACCACACAGATTCCGACTACGGCACGGTATAACACTTTCCTACCAGCAGTGTCGGTGTACAAACAACCTAAGCGCCGTATTTATAAACTGATCATGAGTAACATGCACGTCTCATAAAAAAATATAGTTTTCTAAGACGTGTAAGACTTAATTTTTACGTATTTCAAGGTCGTTGCATACGTAACGTGATAAACATCGGACAAGACTGGCCTGGATTACTTCTGTTCCTTTCTTTCAATAACGTATTTTCTGCAGAGTAAACGGTAGTATGTATACAACTTGCAATGTTTTGTAATTAGTTCTTCGAAATAACCCTCCAAATAGGACTATTCCGACGGATGTTTTCACTTGCCGTCCGTGTTGTGCTCAATACCCATAAACCAAGAGAATTGAACAACATTGGACGGGTTGAATAACGACAAGAGGCCTTACTTTATTGTATGATTTTAATTATTTTGTCCGACGTTTAGCTGAGGCATCTAAAAAGGTATATATCCAATTCGGACTTGAAGGTAGTAATATCTGAATGGATGTTTGTTTGCTACAGATGCTGGAGGTGCGGGACTGCGTGGAGTGCGACGATGGACGGATCATCTTATCCACGATCGGCATCTCGCGGTTCAAAATCGTCGAGAGGGTGATGGACGGGTGAGTGTATACATAGCGCGGGAAGTTATGTTGGTGCTGTGCGCGAGGAGGCGCTGCGCGACGACGGTCACAACTGATTTGACGCTCGTGCAATTGTTTTTCCAACACCAAGTGTTTTCCTCGCTGCATTGAGACAACTTAACTCTTAATAAAAAAAGGCTATAAATCATATACATAGTACACTAGACTTATACCTTTTTTCACTAGGACCCCAGAATTGTGTTTTGCACGGCAGCAAAATTATTTGGGTCTCGAGGCCTTGAATCCCTCGTTACGCTTATGATTCTATTTTTGAACCACTCGCTTAGCTCGTGGTTCAATTTTAGATTACTTCGCTAACTCAGGATTCAATACTGGGTCTCGCGCCAAATAACAACTTTGGGGCCTTGCCTAACAAATAACTATTTATTTGCATTGGGGTCACAAAGTTGAAAAAAATTTTTTTTTTTTTTAGTTGCCTCGCAAGAGTTGAAACACTAACAGATAAGGTTCCTACGGATCCTATTACGATTAAAATCCTTCGGATCCTTGGCACTGAAGTTGTGATCCAAGCCCTAGTGTGGCTGAAGAATCTGAAGTATAACGTTCGCTCTAAAATTGAGCGGGCTTTCGGCAAGATGCCACTGTACGCCGACGAAGAGTGGTGGAAGAACCCCGACGGGCCCGACTGGCTGTGGTGGCTCGTCGCCAGCCTGCCTCTGGCGCCCGAACTGAAGGTGAGATCTGAACGACGTTTCATCAAACCTAAAAAAATACTTTTAGTATTTAATAATTTGCTGTATATATTTTTTTGCCTTTCGAACGTGTGGTAAATTTCCGTGGATGGCGTGAATAAGTTGATAACTCGTCAAAAAAGCAAGAAGTAATTTAAACCTTATGCAATCTGTTCTGAATACAAATTTCCCTAAGTTTACCATCTCGACTTATCAACTTATTCATGCCATCCACGGATTTTACACCCGGATTCTCTTTTGTCTCCCTCTTACAAGAATTAGACATTCTAAATTATGCCTTTGACCATAACAGAGAACATTATAGTATACGAAAGTACCTATAAATAATATTAATCGTTATACGGTGATTTTCAAGGCCATTCAGCTGCGCCATTTCTGGTCACTGATGCCATCAAACTCAATTTGCCAAATCGTCTTGAAAACCAACCACCATAAGGGGCTTCTACGCATTACGCGGTGGCCGGTTTATAACCGCGCGTATCGTCGATATGCGCCAGCGAACAATGCTGACCGCCGCGACCTGGCTGCCTAATGCGCAGGGTAGAGTTCTATAGGAAGCGTGGTGGTTTCCGCAGGACATGATGATCTCGAGCAGCACGCTGCTGACGCGCCTGCGCGTCATGAGCCGCTCGCTGCAGCTCGTCACGCACGCCGCCAACTACGAGCACCTGCTGCGCGCGGACCCGCCCGAGTAACCGCAGCACCCGCCCCGCGCGCCCGCGCCCGCGCCCTACCGAATTTATAAACAAACTTGCAGGGTTGTAATTGTGATTATTAGTACCAAATTTTTATAGCGCCACTCACTTTTTGAATAATGAGAAAGCATTCCATAAAACGTTTACAATTTCATGCCCGTTTCCTAGCATTTCATGTAATAGAAAACTGACGACGACGCCATAGTGTTTGGCGTGTTGTCTCTTTGTAGTTTTTTCTAGACTTTGATACTCAAAAGCAACTATCTTTTAGAGAGATGTGATGAAAAAAATTATTTTGTACTGAAGATTATTATGTTCGTCCGGAAATGTATTTTTAAAACATAAACCGATAAACAAGTTTTTTTTGTAGGATGCTCCTCGTAGGTATAATGTAAAATTGTATTGTACTTTGTAAGACAGTATTCAAAATTTGATGTCTATGGGCCACTAATCATAAATCGACGGGTCTCTGACTCAACTTCGTATATGAATATTTATGAAATTGGAATATCTACTTCAGGACGTGTACCTAAAGTGGATATTCGGATTTCGTAAAATTTCATATACGAGGTTTAGTCAGAGCCCCGTCGAAATATAATTTTAGGCCTTATTACAACTACCCAATTCGGCGTGGGTACACGCAACCGATAAGGGGGCGTCCATTAATTACGTGAGGCGTTTAGGGGGGTTTTGAAAATCACCCAATCTCACGCGGGGTCTCTGCGAATATCACGTAATATTTTTTCCACAAAACAGCGTAAAATTGCGTGAAAAATGGGTTAAATTAAGTAAAACATGTTTCTGCACTAATAGTTATGGCTAAATAATTAAGCAAATTATGTATTTTTTTATAAATAAATCTTAGAAATATTTACACTACAAATACGCATTTTGAAAAATATCACCTGAGTTTAGGGGGAGGGGGTCGAGCCAATTCTCACGAAAAATCGCCAAAATCGCCTTACGTAATGAATGGACACCCCCTAACTGATAAGCGACGTGCTTTTTAAAGTTCCATACGCCGTAGAGTAACACCTCTGAAATATACAACTAGTAGCTCGATCCGCTCGATTCTGATTCCGCCTAACGAAGCACACATGTGAAGTACCTCGGCAATAAATATGCTCCGTGTTAGCCGTAATATTGTTAAATGTAATCAATTAGGATAAACATACCAGACGATTATCTGTCGCGTCGTCCTAACAAGAAACAAACACTTTTGATGATGTACTTATAATATTAAATTTGTAAAGTATACAGTCAAAAGCATTAATATCTATACGGCCATCGCTCCAAATATATGTATATATGTATACATAGACCTCATTATTAGTGGCTAGAGAGGTGTGTACATATTTATGTGACCTCGGGAATGTACGTATATACAATTTATTACTTTGACTGTATATTTAGGAAGAGTTTCTTATAAATCCGATGATCGGTTTATTGGATGTTGAAATATTAGTTGCGAAGGAAACGGTCTTTGAGACCGCTATTTTTTCATCTTGATTGTAAATTCAAACCCCTTGGTTCCCCTTTTTGGGCGTCAGACATGTTTCCTTAAAGCTTTCGCATCCATTTTCACTCTTTCTTCAAGCGTCGCGAGTGGAAACCGTTACTTGTTATTTTTACGCCCTTCAAATTATTTTATTATAACTATGATGATCTCCTAAAAAGTTTAGGTTCAGCTGGTGTTCAAGTTTAGTAGCGTTACGTACGTAGAATCAATCAATCAAACAAATCAAACGATATTTCGTGAAACCTCTGATTTGTGAAAATGTGTCTGTGAAAATTCGCCCCTTTTGTACGATAATGTATGTACATACTAAGGATGG
The DNA here is from genome assembly GCA_963241965.1 of Tortrix viridana. Lineage (NCBI taxonomy): Eukaryota > Metazoa > Arthropoda > Insecta > Lepidoptera > Tortricidae > Tortrix > Tortrix viridana. The sequence continues at coordinate 11,924,203 of OY725171.1, forward strand.
TCGATAAACAGGTACGGTCGGCCTTATAAGATGCTGTTACATTTTAGTACCTTATCGCACCTACTGATATACTAAATTCAAACCTTTCTCACTTTAATACGTTACTATGACAGCTACATCAGATCGACTGTACCTACAATCCTGTTAAGTAATAATGGTTGGATTCGAAGATGACACTAATGAGTAGAGAGTTACTATTCACTGTTGAATATAACCTCCGTGTTCACGTGAATTTCTGTTATTTTTGTAGGTAATTAATTAATTATGCATCTTATTAATTTTTAATTCAACTTTTCATTCGTATTTCAATTGTAAGACTGTCTACAATTAAGGTTTAGTGGGTAAGTCTTAGACGAAACCAAAAAGTCGCGATTAGTAATTTTTGGCTTCGTCTGAGCATTTAATAATTACATGTTGTAAATAATTGCATTTAATGCCTTAAATCTTTGGGCGTAATTCAATAAAAGATCATTATAAAAATCATCTACCTAAGTATGTAGTAATTATAATATAGCAAATAATAATTCCATATATAGAAAAATAAAATTATTATAGTTCTCTTGTTGGTAAGTAAGTGTATGTGACAAAGAGCGTTATAATATAAAAAACATTTGGTTCTTGAATATGCTGTACAAAATTTAAATATGTTTACTGCCTTATATTTATAACTATATGTATTGTAGTTTTTCTGCACGATTGTCGACATCACTTTTGCCTTGCCTATTTAAAAAAAAAAGTCTAAGTACAAAGTTTAATTAAACATAACTTCGAGCCTGTATTACACGTATGGCCTGGCTAGACGACGACGAAGCCGTTAGAATCGTCAAGAGTAGCTTTTCTTTTACCTGGACTATCTTTTAGACTGTCAAATAGCTTTATATTGGAGGGAAGAGCCCTTTGCTCTTTAAAACTGTATTTCATATTACATTACATTCCGTATTTTAGAAAAAGAGCTCCAGTTAAATCCTGTTGTCTATAAGACGTGGTTAGGAGTTTATTATTGGTCGGTCGTCAAAAGTTTTGCTACACTGAAATAAAAAAAAATAGGGTTACAACACCATGACCAGCAGTTGACAACATCGAAATACCATATTAAACGAATTGCAAAAGGAAGCGCAACGCATTTCTAAATGGCATCAGCACTGCAGTTCATTGAAATTAAGCATGCTCTGATGTAACTAGCTTTTGCCCGCGACTCCGTCCGCATAGAAGTCGTTTATCGCTGCTCTTTTGGGAACCGTCCATTTTTCCGGGATAAAAAGTAGCCTATGTCCTTCCCCGGAACTCAGGCTATCTCCATACCAAATTTCATCGAAATCGGTTCAGCTGTTTAGCCGTGAAAGCGTTACAGACTGACAGACAGACACAGTTACTTTCACATTTATAATATTAGTATGGATGTTCCACATTCTCAATCTATGACTTCCTATGTCTAGCTAGGCCTACTCGTATTTTTACCGATAGAAAGCTAGCTAATATAAATAAGACGAATCAAACTCTATAACTTGAATCTGGTATAATTTTGTTAAGAATGCGCCTGAGCCTGATGTGTAGGAGGGTAATGTTTTTGGAAATAGCTTGAAGTGATGACAGTTTTGCCAAACTGATGGACCCATGTGGCAAACTAAAAGAAGATGTTCATTGTTTGATAGAGAAGCAGATATGATCTCATTGCTCTACAGAACTATCTGTAGCTAATCTCGGAATAATATTTAGGTAGTTGATTGATTAAAACTTACAGTAAGAACATGTAGAATAATAATATAGTGTTCAACAAAGCTGATTTATCGCTGTGATGAAAATGTCTGGATAAAATATTTGTAATGAACCCTTTTCTATATCTTCGTAACTAATCTATTAGGAATTTTCACATTTTATATGACCATTCATCTAAGTATATTTCTCTAATTATTTCGAAACAAATGCACACTATATTTCGAATTAGATACAATAAACTGGCGTTTGCTTACTTTGCCAAAAAAGTAGTTTATTCTAGCAAAAATATTAAATATAATTATTATGGTTGTCTCTTTACATAGAAAAATATGTTTATCATTTCTTTAACCTCTATGTTTTAATATTTTAGACTTGTATCCCGTTCTGTGATTCTAAAACAGTTTAAACCTGAGCGTAAGTATGTGTTACATGAATATATTATGTATATCGTTTTAAGAAAATATCTTTCTCAAAGGCAGTTTACTTTCGCTAATTTCTGATAACATTTCTCTGGCTTGCGATATAAAACTTAGTTTCAACCATCGGAACCTTCACCAGCCGGAGTTGCTTAAACTTGTAAACCGTTAGGCTGCCTTTCCATAGAAGCGGAGACGAGCGATGCGGAGAAGAGCTGTGTAGGAATCGACCAATCACATTGGTTGTAATCCACATCTCGTCTCTGCTCCGCTTCAATGAAAACAGTCAAGCGGAGACAAGATGTGGATTACAACCAATGTGATTGGTCGATTCCTACACAGCTCATCTCCGCTTCTATGGAAAGGCAGCCTTAGTCTGGTCGCATAATATGGGGATATGCAGGTGCATGTTGATGCCTCTGTATGACGGTTGATGATATACAAACAAACCAAACCAAAACATGCACAGATATTGGTAGTGCAGAACTATTAGAGAGTTTAGTGCAAATTCGTAATTATAATGGTTCGTCAATGAGCGTTTTAATGACGTACGGCTTATAATAAAGGTATTTTTACTTATATTTTGGATGCTGATAACCGGATGTTTTATGATACATCAATTTATTTCTCTATTAGTTTTATAATTTAAATAAGTTTCTGTAAACTCTGTTTCTGTTCTATTTAAAATTGGGACAAGCTTTTCTTGCAGACTACTTTTTACTGTGCAATCATCTGCTTATTAAGCCAAATCGAACTAGCCCGAACACGGCGGGGCTAATTTGTTTCGTTGCGGAGTTCTTATGGTCGCCTTCGGTCTGCATCACCACACCAGCTCCATGTTACCATATTATTGCATTGTCGCTGAAGTTACGTAGGTGTTCCAAATTTCAGCTCAATAACACGTCAAGTCAAGTGGTTTAAAATTCTGTTACAAGATTTGACTTAAACAAACAATCATTGCATGTTAAAAATCTTGTAAAAAACGGTTCAGTTAAAAACCCGTAGCAAACTGTAAAGCTGGCCATACACACTAGGGCCTTCGTTCGTGGATTGAAACCACAACATTTCTCTTTGCTATTTACTACACCTATTAGGAACGAGACTGGAATAGCCCCAATTACCTTTCCCAGAAGAGGATAGAATGATAAATAAAATATATGTAAATAGCATCGTGGACGGAGGGACGTATCATATTTTGCCTTTCGATCCTTATCTGTAAGGTCAACGGCTGCATCGCGAACGCACCGAGAAGCAACAGGTTTTTCAGAGAAGAATGTCAAGCATAATATTATGTAGACGTCTTGTGTTTCTATGAGTTACATGATAATTAAATAAATGCATGTTCTATAATGTGTTTTTTATTTCTTTACATACTATAGAATCCTAACAAAACGGCGTAGCTAGGCTAACAAGATTGTATACCTTTGAAGTATGCTTATAGTTGTTTTTACAGATGTTGCGGTAGCTAGAAAATAGATATGGCGCTGTAAGCGAGGTTTAAAAAATAGCTCGAGCTGTCTGTCTATCTCCGTATGTTTAAATACGGGTAGTAGTCTTTGCTGAATGGTTTATTACCCAGATATTTTACTCTGGATCGGATTCGGACCTATCTGTCAAATCAAAATGTTCTATTCTAAGTGCGACCCCTCCACGTCCCCCTGGTTTGATTGAAATCGATGTGTCAGTATCGACTCGACTTACCTAGTTTGTTGGGCTTGAGTTGGCTCTCTACTTTTAAATCAGGAATGTAAATTATAATTAAAGACCCACGAGTCATACCACTCAAATTTAACTACAACGCAGTACTACCTAAAATTACCTACGATACGATCTAATGGTTGACAACATTCTTTGTAAACAAACGCGAGCTATGGCTCCCACAGAATAAGTACTTGCATAGAAACTAGACTATAAGAAACAGCAAAAGACATTTTTATTTATAGCATACATAACGAGTTAGAAAGAGATGTCCTTATAGGTATTCTTCCGTTCTCCTTCATGTTGTCACAAGGTGTCGTTGCACGCCAGTGTTGTTGCTGAGTTGACAATAATATCGATATCGATTCAATTTCGCAGTTGTAATTTGTTTGTAACAATAAAGGTAGTGACCACGAGAACTGCAAAGGGTTCGAAACGTCGGGAGTAGTATTAAATAATATACTCGTTTATATCCGGTATATATTTGTTTGGTTCAATGCATAACGAGCGTGAAAGCTTAAGAAAGCATTATACGTACCTAATGTTTGTTTTGATATTACCTTATTGCCCTCCTAAATATTAATAATAATATGATATTATTTATTACAGTAGTGAATCACTCAAATTAACTACATTACATCGTTAATTTTTCCATTCATTCAATAAGTAACATCGCTATTTTTTATACACCAAAAACTGACAACACTGAAGCTGTCATTTTACTACAGTGATCTAATCTAACACCGAGTAAATGATCACTATGTTTTACGTGATCTAAAAGTCCGACTATAGCACAGATTATAAGGACTATAGTTCGCCTGCCTGTTAGTGTAATCACTAATAGCTCTAATGAGCTCCGACCTAAGGTTCCGACTCTAGTCGCTAAAACGTAGTGATTATTTTTCTCTTTAGGGCCTATAAGACTAGTACGCGATATTCAAACAGTCTAAATGGAGATGGGAGTTAAAGCCTGTCGCTCTTTTTAGTCGGTTTTCTCCGCTAAGCTGAACACTACACTACACTTCTTTTGTCCAACCAGAGTAGTGTTGGAGCAGGTAGTGAGTGTAAATTAATCTTGTGTCTTATCTTGCCGAACGCGCGTAAAAACTTTTAATGGAAAGGAGGGAATATTCGCTTTAATTTTTTTAGATGTTTACCTACATGTATGGTTTCAAAAGTGGTAAAATAATAATAATATGTTAGTTCATAATATTACAAGTTCTCAGAAAACTTACTGTCAGGTAAGCTGTAAGCATTACATTTATCGTTATTTTAGCTACTTGCTTGCTGCCCACTGGACTGATTCCTTTCTATATTTAATATTCCTCGTTATTTTTTCAGGGCTGTCTCATGTTCAAATAATATATTTGTCAAGTGCGCCTTAACATTATGGTTGTCATAAAATGGAGACTTTCTTGTCGAGAAGTCCTGCAAAGAATAAAGTGAGTTTTCTGGTTTTCTTTTGTATATAGGATTGTTTGTATCTATTGTGATAGTACCTTCTTTATACACTTCTTGTAGGCGAGAGCCAAATTTACATTGGTCATTTTGATTATACCAGAGTACAGACACTGATTTAGTCTTAATTCATTTTGAAAATCGTTTAGACACTTAATGTTTTTACCCGACTGAACTAGCCAAAAGAAGGGTAATGATTTTAACAGTCTATGTATGTGTGTGTGACCTAAAATCGGATGTAGCTCTAGCTCCTAAACTATTGGACCAATTTTGATAAATGGGGTGTCATATGATTTGTTGAGAAAGCATGCAAGTGTCATAAAAATAAATAAATAATTTAAATAAATATCAGGGGACAATCTCATACAAATTGACCTAGTCTCAAACTAAGCTCTAGGCTTGTACTATGGGTACTAGGCAACAATATACATATCTATAAAGAAAAATACATACTTAAATATATAGAAAACATCCATGACTCAGGAACAAATACTCACTCATCACACAAATATTTGTGATTTAGTTTCAACTAAACTTTATTTTTTCAGAGACTATTTAGCTTGGAAGTACACTCAGGCAGCGCTGACTGCACGCTCCCTTACATACAATGAGCACATGTCTCAAAGTTATGCAGTGGACTTCTTATTGGAACCGATCTTTTGGTTTGTGGATAACTTTGCTAGTTATTTGGGGAGGGTGAGTAAACTATTTATATACACAGTGACATGTAATGTAATTGGTATACACTCAGTGGTTTCATACTCAGTAATCAATATCAATTACATTTAAATCTGAGTTACACGAAACAAACGAGATTTGTAAAGTATTTTTTTTTTAATTTAGAATTAATTTTTTTACCAAAATTATTGTCATCCTATGCCTGATTAACTATGTCTTAACTGACGTATGTACCTAAAGAAATGAAGATAGTTAACTAGTGGGTAAATTTCCGGGCGTTTCAACTGCTGTTATTAGTGTCATATTGACGAAATCAATGACACCACTTCGGATGTAAACAGAAGCAGAACCGGGGGTGTAGTTTCTATTAGCATCAGAAGTTGCTGTAGTGTTATTGATTTCCTCAATATATTGAATGACGGCGGTTGAAACGCCCGGAAATTTACCCAAGTATTATTTATTAACTTTTTGTTATTAATTAAATAATTTGGGAATTAAGTAAGTAATAATTTTCCCGTAGATTAGGATAACATTATCAGTTATTTTGTAGAAGTCAGGGCACTCTACAAGATAACCGAAAATAGCATTGAAAGCTACAGGAATTTCGACATTAATGCGACCAGGGAAATGAGAGCACTTGAAATGCTCGAAGAATTACCCAATCACTACAACACAAGCATAGTTAACTTTTATTTTGTCTAGGTATTAAGAAAAAATTATTCCTGTATACTAATACAAATTCACCGTGTATACCATGTAGGAAAATGTGTTGAATTTTGTTACTACGATGATTTTATTTATATAGTTTGGATGATGTGGTTAGCCTAGTTGGTAGTTACCCTATGAAGATAGCGGGCCCGGGTTCGAAATATTTGTGTGTTAAATGCTAGTATTTGTTCCTGAGACATGGATGTTTTCTATGTATTTATTAAGTATGCATTTCTCAAGTACAACCCTAAATAGAGCTTAGTTTGGGCCCAGCACAAGTAAAATTGTCCCTTGATATTGTTTTATTATCACAATCAATCTTTACTTTAATAGGTATATTAATAAGAGAATTGCAACTGAACAGTTCTATTTATCTTGTGACTTGCTTTTTATTTCTGCTAATTGATTTGCTGTGACAAATTGCGTGTGGACAACATATTTATTTTTTTCATATTTTTTTGATTTTTCCATGATAAGTTAAAAAAATGTTTTCACCCTTAGATAGTATTCAGAAATCATTTAAAAAAAAACATGTTTGGTAAGCACGTACATGTGTTGACTGTTCGTCCAGTTCAGGTTTAAAATAAAATAGAATAAGTGTTAACATGTTTTGGTTTCAGGTGTTTGTCTTCTGTGTAACGGTATTAACTGCTGCAGTAGTAGCAATAGCATACTGGGTAGGGCTTCCATACTGGTGGCAGAGATGTCCCTACACCACTACCTTCCTGGTCATTTTCGGTAATTGGCTTTTGCTCAATATAGTTTTCCATTATTACATGGGAGTATCCACTTCTCCAGGGTACCCACCACATGTAAGTGATTTTAACTACTTATGTGTACAAAATAATTGATATGATATGTGACGACAACCTCTAAAACCTATAGTAAAATTAAAATATTGGCTCAGACAATGCATGTTGTCATGGTTATCCCAGATGTATTTAATAATGAAAAACAAACGTTGTTTTATAGATTGCATTAAAAAGAAAACTCATTTTGTTACAAAAAATAACTTAGCTTTTGCAATTCCATTGATTTCACTTTCTAATTAAGGTTATTTTCAATTGTGTTCTTTTGTTACAAAGGGATCAATGATATCAGAAGCAGCAAGCATATGCAAGAAGTGTATATCTCCAAAGCCGCCTCGGACTCATCACTGCTCCGTGTGTGACCGCTGCATCCTAGCCATGGACCACCATTGCCCATGGCTTAACAACTGTGTTGGCTACTATAATGCGCGGTACTTTTATTTGTACATGGCCTACATGGTGGCAGGGGTGACCTTTGTCATCATTGCTGGAATCGATTTAGGATATCAAGTGATTTGGGTTAATGATACTGGTAAGTCTTGGTATGGATCATTATTTGACTTGATTTTATGGCTTCAACTGTTTTTTAGGGTTGTATTTAGGAAATATTGAAGCCGAAGCGATTGTCGTGCCGCATCTGAGCGCCGGCCCTAATGAATTTAAAAGGAAAACCATCACGACTAATAGTCTAGACCAGATTTGAGAAAAAAACTCCTCCGTTACGAGTCTAGAAGCAAATCGTGTTATTTTTTGGTAACAGATGTTTATAAGCTAATTCGGAGTGTGCTGCTCTGCAGCAGCACCGCCATAATGAAAATCAATTAATTGTATAGTAAAATGATGTACGTTGAACGTACATAATCTACGTACCTATGCTGTTTATTGCTGTACTAGGGAACGAAATAATGCGCATTGAAAGTGGCTCTGCTGGGAAGCATACTCTGCAGCAGAGCCACTTAGAACTCGTAGGTAGAAATTATATTATATTAGCTATTTTTTTCTTATGGAAATTGATTTACGAATGTTGTTTATTGTGTACTTATTAAGAATAATTATTATTAATTAGTGGTTTTATTTATTTTAATTAATTTCGCGTTCCGTCGGCCTAAACGGTATGAGCTGGTCACTACTCTAAACTTCGAAGTTCGAACTTCGGGTCGCCCCGTTACTTTTTTCCGAATTATAATAGTTACGCGTTGAGAGCAAAAGGGATAGCATTACACGAAGTTCGGAGTTGAATCCAAAAATGCTTGTTACCAAGTCGAGATCCTGACTTGGTACCAAGCATTTTTGGATTCGGCGGGTTCAAATTAGCTTAAAAAAATCTGTTACCAAAAAGTAACACGATAGTTTTTTGAGTTACAGACGACTAAAATTTTTATAGCTACCGAAACTTCGGATAGAAAATTAGTTAATATTTATGGATTTTAGATGAACCCTACACTGGTATGGCCTGACATGCATTCCGTTATTTTTGCCTGGCTTTGCACGGGCCGGATTTAGGGGATTTCTAAAGGAACATCCACTCCTTTGTAGCCCCAGGGCTTCCTCTAAATCTGGCCCTGTTAATAAGAGTAATAAATTACTTTAAATTATGTATGTAGCATCCATTGTTTATATTTTTCAGGTGGAATAATTCCGCACAACGATCCGGAGCTGGAAGGACACCCAGTCCGCTTGAATCAAAGTGGAGTATTAGTGCCTGTGAAGGTAATAGCCGAGTACGACTCTGAGCACTCCCCGCGCGAGCACCACCTCCCCGTCCCGCCCGTCACGGAGGCGCAGCGCATCGCAGCGCACCCCTGGAAACGGAAAGCTGTATTTTTTATGGCTATCACCTGCGTGTCGGTCTTATTCGCACTAGGTACACTGACAATAATGCACGGGAAGAATATAAGCAGAGGTGAGACCAGTGTTGAAGCTCACATAAATGCGTCATCGAAGAATACGCAAGGGGAATCGTTTAGGAATCCTTACGACTTCGGCAGAGGGAAGAATTGGAAGCTTTTCCTCGGTCTGACCCAGGGAAGGACGTTAGCGCGCCACGTACTACTGCCGTCGGCGCACGCGCCCGCCGGCAGCGGACTCTCCTTCCACACTCTGCATGACTTCTTAGAAGACTGGCCTTGAGTTCCACTAATAATAACTTAGTAGGTAAGCAATGCTGTATTTTCACGTAAAAAGCATTCCTTGTATAACTTAATACTTACGGAAACTAATATTCGGTGCATGAATGCAAGGTTATCACCTTTTTGACGTACAGTCGGCCACTTAAGTGGCGTTTGAACTTTGACACATTCCTGAACAGTCTACTTAGGGATACTAATTTCTGTGAAATAAAAACGCGACGCTTCGAGTTGACGGACACAATTTATTGTTTTTTTCGTGGAAACGGAATTAAACATGGCAGAGTGGCAGGTCACATATTTGGCCGACTTCACATTCGTTTAATAATGTGGATATAGTAACAGCTAAAATTTGCTAGTGACAAGGTAGATTGTAAGAAAAGAGATTTGTTAATCAGTAATTGGTTGTACAAAAACATTTTTTTAAAGTTATAATAGGGAGTAAGTCAGTAAGGTGCATTTTACAACCTATTGAATTTGTTAGATATGCGGTATTGCAGTACAGTCGAAGACAGAAAGATGTTTACACTTTGGTTGTTTGCCTGTGTGAGTCACTCTTGATTAGTGTGCGTCCTCAGTATAAAACAATAATAATCCGACTAAAGTAAGTGACACTTACCCGTAATTGTTTATCCATGTTCTATGTATTTTTGATTTAGTAGGGTTAACTGGCTGCGATATGACATCTAAGCATGGTATCTAAGCGGTATCCCCGCCAATTTTGCCATAGTTGACTTTTGTTTTTTGTGGTGATGGACCAGATGTCCCTTATTATCGTGGCGCTCGAAATGAACAAATTTTCCTTTGAGATGAAAATGTAAACTCATAAACTGCGTATAAAATTTTATTTGTTTCATCGTATCTCCCATGTAATTTCCTCCCAAGTGATTCGAAAGTAGGACCGAAGTGTGAATTAAATTTAGCACAAATACACCTAATATTTTACGATACAAAACGGTGTGTTCTGATTGGTCGATTTCATTATTTTATCTATAATATAAAAAAATATTGAATGATTTTCATTGGTTCTCAGATGGGACAACAATGTTATAGACGAAAACATTGTTGGCCTGTCCAATATCTGTTCTTAAAAGTGATAGTTTCTGATTTATTTATTTATTTATTCATATTTCCAAGCAGTGTTGAGAAAAATCTATTGGTGAATGGCTGAATGCTGTTTCTTACCTGTTATTGATGTACAGGCAGGCCATGCTTACGGTATTATCATTTAAATTGTAAATGTATAAGCTGTGTACTTTGTTGGTGTGTCACATAAATAAGTATATTTTTGGGGCAAATCAACTTTTTGCAGCTTCTGCAAAAAGAATATATTTATATACCTACATTTGAATTAATTTGAAAAATATATTGTTTTGTTTTTTTAATTTATATTCCCCCCATACTTGCAAAGTTTTAATGACAACAGTTTGATTGACTCTTTTAGATAAGTACTCATACTAGTCAGTATTGAATGTTTGTAGTACGCACCTGCGTTTCAATATAGTGCCTAATATAGTGGGACGAATATTTCCTTAGGGTACTTTATCAACTTAAAATTCTGAAACTATAATAGTCAGTGCCCTCCCGGTAATTTGTCTGCATGCGAAATATAATGTTATTTATTTTTCATTATTTGTAAGTGGTTTTTCAACAGGGACCGGGTATCGAAGCTATATTTGAATTGAAATAAAAACAGATTGATTGTCTACAATCAGATTATATTTTCTATTTTTGGAGGCTTACTCTATGGCATTATGTAAGTAAGTAAGTAAAGATTTATTTACCAAAATAATTACAGTACAATAACAAAAATGTGTATGGAATATCACATCATTTGAATGACCACCTCGGCTTCGTATGGTAGCGTGAATACGAGAGGTCCAATTTTCCATACTTTTTGACATAATGACACCTCTATCTCATTGATGACGCGTGTTATGTTACTCTTTAGGTCTTCGAGAGATCTTGGATTGTTCGCATACACCAGTGATTTCAAATAACCCCACAAAAATATTCGAGGGGTGTTAGGCTGCCTTTCCATAGAAGCGGAGACGAGCGGTGCGGAGAGGAGCTGTGTAGGAATCGACCAATCACATTGGTTGTAATCCACATCTCGTCTCCGCTTGACTGTTTCCATTGAAGCGGAGCGGAGACGAGATGTGGATTACAACCAATGTGATTGGTCGATTCCTACACAGCTCCTCTCCGCCAATAGACAATCCAACATGGTCGCCATCGGCTGTCAAAGATACCTTGTCCCTATTGAAAAACCCTTTATAAATATAAGTAGTTAAGCGAGTAATGACATGATGAAGACTGTTGGGTATTTGTTAAAATATTTGATTTTAGCAATTATATGAGTGGTAAATACAAAAAAGCCTTATTTTATACGTTGTTTCAACCAAAAGAGCAATGAATATCATTTGCAATTTTCCCTTTATAGGGTAATATTTTAACCAGCGCACAAACTTTTATATTTGATTCACCAGTATAAGTCAAGTATATGTGTAATGTTATTTTTTCTCTAGCTTATAAAACATTTAAGAGATATGGCCGATTAAATGTTTCCACAAAATTAACGATATTCATGGACCCTTTAATGCGCCCCCCGCATTAGAGGGTCCGATAAGTCCGGTAAGTTCATACATATTCAAATTTCGAATGCCAGCACAAGTGGGCTGTAACAAATGTCACTGTCAATTGAAGTTTCTCTAATAAAAAAAAACAAATCTAATTGTAAAAGAGTTTTCACTGCTGAGGTTTTAAAAAGAGATTTTGTCGTATCACTCGGTGGCCCCATGATAAGTTATTAGCATAAGTTACAAAATTAAAAAAAAAGTATATAGGTGTTATATGTATAATTATATTATCTGGTTTTTTTTTCATTGCAATGGGTGCGCCAAAGTTCATATAAAATTGCAAAATAGATTATTGGAACTCCGAAAATGTATCTTATACAATTTTACAACGTAATGATCATTGTACATAATTTTTTTTATTACTAACGATCGAAACTCATAATCATCAGATTTCATAATATCACTAATTATACACCTTGTTTATACTGATATTTGTTTTCATATATTTTCTGATACTATCGATCAAAACTCCTAATCATTCTAATTCATAACGAAGGTCTCCATTAGGTACGAGCGAAGCGAGGAGGAGTGTTAGGTAGAATGGCGACCCTACAGCGCGCGAGCCGAGCGAGCGTAGCGAGTGTGCCGCGGTAGCGGCCGGCGAAGCGCCAGAAATGAACATATTTTTAACTAATACTTACATATAGTAGACGATGAGCGAAGAATCACCCTTCTATTTCGAAGTCCCTGTTCCGTAGGTAGTAATAAAAATGTATGAACAAAAAAAGTATAAGGAAAATAATTATGAAGAGTGATTATTATGAATACAAATGAGTGTTAATAAAAAAAATATGATAACTGTCTGTTATGAGTTCCGTTGGTAGTAATAATAAGTTATGAACAAAAAAAGTATGAGGAAAAAATTATAAAGAGTGATTATTACGAATACAAATCGGTAGTAAAACCGGTACACAAATAAATGTACCGGTATACAAATCGGTAGGAATAAGAATTTTGTATGAGCCAATATGGACCCCATTGCAATATATTATATTAAATATACCAAAGCATTATGTTAAAATTTGTGCACTGATTAAAAATTATCCAGTATATTGTAGGTTCAGAAGTGCAGGTAGTTAATAATTGTCATTATGTGATTTGATTGGATACACCGTCTATGTTTAATATTGACATATAAAGCGCGCTCGTTAAAATTAATGTTTCCAATCAAGACATATGTGACAGTAACGAAACTGCTCTATGGTCTAGTGCTTGACTCAAGTGTTTTCGAGTATATATTAGGTCGGGGCAAAAGTATTTTCGTATTTTTCGTACAAAGGAAAAACAATTTTTTAAGTTATATTTTTTTATTTATTTATAATATGTACATGCCATTTTGATCGATGACTTGTTGCCATCTTGTGGGTAGTGCCATGATTCCACTGTTGTAGAAATAGTGATTTTTGATTTAAAAAATCTAACAGGTAGTTTTGACAGTGTTCTCTTGATATTAACTTTATGCTTCCTAAAGAATTCTGAAGTGACCGAAACAGGTGGAAATCCCATGGAGCAAGGTTGGGGCTATACGGTGGATGTATCAACACATCCCAGCCAAGCTCTCTCAATTTTGCTGGGTGGCTATAGATGAGTGCGGTCTGGCGTTATCATGATGAAAGTCTACGCCCTTTCTGTTTATTAACTCCGGCCGGTTTTTCTCAACAGCTTCTTTTAATCTGATGAGTTGCTGGCAGTAGAGGTCAGAATCGATAGTTTTACCCGGCGGCAAAAGCTCATAGTGGACAATTCCTTTCCAATCCCACCATACACACAGCATCACTTTGTTCCGAGTTAAGCCGGGCTTTACCACTGTCTGTGGAGCTTGTCCATGCTTCGACCACGATCTTTTTCGGACGTTCTTATCGTAAGTAATCCATTTTTCATCACCCGTAATCAACCGTTTTAGAAATGGTTCAGATTTATTTCGTTTTAACAATAAATCGCAAATTGAAACACGTTGCATTAGGTTTCTTTCAGTGAGATCGTGTGGCACCCAAATATCGAGCTTTTTCTTGTACCCAGACTTTTGTAAATGACGTAACACTGTTTTGTGATCAATATCCAGTTCTTCAGCAATGTCGTAACTACTAATATGTCGATATTGCTCCACTTTTTCATAGATGGCATTGATTTTATCAGTAACAGGGCATCCAGAGCGAACCTCATCTTTCACACTAAAATTTCCTGACTTAAAACGCTTAAACCACAATTGTGCTACTCTTATTGATACCGCATTAGGTCCATAAACCGCACAAATTTTATTCGCGGCATTAGTCGCATTTTTACCTTTTTTGTAATAAAACTTTAAAATGTACCGAATTTCTTCGTCACACACGTCCATTTTGATAGCTCAAAAACAATTGAAAAATGCCGGGAACCAGTTTTTTTTTTTAATTTTATTGTATTTTAGAATGTTGACTTTTAATGGTTTTAAAACCAGCCAGGTACATTTAGTATAGACGAAGAGGTTTGATTACAACTTATACGGTCCAAATACGAAAATACTTTTGCCCCGACCTATTATTATTAATTTTGCCGTTTGTTAATATTTGTGCTGTTTGACTAGCCTGACTAAGGACACCGCAAGGAAAGTATGAAAAAAAAACATCTGTTATATTTGACACGGTGACATATTGTAATTGGTATACCTAACCTACAGGAGCAAATTTTTCGTACTCAGCAATCGATTGCAATTATATTTAAATTAGAGTAACATGAAACAAACGAGATTTATTAAGTATTTTTTATTTAGAATTAAAATTTTAACCGAAATTATTGTCACCCTACGCCTGATTAACTATGTTTAGTTTAACTGATACTTATGTTTTAACTGACGTATGCACCTCAAGAAATGTAGGGTGACCATGAAGTTAGTAGTATTTATTAACTTTATGTTATTAATTAAATAATTCGGGATTGAACTACAACACAAGCGTAACTTTTATTTTGTCCAGGTATCCATTAAGAAAAAAATATTCGTGTATATTAATACAAATTCACCGTGTATAAAAATACTTGTAGGGCAATAAAATCCTATATGAATAGTTCATGAGAAAAAATATTTGGTAAAAAAACCTTTAAAAAGTGTATGAAGGAAAAATTACTAATTTATTAATTCAATCGTCTTCTCATCCTCTCATATCTAAATTACACTTCTCTCTAACTTCATATGATCTGGAAAAAAAAAATATTTGAGCAATGAGCAAAACATTTAACGGGCTCCAAGCACGTACATTTTCACTGGAGGGACTTCGTCACTAGAAGATTTCAAGAATAAAAAAATCTGATCCCCTCATCAACTAGAATAGAGCTGATGATCTTCAAACGGCTGAACAGATTTTCATGAAACATGGCTAAGAACACTCGGGATAAAATTATCTATGACCCAAAAAAAACTACCTAAACGAAAATCGGTTCATCCGTTTAGGAGCTACAATACCACAGACAGATACACAGACATACACGTTAAACTTATAACGCCCCTCTCTTTTTGCGTCGGGGGTTAAAAAGAAGACATTCATTTGGCCGGTTTTACTGATAAAAATCAAACAATATTCGAAATTCGAAGATAACTTTACTTACAACAGCGTGATTACAAAATATTCTAATGACTACACCTATAATAAATTACAATATTGCACCGTTTAAATGTATAAATAAATATAATCTTACTAGGTACAGTTAGTATCAAATACATAGGAGCAGCCAAAGTGGCCAAATATATCGCAACACATCTTTATTACTAAATATCCGTATAGGAATAAGAATGTGTTGCGATATATTTGGCCACTTTGAGTGGTCCTATCTATATGATGATGACTGGCTTTATTATTTATCATCTTCATAGCTAAGTATAGCTATGAAGACGATATATAATAAAGTACCAAATTCAATACATGTACACGTAATTAGGTAATTATTCCGTGCACCGACGCACAGGAACACATAGGTAGTTAACCTACTTAAAGAGAGATGAAAAGAACAGTCGCCAACAAATATATTGGAACACATTAGATGCTCAGAAATATCAAAACTCCAATAATGTTTTTAGATTTGGTAGGTACCTTCTCTGATATTTTTGAGCACCTTGTATACTACCTACTAGGTACGAGTACCTACTATAATAATAACACATAATGACAGCGCAGTCTATTTATACCCTTCCCTACAGACGTCCAACGGACACGTCTAGACAGAGTAATCGTGCGGGGTTCGCAGGGTGAGAGATGGGTGGTAGCGAGCCCAAGCTGCCATACACTCACTTGGGGCAAGCCGTTTTGTGGCGAAGAGTGGCGCATTTTAGTGACGCATCTTATTAAGTGTTTTGTTAGAGTTATTTTATTATAATGGTTCATAATACTTGTGCTGTGAGAGGCTGTATGAGTATGTTATACACACAAGTACTACCAATAAACAAATAAGGATATAGAACAGCTAACTGCCGCACTCAGAGACGTCAATTAATTTTAAGTTTGATTAAAGTTGCTGCGTCTTATTCTATTGCTAGGTATATTGTTTTTTGTGCGTGTTTGTTTGGTTTGCGTTGTTTGAATGGCTTGGATTCACAATTGGACCCGGTAGCACAGATTAAATAAGAGTTAGGTAGGTGGGGCTGCGAAGCCAACGTTCGGGCAGGACAACGTGTCGGGTCAACTGTCAAAAATGAAAGCGATCGTGATCGCGAATGCGTTAGGCAATAAGCCCTTAGGTTTCTATGTGTTATTTATTATTCTAAGCACCCATATTGTAATTATTACACTACGACTTGGCACACTGCAAGTTTAATTTCTACTATGAGTCTATGATACTAGTATAAATTCAAAATTACCACCCACGTTAGGTAATGTTGTCTTGTGGTTACCAAACCCAAAACAAATACATTTGTGATCCCCATTTTCGTATTAAATTTAGAATGTGCTTTATGGTGTGAATGACTAGAAAATCATTGCAGAGTATCTCATAACCACAAATTTATGACTAAATAAGTTTCTAAAATCTTAGAATACAATAAATAAAAAGATTAAAATAATTATCGGTACGTAAACATGACTACAACTGCACAGTTATCCAACAGAGGTGACAAGACCAACTTTTTTACAAATAGAAATAAAACCTTTAATTTACCACCGTAAAGGAAAAAAGGGTTTGCTATGAAAGCTATAACTATTTCAAAATCCAAATAAATTTAGTTTTTAAAGTTATAACGATAATAGGTCAGTTTTTTTACATTTTTAAAAACCTCTATTTTGGGCTTTACTAAACATGGTGTGTATAATAAGGCCCGTGCCGTTTTTAAGTCGTTTGGCGCGAAAGTAAGCAATAAACGGCCTTTAAAGATATATAAATATGAACCATGAACTAAAATTATCAACAGTTTGTTAGAAAAATACACTTTTACACTGTGTAAGAAAACATCCCAGCTATCGAGTTTCTATGTAGGTGTTTAGTGTAAGGTGTATTAGTATTTTTTTTATTTATTGATAATGGGTTTGCTCTTGACTAACTCCAGCCCTTTGAGGACCAAGATTCAGTCCACGATGTAGCGAGCTCACCCAGAAGATACCTTATTTTATTTAAAAATGCTAGAATTAATTATGGTCAAGGATTTTTGAGCAACAGCTTTGTTGGGCCTTCCTAAACGACGTGGCCTTTGCAACGCTTTGTCCATTTTCGAAATAAATTTATATAAAATCGCACGTATGTCTATGTAAATATCACAAGAATAATGATCAAATAAACACACTAAACAAAAATCTACTTACGAATCGTAGTATAAACAAGTAAAAACTTAACGTTTTGTGGGGGCAACAATTAGTAATATGAGTAGACGTGACCAACGTTACTGGCAAGATGGTGGCTGCACGCGATCCTGCGTTCCTATTGGGTCGTTTACAAAATCGTTTGTCTTCAAGTTAATTGATTCTTTTGTGTAACGAAAGTTACCCATATAGTTTGTATGACTAACTTTCGTTACACAAAGGACGCGATCGTTATTTGTTTTCATTAAGCCTTTAACTATGTACATTTTTTTGAAAACTACCCTATTAGTCTGTTTCATAAGTGCGCGGATCAAACGTATTTAATTTAAATTGGTTTTCTGCGCTTGGGCCATGCAAAACTGTGGGCCTTGTCACACGGTAGTATCTACCATATTTGCCTCAGTTGGTTTTTAAATACACTCAACCCGGGTGTCTCTTAATCATTAATTTAAGTACTTTTATTGATTAAGAAGCGCGTTTTACTTACAATGCGAGTTTAATAAATTACAATAATATTAACTACCTTCTTTATGAATTGTTTGACACAACGGACTTTTTGGCCCGTTCTTAGCTAGGAAGATTAATTGTGCGAGTACTGCAGATTGTCTGATCCAAGAGCTAGCGACGTGAGCACGCTTCGACGTTGTGGATTCACTCCAAGGTTCTCCCAATTGATCCAAGACAACCTGGCCGTCAGATCTGTAAAGATACGAACGAAGATATCAGTACAAACTAACCTAACTGTCTCAGGCCCGATTTTTAATCATAAGTTAAAGGTAACTTCTGTTACATTTCGGCTCTCTCCCTTTATATTTTGATTTGTAAGATAATCTATGTGACATAGCACTTACATTCAGGGCGAATAATTAGAAACCATCCTGGTCTGACATTTTATTAAAAATGAACGCGAAAATGACACTTATACAGCTCAATATTTCCTAAACGGTCCCTCAGATATATAAATTGATAATAACATACACGTAATGGATTTAAGAGCTATCCATCGACACCTTATTCAATATTTTCACCCTTGCTTTAAATATGTATGGAAGGTACACAGATTTTTTTTTCTTATTTAATAATTGTTCTGCGTGCGCGGCATAAAGGTCTATTTCCAAAAATTTCAGCTTTGTAACTTTAATAGATTCTGAGAAAAAGTGAGTGTGACATACATACAGACAGTAGGCAGACGGACGGACATGGCGAAACGATAAGGGTTCCTAGAACCCTAAAAAAGCAAGCTAGTTGCACTCATCAGGAACTATCGACAAACATTTAACGTCATTTTCAATGTAAAAGATCATACTTTTTCGGCAATATTGCAAGGGTTTTTTTATATTCCTGGTACACCTTCGAGTATGAGACCCTTATTAAAGGCACAGATAAAATTAACAAATTCAACAAACCGCTTGTGTTCCAGTGAGCTCTATCCGCCTTAATTTCTCCTCGTAAACATTTTTCCACATAGGTTAATGGATCATAATCGGCATCCAAGACCTGCAAATAGTAATTTAGGTATGAAAAAAAGATAAAGGGTTTCGTACAGTCGAGAACCGAAAGAAGTTTACACTTTTTACATTATTCCATTGTAATAAGGTCCAAAAGTGTATACATCTTTCTGTCCTCGACTGTACCTCCGAATGAAAAAACGTAACCCTTATAGTATCACTCGTGTGTCTGTCGCAGCCAACTTGCTTTGAATCTACTGAGAATTTCGAACCCATATGTATGTCCGAGTGTGAATTTTTGATAATTTTAAATATGAGGGTAAATTAGAAAATAAAATATAATATGTGAGTGTTTGTTGTGAGGGTCTTAAATATAATATTTTCTTATAATTTTAAACTATAAATAGTTATTTAAGAAAATAGTTGAAAGTTGACCATATCCCTTATCTCCGACTATTTCGAGCAAGAGAGCAAAAACGAGTTTTGCTCCCTCTAAACGGGCTACAAAAGCCTTTTTTTCGAATAGGAGAAGTGAAAAATAATTTATTACTTCTTACAAAAACAACCACTCTGTCACATTTCCTGGGGACAAATTTCAATACAACGAAAAGATTTTAACCCAAGTACGAATCCGATTTTAATGCCCGGCGGATGGCGGGATGGCGTGCCTGGAAATAGCTGTGGTGGGTAGTTGCCGTTAGATATAGATATATTTTATAAAAAAATGTTTGTTATTACTTATTATTTTTTTATGTTTGATAATGATGATACGTCGAGATAGGGTGTACAACTCACCACTCTCTCAACGCTTTGATTCTTGTTTACTAGCGTCCCGAAGTCTAAATTTATTTATAACAATGGGGGCATATTAATCACTGATCCGTCGGTCTTGGTCCGGTTTTAAAACTTACTGGAAACGACAGTTTTTTAAGACTTGACATTTTCTTTGTCATACGTTTTCGACGAGCATGCCACGGGCCAAAATACGGGGATTAGAAGTTAGAACACTGATTACATTAATTGTTTGTACTAACCTCCCTGAGCAGAGCGATGTAGGCGATGGCCAGCCGCAGCGTGTCGATCTTGCTCAGGCGCTTCTCGTAGGGGAACGTCGGCACGTGTACGCGCAGCTCGTCGAACGCCGAGTTTATACTGCTAAAGACACAACAATACACGCACATTTTAGCATTTTTTATAATAATAATTACTAAATTGTGACTCGCGATTGGACGGGGGCAACCACAGTTAAATGTAAAGTGAAGAAGGAAGATTCCTGAGCTTTGGCCTTTTGCTTCATTTAGGAAGCATGGGCTTTGGACGCATTATCTCAAATGAGAAAGCATCACTACACATTACACTAAGCATCACATATTATAAAACAAAGTCCTCACGCCGAATCTGTTTGCCTATGACTAAACGCGATAAACTCAAAAACCTACTGAACCGATTACAATACGGTTTTCACGGAGTGATTCCTGAGGAAGGTTTATATAGGTGTATATGCTTTACTGCGAAGCCGGGGCGGGTTTAATATCTAATAAAATACCTACAGAGATACATACGAGTACTACGAGTAGCACCATAAGTAGGTAAGCTGCCAGCGTGGCCAGTAGTGACATTCATTACGCAACGTCGGCAAGTAAGTACTTCAGTCATACCATATTTGTGTCATGTCATGCGATGCGACGCTACGTGCGTCCATCGGCAGTTACGATAGGTGAAATAAGACACTTCGTAGAAAGCTGCCGGTACTGCGCCCGCGATTGCTCCACTCCTGTCGCATAGCTGATAAAATGACATAACTCGCCGCGTACCTAGGCTAGTGTACCTATAAATTATGCTAAGAATAGTAAGCTACGAAGAGCGAAGAGCAAAAGAAAGAATAGCTACGGCAGTGATGTGAGGCGTGATGACACTGATGACCGATCATAAACCGGGAGTTGAGCGGTTGTAGTCTAGTTCGTTCACGTCCAGGGTGTTATAGTTATATTATAAGTACATACTTTGCACCAAAGTTTTAGATGTATTGACAGCGTTAGAGCGTTTCCACCGAACGAACGGTCGACTGATGGCATTTAACCAGTTCAAGTTGGCAGATTATAGGTACAGTCAAGGTTATAAACATAGATACGTCCAAAGCCTCAAAAATAACTATGTAACCACGATCTTATGTCGCCGTAATAAGGTCGTGGGTACATATTTTTGACACTCTGAACGTAGGTATCTATATTTATAACCTTGACTGTACGTATGTATAGGTCGACGACAAAATGAATGAATTATAACAATTTTACTTCTAAGAGTTCTACGCCTTCTTTCACATCTAGAAGCCAGAAAAAATATAAAGGCTAAGTACTACTGCGTGCTAATTCAGCCCTCTACCACTAAAAACCATAATCCAGACAAAATTATGTACCTACACGATTTATTGCATTTTATTTTGCTTCGTCGATTGAATTATAGGTTAACTCGGGATAAGCAAGCGTTTGAACAGATCTGTCGGTGTCAAGCCGGTGTCAAGATTCTTGCCACCGACTTCGATATACATACTTATTTCATGTACCTAATAAGCACTAAATAGACAATTCCTAGTCTAGGCTAGTCTTTATTTAACCAATTCCAATGGGTTTATGAAGACGGTTTTTTTTGTAATTTTTTTTTTCTCTTTTTAGTGATGCACCTAATATTATATTATTGACCGAGCGAGCGAAGTCTCCCTTTCAGCTTGGGCAAAAATGCTTTCGTTTGTCCGGCTGTTCTCCTCTACAGACCGCATTTCTCAACCGATTCTCGTGAAATTTTGTGAGCAGGTTCAAGTTATATGGAATTTTTCAGTCGATTCAGTTTTTCTATATTTTTCAAAATGGCGGAGATATTTTTGCAATTACAAACTTATTTGCGGTGCTGGTGAACTGACCGCGACCAATGTCGATGTATGGGGATAACAGTTATCCAACGGCAAAGTGTCGCGAGGTCTACAGCTCACAGAGCCCCTAGTGTGATGTACTGCATACATAATCACATAATAACTAAACAATCACTAAAAAGCTAAAAATGTTTTTTACAAAAAAATAAAACAGTCTTAAAAAATCAGGTTACATTTACTTGACACCAGGAGACCTAAACAACTACCTAATTATTTAAAAATTTACGATTAAATAAAAAAAATCGATACGATTATTAAATAATAGTTTTAAACTTAATTAATTAAGTTTAAACTTAGTTAAGTCCTTAATTAATTAAGTTTAAACTTAGTTAAGTCCTTAATTAACCTTACCTAATATTGACAATTATTAAATTTGGATAATTTTATGTATTATTCAATTTACGAATTATTAGATGCAGGCACAATATAGGCAATTCTAAAGAGACCAGTCGTCATTTTATGCGTTATTGAAAGTTTTTTTTTAAGACCAACAAGTTCGTGAGCCGTTCGGGGAGATAGACGTTAGCAGGACGAGACGGGACAAGACATCTCGTCGTTAGCGGGGCAGGTTGTGTGCCGGGGAAAGGAAGCGCATGCAACATGTCTGACTTATGACTTATGAGTAAGTATGACACTTATGAATACGGACGGCCACCGCCCGCAAATATCCGAAGAAAATTCTACACGGACGAATTCAAAGCTAGTAACATACAAACATACAAACTAAGCAGCAAAGCGTGAACATAATGTGTGCAAATAAGGGGTACCCATTGGGGCCGGACCTCAGCATCCGTCGGCGTTCGCGCACGTTGGCGGCGGCGCGCTGCACGCGGTACGGCGAGCCGCCGCACTGGTACTCGGGCTCCGCCGACGCCTCCAACAGGACTTCTGGTGGGAAAGCTGACACTTTGTACCTACTGCGGACCTAGCGGGAATCCCGCGAGGAAGTCATGAGGTCTCTGGAGTAATGTAGCAAGTGTCGAGTTCCTTACTTCTAGACTCGGAGATAACAATATACTTAGACCTATTTTTAACCCCCAAAGCAAAACAGGTTTAACGTGTGTATCTGTGTTTCTGTGTGTGGCATGGTAGGTAGCTCCCAAACTGATGAACCGATTTTGATTTCGTTTTATTGTTTGGAAGGTGATTTGATTGAGAGTGTTCTTAGATAAGTTTGATGAAAATTCGTTTCGCCATTTAAGAGTTAGTATGCGCTCTGCAAGTAGGGGCCCTAGTTGGTCGGTTTTTTATCTATTTAATGGTTATTTCTGGGACGAACGATATTAATCAGTCAATTTCTTGATATACTGTACGTGTCCACATCATTTAAAGAAATTTATATAATAAACAACAAACGAAAATGATTCAATTCAAAGGTGTTATTAAACTCTTTATATGGCAATTATAAGATCTAGTACAAATAAAGAGCACTTACAAGGTATTCTTTTTGTATTTTTTTAAATTTTTTTTTGTGTAAATAGACGAAATCTAATAGACTAGAATCCACTCCATTTATTTTTTGCCCTATAAAGGGATAATGAAAATTACATACCTACTTCCTGAACGCTTTAAAGTAACATAATACACTTATGTTTTATTATAAGAGTATCACTGCTGGATCTAGGCCATTTATTGTATAGTAAAAATATGAATTAAATGGGAATTAATAATTACTCTTTTTTTTACATAGGTACCGAGGTACCTACCTTAATAAATGAGATAAGGTCATCCATTGTGTGACATAGTTCCACGTTATGTGAATGCCCTGAGTTATTTTTAAATAATTAGTCCACTATAATAATGACATGTTTCACTCATAGATAAAATACCGCCTTTTGCACTTAAACCATTTTTTTTTAAATTTTGGATTGTCCGAACTAAATTTGCGGGGTTAGTAATCATGAATTAAAAAATGAGATCATTCAGGTCACCGACTTCAAAAAAGCAGGAGGTCTCAACTCGTCGGAATCGTTATTTATGAACATTTTTGCAGCCGTGCAAACTCCGTTTTGCTGAAGTGTGCCGCTGTAACAGACGGATGGATGAAGTCGCATCTTAATGGTTCTTTTTTACCATTTTAGTACGGCACCCTAAAGGTGGCCTTCAATGGGTCACAGCTGATGCGAGAGACGCGCGCGTCTATCAATCGTTAGCCGCTACCACGAAAGCATTGGTGCAATGACTGCGAAGCGACAGTCGCGCGTGTAAGTGTACCTTAAAAGATGAAAAAGTCAAAGCCCCTATCAGGGTTACATGCCCACCTGAATGCAGCTGGCGGGTGTGCTGGTGCACGTAGGCTGCCAGCGGCAGCTGCAGGCGGCTGCGCGCAGCGGCGTACACGCAGGACGATAGCTCGCCGCCCAGCGGCGCCTCGTCATCCGACCCGTCCGCGTATGCGAACTTCATGGCCGCGTAGTCCACGCGCCGGCTCTCGCTACCACCATACCAACAAGTTTACAACTTCACACAGCCTGTTTGTTGTTAGAACTAACCTCTATAGACTGACTACCTACTGACGACACGACGTGAAATTGAACATTTTGACGGAGTTTTAGCGCTGCTGTTGCTGTTAGCAACAGTGAAGTGCTCTGAACAGTCAGAATCGGAACTAATGTTAGAGATGACACAAAATGTTAACTTGGTAGCTACACGAGTTAAAATGTAATAAAAAGATTATAATAATAATAGTTACCTAAGTCTTTCAATAGTTAATCTTTAAAACAGTGGGAAGGTATTATGAAGTTAAAGTTGACCTTCTCGTGAAACCATTCATTGCAGCAGAAGATACTGAGTATATTATACTGTCATCCAAATAGTTAATTCGCGTGATGACAATAATTATGGATCATCAGCGCAACTGCAGGGTTCATGTGTGTTCGCGCTGGAGGCAAAAGTACTTAAAGATCTATATTTTAAACGGCGACCCGTTTAATTCATAATAAATTATCATGATGAGAACAAATAGTAGATTGTAACAAGGGAGCAAAATGCAATATTTCATCGAGGGTTAGCGTGTTGAATCCCGAACGAAGCGACGGATTCCAGAATAGAATCCCGAGCGGGATATGGAATCCTGAGCGTAGTGAGGTTCAAACCGCCACGCCCGACCTATAAATAATTTTGCTACCGTGTAATACACTCTTCTTTTCACTTCTCCTATATGAGAAAAACTATTCATCCAATTAGTAAGTAAAAGACCTGCAGTAGTTATCAATCATACATTTAATTAAGGAAAACAAATAATGACAAGTAATTAACAAAAATTTAAAGAGCATTTCTAAAAAAGTTTGTACAATTTTAAGGATTAAAAAAAACAAGCTCCGATAAAAAAAAAATCGTAGATAGATTGCGTGCATGAAACTATGCAATTTTAACATAAATTCCTAAAAAGATAAAAAATGTATAGAAACTTCCTGTTTCGTTACCAACAATGTATGAGCTTTGGTAACAAAATATGAAAAAATTGTGCATTTTTTATGGGACATTTAGGGGAAATTATTTTAAAACTGCTTAGTTTCATTTATCCAACCTACCTACCAATTTTTTTTATCGGAGAGTTGAATGAAATGTACAAACTTTTTTAGAAATGCTCCAAAAATTTATAGTGTTCTGTGGTGTCTCTGGTGTGTCGCTTACTACTTGTACCTATGTCATATTTTAACTTTTCTTATATCTGTGGTTTTACAAAATGAAAAATGAAAAAATATATATTAAAAGGGAGCAAAAACGAGTTTTTCTCCCTCTAAACGGGCTAGAAAAGCGTTTTTTTTGAATAGGAGAAGTGAAAATTTATGCATATGGTTAAATCAGTATCTTGTCTCTCGAGTCTCTTGAGTTAAGCGAGTATCGCTCTAATTATATTGTATTGTATTATAAGGAAAGAAAGAAAGAAAAATTTATTCGTGTCAAATATAAACAAAGGACAGAGAAATATACACAAAAAGAATACAGATCACGAAATGGTACCAACTCAGCGTAATGCTGGCTAATGTCAGCGCTGGTCTTCCGTTGGTACCATTATGAGAAACCACTGATGGTGGTTGCACACAAATAACTTTGGAACAAAAGCAAAAACAAGACATAAATTACAAAACGAGAAAAAGAGAAAACAGAAATAAAAGTTCGCATGTAGCCTTTCCTGCCCTGCTTTGCTTAGCCGTACCTATGGGCAAAGGTCCCTTAGCCTTACATAGACAAGCAAAACGGACACAGACATAACCTATCTATCTATTTTATATTTGTTATTTTGTTTCGATGCACAAATAAAATGACTAACATCCTATGACCGCAACATTACAGATTATATACTGCATAATGTTTTTACATGTATTTCTACCTAACAAATTTTGATTCAAAAGTTAGGTGAATGTCAAAGCTGAAACGTTGACGACCTGTTTAGCCTAGTGGGTGACCCTACCCTATGAAGCTGGAGGTTCCGGGTTCAAATCCTGGTAAGGGCAAATATTTGTGTGATGAGCATGGATATTTGTTCTTGAGTCTTGGATGTTTTATAAGTAGCGAGGTCTCCTGATATCGCACCCCCAGTACAACACTGTATTATGTCGAAAATTTTCAAAATCGACTTTTTATATTGCAATCACTTTGATATAACATGAGATAACGGTTTTTCGTCGATTCTGAAAACATGAAATATTTTGACTTAGTGCAGTGTTGTACTGGGGGGTGTACCAGGAGACCTCGCTATATCATAGCGAGGTCTCCTGGTACAGATACTGTTATATCTAATAGGAGATCTCGACCTTGATGTAGCATGCCACCTAGGTACTGTTTAAACGAAAAAAAAATATTTATTTATCATTTATTTCTATAAGTGTGTATATAGTCGTCTAATACCCATAACACAAGCCTTATTGAGCTTACTGTGGGACTAGGTCGATTTGTGTATTGTCCCCTGACATAAAAAAAAATTAACTGTTTTTTAAACATACCTTAGTGGTGGCGAAGTAGACGAGTCTGCTATTTGCGTCCTGGCTGATGACATACTTAAATTATAAACACAAACAAATCAGATCACCGCAGGAACCTTTTGGAGGAGCACTTTCTGCTGGCTAATTCTAAATCGGAATGAGACCGTACGAACTGCGCTAAATAATTTTATAACACAGGGTTGATCAAACGGGGTAGCGAATCTGCTTGTTAGAACTAAGTTCTGTGTGAAGCGGTATAAAGCAGCGTTTCGGTTGACTATTGGACGTCGCGCCGCACCCCTGGTGGGTGGTGCTGTTAAAGACAAGGGCAGGTTTGGGCGGAGTTTATCTCGACTACAGAGCAGAGGGATGTAGGTGATATTTCACTTGTTTTTTATTCATATTAATATTTTTTACTATTGGGCAGGCGAGTAATCTCAATACATAATAATACATAATAACAACTAGCATTTGCCCGCGACTCCGTCTTATTAGAAGTCGTTTATCGCTGATCCCTCGGGAACTGTCAATTTTTCGGAATAAAAAGTAACCTATGTGCTATTCGAGACTATAATCTATCTCTGTGCTAAATTTCATCTAGATCCGTTCAGCCGTTCTGGCGTGATTGAGTACCAGACATCCATCCATCCAAACTTTCACATTTATAATACCTATTACTTAGTAGGACTAATATTCAAAGACTTTAATTTCTTGCGGTACCTATTGTGGATTTGCGAATACACGATTAGACTCGATTTCGTTCGGTTCAACTCAAATTTTGTTTAGTGTCCGCTGATACTGTCGACTCTAATCTCAGTAGTTTAATACAGAAATTATCATCCAAACATTTTAACGGCTGCTTTCCGAGGAAGCCTTGGTTTTGCTGCCATGAAGTGCTGGAATGACATACCAGCACCGATAAGAAATCTAAAGTCAGTTGCGTCTTTCAAACAATCTAAAGAAATTTGTCTTATTAATCCAAATATCCGGTACATAAGCAGTCGTACCGACGCACATATACACACACGCACTCACACACACAGAAACTCGCACATGTACGTTGACTCACACGTATGGATTGTGTTTGCATAGTGTTTTAGTTTTGGATAAGGTTTTACTGAAAACCAGCGTCACGCTACGTTCACACGGCGACATGTTTCCCGTATACCGCACGTTGTTTCCACATAAGTCGCACCTACCTTATTCGATTAGTGTACGGTAAGATTTAAATGGAGGTGGCGTGCGGTACGCGAAAAATTCGCCGCGTGAACGTAGCGTTACGGTACGGACGTAAAAAGCTGAGTGCGGACCATTTTGGGCTTAAATTAATTAAATTGGTATCCGTTTATTTGATTATCAGCCGCACTCACAGACGCCAATTAACTTATAAGTTTGATTAATGTTGCTGCTGTCACTTTCTTTCATAAAGTAGATAAACTTTGTGATATTGTGCTATTCGCTGATGACACATCATTTATTTTCAAGGTAGATTGAAAATCCGTCGAGTACAGTAGGATAAACGCCGCGCTTGTTAGTACATAATTTCGTACTTAATTAGTTTACTAG
Source organism: Tortrix viridana (assembly GCA_963241965.1). Lineage (NCBI taxonomy): Eukaryota > Metazoa > Arthropoda > Insecta > Lepidoptera > Tortricidae > Tortrix > Tortrix viridana. The sequence continues at coordinate 11,953,075 of OY725171.1, forward strand.
TAACAATTTATTACTCAATGCCAAGAAAACAATGTGTTAGGTTCGTTTTGCCTAATGTTAAACCGGTAAATTCTAGTATTTTTCTTAATGGCGAGTGTTTAGAAAATAACTTTAACTACTTATACTGCCGCACTCAGAGACGTCAATTAAATTTTAAGTTTCATTAAAGTTGCTGCGTCTTATTATTTTGCTATAGCAAAGAAAGTGACAGCAGCTACTTTAATGAAACTTAAAACTTAATTGACGTCTCTGAGTGCGGCCGATAGACAGAATTTGCAATGGAGTTTCCATATACTAGCAAGACAATTAAGTTCGGCAAATTAGACAACTTATTACCAATGTTGAGACAGCTCGCTTAGTTTATTACCATTACCACAAATACAATAAACAATCTGGAAGAACCATAAATATTAGCAAATCTGTCCAAAGTTATCTCAGCCGTTTTCGGTGTAGGTCTCAACATTTTAGTAGCCCGTTACTGAAGAACCAATAAAAGTATAGCTAGTCGTGATAGTTTTCCTTTTAAAGTCGTTATATGTACCTATGTACTTTTATTTAAGATACTTATGATCTAGATTTTTAGTACTTAGTACTTTAGTAGTAGTTTTGGCCCTAGCGAAAATGACACTTTACGAGTTCAACATTTCCTGAACGGTTCTTAAACGAAAAAAACATTTTAGGGTACCAAAATATTTTTTTCGTACAAATCTTGTGATTGATCTTTGTGCGCGGTATAAATTTCTATACGTACAAAAAATTTCAACTTTGTGACATTTATAGTTTCTGAGAAAGAGTAAGTGTGACATACAAACAGACGGACGGTTATGTATATCAGAATTGTTAATGAAAGAGTCTAGGTCCATAATAACATACATATTATGTTCTAAATAAATTGTGACGCTACTGTTAAAATATTAATTTGTTTAAAAAGTTATTTTAAGAAATCACGGGAATTTAATTTATAAATAGAGCGAATGGCAATTTTTTAGGGTTCCGTAGTCAAACAATAGGAAACATTATTGTTTCGCCATGTTCCTGGACCCGTCTGTCTGTCTACATTAAAGGAAAGGTAAAATATTGTTTTACCTTATAACATCGAATACCTACCTGTCATTGGACGGCACTTAAAAAACCATTGTGTTTGAAAATATCTTAATTGAAAGCGTTATACCTACTTATGTACCTATAACGAACTTAAAAGGAGAACTATCAGCACGACTAAGGTAGACTTCATTGGTAAATAGGCGACTTAAATGTTTAAACCTACTGAATATCACCTAAGATAGCACCAAATAACTATTAAATAGAAAATTGCCTAATAATTATGGTTTTTGGAAATACTTTTGGTGTTTGTAGTAACGGTGACGCCCTACACTGAACGGAACCTTACACTGAGCATGGCCCGGCATGCTCTTGCCCGGTTTTGTTGTGAAGTACCTAACAACAATAATTTTTGCTTTTCACAAACAACAATAATTTTTGATGTCAAGGTTCTAGACAAGTTATGTGCTGTTTATACCGCAAAAAATCCGAAAGTAAGCCGTTTGAGGGGTAAGTTCGAGTTTAGTATAAAATTCGATGGTAAAATTGGTTACTGTCTTTTGCAGGAGCCTTTGCGTGTGTCCACCGCGTGGGCGGCGCGGATCGATGCGGCGCGCCGCTCCCATTGGTTAGCGCGCGGGTCTGCTCCTGACGCCGCGCCATAAACCGCAGGCTGAGAGCCTTCCACTTCAACGACAGACATGTTCTGACAAATAAATCAGGGGAAAACGGTGAAATTTCTTTATCGCGAGCTCTAACTTTGGCTTCGGTAATTTCTGCATGCGATATATGTACATACCTAAAGTTCATTTCCTGGTTTTCCAAATACCGCATATATTATGTACCTATACTATACATACGCAACAAACCCTAAAATTGCTTTTTTATATACGAGTAGGTACCTAGGCACAGTAGGCACTCTTGTAGTTAATTTGGCATTAGAAATTATTCAGGACGTGGATAAGTGTCAGGGCTCCAAATTACAGGGAAAGTATTTACCTATTTGAATTTGGAATTTTTAAAGGTTTTGTACACCTATAAGGAAAATCTGAACTTATTGGATCACTTTAATATCCGTCTGTTCGCCTGTGTATTTTGTCTGTCTGTCCGTCTGTCAGGACCGTTATTCTCAGGAACGGGAGGTAACGTGTAAAGTTGAAATGTATGAATATGTTTTCCTACTATTGTTATTTTAAGGCGGCCGCACATTGGGCCACTAGTCGCGGCCACAGCTTAGCCACTAGTGGCCGCCACTAGCTGCGGACGAGTTTTTTCATACATTTTGTATAGCATCGGCGCACACCGAGCGTTCGAGTGGCCGCGTCCGAGCGACAAGCTGCGGTAGTCGCCCACGCTCGCCACTAGTGGCCGCGTTTTGTCGCTCGCCTCGCACCGAGCCGGCTTCTCCAATTAACAATAGACAATAGTGGCAGCCACTAGTGGCCGCCACTCAGCCACCGGTGGCCGCGATTGGTGGCTGCGTCTAGTGGCTTAGCTGAACCACTAGTGGTCGCGTTTTAGTGGCGGCCACTAGTGGCCCTGTGGCCGCCCTTAAATGTAGGTATATTTTACATGCGTATTGTTGCCCTGCCTATTGAAATAAATTAATAAATACTAAATTTGTCAAAAAGCAAGGACTCTTAGTAATCACATAAAGTTGTTTTTCAAACTAGGTGTACCTACCCAGGGTTTGTTTTTACTTTTTTTTTACTTTTTAAAGCAACTTTATGTGATTACTAAGAAATTTTGTAAAAAAAACGGGCAAGAGTTTAAAAACTTTGCTGATTCGTAATGATTCTAATAATGTAAGATACCTCTGAAAAACTTCTGAAATAAAACATGAAATTAAGGATATTTCGTGACATGGACATAAGGGAAAATTACAAAAATTCAGATTAAAATGATCAATATCTCCGAAACTAGTAAAAATCGCTGAGCATATATAGGGGTTAAATTGATAGCTTTTTAGTCCTCTATCAGCCCTTAACGGCTTAACGTTCGTTTGGGGGACACACTGTATGTCTAACATGTATTAAAATGCCTAGGTATGAGATTTACACTCATACCTCATTAAAGTTACACGCTTTCGTGAAACGCTCCGTTACCGTTATAGCTATTGCGTTAATGCGTCTCGCGTTTTTTCCACACAGCTGGGTATTTATCGTCCAATATTTACAATGTGTGAGGCACTCACTACTCCTACTAACGTTATTAACGCTAGTGTGTGTAAGATCGTATGCATCCAAATACAAAACGAACTAAGAACACATACCAGCACACATCACATATCGGAATATCGCAGGAAGGAGGAACGCAAACGTCCTACTTTTATTGCGTCGTTACTATCGCACCAGTGTGTAAGATTGCAAGCGTCTAATTACAAATTATGTACCTACTGAAAACAGATAGGTATAACGCATTGCGATAATATCGACATATACGACGCACTTATGTGGTGGAGCCTTAAAGGTCCGTACTTATAAAGACTTAGACTAAGGGCCTGTTTTACAATCGACAAGTAAATTCATCTGTCAGTTAAAGATAGCCCTCTCCTTGACTATTATCAAGTGTAAAATAGGGAAAGGGCTAAATTTATTTGACAGATACCTATGCTTTACTTGGAGATTGTGAAACAGGCGGTTAGACTGAAAGGCAAGAGTGAATAGGCATTTTCTGGGTAAGAGTGTACCATATTCGCCCTCGTCGTCACTTAACATCAGGTGAGACTGAGGTCAAAGGCAAACCCATTTCCGATAAAAAAAAACTTGATTTTTTTACCTTTCACCAAACCCTTCTATAATTCTATTTAATTTTTTGGTTATTTAGGTATTAAAAATCGATTAATCCTCCGATTCTAATGGTAGTCAGAAAATATGGACTGTAGACGGAAAAATATATAAGTAGAATATAAATGTAAAGTACTTATTAAAGCACACGAGTGACACGAGTGAATATAGTTTATACTTACAGTCATTGACGGAGTTCAAGGGGCTAAACGTTACTCACCTATTAATTAGCAGGCAATTTTGGCAAGGGGTGTAATTTGTAGGTAATTTCGGAAGTCGTGCCCAGCCGGGACAGTAATTGATTTGTCGCGCTGCGCGGACGCCGCGCGCGCCACGCGCGCCCCGCCCCCGACCCGCCGGAGGTCGCGTGAGACCTCTCGTCGGTCGGATTGTGTGTGATACACATTTTGAGGGGCTCGTTGAGTTCAACGCATGTGTGCACAACTGAGTTCACGACTGACAGCCCGCTCAATTGTCGAATGCTAAGGGCGGGGTCTTTTTGAATATGACATTTAATTTGTTAAATCTTTAGGTAAGTAAGTACCTACTTGGAAATTCTACAGGGTGAAATTAATTCCAGTGTCCAAATTTTGGGGGTTAAATCAGTAAGTCATACTGATCAACTTTGACTATCGCGAAAAAAAATTGAGCCTCCCATACTAAACATCGTCAGCTGACTAGCCTAGAATTTAATTTCATGTATTTAAACAACCACTTTACAATAATTTTAGAACATCTTTGTCAAGAAAGTGTAGGGCCTTGTACGAAACCAGGTTCGGATCTCCCTCTGGACAATAAATTCTATATACTCTTTTGACATATCTGTCTGTAGAGGTACCAGTTTAATGACGTTATGATTTCCGTGATTTTCAAATCTGGGACAAGCATACATTTTTAATGCAAAATTTAATTAAATCATTTTTATAGTAACCCTCAAAGTGTTGATTGACACAACCAAGCAGCTTAGAATTAAACGCTCCCCAGTCGCAAATATTCACATGAATCTTAATTTAATTTAAAAAATCTTATACCGACGTTTCCGACCGCGGTTTTGAAGTCGATTCCACGGTTGGATTTGGTTAATTTATTTATTTGTCTGCATATGGTCTGGCGGGGATTATCCGGCGACGCGGCCGCGGCGCCCGCGCGGCGCGTGCTTGCGCGTGCGCCGTGCACGTGTCTCAAAGTGCCCGGAACATGTACCGACGCCTTTGCAAAAACTGTTTTCCTGACTACAATTAATTAATCCGTGTCGTGAACTACATTCAAACACTGTCATTAAAGTTGATAAACCGGTTTTAAAAATGTACCCACGTTCGAAAATAATAAGAGGTTGCAATGTTTTAAACTGAGAATAATGTTTCTTTTTCAACGCAGTGGCTTGAATTCTGTAAACATTTTGTGCTGATATTTATCGCTCAAAATATGATATGTATGTACCTAAGTAATTATGAGCCAACATAATATTGTAAAGTAGGTACCTACTATGTTAACCGTAATAAGTAGGTAGGTACCTATAGGTACCTACCCTATGAAGAGTTGCGACAGTTGTATGGTCTTTTGAAATGTATTTTTTATGATCACTTTATGGATTCTAATCTTAACACTATTTTGCAAATATTATGGATAAGTATCAAAATTTCATAATAATTGATTCGCGAGAAATTGTTTTAATAAACGAGACTTCAGAATGGGATATGTAAGTATCTAGAAATTGATAATACCAATTAACTTTAGGAAAAACATTTGAAATTAGTCATATTTGATTGAATATTATAAAAATACTAATTATGCTAATTTTTAACTAAAAATTATACGTCTAAAAAGAGCACGGGTATAGCTTACGATACAAGCCGTGTGAATCAGTTTTCCTGGCATCAGTGAGTAAATACGAAAGAAAGTACGTACCTATTTATAGTTGCATAAAAACTTGCGCAACCCCAACCCGTATTTGTCTGTTTGTTGTTTTTGAGCATTTATTTATTATACGCAATTATCAAGTAGTCGTCTGCAGGCCCTTTCATTTCGATTGACAGAAGCGTTTCTCAAACTATCAATGGATTGTACTTGATACGGTAACTATAATTAATAAATTGAATAACGGTATTGTAACTGACCGGTTTCTAATGGGTTTTTCAATAGGGACCAGGTATATTTGAATTGAACTAAAAACACATTTGATTGTTTATGGAATATCACATCATTTAAATAACCACCTTGGCTTTTTGACATAATGGCACCTCTATCTCATTGATGACGCGTGTTATGTTACTGCCGTTTCGATAATACACTTTAATAATTTCCACGCGCTGTTCTACTGTATAGCGACTCATCTTGATAAGGGTCCTCGCGCACTAGACGACCACGACCACAACCACGAGCAGCGGCCACAGCGACTAAGTTAACTAACGAAACCATATGAACGTCGCGCACTTGGCCGCAACGGCTTCTTTAGTTAACTTGGTCACTTGGCCACTGGTCGTGGTCGTCTAGTGCGCGTGGACCATAAATGCCGAACTCATGACTTCCAACATGGCCACCATCGGCTGTCAAAAATACATTGGCCATATTGAAAAACCCTTTATATTGGTGATACTACTAAGACGATGGGGTACATTACTTACACTATCAATATTATCACGCGATACTCGCAACTCTGCCAAGGTAAAGGGCAGTTTTTTACACAAAACTACTGTAGCAATCGCAACCCTTTAACCTTAGCAGGGTAGCGAGTATCGCGTGATAACACCTAATGATAGTGTAATGTACTCCATTAATCGTAACCGATGCGACGTAGACAATAACCGTTTAGGTAACAATAAACAAGTGGTCAATTACAATTTGCAGCGAGACGAAGATTTTGACTCGGTATGTTTTACTTGTAAAATAAGTTACTACGTAAATGGTCCCCCGTGTCACAAAATCTTGTAACTTGTATTACAAGTGGAAGTTTTTTTTTAATGCATAGGTATTGTTGGATGGCCCATGTGATGATGATGTCCGATGATATTATTATAAATGTGAAAGTTACAACAACAGTTGAACAAAATACATTTTGTTTAAACCATGCTGACCCTACATTTAATCTAAAAAAAACGAATCGTTTTCTCGCATTAACTGTGCGCCACTTTTTTAATTCATGTACGTAATTAAATAAAGTTTGAGAGGCCGTGCGCAGATCTGGTTTATCCGGGGGAGCGGCGCGCGACCCTCGCCGGCCGGTGGGAGCCGGTGGGAACAACACACAAATTACCCAAAACCAATTGTATAATGTGTTCACGCCATTTAACTTGGCACATTCTGGTTCTCAAGAGCATTTTTATAATGCGTCGATTTGTTCGCTGCTCAGCCTCTGTGTTAAACCGGAAACTATAAACAGACTACCTACCTATGAAATTATAGTCACCCTGATGATGTTTCGATTGTTTGTTTCTTTACTGGTAACGCGCTTCGGAACTGTTTAAAATATATAGTGGCGTATGTAGTGAAATATTCAATGAAGTAACTACCTACCTACGATAAACACTTGAATGTTTGTGGTGGATAAAAATATATTTTTCCTAGAAGAAGTAAGTAGGTATAAGGTCGGCTATATAAAAGCAAATCATTCCCTTTATTCTGATGCCTATAAGCACCTGCCTATTGTAGGACTGACTACTTCTTGCGCCGGTCCCACACACTCGACAAGTGGCATGGGAAGTGGCGAGGAAAGGAGGCAGAGGCGTAGTGACTGGATACGTTAGGTACCTACCTACCTGCATGCAGCGCGATGAGCAGCGCGATGAGCAGCGCGATGAGCAGCGCGATGAGCAGCGCGATGAGCAGCGCGATGAGCAGCGCGAGGAGCAGTGCGAGGAGCATAGTCTGGCTCTAGGGTATGTCTCTCTCGTATGTCTAAAAACTATTTGCATGCAATTTGCTAGGAATTTTGGTTGTCTAGTGATTAGTATAACCACTTTTATCTATTTGCCATTTGCATAACTTCGGTTTGTCTAAAATCACTTCTCATAACTACCTATTTACTTTGCCTTAAAATCGTTTAGTATAAAATCAATCTTCATAATCACGTAAATTATATCATTTCGGTTGATCTAATTTTTATTTTGCATAATATCAGTTTGTATAAGTAATACTCATATTGTCTAATCGTCTATTTGTCTACGTTCCTTACCTTATATTGTTTGAAAGCTCTCAATTTTCAAGTTATTTATAAAAATGCAAAGAATTCGGCTCTGGCTCTTGTAGTGGTCACAATGGAACCTAACGCTTTATTATCCGTTTATTCACAATACACTGGAAAAACGATTTTTTGATGAATGTATTTATTAACACAATTTTATATTCAGTAATCATCATTCTACCAACAAGCATTAGGTAACATGATCAATCGGTAGGTATAAGAAGATTAGAACAAAGGAAAATTATATAAAACATCAATAAGACTAAATGTATTTCAATTTAATGATTATCATCTATCTATACTAAATAAAAGTTATGGTAAGTGATATTCGACAAATAGTTAATTATATGTAACGATGTGACGCGAAGAGAAATTAGTCAAAATGTTGTTATATCAACCAAGGGAATTTTTGATAAGTGCGATTTTTAAAGAAATAAACCCGTAAATAGTGAAATAGGACATTTTACTAAATTTTTACGGGTTTGTGTTGGTATTGTGTATCAAAAACAGGTAATTTTAAAGTATACTTATACCCAGGTTTTATTTGGCAATCAACCGATTTTTAATAGTAGGTACTTTCGCGCATAAAATCCTAAAATACACGAGAATAGTTTTCTGAATTTGTAGTTAGTTACAAAATCTAACACAAACAAGCACAAAATCTTCTGACGCAATTTTTTATTATATTTCGCTGACTGCGACGGGAAATAGGTCTTTACAAATGAAAGTTTGGGAAATAAAAAGCTCGAATTTTACTCACATATTTAACTATATGAAAAAGGTTATAAATAGATGCCTTGTCGACCTGTCTAGAAATACCAACATCGTAATTAGGCTCGCGGTGGACCTTAATAACTTAATTAAATTTACATAATGTAGATTACGTAGTTTCCTTATGATTTATGAAATGCGAGTTTTCGGAGTTGATGGCCAATAATTGACAAGGTGCCAGAAGAAGAATCAACGTTCCTTCTCCCACCAAACAATGACAACACGTGTTTAGTTAACAAAAATTATAATAGGTAGAATAAAGTTTAAACAACAATCAGTGCTCCTTGATGGGGTACTTGTCGGGTAGGCGGATCTCCTCGACGGCTGGCCCCGGGGCGCCGGCGTGCGGCTGCACGTAGCGGTAGCGCAGCGCCATGGCCGTGAACACCAGCATGTCCAGCAGCATCAGCCCCGCGAACAGGAAGAACTCCTTCCACTGCAAACAGAACGTGTTCACATTACAACTATCGGCATTTTTCGTTGTTTTATAAAACACGAATGACGATTATATTGTCAGTGCGCGTGCGCTTGATTGCGGTAAACAGCCGGCGGCTAGTTATTTAGGAAATGGTGTACATATTATACTTTTAAGGACATTCCGAGAGCTTCGGACGCCTAAATGGATTGAGGTGTCGACTCGTTGTGTACAATAAAACCGGTCAAGTGCGAGTTGGACTCGAGCACCGAGGGTTCCGTACCATTCAAGTTAGTTAAGTCATTATCTTCTAAAATATTTTAATAAGTACCTACAGCCTACAGTAGATGATCCGAATAGAGAATGACCTTCGCCCGTCTGCTTAAAGCATGAGAAGTGAAGTGTGTATATCAAATTTAATATATTACTCGTAAGTAATATATCGCGAATAGATTGACTGAAAAAAGTCAGTCCAGGATATGATTACTTGATTATGATTTGTAAATGTTTATACTTTAATTAATAAAATAAAATGAAAAATAAGTCGAACGATGGTTGATCTTAATTACAAATTTGCATTTTTTTTAAACATTGTTCGTGTTTGTTTAATACGAGTATATACAAACTACGTACCAATTGAAAGTATGAAGCCTATAGAATATTGTTCCCTTCTGTTTATACATGCCTACCCAATAGTTATGACGGGAAAAAAATAGTCAACATAACTTTAATTAAGTAACCATGTCCTGGACTGAAACTTTTAGTCAACCTATTCGCGATATATTACTTAACATATTAAATTTGATATAAAATACTTTTCATCCATTAAACACGGGTGAAGGTCGTTCCCTATTCGGATCTTAGACTACTAGTACTAAAATTTAAACGAATAAATCACAAAATTCAAATTACTTATAATTTTCCATCTAGGTCGAATAAACGATTGCAATATGTAATTGGCTATTTGACTAATGTCAAAATAAATTATTTTTACACTACCACTAAATCAAGCTTTCAAAAATAACACGGAAAAACTAGCTATCGTTTATTCTCGGAATTTAAACGATTTTTAATTCAACAAAAACTTAATAAAGGAACACTGAAAATTGTTACGTCCCATTTTACTATTTTCATACTAACTTCATACAACCGGATCGTTTTGACGTTTCATTAAAAGTTGCTGATTTGACCGGTCTGTCAAATAGCCAATTTAGATGCAGTGCCACACTGAGAAAACTGTTCATCAATAATTTAGGTGAATTCACGTAAAGTAGAGAGCATACTGATATCACCAAAAAGTACGATGAAACTACTATCATCGGCTGCTCACGATATAATATGATGAACTGTTACTACGCTTTTAGTAGAAGACAGACACAATTTCACGGTGAAAGTCATCGAACCGTTATGGGAAGGCCTCATGTGAACATGTAACAGTCATCATATTTTAGTATGCTTTCCTCATAGTTTTACTTGATTTCCTCTTACTTCAAATATGTCCTTTTATTTCTTCCTACTGTTTTTAAATGCCGTCATCGTATTTTTGTATGAATTCTTACTTTTATATAACGTTTTGTCGTTTAATTTCAGTAATATCCTATTATTTACTCCTACTACTTATAAAGGCTTTCCTGATATTTTTGTATGCTTGCCTAGTACTGTTTATGTGCTTTCCTCATATTTTCGTCATTTTCCTATAACTTCTTCCTACTATTTATCTATGCTTTCCTCATATTCCAGTACCTTTTCCCGTTACTGTTATTTTCCTATTAGCTCTTCATACTATTTATCTACGCTTTCCTTATATTTTTGTATTCTTTCTTGTTATTTTTTCCCACTATTTATCTATTCTTTCCTATTATTTTAAAAGCGCCCAGTGCGTCCAGTGGCCTCCTCGTCACTGTGATTGTGTTTTTAAAGTATTAAACTATTTTATTAAAATCGAATATCGAACACCACTTACATTTTATGTAATGAAGCTTGGTATTTATTACATTTCCTCATTTTAACTTAACGGGAAAAAGTTTCCGTTAAGTTAAAATAGGGAAAAGTAATGAATACAAAGCTTCGTTAGATAGAATTTAGGTTGTATTCGATATTCGCTTCTAATAAAATAGTTTAGTTCAATAGAAAACATACCTAATTACAGTAACGAGGATGCGACTGGATGTACTGCGCCCTTATAGAATAATAGGTAAGGATAGATAAATTGTGGGAAAAAATAACAAAAAAGAATAGAAAAGTATAAGGAAAGCGTAGATAAATAGTAGGAAGAGCATACAAAACACATACATGTAAAAGAGTACTTTGGTGAATATTATAATATTCACCATTAATTACTAACAGAAATCAGGAATAATCAAAAAGATCACAATAAACCAGATCTGAATTGAGGAGACAGTTGTAAAAGGAAAAAGAAAATTTTTAACAAAAAGTTTTATTAACGAAAATTAATCATAATTTAAACTAAATATAGGCATACCTATATAACAAGTATATTATTTTACACAAGCGACGTGGCACTGGAAACTCATGCTCGCGCCACGTCGCCTGTGTAGTCAAGTCAAGGACAAAAACATAAATACGATACGCACAAACTCTCAAAAATACGTCTCACACGCTTACGCTTACGCCTGATGTAAGGTCGTCTATACATATACCTATTTTGAGACTGGGCGAATCTATGTTTTTATCCTTGACTGTACAATTTAGTAGGATAATGGTTTAAAAAGTGACATTTTGGCTGCAAAGGAGATTTCGTGAGCTTCATGTACAGCCCTTCATATTTTTTGCGCCGCTCCTCTATGGTAACGTTGACATCGGCTTCGGTATTGACAGTCGATACAAAGCTATCCAGAATTTCTGCCCGCGACGCATGCCATTCCTTCTTTGACCGACGAGCGGGAGGAATATTAAACAGGCATCCAATAAGGAGAATAGCTGCTATGACTGAAGTCTCCGGGATCACTTCTGAAAAGGAAGATTTTTTTTTAAATTGAAACACTTGAAGGTAACCGAAACTGAAGTCTGACAACAAAATAAAACAAAACCCTATCCTATATTCGTAGTCGAGTAAAAAAAGGTGATGTAAGCTTACCATTAGAAATCGCCAGTGTATCTGCTATATGCTTATGCAGAAATTTGTCTTTAGTAGAAATCTGCTTGTTTCTGGCACTGTATTATCATGCCGGTAGAAGCTTCTAAGGCTCTACGTCCCCCAGCTTTATCCGGATAGAATGCGTCGTAATCAGTAGCCGCCAGCCGTTAGGTGACTGTAGGATGGGGTATTTTTTCAAATACATCTGCAGGGTCCAGCTGCGCGACTTGAGAGCTGCTCCAAGGCCGACAACACGTTATCCATATCCCCTGTACAAATTAATAAGATTGTTTTATTCGGATTTTGATATAGGTATGTTTGCCATATACAAACAAGAACATACCATTATGCATATGTAATATATATTTAATTTAATAATAAAAATAGTTTTCGAGTTCTAAAAGTTCTATTCCAACAAAATTACCTTCTTCAAGTGCCCCCAAGTCGATCCCAGGCAGAGGTGGGTCACCTGACTTTGAGCTCGATGTGGAGCCGGAGTGGGACTTGGGCTTCGCCAATAGGTTTAAAGATATTAGATACGCTCGCCGAGCCCTTCTGGCGTTCACTAGCCAGCCGGAGGTATTACACTTCGATTGGTAAGCTTTGGAGGCCGAGTTCAAGATTTTAGCGGCCCTCGACAGATGTTTCCAATATGACTCATACCTAAAACAAAAATGTATTTAGTAGGTATAACATTTAAGTTGGGTATAGATTTTGTTGATTAAAACTTTTAAGAGAAAGAAAAATAGAACACGTAGAAAGATGTTCGTACTAACTCAAAAAGTACAAAAACTCGCTCTATGTATTTACTGAGGACCAATTAAGGAATAACTGTGCCAAGTTTCAGCCATGTACCAAAAACTACAAGGTTCCCATCCCATCAGAACAACCCGCAATAGAACCAATCTTCACCGTTTTAGCCAATTTTGTGGCAAAATTTCTCAAAAACTATAACTTGTATAAAAATGCATGTTCTAGACACGCGGGAGCGTGTCCAGCCAAGTTAAAAAAAGGAACTGGAACTTCAAAAAGTTATTTGAAGAAGATTATATCCATGCAAACAAGTACCTAGGTATAGTGCGCGCCACGTAACATGAACCTACGGCATAGTATAAATAGAACAGTAATTGCAATTGTTCCTATAATACATACATATACCTACATAATTATTATAAATAAAAATGTCAAAACTGCACTGAGCTCTAAGGGCCGTATTAATAAACTCATCTCAATTCTGATCCCCGTCACAAGATGTGTCAAAAATGACAGTTTTCTATGGATTGACGTTTACTTTGACTTATCTTGAAACGGGGATCACAGTTGAGATGAGTTTATTAATACGGCCCTTAGTCTCACTCAAAGAAAGCCGCTCGGCGGCCGCCAATAGTACCTAGTCAAAGGAATCCGCCGGAGACGAATTACTTTTCTATTTATACTATGGCTACGGGAAAGTCGACTATGACCCACCCCGAAATTGACTTCTGAGCAGGTTCATTCCATGTTACATGGCGCGCACGAAGTATACCTACCACCAGACACCTGTAACCCCTCGTACCTATGCGGTGTCAAAAATTGCTAGGTAATTAAACAGTGACCTCGGCACGGATCCGTGCTAGCATACGAGGGGGTAACCATGCTCATCAAACCAAAAATCAAAACCACAAACAAACAAAAAACACAACGGCAATTAGTTAGGTTAGCAATGCGAATAGCATAGGTAGGTAGTTCAACTTACCGGCAAACTTCTCGACATAATTGTCGAAATTCCATTTGTGCAGTAGATCTGCCGTCTGCCATCACTTATCAATCTAATATCACACACAATGTCGGTATACCTGTAACGTGCACTCGCGTTGAGCAATAAATGACAACTGACAACTGGCGCGGCGCGGGCGCTTTGTTGCGAATGATGTGGATTCGCCGAACTTGAGACGTTCATCTAAATTTATGATTGCGTAATAATTCGTTGTACGTTTCAATGTATTTTTGTGTAATAGCTTTGTATATTATAAGAATGTTATGATATTTCAGAATTACCAATCTTCAAAAAGATAATGCTAGCATCGTAAATAATATGACAAGTCATACTAATTCTAACTTGCATCAGTACGGTGCCTTCACCGTATTTCAATTTATGTTCTGCAATTTTACTAGGAATTTCTTAATACAATATGGTGACAGTTTCCTCATGTAATATAATTATAATCTTTCTCCGGAGTATCATCGAATTTCTGTAATATAGTTGTGTTTTAACAGGACAGCACTATATTGTATCAAAATGGTAATATTATATTCGGTGACTAAATCTTATGGTGGAAGGTCATCACATTATTGCACTACTTCATCTATAAATTCGATTATTTCGTTATATGGTAGAATTCTCACATTGTATTTATCTACGGTCACTTTATTTTAGCATAATTAATTACATTCCAGATCAATGTAATGATATTTTAAAATGAAGCCAAAACGACATTTTTCTCAGTGCAACTGGCATATATAATTCATGCAGTTTGCACTGCATTGCAGAGCCGCTTTTGTTTTGAAGTAGGTAGTCGTTTAACAATTTCATACGCCGTGTTATGTTAGACAAGCGAGACGTTTAGTAACTGTTGCCGTAGAACATCGGCCGGTACCATGAGTCACAAATTTGACCAATATCATCGAAATATGCCGTATCGATTTCACTAGCAAATTAGATCGTGAATTATTGTTTAATAAATTACTTAAATTATTACTTTATCTAAATAATGTCAGAAATACATATTTAGCGTAGCGAGAGCTCCTTATGAAGACGAACGACGAGGACAGGGAAAATTTCAAGCTGATATAAGAAATAGGTACATTAAAGCTTTCGGCACACCAAACGCGTGTCAGGCGCGTCGCGCTTTGAACGCGGGCCCGCGCATATCGTAAAACAACAAATCAAATTTAACCCGGCACACCAAAAAGTAACGCGTGCCTGCGCAGGGCACGCGTTCGAGCTGCTTCGCGCCGCAGTCGCCGCAGACAACTCGGGCAGCGCGTCGCGTGGCGTGCGTGAAGCAGGCGCGTCGCGCGCGCTGGCATGAATTTTATTAAAGAAGAATATTATTAGGTACTGAGCCAGTATGGAAGTTTTTGAGGAATTGTACGTTTTTTTTAAATAAAACACCTCTTGCAGGTTTTAAATTGGCAGAGTTATTTCAATATTTATCCACATTTATAATGTTATCCACGAAGACGTGAACCGCGCGTGGTAAAGAAAAATCAACCTTGAGGCAGTTGCAATAACGTCTAATATCGTACAACGCGGATACTATTTGTTATATTTTAGACTCGTTTTAAAATAAATGCAGTACGCTCCGGCGCAATGAAGCACCGTGGTTATCATGGGATTTTAAAATGAAAATATGAATATAAAGTTTATTTATTTATATGAAAAAGAACTTTGAGGCCTACGCTTTCGGTTTGTCAAATAAAAAAGACAACTTTTAACCAAATACAGATAAATAATGATAGTCAAATTTCAAAGTAATATTTTTCTGTTTATACCCGGGAATAAACAAAATATATTTATGACATTACATTATTTACTTACCTATTAATCTAAATCAACGAAAAACTACTTAATTTTTGGGCAAAATAGTACATTTTCATGAACGTTTGTGATGAAGCACATGTGCATCATGCGCGCTCAAGGACCCGCAATCCCATGAAGCACATGTGCATCATGCGCGCGCGAGGAGGTGCAATCCCATGAAGCACATGTGCATCATGCGCGCCGAAAGAGTTAATGGAAGGCATGGCTGGATACTTAGCTTTTTGCCCAATGTCGTCCTTACTTAGTATTTTCAGTGTAAGAATTAATTGTACAAATAAATAAAATATTTAGCTCTTAGGGCCTGACTCTTCTAGACCCTATAATTAAGCAGGTACGAGTAGGTAGTTCCCAAACAAATTTGGGTCATACACAGAGTTAGGTTCAAAATTGTCCCTTCGGTTCCTAAAAGTTAACGACGTGGGAGTTGTTAACTTGTATAATTTAGATACAGGCCAAAACTACACCAGACTCCCACTACGCGGATATATCGGAACCCGAAAAATTTGGTTTCAAAGTCCTTAACTTTCTGGAACAGGAGAGACAACTTTTGTTTCTGTGACTGTGTATGACCCATTTAGGTACCTGCGCATCCAAGAAATTCCCTTCCACGATTAGGATCACGATCAGGTTCCCGAAGGCCACCGTGAGCAGCCAGACGGACTGCAGCACCGACTTCATGCTGGCGGGCGCTTGTGTGAACGAGAACTCCAGCCCCGTAACGGAGAACATCACCTCGCCCATCGTCATCACCACGTACTGCGGCACCAGCCACAGGATGTGCACGCTGTTCGGCGGCGTTATCATCACGGGGCTCGCCATCTGAGCAATTGTAAGACATGCTTCACAGGGCCCTTAGCCAAGATGCCCATCGCTAACTAGCGTTTCTATCCTTTTCGTTTTTAAACCAATCGCGTCGCGTCGCGTTGGTTTAAAAATGAAACGAATAGAACGCTAGTTAGCGATGGGCATCTTGGCTAAGGGCTCTGGTACGCTAGTAATAAGAATTTCTTCTATCCGAGTGCTTTTATAGTCTACCTATTTAATAATGGGTGAATGGTTTTAAACGTTATTTCGGGAACTTTAGAAAGGGTGATGAGAAATTGGTGTTAGGCTGTTTCTTAATGTAATGTATATGTGCTGTAGTGAATCACATAATCCTACTAATGTTATAAATGCGAAAGTTGGTGTGTATCTGTGAGAGTGTGTTAGTTTGTTACTCTTACACACTGGAACGGCTGGACGGATTTGGGTGAAATTTGGAGTGGAGATAGCTTATATCCTGGATTAACACAAGAGGCTACTTTCATCACAGAAAATTTGGTAGTTCCCGAAGGAAAACAGATAAACTACGCGGACATAGTCGTGGGCAAAAGTTGTATTATTTATTATATATCACTAAAAAGCGAAAAATAATTTTAACAAATAATAAAACCGTCATCAAAAGCCTCCTAAATAAGGTTAAATAATGACCGGTCTCCGTGGAAATGCCTGGAATTGCCTAATTGGTGCCAAATAGAAGTCGGACGCAAGAATCATGTGATATTGCTATTGTGATTGTGCTACCTACTTGACACCGGCTTCGATATATTTACCTATTAGGCACCAAACAGGCAATGCTTAGGATACTGGTCATTATTTAACCTTGTTTAGTGGGTTTTTGAAGACGGTTTTATGTTTTGTTAATTTTCTTAGGAATGTTTTTCTAAACCCAACTATACCTACTCATTTTGTGAGTAGGTAATGGTTTGTAGCACCTAGGTATATAGTATATATATATGTACGGATGATGTAATATCACAATTGGCTAAGTAAAGTTTTTGGAAGAGATGTACATTTTTTTTCGATAGTCCTCATCCTAAAGATCAAGGAACTGCGGCTCTATTATTTTTATTTCCTCTAATATTTTAGAAATATTTTTTTTAGTTATTAAGTTGACATTTGTAAACTTTAATGACCGACAAGCTTGTTGCCTTCCTACTTATGAAAAAGAAAAAAAAACTGTCACTTCTATATCTGTCTATAAAAATAAAAGAGCCGCAGTTCCTTGATCTTTAGGATGACGACTATTGAAAAAAAAAAATTTACATCTCTTCCAAAAACTTTACTTAGCCAATTATGCACAATCACAATGCTGCTATTTTAAATTCAATACGTACGTAAACTCCATTCCTGTCCTCGAATACATTAATGGTGTAAACTGCTCCCGTAAGAAACTGGTATCCCGCTAGCACCGTTGTTTCCGCGACAGTTACATCAAACGTCCCTCTTGTAATCCTCTTCTGTTCTCTGTCACTACTGTATAATGAAAGTTGTGTTCTGTTCTTCCTCGGATCAACTAAAGTTATATTGGCAACGATCTTCAGATTGGACAAAAATCTGAAAGTAAGCATTGTAACCGGTGTTGAGTATGGTTAGGCATAAAATACTAGGTCAATAGATAAATATTAAACTTTTAATCAAACAACACCTTATCTAACGTAAAATTAAACCGACAAGCAAAACATTTGACAGTCGAGTGATTTTAATATTGAACTCTGATAAACAACTCTTAATATTTTTCAATTACAATGCAGTACAAAAATGAGTGATGCATTGGCATTTAGAGCGGATTTGTATATTTATCACATTATTTTTACACATTGCTGCGTATTATGTCGAAGTTAAAGTGAAACAAGGTGTAGTGGTTGGTACTACGGAAGCAACGCTTTTTGAAAGAAGACACTACTATGCTTTTTATGGAGTTCCGTATGCTCGCCCCCCTATAGGAAGGTTAAGATTCAAAGACCCTGCAAAAGCGGCCAAATGGAAATATCCGTTCGACGCGACGACCGAGTACAGCGGAGCATGTGCTCAAGCGCATATCACCCAAAAATATGGTTTGTACGGAAATGAAGATTGCCTCTATTTAAACATCTATACACCACAATTACCGAAAACCGATACAGGCTCCTTAAAATCTGTGATTGTTTTTATACACGGCTACGCTTTCGCTACAAGTTTCAGTCACTTATATGGAGCAGACTTCTTGATCGAAAATGATATCGTATTTGTAACAGTAACGCATAGAATAGGAGTGTTTGGATTTTTGAAAGTTAACGAAACTGATCCGAATGCTAATATGGGATTTAAAGACATAGTAATGGCATTGAAATGGATAAAAATTAACATAAAGAAATTTGGTGGTGACAAAAAGAAAGTGACCATCATGGGCAGTGGATCAGCAGCCACTTTTCTATCGTGGCTAATGATGACTAAATCGAGGCGAATGTTCTCGAAAATAATTTTGCAGAGCGGGGGAGCATTTTCACCGTCGCTGTTTCCTCGTAGCAAAAGTGTTCAACTTGAAAAATTGGGTCAGGAGCTTGTTAAAATCGGCGCTAAGGACCTGTTGAAAGCTCGAACTGAAGATATTATTTCGGCTGCCCATAAGATTTACAGCAAAATTGAAGCTATTAATTATCAGAGACCTTTGACCCTTTTTGAACCCACTAAGGAAGTAAAATCCAACAAGTCTTTATTGACCACTCGGCCAGAGAAATTCTTTACGAGCTCCTCAAAATCCATCGCTAGTTTACCTATGCTTGTAGGATTTAACAGCCAAGAAAGTATTTCTGAAGTAATACCTTTCATACATAATCAAAATTATTTAAAATTGTTCTCCCCTATATTTAAATTTATGGTACCGTTTTCAGATGGTTGCCAATACAATTATACATCAAAGCAATATTCAGAAATAGCTATTAAAATAAAGACGGAATACTTTAAGAAGGGGATCACAGAACAATCTTTAGTGGACTTTTTGAGGTATACATCGGACCTCAATAAATATCCTATATACAAGTTTATTAAAACTCTTTTGGAGCTAAAATTTAGCCAAATTTACATGTATAAATTTAACCACGTCGGGAGATTCAATTCGGTAAAGATAAATTCGTTAGCTGGAGCAAGCATAGTGGTCAAAGGTGCAGCAAGTGGTGACGAGTTGTGCTATCTATTGAAATGTGGACCGATGTGGGAAAGTTACGTGGCCATAAGGAATGACACGTCCGACATAGACGTAATTAAGATAAAGCAAATGGCTCAATGGTGGGCAGATTTTGCAAAAACTGGTAATCCAACACCTGCATCTGACCCCGGTCACGACAAATGGCGGACAATCACACCGAAAGACCTTGTGTTAATGCTGGTTGGCAAAGAAAGCAAATTAGTATTTCCCAGGGTAGAAGAGAAAATGTTCGAGTTTTGGAACAAAATTTACAACAGTTATTATAGAGAAGAGGTTTGCAACGGTAAAAAACATGATGAATTGTGAAATAACTCGTCGTGCTACAACATAAACATAATAAATGTATTTCATGCGAGTATCATACAAGTTCTTACCTCACACTGACTCCATCAATCGCTTTGTCATTATTGTCCGTAAAATTATAAACTCCTTCGTCATTTACAAAGAATCCATTTGCGGTTTTTTCTTTCAGATAGAGGTTGGCACTATGGCTTATATTTGCACATTCCGTATTAGTTTGCCCATGTAAATAATAAGGCAATTCTACGTCATATTGCGTTATTATGTCTAAGTTTTCATAAACAGACAGAGGTCCAATATTAATTTCGCTAGTTATGTTGTTCTCATTCAAATTCAATGTTAGATTACAATTGAACCCATTGTACATCCTCATTTGTGTCATACCGGCTGATACCGGCGTACCATAAGTTGGCTGAAATATAAATGTACTCTATTAGTCTCCGTTTTTTACTATTTGAATTATAAGTGAGCTGCAAAGGGGTATCCTTAACTGAACATAATTAAAAGCTCCGCAAGGTTCATTCGATCGTATTTTACGAAATTTTAAGAAATATCATTTTTTATTGTTTTTGCATTAAATTCGGTTGCTTTTTATTTATAAATTATTGTCGCTGGATACTTCTGAAACCCTTTTGGCCTTACAGTCAAAACATACCCCAGCTCCCGTAACTCCATACTTTCTCGACCCTCTAACGGTAATCCAGGCTTGCTTACAAATCAATAATAATCATGTTATTCAAGCGATTATTTCGTTCAAAACCGGTTCTGCTGCTGGTCTGGACGGAATCTCACCCCACTAAAAAGATCTCATTTCACATTCGGCAGGCGATGCAGGTACGCATCTCATCAACTGCATCGCCAAATTAATAAATCTTATGTACTATGATGGGTCTATGTTAATATCAACCTTGAAATTGTAAGTACCCATTTTATATTCTGCTAACCTAATGAGGTTAGCACAATATTAAATAGCTTTTTAGTAAGGACAATGGCCCTAACTAAAGAAGACGAGGGGTGAGACTAATTACCGTTGTTCAACATTTCGTCGCATGGCCTCCAAAATTGCAATTCGGCACATCTTTTACAGTCTCAGTTCGAACCATTCAGTTTTGGCAAAAAAGGAGGGTGAGGCCGCAGTTCATGCCTTAATTTAATTTATTTTTATTTTTATTTTACCTCTCTATCGAAAATTGTAAAGTGTGTCAAAATTGACGTCAAAAATGTTTTTAGCTTAGTAAACAGGGGCACCCTACTGGCAGGAATAAAACAGAACGTCCCCAACCTGTGCGTCTAAGGAATAGTTTAAATTTATGTGTAGTCGAGTTTCACGGGCAGCGATGAGACTGCGATGATGCTGTATTAAGAATATGAATACGGTTACAATGGCGTCTCCGCTTTCGTTTGACGGCTCGCAATCGGGTGCCTATCGTTTCGTAGAAAGTCAATACCTCGAATTTCGGTTCTCCGACCACGTTTGTCAGAATTTTCAGTTGTTCGAATCACGATAGTTAGAATTTCATTGCTTTGTAATTTCATTTACTCGAAGTCATCTGTTGTCCGAAACTACAGTTCTCCTAATTTCACTTGCTGCTTTTTCAATACATCGAATATTAATAGGCAAAGTTTTCTGTTTCTCGAAAACGTTTCACCGAAAACGGTTGATTCTGATAGTTGGAAATTCTAATTAATACTTTTCTAATGGGTTTCGACTTCGAATGGTAGACACACTTTAGGAAGGCGGAGTGGGATAGCTAGGGGGAGGGGGGAGTGGGGGGCGAAGCCCCCCACAATGGGGGCTCGGGGGGCGAAGCCCCCCGCCATAAAAAAAACAAATACCCCCCCTCACTAGGTTGGGTTAGGTTAGAACTGTGACCACAACAGCACGCGAGCCGAGCGAGCGAAGCGAGCGTGCCGCGGCAGCGGCCGGCGAAGCGCCCGAAACATAAATAAGAAATCATAAAATCTTTATATTCCGACTTTGTGTGAAACCGCATATTAAACAATCGTTTAACTGAACAATCGGGGAAAACCTATTCTGTGAAAAGTGCATTCGGGATATTAAAACTTCGTAGATTTGAACATATTTTCAATTAAAAATCGGAAATTTAATAATCGAAGTAATGAAATTCGGAGAAACGAAAATTCGAAGAAGTAAAAATTCGCGTTACTGAGAATCGAAGTATCGTGTTCGGGCAAAAGAAAATCGAGCTATTAATTTTCTACGAAACAATACCTACCCCTCGCAATCGGCTCGAATCAAACTACAAATTGTCATTTTACTCATTTTACTTACGTAAAACCAATTTTTGGCAAATCTTTAATTCACTTGGTTTAAAAAATGGCTCGCTATCGCCTTCGAATGCGATGACGTTATATACGTGGAACAATTGGGTAGGTAAAGTTTTTGGAAGAGGTGTAAATTTTTTTTTTTTGGTAGTCGTCATCCTAAAGATCAAGGAACTGCGGCTCTTTTATTTTTATTTCCTCTAATATTCTAGAAATATTTTTTTTAGTTAGTAAGTTGACATTTGCACACTTTAATGACCGACAAGCTTGTTGCCTTCGTACTTAATGAGAAAGAAAAAAAAACTGTCACTTCTATAACTGTCATTGTCAATCAAAGTAAACAAACGATTCAATTCAACGACTATTTTCTGTTTGCTTGCGTTTCATGTGATCAGTGTTTTTAGAAATATTTTAACGACCTCAGAACGAACTCCGGACTTTCGATTTTCCCGCTTTGCTCGCTTTGACCTTTACACGATATTTGGACTACGATTTATTTCCGACCCCTTTGGCACTGCTTCTTGGACACCGATTTCTTTCTTTCACGACGACTCTTGCCCTGCTTTTCGATAGCCACGAGAGCACGTTTGAATCGTATACACGCAATGAATTCAAGCAATCCCACACGGACTTTGGAAATGGATTATTACAAAGATTTACTTAGATGCTTGAAAGAATTGAATCGTTTGTTAACTTTGATTGACAATGACAGTTATAGATGTGACAGTTTTTTTTTTATTTTTCATTAAGTACGAAGGCAACAACCTTGTCGGTCATTAAAGTGTACAAATGTCAACTTAATAACTAAAAAAAATATTTCTAAAATATTAGAGGAAATAAAAATAAAAGAGCCGCAGTTCCTTGATCTTTAGGATGACTATCGAAAAAAAAAAAATTTACACCTCTTCAAAAAACTTTACCTACCCAATTGTTTTCATTCTGAAAGCAGACATGCCTTCAAGTGTCAAAAATTAAAACGATCGCGAGTACGTACCTATACGTTAGGCAAGGCAATCAAGAAGCCTGCCGTATTGACGCAATTCTGTTACTATTTAAAACGTCCTAAGTGCAACGTCACGAGGGAGATGAACACTAGTTTGACGGTTTCGAAACATTTATCGGCTAAGGGGTCATGATTCAATTTGTTTGACTGTACCTTTTCTGTCATAACACGACGTCATGACGTCACTGTTTAAATAATAATGATGATTTTGTAAGACAATACTTACCTAACAGATTAAGACGAAATTATAAAATCTAATGGCCTTATTGCCTAAATTGTTTTCGAATTGCCATACAGATACTGACCAGAAGATGCAATTCCACGACACCGGAGATGACGAAGGCGGAAGCGGCTAATACTCCTCCCCATATCATTTTGTGCAAGGGTTTTCTAACCAGTTTGCACCATGACAGGAATGGATATATGGCCTTGAAAACAATGATATAATTAACAACGGATATTATAAACCTGAATAATTATTGAGATACACATACTAGAAGAGTCATGCTTACGACTTCGAATAGCGGGATGAAGACGAGGATGAGCAGCGGGTTAAGCACTTGCATCTGATCCGCCTTGAGCTCCCACCCGCCGATGACCTGGTCCATCCGGTCGGCCTGGAACGTCCATCTCGAGCCCTGTCGACGGTACATACAAGTGTAACATAGTTATCAGTGACCAACCCTCACACTAAACCAAACATCAAGTAAATTTACAAGGCATCACACACTTTAGATTTTTCTTAAAACATTTTCGAATAAAAAATCCTACAAATGGAAGGTAGGTAATTAGGGTAGGTAGAATGGTAAAGTATGAGTATCGACTTTAATTGAATGAAATAATAAATTAATTAAATGAATTGCTACAAAACCACACTATTCACAATAATAATTAATAATAACTAAGCCATTTATTACAATAAACATCTAGTCTGTAGACATAGGATACTTAATACAAAACATAGGATTTTAATTCATTGATTGCACATTCTTAATTAAGTATGCCTATGTTGTTCTTA
Source organism: Tortrix viridana (assembly GCA_963241965.1). NCBI lineage: Eukaryota > Metazoa > Arthropoda > Insecta > Lepidoptera > Tortricidae > Tortrix > Tortrix viridana. The sequence continues at coordinate 11,977,561 of OY725171.1, forward strand.
CATTTACATTTTACAACATTGAGGATAAAATACTTAAAAATATTACTTTTTAGGGTTCCGTACCTCAAAAGGAAAAAAGGAACCCTTAAAGGATCACTTTGTTGTCCCTCTGTCTGTCTGTGTGTCTTGTCACAGCAGTTTTTCTTAGCAACATCACAAGTAATTTCGAATTTATTCGAATCACGATACAATTTGATATTTGACGCGACAATAATTTCTCATGTCACTCGAGATGAAGCATCAATTAACAACATAATTACCTATATGTATATGTATGTATAGATATTTTTAGGGTTCCGTACTAAAATGCTAATAAAGGAACCCTTATGGTGATACTTCGTTGTCTGTCTGTATGTCACAGCAGTTTTTTCTCAGCAACTATACAAGCTATCAACTTGAAATTTGGCATAGTTGTATGACTTGCTTGCCTGCATCTGATTTTAGTAAAAAAAATATATAATTGAAAAGGGGTCTAGAATAGGGAGTTTAAAAATGAAAGTGATTTGATTATAGTAAGTAGGGTGTCATATCAAAGGGCTTAAACAGCAAATTTTAAAACTAATTTTATTATAATTTTTCTTGACGTATTTTTGTTATTTATAAACAAAAATTTTCAAAAAATGACCGTCCCCCCCCCTTATCTCCTAAGTTTATGAACCAAAAAATCTGAAAAATTCGTAACTTATGGATAATTATTTATATTTAACGGGAAAAATTAAACGAAGAGTTCAAAATTTATAGAGAAATTGACAAAAATCTTTAAAGATCTGTACTAAAATTTAGGCAAGTCAAAATGGACCTTATTGCATACGAATTAAAGTACATAAAAAGGTATATTTTTGAAGTACGGACTGAAATAACGGTACGGTCCGACTCGCACTTGATCGTTTTTTCATCATGTGATATAAAGTATTGTACGCGACTCTGCGTAATTGGCATTACAACACTCGTGTGATGCTGTAATGAAACTCGCCTTGCGGCTCGTTTCGTAAATCACACTCGAATATAATTTATCTGACATTACACCCGCCGTATTACGCGTGGGCTACACGGTTTAAAACAGCTGGTTTGAAACCGTGTAGACAGTGGTTTTAAACCAAATTTCGCATCGCCTTAAACGCCCTTGGCAGATGTCAAACAAATGGGCTTGTTTGAAACCGTGTAGTAGCTCGCTTCTACCAAGGTCATTTGGTTTAAAACCGTGGTTCGAAACCGTGTAGCACGCGCATTAGCCGTCACGTAAACTACTAATGCGGCACATGTCATTAGACTGTCACCGCCGTGTAGATAGTACGCACTTTCAAGACCTTAGACCTTTTTCTTTTGCGCGGTACCTGTTGGTCAAACAGCGCCCAGAAGACTGGCAGCGGGATGAAGAGCACGAGCACGCGCAGCAGGTCCTTGACATCCTCCACCAGCGCCGACCCGTACCGCTCCTCGGCGTGGTCCAGCCAGTGCTCGCGCTTCTCCTTGCTGCGCGCCGACTTCACGGCAGCGTGCTGGGAACAGAGGTAATCAATAACAGTCAACGTAAAATTCATACTAAACACGAACGCAAAACCTTGTAATTAGATGAATAAGTTAAGACTGCACGCAATATTGCATAATGCACGACTTAAAAACTAGGTGTAAGGAGTGGAAAGTGCGTGATGCGTATACTAGGCGTGGGCTTAGGTTTCCGAACAAAACTCTTGACACTAGGTAGTTATAGTTTGGACTTTGGACCTTGGTCATTTTACGGCAGTTCTTGTTGAATGATGTTGAGGAGTGTTGATTTTCATTTAAAATACGGTCTATTGTTGGACGTTATTTTATTAGACAAGCTCCATTTGTTTACATACTCGTGCTTGTTCTAATGAACGCGATAATTTTCGTTGTAAGAAACGACTCTATTCCAATGAAAATCACGGAACCTACTTTGATTTGAGTACAGAAAGCGGAATGTCAATTATGAGAAAACTCAATTTACCATGTCATGCGTGCCGCATGGTCTCCCAGTGAAGCGCGTCAAACACGGAGCTATTCATCGACATAGGTCGCGGTCAGTTCACCAACACCGCAAATAAGTTGGTAATCGCAAAAACCCCCATATCTCCGCCATTATGAAAAATTTCGAAAAACTGAGTCGTAAAAAATCCCATATAATCATTGAACCCGTTAACAAAATTTCGCGAGAATCGGTTGAGAAATGCGACCTGTAGAGGAGAACAGCCGGACAGCCGGACATACGAAAGCATTTTTGCCCAAGCTCGGTCAATCAATGAATATGCATTGCTATAATAGTATATATTTTAGTATATTAATATATATTATAGCTCCGTGTGTGATGCGCCTTACTTATTTTGTAAACATCAAACATTTTTCTAAACCCCTTAGGTAGGTATAGGTACCCTTTATTAGAACTTCTTATAAGTAGGATAACATATAAAATATGTGACATGACGCGCTAGCCGCTCGGGCGCATACTCATAGTTATAGGGAAGTAGGTTCTTTATACAAAATCCTTGCATGTACGGCAATTGATAAATAATTTTAGGTATTTAAGTTAATATCTCATCCCGAGTGTGGATTATCGAGCGAATAATACTTATCATTAGCAATAACTGTAGGTATAGCTTTATAGCATGTTTGAGTAATCAATGTATCAACATCACACTAAGTAATCCCTGCGTGGGTGGAGTTTAGGTTGAACTGCCGGGCCTCCGTTCCAAAAATTGCCATCGGACTGGCTTAGGTTGTTCAACACAACACAAGGTGCATTTGAAATATATTTGAATAAATTTCGGTAAATTCGTACGCGCACGTCGGTGTTCATGAGATATCTAATAAGGTTTAGGTACCTCTTAAGATAGCGAAGTTTAACGAACCCTAATAATAAAATACTTACACCTATACAAGCGGAGACTTGTCCGAGTACATTTCCAGCAGGATTCTTTACTATGTACAGTTTTCTACCGGCAATGAAGAAAACTGTGGACAAAAACCCAGCCGGTAAGTGATGAACTTCGTTAGGTCTTTTTTTATTTTCAAGTTGTTACCGCGTTCTGATATTCACCGAAATCGGCCAAGCTTTAAGAAACATGATCAGAGGTTGGAATAGGTAGGTAGTGCTAGTTTACCTAAACTTGATGCATGTTCATTCAAAATTGTGATTCCATCTTACGCACGAATGAACATGCGTCAAGTGTGGGGCAATTAGCACTAAGTACCTATTCCGACCACTGAACGTGATTATGATATTCAAACTACCTACATCCGTCCCTGCCGTTACTTAGAGGAAAACGAAATCTTTGATTCTCGTATTGACCAACAAACTGTATAGTACTTACCGATGGAGACGATCATGAGAACGCCCGGGACGCCGAAAGCCAGCGAATAACAGTCGTTGTCCCCGAAGCAGTGCACGTCGGCGCGCAGGATGGGCGTAAGGAACGTGGAGATGAGGCTGCCGGCGTTGATGGCGAAGTAAAACAGGCTGAAGAAGTAACCGAGGTACCGCCCCTGCTCCGGCAGCTTAAACTGGTCGCCGCCGAACGCGGACACACATGGCTTGATGCCGCCTGTGCCGAAAGCTATCAGCAGCAACGCTATTATTGTAAATTCTCTGGAAAATATGAATGACATCATGATGATAACCACAAACCATTAGCAAAAAAGAGACCTTGGTCAGGCGTATTTCTCTGCGCCATGTACTTGTGATAATCACCGCCTTACGGAACATCGTGGCCGATTCTGTTACATCAAGGATGCGCACGCGACGATGCCAGCTCGACCGGTTTTTGAGTCGAGATGCGAGTAGTGCATCTTATTCATAACTATGTCAAGTTGGGTTGTTGATTTTATAAATAAATGACTCAATGTTGTGCTGTTAATGGGCGTTTAAAAGAGAAGTAAAAATAAAAAATAAACATTTTTCACTTTGCCTGTGAACGTGGAAACGTCAGTACCTAGTTTTAATTTATTTTCATTTATTATATTAATCTAATCAACATAAAGCTATTTATCAAGTTTTGATCACCTACCTTTTTTATTATAGGTTTAGGGTGACTAGGTACCTACAGCGGTTAAGTAAAAAAATACCAAGAAAAAATAACGAACACCAGTATAAAATTGTTACTTATTACATAAATGTTTACCTACCTATACCTACTTTAGTGATAACGAATTAGTGAATGACGTAAGTAAATAAGGAGTATGATGTTACCTACTTTCATATTAGGTAGATATACCTACCTATGCCGAAATACGAAACATGAGGAACATTTAATTACGATAGCATCTTTTCAAATTAAATCATATGTGAATAAATACAATAAAAAATAACAAATACATATATTTTTATTACTTCAAATAACTGTTTTTCTTATAATATATTTTTTTAATATTAATATTTCATTGTGTTGACAATGTTTTATATTTTGTAGTTAGGTAGGTATTGATCGGACGTACTTTGTTGTTTTGAATAGCTCTTCAATATCTGTTACGTTAGTAACTCTTATTTAATCTGTGCCTTGCTTGGTTTTAAAGCGCAACAAGTACCTTACGAGTAGATACCATGTCGGAGGCCTTCTGTCATGGAGGTAACTTTTTAGCGTCGGTACCGGTAAGTAACATGTTCTCATCGCCTTTAAGTTTATAATATACGTTAAGAATACGTTATGAATTTAAATTTTATAAACGTGTATATAACGAAACAACTAGAAACATGCTTTCAACTATTTTTTGTTGACTAAAGCCAGCAGCGTCTCATTCAACAATGGAGTATCCTTCTAAGATTACCCGATGATCATAGATAATGTATTTGCTGGCGCGATGGCGTTCCAAATAAACGTCAATGAACTGTTTATGAATTGAGTAGGTAGAACAATCAAGTCTAATAACAGTCAAGACGATATCAAGACCACAAGTTATTGCCTTTGATACAGTAGGGTAAGTATTTATTGCCAACTTAAAACAGAACGATTCAGTTTAGTGATAAGAACATCATGTGGATCGCTACCGATGTTTAATAGGTACCTAATACACAAAATAGTGCAGCGCAGCTTCAATACCTACCTACCCATTTTTACCCGACTACAACAAAGCCAAAAGGAAGGGTTATGATTTTAGCAGTGTATGTATGTATGTTTGTATTTACATATTTTATGTAAGTATAAACATTAAAAAAAAAATATTATGCCACCTTATTACAAATGTTTTTTGTGCCCGTTTATTGTTGTCTAGCGACTCTCGACTCCATATTACAAGTGTTAGTTTGGAACAAGGTCAATTGTGACGTTCTCAATATAAAGGGACCTTATAGAGTAAAGCAGTTACGCTCTTCTTATTCTTGTAACTATACGAATACTATGTTAACAGTTCTAAAACGGCGTAACAGCCAGCCTCCATAGGGCCCTTTATATTGAGAACGTCACAATTTGTTTAAGATTGACTACCGATATATATTAGTTTATATTTATTTATTCATCTGTATAAATGGGATAATAAAAGATTGGCGTGATGGCCGTGTACTTACAACTGAGGTAACCGGACCGGTGGCATGGCAGTCACGGATATCAAAACGCTACCCGCTGCATATACCAAGGAAAGGTATAATATTGTTCTGAAAACAAACAAAGGTACCTAATTATATGAAGATCACCTAATAAAGGCATAATTGAAAGAAGTATCAATTGGTTATTATGGTACCGGGGTACTTATATCTAATGAAATAAAATAAGTGGTGGCACTGGACCAAACATCTGCTTTGAGAGGGTTTACGATATTAAATTAAACATATTTTTTTTGCATTTTATTTATGCAAGGCGAGGCCGCCGACGTCAAGCGCCGCCACTGCCGAAAAAGGTAATAATATCCTTTTATATTTAAGTGGATATACCATATTTGCAAATTTTATGCTCCTCATTTGTGAATGCTTGCGCAGTAACAGTGGTAGCGGTATTAGGTGATCGAGATAATTTGGTAAGACACTATCCACGGAGACTGCGCCCTCACCTGAAGCGGCCCAGCCAGCCGTCGGCGATCATGGCGCCCAGCAGTGGGAAGAAGTAAGCGAACATGGTGAACACGTGGTAGATGACCGTGGCGCCGTCGTCGCTGTAGCCTAGCTTGTCGCGCAGGTAGAGCGACAGGATTGCTGGAACATATCCCGAAATACATTACTTCTCTTAATCTGAAAAGGAGGAGTAATCTCCTAAGAAGTACCCGGGGGCAAACGTCCACATGTGCCAAGGCTCAGATAAAGTGAATAAAGTGTTAATTAATTATTGTGTTAAATGAGTGACATGTTTATATTCTTCTTCTTCTTCTCTTTAAAAAAAAATGGCCTCTGTCCACTTATGTAGACAATTTTGCCAATGTCAATGTACGGTTAAAATATATTTATAAAATTGGTATTGTTCGGTAATTTGGAGAACTGTGGCGAAAGTGTCAATCGCCTCACGCACCAACCACTCCGCCGCGCACAACACCGCCACGCTTCACTTCTCCAAAGAGAAGCCCAAGATGGCGACCGGCTCAGCAGAAGCGATCGACACGTGCAGCAGCCAACACTCCCACCACAGGACACATGTTTATATTCATTAATATGAAACTATTATTTAGTGTCAAATGTCAAAAAGAAAAATGACAGCATATGGCACTGTTTAATATAGAGATGCTATAACCACCCTACCTAAGAAACTTAGAAATACATGTACACTTATAGGTAAGTAGTACTTTTATTGTCATTCGTAAACGAAACACTCTTCTTACGTTAACATAAAATGCAGCAAAATAACGCATACGTATTTTGAAATATTTACAATAATAAAACTCAGGACCCTACGCACTTAAAACATTACCTACTTATTAAAATATTAATATTACCTATTGAATATTTGGATCAATATTTTCAACCTTTCTAATTGTTATCTCCTCTTATTGTTAGGTGACAAGATTCAAAAATGGTTAGTTAACTTTGTTTGCTGATAGTATTATGTTTCGGGATAAAAATAAGTAGCTATTTTTAGCCAGGGGGCCGAAGGGGGCGGCACCGCAAGGTAGTTCGTTGCGAGTTTCTTTAAAATCTTAATGACTCTTAAACTAATTACCACATTGAAATGTTAAAATGAGTTAAACTCACTATCACTACCACGAACTGCTCTATCAGTAAGAGTACTGGCAATTTCCTTCCCATTATTACTACCCACCAGTTTTATCAGTTTTACGCCCTTACTAATAAACGTTGAGTAACGGCTGAGTAGTTATACAATGCTTTGTCCTTATCTGTCATTGTGACATTTGAATTCGACAGATAAGGACAAAGCATTGTATAACTATTCAGCCGTTACTCAACGTTTATTAGTAAGGGGGTATATGTGTATTTTTTCTCACGATTTCTACCGGCTAAATATATTATTTTATATGCAATGTACAGGTCGTATATATATTAAATAAATAGCTTTTTCGTACCAAATACAACCGATTGCAATTCACGTTTGGTACAGCTATAAGTGTTAAAAACACTTAATTGATAGTACTTTATTAAAAGTAGGTATGTGATTAATGTTAGTAAAGGCGAGAAATGCATTTCCCATTTTTACTACTAGTAGGACAGCTGGAAAAAAAACACAGTATTCCTACTGGTAAGAATTTCTGGTAGTAAAAGTGGGAATAACTCATCATCATTAAGATTATGTTCTGAACGAATATTTAAACGATCTTATAATTATACATTTTTGGTCGATAACCTGCCCGAACGGTTGTAGACAGCGATAGAACTGAGCGCTCTCAGGCTATCATCGCTCGCTCGTGCACTCGCAATAAAATTGGCATGACTTAACAGGTTAAAAGTATACATTATTAGGAAGAGGTAATTGATTTAAAACCTACTTTAAAAAAAGGAGGTTCTCTATTTGGTTGTATTTTTTTATGTTTGTTACTGGTCTCATTATCATCAGGTCAGGATCTGATGACGGGGTCCTGGAGAAATCGAGGGATCTCCTCAAAAGTTATTGGAACACATAGGCGATTTTAGTATTTCTTGTAGGTAGCGTGTGTAATGTTCGATATAATTTCACATGGTATGACAACATTTGATATAATTTCAAGGAACGTAATTTTTCAACTGGTATAAAGAACAATTGGTATAAGTTAATTGTGTATAAGAAACAATTAATATAATGAACTGTTAGAAGAAAATCGAGTTGTGGTGACGTCACATCCACCTGGACCGGCTATAAAAGGAGGAGCAACTGCCAGTCGAGCTCTTCTTGCTGCTAGAGCGCTCAGACGGACTGGTTGTGTGCTGGACTAAACTGAATTATAGAACGATACATTGGCAAATTGTGTTTCTTAAATAAAACAACTTCAAGTTTGTGTAATTTTTATTAGTAATTTTTTATCGGATTTAGAGTTTGCTAATATCAGAACCGGGATTCGTACTTTTACTCATTCCCACATTTTGTAAATAAACCGCTTTTGGGTATTTCTACAACATAATTTAGCACACATCCGTTCGGGGGCTTCAGCTTGCGGCGAGCGTGGCAGCGAGCATTTCCTTCGCTGCAGCCAGGCGCAATGGCGCACGGCGTCACGGTGCGCTGTTGGCGCATTCGGTGCGATGGCGCACTCCTGTGGTCACAGTTCTGGCACGGCACTGTGGCGCGACAACGCGCTGCTATAGCGCAATGACGCACTGATGGCGTGTGCAATGCTGGCGGATACACTGGTGCCTGGTGCACTGTTGGCAAACACAGTGCAGTGACGCGCTGCTGGAGACATCCCGCGCGATGGCGCGCGTATTCGGCACGGTAGCAAGCTGCTGGTGTATGGTGATGCCACGCTGAATAGCACGATGGACGCCCTGCTGCGCGGTGTTGTTTACTGCACATTAGGACCCTAAACCGCAACAATCTGCCTTACTATTTTCAATTATTATTTCGAAATCCTATTAAGACATATGATTGATATGCCTAGAAGGTCCATTCAAATTGAAGTCACCAATTTTGAATAAGTAACTGCATTTGGTATAACTACGCAACTACAATTACCCATTGAATGCTCAACTACTTACAGGCTACAGGCGGTTAACTGGGCGAGTGAGACCGGTAGCACATCTCCGCCGCGGAACTGTAGTAGCGAAACGCTGGCAACGAAATAAAGTTCAATTTCGTATTAAATATCACGATTCCGCCACGGTTTCGCGGCGGTGTGCTACCGGCGTAAAGGAATGAGTGGTTAGAATACCTACATACACTGTAGTAACTAAGTATCACACTTAAAACTGCAATAACTAAAAATGGCTATTTTATTGTTTTATCTTTTTTTTAAGTTGAAAATGTTACTGTTTATTTTAGTTAGGTATAGTTGGAAAGAAAGCTGATAAATTTTGCTATAAAACGTTTTTTATTTTAAATCTCTAACTTCTATTGTTTAGAAAAAAATGAAATTTTAAAAGTGTGATACTTAGTTTTGCGGGCCAGTGTATTATATGAATATTTTAGTAGTAGTAGTTTTATCAAAGTCGACAAAGGAATCATAAAAAAAAAAGTCTAAGCAAGTGACATTACTATTGAAACCAGCTTGGATATATTTGATGTAGGTACCATTAGGCCCTAAATAAGCAAAATTTCCGCTCCTTGTTAAACCCTTTACCGTGATTGAAGCTTGCGAGCTATAAATTTAAATTTTTTTGTTCAATTTTAATGCTTAGTTCTGCATTCGGGATTCAAAGTACTTACTTATTACTTGACTTTACAAGTGTATCCCAATCGATTAAAAATATGCTGCAGTAGGTTTCGCTAAAGCACATTTCCTTTTAATCAACTTATATGGCGGACATAACTCTTTAACGCTACGAGAAATCAAAACGGGCTATTTATTTACTTTTGTAACTAATTACTGTTGCTGTTGTTCCGATAGGTTTATATATTGTTACCGCCTTCAGGTTATTGCGTAGATAGGGTAGGGGAACCAAAAGATGAACACCACCCAAAAGATGAACAATCGATCGAAATAATCAAATAATTAAATCGTGACAAATATTGCATAGTCCGGATTTTGTTTTTCTTAAACGGTAACTCTATGCCTACGCCGCCATTAAAACTCACTTAAAAGTTACGCCACAGCCGCGGCCGTGATCGGTCACCGCTCTGGAGCTTCCCGCCGAAAACGTGGATAGTATGGAAAAATAGATAAGGTAAGAGCACTTGAAATTTAAGCTTTAAATTACGTATAAAATTCAATAATTGACATTCTTAGAAGGATTTGCTTGGTATGAATTCTTGATTAATCACTTTTTAGTTGTATTAAGACGATATTTCATATTTGTTGTTAATTTACGAGAAATATGACGTTCAAGTTATGGTTTCAAAAATGTATACGTAAGCTAACACTTGAACGGTGTTCAACTACTAGGCAAAGCGTGTTTTTTTAAAACCTCTCTAATAAATCGTACTGAAATGACAGATGAAAATTTTATAACTTAAAATGATCGTTAAATGCTTCTGTATTTTAAAACCAAAAGATGAACAGAACTTTTGATGTCTAATCCGATGATTTCGATGTTTCAATTAATATGAAAATATCTCTGTTCAACAATACAATTTGTGCCTAATACTTGAACGAATTAAATTTACTACTTCAAGTTTTGGGTTATATTCCAGAAGCTGAATTTTTAATTGACTTTGTTCGTTCATTTCATAAATTCTGTTTCCCAAAGTTGAACTAAGTATATTCAGTCGTTCAAGTTTACGGCATAGTATTTTAATATGAACACTATGTGTTTATGGAAATATTTACTAATCCATACTTCCATACTATACTGTATATAGTATCGATACAAATATTATAAATGTCATCTGTCTGTTTGTTTCTGACGGCTAAACTGCTGACCCAATTTTGGTGAAATTTGTCGTGATAGTTTGAGGCCCGTGGAAGGACATAGGTTACTTTTTATTACGAAAAATTTAATAGTTCCCGAGGGAGCAGCGATAAATGACTTCTAAGCGGACACAGTCACGGGCAAAAGTTATAGTAAGTGAATAAATCGGACAGTAGGTAAGCCAAGTTAAATCTATTTGTTTATGACAGATGGCACCCAGAAAAGAAAGGCAGTATAAATTTAATAAGATATATGCGACTGAGAAAAAGGTACCTAATATGTAGTAGGTAAATAATATTATATGTCAATAATTAAAAAATAAAGACTGATTTGGTTAACATGCATTTTATTTCTAAAAGTTCCTTAAAATGGCAATATTATGTGTTTTTATTTTACTAGTTCAACTATTGGGTCCAAACTGTTCAGAAATAGGGCACTCTGTTCATCTTTAGGGCAAATCGGTACATTTTTGGATTCAACGATTTTTAGAAAAATACCGTGTTAGAATAACAGGCTTTATAATAGTCATTTCTAATCTAGACTATGTATTGTACCATATACAAAAATAATATTGCGTGAAATTTGTTAATTTCACTGAGAATAAACTGTCTAAAGTTGGTGTAGTCGCTTAATCGTTCATCTTTTGGTTCCCCTACCCTATAACATTTACATAAGTGTGAGTTATTTATTAAAAGGTACGATGTTATGAGTGTTACGACACGTGCTAGCCTGCGAGAGTCGTCTATCATGGTATGTTAATTAGTTCCAGATTTATGTACTTACAATCTTAATAATCACAGAAAGAGTTAATATCCATACTCTGCAGGTATTGAATATTACGTAGTTGTCGTAAATAAAGTTCGAACAATGTACAATTAAAGTATGGGTTTCAGTGTAAGTCAGGGAAATTAAGTACTTTACGAGTTAAAATAAGCTATGACGTGGATTTCTATAACAAACACTTCTAACTACATCAGAGCAATAACCGTAAAGCGTTCAAGTCCGCGCGATTGTTCTTTATGCTATCTTGAGATAATATTTTAAGTGTTTTGACATACTTCAACTAGTACATTCGATAGTTCTGCCACATGTTTATTTATGCCAATTTAAGGGTTAATATCTCAATAGACAAAAATGACTTATAAAAAAAAGCGGGCAAGTGGGAGTCGGACACGCGCACTAAGGGTTCTGTACACATTTGGCTGGTTTTTAGTATTTGTTGTTACTCTATAGGGTTTGTTCTATGTATAATCATACCAAATTTGACGCTTAGTATGTTTTTACCGTTTGTACGATACAACAAAAATAAAAATACGTTGAAAAAAAAACGTTTCTTGTATGAGGACCCCCTTTATTATTTCACATTTTTATTTGTTAGTAAATCCGCCGTAATAACACATATTCTGAAAAAAATAAATCAACCCGCTATCTATTACGGTTCAAAAGATATAGCTCTTTATAGTTAGGACAGACAGACAGACAGACAGACAGACGGACGGACGGACAGCGTAAGCATATTAATAGGGCCCCGTTGGGCGCCCTTTGGGGACGGAACTCTGAAAATAGAACAAAAATCCACAATATATATCTAATCAATCACCAAGCTGTCAGCATTTGCGGCAATGGGTACTTACTAAAAATACAGATAAAAGATATACCGTCGATGGTGAAACAGCTTCGATCAAACGTGCGGTCTAAACTAGGGCGAAAAACGCATCAGCCTCGGTTACCGCAGTAGATAAGATACACGTTAATGTTTAGACTCATTTGAAGCAATTGCATACATACTCGTATACTCTTGATCTACTGAGCGAACCAATGCGACGCGAGTGGAATATAACATTTTTATGATAAAACATGCTTGCAATCATATTTTTATATAACCTACCTATAGAAAAACTACCCTTTTTATTCCAGTTTGTGCATGAGTTATTCAATAATCTTTTGTGCAGTTTTTTTTTTAAATATTACTCAATCAACGACATGGTTTCTAAATGAAAACAAAATATTACTAGAATTTAACTTCGTATCTTTGTAGTGAGATTATACGATCGATATTTATATGATATATATACCTACGATCTGAAATGGCATTATAATATTAATTTAAATAGGATGATTTTTATTTCTTCATTTTATCCCAATAAACTTTATCGGACAAGCGTATAGTAATGTTAAAATTAATGTAAATTAAAATTTTGTTTTTTAATATCGTATTGTTTTATTTATTATTAAAAATATTTTCTTGGGTATTATTTAAACGCACTATTCAAATGAAAAATGCATCGAAATTGGTTGAATTCTTCTTTTTTTTCTGTTTGGTTTTGTACTTTTTTGGGTCTACGAGTAATATGGGTTGCATAACTGTCGTGTCAGTTGCCTGAAATTGTGTAATATTCTAGTTATAAAACCAAATCTTCATAGACAAATTACCTATTATATACAGGGTGTCCCATAAAGCTCACGTAACCCTGACACTGGAGATAGCCCACCCCTAGACCTACCAAACCAGCCTAACATGACCTTTGTAAAAGTTGCACGGTTTTTGAGATATTGCTAATTTAATGTTTTTTCTAATTTCGCACATTTTTTGACGTTCTTGGTCCATTTTTTTTTAGAATGACTCTTGAATTTAGTTTGTTTTACATAAACGCTGTCTGGAATGGTTAATTAAGACGATACAATCATTACTTTGACAACAACTACTGTGGAAATTGGAAAAATACTAATTTGCTCTTGACTCAAAATTATCAGCAAAACATTCACTTTGACTTTGAACACCTGCCGTGTAAAAAAATTACTAGAAACGAAATGAGCAAATTACTTTAGAAACTTGCGTATGGTATGCCGATTCAGAAATGGTATAATACATGATATCTTAATAATAAAGTAGACATTCATATCACCATTTCAGCGCCCTAAGTAAAAACTAGGAACCCAGAAACTAGGAACGTGATCTATCAGTGACGCGATTGGTTTTAAAACGAAACGAATAGAAACGCTAGTTAGCGATGGGCATCTTGGCTAAGGGCTCTGATCGGTGAGCGAGGAAAATAAACTACTAGGAAACGAGTAGCTGCGCTGTGCGAGACGTAGTTGTTGTCATCCTATTGTCTTATGACTGAAGCTGAGCGAGTAAAACGCTAGAACTGCTCTCGCAACTGAAAATACTTATGTTAAACAAAACTTTAGTAAGAGAAACAATAACTAGTTACTTGTTATGCAAGGCTGCAAAGTTATTATTTGGTGTGAAAGCCAGTATTGAATCCCCGGTTAGCGAAGGATTCTAAAATTGAACCACGAGCGTAGCGATTGGTTCAAAAATAGAATCCTGAGCGTTACGAGGGATACAAGACCACGAGACCCAAATAACTTTGCTGCCACGCGAAACACAATTTTTCACCTCAATGTAGCGAGGAAAATACTTAGTGTTGGAAAAACAATTGCAGCGTCACACCAGTTGTGGCCGTCGTCGCGGAGCGCCTCCTCCGCGCACGGCACCAACATTACATTCCAAGCTACCGGTTAAAATGAACTTTTTCGCGCAGATTTTGACCGACAAAGAAAGCCTTTCCGAGCTGGTGAGGTGAAAACAATATTTCGCTTTCGGAATTTTAATATACGAAGTTTTTCATGTTGAGGTAGGCAATCCTGCCTCAGCTTTAAAGTGGAAAAAGGACAAACAAAAAATAAACACTTTCGCAAACATAAGTTAGTATTTGGCGGCTTTGGTTTCGCACCGTGGGGTCCCGTTTCCGAAATCATGTTTATACCAGCAATCGCAATAGCCGTGGTGCATACAGCCCGGAGCACTTAGAATAGGATTTGGTTTTGTACTTCTCTCTCACTCGCTCTCACACGCTCTCACGCGAGTCTAGCCGACTTTACCCGAACCCGAATCCTATTCTAAGTACGGGCTGTACATTAGGTAATTGTATGAGGGGTTGCGCACTAGGTCCTGGAATACTGACTGTTATCGAATAAGGCAATTCTCGGTCCAAAACGGCCGCGTTGCACAAACAATGTCCTGTTTACGTAAAAAAAAACATATTTCCACTGTAAAAGTAGTGATACTTAATTGAATTAATAATTCATCAAAAATTCTCAATAAATAACGTTTTTAAACATCGTCTAAATATAAAATAGGTACTCTTTACTGATTAACGGATTACGCACAGCTTAATGTTTTACTCGTAGAATCGTAAATTTAGTATTATAGCTAGAATTAGAATTATTATTATTATTATTAGAACACACAAGACTTTATTTTTCGGGCATCCATTAGTTTTAGCCCGAAAAATAAAATAGAAAAAATTAAAAAGACGCGGCATTACTAGCTAGAGCTAGTGTAGCATAGCTAAAAACGAGTAGGTATATAATTATTGCAACTTTAGGTAGCAATAATTACGCCAGAGCAAAGTACTAAACTAAAACGAAAAATTACAAAGTCTTAACATGATTAAAAAAGGATCTTACTTCGCATTCCATAGTAAGAGAATCTTTCGCAGAACTCATTGGTGACTATGAAGCCCACGGCCTTCGGGTAGGGCAATTTCTGAAACAGGAAATAAACGGTTAACAAACACAAAAAAAGCAACATACAGTCGAATTGAGAACCTCCTCCATTTTGGAAGTCTGTTAAAAATTGTAACCACAAGTAACGTGTGATGGAAGTGATGGCGATCGCCCACGGCTCAGGACGTCAGATCTTCAAAGTTATAGAAACAGAAACAAGGCCGAAAGGTCTCATTTATAGGAATGTAGAGACAATTAGGGGCTTAAACTAATCTAGCTTAATCTGTGTAAAATGTGTGTTGGTTAAAACGTAAAATTTACGAGGCAACCGGATGAGAATGGGTTACTTTGAAGTTTCTATTATCCAAAACACGTGGGCCGTTTACGCACTAGCGAATTTAAAAACAAAAGTTAACTATTTTCGTATCGGTTCGGTTCGGTATCACTTCAAGACTCCGATTACCACTCGCCATCCGGTGGCCTCTCTGGTAGAATTTGAAGTGCCATTGCTTCAACTAATAAATGTGAAGTGAAAATGTGCGGATTGGATGGCTGGAATCAAACCAGACATGAATTCATTGTTTTTTCACCTCAGCACATCAAACAAGCAGGTTTTGCTGTTTAAAGACAGTGAGCAAAATTCAATTTTCCTGCGAGTGTGAGACAGAGTAATTTTTTAGGGTTCCGTAGCCAAAATGGCTACAACAGAACCCTTATTATAGTTTCGTCATGTCCGTCCTACCGTGTATCACAGGCATTTTATTCAAAGACTACAAGATGTGTATTGATGAAATTTAGAGTATAGGTGTCTTGTATAAGCCGCTACTAAGTATGGTAGTTAAATAACAAAGAAGCTCCGAAAGTTGCATAAATTGTGTGTCCCCCTTTATCTTTACAACTGTATTTCCAAAAAATATGAAAAAAATTACAAAAGTAACGCTTAATAAATACTTTCAACCAAAATTATTTTTAACATGATCGGATATACTGTATTTGAGTTATTGCCGAAAAACTGCGCTTTTCAACAAAAGGACGTAGGTGCCATGAAGATACGCTCTTGTGCTAGTGCACTTTTTTGTATTTGTAGTATGGCGACGGAACCCTACACTGAGTTTGGCCCGACATGCTCTTGCTCGGTTTTTTAATTATTATTTTTGAATGCCGAGAACAGTGCTGGGTTTACTCACACGATTCGAAATATTTGACTACACTTTGTTCTGACACTTTCACTTCGATACGAAGAAAGTGAAAGAGTGAAACAAGTAGATTAGAAGTTCGATTTTCAAATTCCATACATAGAAGGCCCGAAAGAGAAACAAACCAATAAAACGTTCGGATACACATCAATATCAATCATATCAGCCGAAAGACGTCCACTGCTGGACATAGGCCTTCCCCAAGGATCTTCACGACGACGACCGGTTTTGTGCTACTCGCATCTATCGGCTTTCCGCGATCTTCACCAGATCGTCGGTCCACGTCGGTTGGATACACATAATATACTCGTAACCGTAAAATTGCAAATCATCTGTTAAGGTTTTAAATGTAAGTTTTTTTTTTCTATACATATAATTGATTTATATTTTTTTATAATCAAATATGTACATTGAGAATGTCGAAGGAAAAAATACGAAGTTTATCAATTTTATCATGTATCTACATAATTATTTTTAGTTTTAACAATCTTTAATATTTACCTGTTTCACAATAGTCAGTAACGTATATTTGATAGATAAATTTCGCCCTTCCCCTTTCTTACACTTGCAAATAGACAAGGAGAGGGCTAACTTTATGTGGCAAATAAAACTGACAGAATATCGCGAGTGCAGTTTCAGGACGCATCTTTAAAAAATAGCGGAAATTAACTTTTTATTGTTGTTTTTCTTTTGTTACGGTTTGACACACGTTTTATATTATATAAATAATAATAAACAAATATGAGTGAGTCCAGTGACGAAGTCTGCTATTTACATAACACCGGAAGAATTGAAGCAGCATGTAAAAATAATCAGAATTTAGTAAGTTTTCTGCCTGAAACGTCTCGCGAAAAATATCCTAAATGTCACAATCCACAAGTAAGGATGCCAAGACCATCAGCTTGAAACAGACCTCAGATCCTTGGTCTCGCCCGTCTACTTCCAATGCCACGAATACTATCTAACCTAGATTCCTTCGCTTACTCGGGAACTTTTGTTGCAATTTAAGTGAATTCACTTTTGGGTGACGTTTTTCACTTTCCTTGCATTTGCAAACGACTCACCGTTGTCCTGGTCTTGGCAGCTAACTTCAATACTTACTGACCTTTCCTCATCCATGGAGGGTAGCCTCGACATAGTTTGTTCCCCAGGTACCTAAATAATTAGCATTTGTTAACATAATAGTTTAGTACCTGGGAGACAGAGCGTCGTCACTCGGGTCGAAAGCAAAACTTCATTGATTTCTGTACAAAAGTTAGCTGTATCCTGGATACGGCCGTAAGTTTTAGTTTTAATTGGAAGGACAATTCACGTGACAGCAAAGGTAGGTCTCATACTTACTTACTTAGTTCCCGTATGCGTCAACAGATGGCGCTGGCGCACAGTTCCTCCATGACAGCAACGGTAGATCTCATACTTACTGACTTAGTTCCCGTTTACGTCTACAGATGGGACTAGCGCATAGTTTTTCCATGACAATAAAGGTAGATCTCATACTTACCGAATACTTGCAATAAGCGCCGATAGATGGCGCGCATACCCGTCCGCCGTACGTAGTCTTCCACCGATATTTCGAAATATCTCCCAAAATCTCATCTAATATAATTTTCAAACACCTAAATGTATTGTTGATATACAATCAATGATTTTTTATGAAATCTGTTCAAATTTAGTTACATTTTCATACAAAAATACACAAATGTTCTGCATCGCGCTATCGAACTTTTTGAAACACTTAGTATATACAGGGTGTTAGGTAATTAGTGGATAAACCGTGATCTGCTGATAGGGGGCACTTAGGTCGTTCTAATAATGATAAATGAGGTTTAGTAAAAGTGCCACGGTTTTCGAGATATTTGGACTTTTTTAATTTTTTAGGAAATTGACACCCTTACTCGATTTTTTGGTCGTGGTTAGTGTACTAAAATGTTTTTTTTTTATTTTATTTTTAGCTTATTATTGTTTAATAGTTGTGTTATCCGATAAACATTACCATTTTGGCGTAACTACCGTGGTTTAATTTAAAAAAAATCGCAAACTTTAATTTTGCATCTTCGATCGAACATTTACCAAATTTTGAGCTCTTGCGGTGAAAAAAAAAATTACTATCACATGGTAGCCAATGAGCTAAAAAACATGCCCATTTAATAGAGATTTTAAAACAGTAAACATCTTTTTATTTAAATATTAGAATAAAAAACAACATCAGTTTTCCGCAATCGATTCGATTATTTCCTGTGATTATTTCATATTAAATTTGTGCTCCACAATTCCAAAGCGTACCTAATTATGACAAACTTTTCCTTGCGAAAATAAAAATACTGGCCACTAATTTTGTGAAACCTTTTATTGAAAAAAAGTAACGATTTGTGATCCGAGCGAAGCATTACACCCTTTTGTTGCAATAATAACAATACTGGGCAGTACTTTTTTTAATGCCATTTATTCGAAATTTAGCCATCCAGACTACCGGATTTTTAATCGAGTACATAATGCGTTCACTGAAGGCAGAATTCTTGGTCAGGGTGTGGGTGGAACAAGTGGAGGAAGACCCACCCGAGGAGATGACGAGAATGTTTTGGACCTAGTTGAAGCAGATCCTTCTCTATCCGTGCGTGATATGGCAAATTACCTGGGTTTATCTGTATGAAAAGTGCATACTACATTAAAAGTACACCAATTACACCCATTTCACGTCCAACGTGTGCAAGTTTTATTGCCTAGAGATTATCCCTTAAGAGTAACTTTTTGTCGAGTGATGCTGCGTCGGATGCGTGAAGACCCAGACTTTTTTAACAAGATACTGTGGTCGGACGAATCATCTTGCCGTCAAGATGGCTACATGAATCTACACAATCTGCACAGTTGGCAGTTAGATAATCCTCACTTAATGAGATAGGATAGATCTCAGTACCAATTTAAGGTAAGTCTTCTCATGATCACGGTATTCACGGTTGTTGTAATACGATAAAAACGTCAAGGTTTAATTAATAATGCTTTTTACCGCGATGAATCCCCTATCTATTACAAATATTAATTTTAGGTAAATTTGTGGACCGGTATCTTGAATGGCGAAGTGATCGGCCCCTTCGAGCTGCCATCTACTCTAAATGGAGATAATTATTTGGAGTTTCTTCAAAATGATCTACCTATCCTTCTGGAAGATGTGCCGCTTGCACTAAGGCAAGTAATGTGGTTACAACAAGACGGTTGTCCCGCACATTACGCAGCACGAGTGCGACAGTACTTAACTGCCGCATTCCCAGAACGATGGATTGGCCGGTTAGGCCCAATACTATGGCCTCCGCGTTCACCGGATTTGAACCCCTTAGATTTTTTTTATTGGGGTTGTCTCAAAGAGAAAGTGTACAGCCGTCCAATTACGAGTCTTTCTGGGTTACGAGAGCGAATAAGAATTGCTGCTCAAGAAATAGGGAACTCTGGATACACCAGATTCGTCAGGCGTTCCTTTATCCGACGATGTAGAGCTTGCATTAGGGCTGGTGGACGTCAATTTGAGCACATTATTTAACTTACTTTATTAAAACATTTCCTTTTTATGTTTTTTTATTTCACAGATAGCATTAGTTAAATCATTCATTAGAAAAACCGGCTTCCTTGCTACTCCAATACCTACTTTTTTAAGTTTTATTTATTAAAACCAATAAATGTTTACTGTATAAAATCTCTATTAAATAGGCATGTTATTAAGCTTATTAAAAGAATAAAAAGCTGTCGGGATATTTTTTAAATTTCGAATAAATGGCATTAAAAAAGTAGTTAGTGCCCGGTATCGTTATTATTACAACAAAAAGGTTGTAAAGCTTCGCTCGGATCACAAATCTTTACTTTTTTCAATAAAAAGTTTCACAAAATTAGTGGCCAGTATTTTTATTTTCGCAATGAAAAGTTTGTCATAATTAGGTACGCTTTGGAATTGTGGAGCACAAATTTAATATGAAATAATCACAGGAAATAATCGAATCGATTGCGGAAAACTGATGTTGTTTTTTATTCTAATATTTAAATAAAAAGATGTTTACTGTTTTAAAATCTCTATTAAATGGGCATGTTTTTTAGCTCATTGGCTACCATGTGATAGTAATTTTTTTTTTCACCGCAAGAGCTCAAAATTTGGTAAATGTTCTATCGAAGATGCAAAATTCAAGTTTGCGATTTTTTTTTAATTAAACCGCGGTAGTTACGCCAAAATGGTAATGTTTATCGCATAACACAACTATTTAACAATAATAAGCTAAAAAGAAAATAAAAAAAAACATCTTAGTACACTAACCACAACCAAAAAATTGAGTAAGGGTGTCAATTTCCTAAAAAATTAAAAAAGTCCAAATATCTCGAAAACCGTGGCACTTTTACTAAACCTCATTTATCATTATTAGAACGACCTAAGTGCCCCCTATCAGCAGTTCACGGTTTATCCACTCATTACCTAACACCCTGTATACCTTTGCGCTTCATTATTCCAGCGGAGGTGTGTTACATAGTGTCATGCCCGTTAGGACCGCTAGTATTAGATCTGCGAAACAGATGGCGCTGGCGGCGACTATAAGTGTTCACGAAATTGACCCCCCTAATTTAAAAAGAAAACATAGGTATTCACGTGAAAAAAAAACAAAGACAAAAAAAAAAGATTTAACCAAAAAAAACATAAATAAACCGGTTTTGGTGTCAGTAGTTTAACCATTGCGCTAGTTAGAAGGAGGCGGCAGAGCCGCAGCGAAATTACGAAAAAAGCGCGGGAAATCTTTTTGCGTGAAAATACGGGGAAAACCAATTTTCCCAGTTATGAGATCTAGCTAGATCGAATTTATTGTGAATTATGTTTCGATATTCGCCCGAGAAAACACAGCTTTGTCTTTTTTCTTAGCCATCTCCAAGAGTTCTCAACCATTTGGGACATTTGGGTTAGCGGAAGGTCAATTATTTTACACTGTTCAAAACGTAAATTATAGAACGCGCACGTAACTCATACTTTAAATAACGATCTCTTACGTTACGTTTTGGTCTTTGATTATGTGTATTAGTTAACTCAATTAAGGACCCGCCTGAAAGCCAAGTCCGATTTGTTACAGGCGTAATTTTTAGGGTTCCGTACCCGAATGGTGCCAAACGGGACCGTATTATTACTAAGCCTCCGCTGTCCGTCCGTCCGTCCGCCCGTCTGTCTGTCGCCGGGCTGTATCTCATGAACCGAAATAGGTAGACAGCTGAAATTTTCACAGAATGTGTATGTCTATTGCCACTATAGCAAAAAATAACAAAAATAAAATAAAAGTAAAAAGTGTTTTTTTGTTAAATCCGGCTGTATCTCATGAACCGTAACCGGTAGACAGTTGAAATTTTCAGTGTTTATTTTAATTGCCTCTTTAACAGCAAATAATAAAATAAAAATTAAAGGGGCGCCCGTATAAAAAAAGAGATTTTAATAAATATTGTCACTCCGCGGGCTGTATCTCATGAACCATAACGACAATCTGTAGACCGTTGAACTTTTCACAGACTGTGTATCTGTGTTATCACTATGACAACAAATAATAAAAATTAAATTAAATTAAAAATGAATTTAGACATTTACCTACTTTACATATTGTTATCTTGTTCCTTTTACGAAAGTATTTAAAAAGTACATAGTATTAAATCTTGCACGATGGTACGGAACCCTTCGCGTGCGAGTCAGACTCGCATTTGACAGGTTTTTCAAAATGTCCTTCTCTTATGGCGATAATAGCTGTGGCTGCTGCCCTACAAATCACTGTACGAGATGTGCAACCTCGTTACTACGGGAGAGTACCAAATCTGCTTTAGATGGTGTTGCGGACGCCTTCGCTTAGTTTATGTACCTACGAGTATTATATTGATGGAAATGTACATGAAGATTTTTTAGTTGAGTTAATAAGCTAGACTAAGTACCAATTTCACCAGACGATGTTAAATGTTAATAGACTGTTAGTTCATGCATTATGACAGCGTTAACACTAATGTCTGTTAAATTGTTGGTGAAATTCAACATAGTTAAGCTAGAAAGGAATTGTTTTTAGAGTTCTAGTCTAGTTTTTAGTCGTTGCCGCCCGCTTATTAAAATTGAGTATTGAGGTGCCCGTCCTAACTTGAACCCCGATCCCCATAGGTCGACACTGCTCAGGGGCCCGGGAGGGCTTTTAGGGTACCTAGTAACACAATTTGTAGCCACCAAGAAAGAGTCATCCATCGCATTTCTTTTAATAGACTCCTTCATCTATGAAACAAATTCTTAAATATTCTTAAATATCTAGCGACGTTTTTCCGTTTACATCGTAGAGGTTAATTAAAGCTAACAAGATGGATATAGATCTAAAATTAGGCCGGGCCGTGACTTGCTATAAATTTGTTAACCGCCGCGAGTGGAACTGGTGCGATCCGGATGAGTGATCTTGGGAGACGTGGCCCACTATTACTTAGGATTTTTAATTCGTCTAAATATGGCGTACGAGGATAAATTGGTTGAAGATTTTGCGAACTACCACTATCGCGTAATTTGCCCTTTAAAGTACCTAATTTATCTCTTAGGCCAGAAGTGTTCTCCCTAAAACTTACAGTTTCCATGCACTATAAAAAAACAGGTCAAGTGCGAGTCGGACTCGCGCACCGTATTTAATATGGTTCTCATCAGAACTTTAAAAAGTATAACTAAACATTAAAATTATAATAGGGGCCATGAATAAAAATAATAAAATAAATAGTAAAAATTAGTTTTATTTTCTACTTATTTATAACTAAAACATAAAAAAGAAATTGTTTTGAAATGTGCAAATCAAGCCCTTTCATATGTTACCCCATTTGATATAATCGCTTTACTTTCATTTTTAAACCTCTCTTTTTCCAATGACTATAAAACTTTTTTTATAATTTATATTAATGAGGCCTGGTGCGGACCACTAAATAATACATCTGTTCCAAATTTCAGCCAGATTCTTTCAGCCATTCTTGAGTAAAAGGCCAAGACCCAGACAGACGGACTGACGAATTGACGGACAGACGGACAACAAAGTCATCTTATTAGGGTTCCGTTTTTCAGTATTTGGTACGAAACCCTAAAAAATCAGCATGCTTGCAGCAATGCAGGAGTATCTAAACGCAAAACTGAGCGTAGCCGTCACTAACCACTAACTTTTAGTAGGTAGGTACCTACAAACAATACGAGTATTCATTTTTAATATTTTGGATAAAAAATCCCAAAAAAGGCAATAGCGGATGCATCAAGTTCTAATTAATGACATTTCAGGTATTCAGCTAATTATTCAAAAATACTACCTAATAATTTGTCCTTTTTAGGTTGTTTTCGTAACGCATTCAGCTACGTCCTACGTAGGCGATTCAAAGCGATCCGATGCGGTGACACGCCGCGATTTCAATGCGATGCGGTGCGACGCGGCGGCATTGTCGCAGGTAGGACGTAGCAAGTGCGCGCGAATCGCCTCGCACTGCAGCCGCCCGCTGATCAGTGAGCACTGTACATTGTCATAGACACACGGAAGCATTCCTTTTTAGCCCATCATTAAACGACAGTCCTGAATAGCATTATAAAATTTTCTATCAGACATGACGACACCGCGTCACCGCGTCGCGTTCACACGAAAATTCAAAATAAATGAACTGGTCGCGTGCGCTTCGTTTCGCGCCGCGCCGCGCCGCACCCCGCGTGCTTCGGTCACGTAGGAAGTAGGCCAATTCAATAGCACACGAAGTACTAAAACGTTGACTCTCGCTGTCCTTACATCATTTACAAAATTTAATACATGGTGCAAGTTTACTATTGATCTCGTATTGGTGGAAATAATGAACTCGAGTCGCTGAGATAACTAAATCTAAGTTCGTGGTCATGTGATTGAGGAACGATACGATGTCGCAGTGGATTGACGCAGATAGTATTTAGGTACGTTATCTCAAACTTAATATCGGTTAGGCATGCATGCGCGGAGACAGAATGAGGTGATCGAGCCAATAAGGCATCACACCTTATTAGTATTCTAACCACCAGGTCACCTCGACACAGTAACTTTTAGTTACAACTAGCGACCCGCCCCGGCTTCGCACGGTAGTGTACCTTAATACATTATCCACTTAAACGTTCCTCATTATTCATGAACCACTCCGTCCATTGGTGCAAACCGTATGAAAATCCATTCAGTAGTTTTTAGTTTATCACGAACAGACAGACAGACGCGGTGACGCCGTACCGTCGCACGGTGGCGGAACCGCGCCGTTATACCGCGTACGGCGCCGTGCCGTGGACACGTGGCCAGGCCCTAGAGTTTAGACTGGCGGCGGTTAATGTCTTGGATTGGAATACGTTAAATACCATACAAGTATAACATTAACAACACTTATTAAACAAATATATTTCTAGGATTTTTTAAATATAAATGTATACTCGCTTTTGCCTGCTACTTAGTCCGCGTAGAAATATTTTATCGCTATTCCCTCGGGAACTGTGCTATTTTCCGCGATAAAAAGTCCTTCCCCGGGTGGGACTCAAACAATCGCCATAGTTATCAAATGTCATCGAAATTAGTTTAACCGTGATAGCGTAACAAACACAGACAGAGTTACTTTCACATTTATAATATGTGTAAGGATTATCTATATTCTGTAAAAATAAGTCTGAAAATGATACCGTTTTTCTTGGAATCCTTGTTGCTGTATTTTTTTAACAAAACTGTTTATTTAATAAATCACAAGATAACGTGTAGGTATCAGTGTCTACGAAAAATACGGCCCTAACAGACTGACACAAGTTCTCAGTAGGTACATCCTTTTCTTACGACGTATGACACTAATTACTTGATTTGATAGAACATAGAACCGCACTAACCGCTGTTTTTTCCCAATTTTGAAACCGCGGATATAGATTGGTAAAAGTTTACACATTTTTAGTTGGTTTGAAATTTTGGAAATAGGGAACGGAAATTAGGGATAGGTATGAAGTTATCCTTGTGTCAGTCGGTCAGCGCTAGAGTCGCTGAAGAAGGCACGCCGCGGTGCAATGCAATTTTAATATGCAATGAATTTTCTCTTGACCTTCATCACGTATACTTTTTACTCGTAGAAACAAGCATTATTATTACTATGTTTGGTTTTCTTTCCGAGGGACAAATCTGGTTTCAGCAGAAGAACCCAGGGTATTCACGTTAGGTTATTTAAAATACTGAAACAAGCCGTTATAAAAGCTACCTATCTATTCATTTTTATAGCTCATTGACTCCAATCAACCATGCGCATTCTTTCGGTCACCTAAGTTCGGGGCAAGACGAAATTACCGTGATGGAAACGATAAGGCGAAAACATCTTACAAATACATAATATGTACTGTAAAGTTCGAATATTGTCGTTGGATTTAATAGTCAACCTTAATCAACCTTAGGATGAAAATCGAACTTTAGAACCTACAAGACATAGTAATTGTAAGATTTTATTAAATAAGCAACAGGGTTTCGCAAATGCTAGCTTTTACCGTTGACGATTAATAAATGTAATTTAGAGCCTGTCCAGATGACACGTTTTACGCTCGCGCGTAGACACTCGATCGCGCGTTCCCGAAATACTAGAGCTACATACATCCCGTCCAGATGCTGCCGCGCGTTTCCTCCTGGACAGAATGTATGTGGCTCTAGTATCTCATGAACGCGCGAGCGTAAAACGCGTCATATGGACAGGCTCTTAGTTCTGAAAACAAAACAAAATAATAAATAATAGAAAATACGAACATTTGCTTTAAAACATGTTGACCGATATAAACAACATTCTCAGCTAAGAATGCTAAGATGAATAGTTTTTATGCAATAAATAGTTTCGTTAGGCTATACTCCCTGAGCCCGAGGGGAACAACCTGCCCGGGATTAGATGGCCCGCCCCATGATTTCACCAACCATTTCGGAAGTTGACACCAACTTGTTTAAATGCCCGTCCCTATATTCAAACCGCGGATAGATAAAGTTACTTCAAATTCAAATCTGACACATGTTGTACGTGGCAAATGTCAAATTTTAACTCGAGGTGTCCTTCTTATCTATCCGCGGTTTGGATATAGGAACCGGGCATAAGTCGCTTAGTAAATCTCTCTATCTAGTCTGTATACAAAAGAGTTGCACCGAGCAACTAGTGAGAAAATCTAACTAAAAAGCACAAATTAAAATAATTAATATATTTTTTTTTAAAACAAGTTTTTATTAAAATGCTCTAAAAAAAAAGAAACTTTAAATTAAATCAAATCCATAGGTATAATTATACCATTGCCTATGCATCACGATCGCGATCTCTTTACCTGTGTAGGTAAATCTCGGGACAAGCTTTTATATCATTATTTTATTTTACAAAACGGCAAAATGTAACTTGAACATGACATGAAGCTTAGCTTCAGCGAAAGCGCTGCAGACACCGCGGCTCGTCTACAGCACACTCGACTCGCCTCGCCTTAACAAGCAGGACAGCTTGAATAATAAACACGTGCTGCATAGGCAATTGTATAATGTAATATAAATATGAATTTGATTTAATTCAAGGTTTCATTTCTTTTTGCATGCATGCATTTAAATAAGACGCTTGTTTTCAAAAAGTTTTTATTTTATTTATTATCTTATTAATAATATCTCTCAAAGTATACGTTATAATATGTGCCTTTTTGGTAGGAGTGCGTGAATTGAAGATGTATTACAGATATCTTATGGTTCATAATGTCAAAAATGCACCAAAATGCGCAACATTGCCTAGAAGATTATCTGGGATAATTTTGAGCAGCATTTAAAAACGGCTCTGAATTTTTAATGCATTAACATCGCGTTAAAGCAGAGAAGTTTATGGAGAGCCTTAACTAGCTATATTTTTTGTTAGCCAGGTAGGCAAAGTTGGGCACTGTCGATGGCGATGTCGATTATTTAAAAAAAAAAAACTAAGAATCACAGAATCTTCTGAAAACTGGGGATCACTGAAAAAAAGCTGGTCAAGTGCGAGTCGGGCTCGCGCACTGAGGGTTCCGCACAAACTTTTAGGCATATTTCGTAAATCACGGGAATACAATATAAAACAAAGTCCAGCATAAACTGACACGCAATAAATATGCACATTCTTACTTAGCGAGTGTCCGTTTATATTGGAACTAATTTTTATGCCATTTAACCACAAATTAACGGTTTTCGGATTTTTTCCTTTACTTGTGCTATAAGACATAGCTTCTTGCAAAATTTCATGATTCTAAGTCAACGGGAAGGTTTTGATTCCCTTGAGATTCCCTTAAATATGCGGCATAAACGGCCGTATCTTTTGATTGCGTTGACTTAGATGTCTGATTTTTTCACTGATCTAAGGGATTGCAGACCTAAGTATTTGATATGAATTTCAACTTGTTACCTTCACGCGTTCCTGAGAAAAAGGGTCTTGACAGACACACAGACAGACAGACGGACAACAAAGTGATCCTATAAGATCAACGCAATAAGTATGCACTTTCGTACTTAGTGAGTGTCAGTTTATACTGGGCTCTTTTTTTATGTGATGTAAGTACAAATTAACGGTTTTCGGATTTTTTCCTTTACTTGTGCTATAAGACATTGCTTCTTGCCAAATTTCATGATTCTAAGTCAACGGGAAGTACCCTATAGGTTTTGATTCCCTTGAGATTCCCTTCAATATGCGGCATAAACGGCGGTATCTTTTGATTGCGTTATATTGACTTAGATGTCTGATTTTTTCACTGATCCAAGGGATTGTATTTAATATGAATTTCAACTTGATACCTTCACGCGTTCCTGAGAAAAAGGGTCTTGACAGACACACAGACAGACAGACAGACAGACAGACAGGACAACAAAGTGATCCTATAAGGGTTCCGTTTTTTTCTTTTGAGGTACGGAACCCTAAAAAACAGTGACAGATGTGCCATTGACAGCTACCTTGTTATGAAATAAACAACATAACCTTCGCTTGTGAATTTTTTATGCCCGATTTTTGCTCGTACATCCCATAAACTTCCAGGTCTTTTCACCTCAACATAGCCAACTGCGCTCTCTACATAAGACTGCCGTGATGACCTTAAAAGCAAAATATGTGGTTCAATTCATATTTTGCAGTTTTCAAATTCCAGTATCAGTTCAAAGTCGTCGTAGCAGCTATCAAGGTCAGATTCAGGGTACAAAGCAAGAGTTATCGTCGTAGTTATTATCGTGGGTAAGCAGTCGAAAAATTAAAAGAAATCCAGAGAAAATACCGAAAACTTAGAGAAAGACGCGGGAATAAAATCACAAGCGAAGGTTATGTTGTCTATTTCATGACAAGGTAGCTGTCAATGCAGGGGGGGCACACTTAGAATGGTTACCATTTTCATTGACGGCAGCGACCTCTGGAGTGTTGATGAAAATACAAAACGTCAACTGTCAAACATGTGTCAGTCCAATGTCAGTCAGTCAAGCGTTGTCTGTGCGGAAATGCGTTTCTCTGAGTTCTCTCAATATTAAAATGTATTGCTGAATACTTTGTTATTGTGACACCATAGAACCGCGTCATAATAAAGTGACATACTGAAAGGCGCAAAATGGATGTCACTTTATTATGAAACGGTATCTATGGAGAGTCTCAATATAATGTTTCGGTGGTAAACTCTACGACACATGCCTAGGTACGTATATATAGTATAGCTTTAGTTCAACCACAGCTCTCTAGGTGGCAGCACTTGTCATACATGCAAGTTTGGTCATAGAGTTGCCACTCTTTTCCTCTATAGTTACCATAGAATAAGTACATAATAGAAACCGTACTATAAGAAAGAGCTAAAGACGTATATTTGACCTTTTTCTACTTATGGTATTCATAACGAGTTAGAAAGAGATGTCCTTATAGGTATTCTTTCGTTTTCCTTCGTGTTGCCACAAGGATCTGTGAACGCGAGTGTTGTTGCCGAGTCGACAATAATATCGATATCGATTCAATTTCGCAGTTGTAATTTCTTCTAATGATTTAAGGGCTGATTTTTCTAATTGCCAAATAAAAGCATGTGGCAGTGAAAGTTATCACTTTAATAATAAGGAACTTATTAATTTCAAAATTTGCAGACCATTTTTGATCTACTTCCCAGTGTTTAATTGAACTGAAGTTTGGAATACTTATGTAAACCCGATGACAATGTAATATTATTGTGTCAATGGACAGATCTGATGATAGAACCGGAAGGTGGCAACAGGATCCTCAGCTGTACACGGTTTTAAACCACAGTTTCAACCAAGATGACCTTGGTAGAAGCGAGCTGCTACACGGTATCAAACGGTTTGAAGCGCACGCTTATCTGCCAAGGGCGTTTAAAGGTCATACGAAATTTGGTTTAAAACCACTTTCTACACGGGTTTAAACAGTCGTTTAAAACCGTTTATTACCTATGTTTTGGGTTTGCACTATGGCGTATCAAAGTTAAGTAAAGAACCATAATTTAAGATGATTGTGAGTAAATGACAAATGCGTTATTCAACGTTTCTCTCCCCTTAAAATAGTCCCGAGTTTTACGATTTTTGAATATTATGTTGTAAGGTAGTATCTATAACTAGCCCTGTAAAAAAAGCAGTAAAAAAATAGAAACGCAAGTGTACGAGTACAAATCAAGTTTTTCATAATAACTACAATACATTAAAAAATTGTGGATATCGGACGTTACCGCCCCAAGCACAATTTGTATGAGAAAAATTTGACAGCTACGCGATTTCAGCGTCACCTCACAATCCTCTTAATGTGTTTTCAGCTTGTAATGAATAATAATGCCATAAAATAAAAGAAATTCCTTTTCAACTTGGAAACACCACACCCGTTTACTTTACGACCATCTCGACATTTTGATGAAAAGATGTAACTAATTTATGATAATAATAAGATATGAATAATATTAAACATTTACAAAGAGTCGTTAATGTATATTACGCGTCTCCTCTCTTCTTAACATATTTATAAAATAAGAAAATATAAAAGTGCGTCTAGAAACCGCGCGGCCGCGTAAAACCACGTAAATCTCTGCTTTAGCCGACTACTTGCAGCAACTACCTAGGGAACGCAGGTGATTAGGTACTATAATTATGAGAACCTAGTCAAATAGTTTAGTAGTTAGTTAGTCCACGCCGCTAAAGTATCTCCAAAAGTAGGTAATCAACCAAATACAGATAAATTTCGATATACCTACATGATAGACACTTTGTCAAGTACATGTCAAGATAGCTTACATCTCTCCAGATTATGATGTTTGTTTATTTGTTGAATAGGCAGGTATATTATAGGTATAACTATCTCGATTGTTGATCAACTGTGTAAATATAAAAAAATGGTGCGGTTGTTTACGCGTGCTTCTCGATGTCACCAGCAGCCGCAGAAAAGAACGCAGGTAGGTATATACAAAAACCTGACGGTTTAATGCTCATTGCTCAACAAGTGTGCGCCATGTCAGGGTTAACTTTCGATTTTAGAGTCGTTATACTTAATGCCCAAAACTCTCACAACAATAACTTAAAATAAAAAACGTAAAAGTAATATCAAAGCTCATTATTTGCCTATTAACTGTGTAATAAAATCACCCCTCTGTTAAGACATAGCATAATTAATAAGGTACCTACCTAGATTACCTTAATTAAAACCTGACTGCCGCACTCAGAGACGTCAATTATTTAATATTTAAGTTTGATTTAAGTTGCTACGTCTTACTCTATTGCTAAGCAAAGAAAGTAACAACTTTAATCAAACTTAAGTTTGATTTGTTAATTGACGTCTCTGAGTACAGCTATGAGGGTATAACCGCAATTTCAATTAACAAAGTATGGTTTGATTTTAGGTAGGTACTCACTTTTTGGCGTGATTATGTATAACATAACTAGCGTTATTTTGAAATTAAAAATGATATGACAAGGCAATTAAACATGTATTTAAAAGGTAAACTTTTCATTAATTTCAGAGCGCAGTTTGCGAATCAATTATAAAAATACTAACCCCAGATTTTTCTGTCATCGTGTTGGGAAGTATATCGTGATCAAATTAACGTTCACAGTTTTGTAGAAAGTGTATTAAGATTATTGTTCTAAAGAAAGTTACGCGTTGCATTCTCTGTGGAAGAGTGCGCGAGCGCGAGCGGGCGCACGAACCGTCTGTGCACGCGCAACTGACGGCCTCGCGCCGCGGCGCGGGCGCGTCACACTCGCCGTGCGCCGCTCAATTATCCCTCCTCGACCAGATGAACACAAATTTTGACGACAGCTCGCCAACCTCATCAAATAAACACAGACCTAGGTATACAAAGCCTTGACCTACGCCCGTCATCGAATGCCGCTTTCTTAAAAGCATATTACACCACCCTCTAACCCTAACCCTAACGAGAGAGACGCCTCAATATGTTGGAATGAGATGGAGATATCTCCATACGTATCTAACATATTGCGGCGTCC
This sequence comes from Tortrix viridana, assembly GCA_963241965.1. NCBI lineage: Eukaryota > Metazoa > Arthropoda > Insecta > Lepidoptera > Tortricidae > Tortrix > Tortrix viridana. Next base: position 12,009,594 of record OY725171.1, read on the forward strand.
CTCTCGACAGTACAGTACTTATATTAGTAGTAAAAAATTATGAAAAAGCATAAAAACTTGAAACTAAGAACTATCTCTTTAGCATAATAGCTCAACTTGTAGTAGACCACCTGCCATAGTAGATTGTTCAACAAGGGACTTAAGTAAGCCATTATGACACGAGATATTTATGGTGGATGAAGTTCAAGTGTCATTCATTATGGCTTTTAAGTCTCGAGTTAAACACTCTTTTCACTTCGATTGCGAGAAAATAAATGTTATGGTTAATTTAAAATCCCTACTAATATTATAAATGTGAAAGTAACTCTGTCTGCCTGTCTGTTACCTCTTCACACTTAAACCACTGAACTGATTTAGATAGTTTTTATCCCGGTAAATTTTATAGTTCCCGTGGGATACACGATAAATGACTTCTATTCCGACGAGTCGCGGGCAAAAGGTAGTAAACAATATTTGTATATGAAATTTAGTATGGAGATAGCCTGAGTTCCGGGGAAGGATATAGTCTACTTTTTATCCCGGAAAATTGGACAGTTCCCGAGGGAGCAGCGATAAACGATTTCTACGCGGACGGAGTCGCGGGCAAAAGCTAGTAAACAATAATTGCATACTGAGAGATATTTTGTCACTATGTATTTCTAATTATAATAAATAAGAATAAGTAAGTAAGTTATGGTGTTACCATACTAATCGATCGATCGTCGATCGACGCCGTCAATCGATATCGATCGATTGGTGTGGTAGGTTTGGCTGATCAATTAGTATACCTAGTAGAAACTATCGATCGACGTCGACCAATCCATTCTACCGTCGATCGATGGCATCGATCGACGATCGATCGATTGGTGTGGTAACACCCTTAATGATTCTCATGTAGAGTAAGTTCTCTAAATGTGGACCAGGTACCTACATTAATATGGACCATAATCAATCATCCGATAGATCGCGTTCCTATCGCAGTAAAGGACGCCGCAATTGAAAGCCTTGATTCGCATCCGCCCGCCATTCGATCGCAGCGCAGCTAAATGTCCGTTTGTGACAGTAACTGCCATTTGAAAATTATAGGCAAACTTGATGTAAGTAATTTTTCGGTGAGTTTTGTAATACCATTAGGTACAGTCAGCTGCAGAGAAAAGTAACTTAGTTAGCAGGGGGGGTTACTTTTCTCTGCAGCTGACTGTACCTACTTCTTTCATTCTTGAATCTTCATATTTTAGAAACAGTGTTTTGTTAGTAAATTTTCTTGATATAACGTTCAAATGGAGGTCAATCTCTCGGTGAAGAGGAACTGATGATGAATAACCACCGGAAATCTTTAGTCGTAAATGTTTCACGGGCAGCAATACGATTCCTTTATTAAGAATATGAAGTAGGGTGGGTCATTTTTTATTTTTTTTTTATATTTAAAAAGGCACAGTGATAAAAAGTTGCTAATTGGTGTTATTATATCATATTCAAAAAATTGTTAGGATGAAATAAATTTCATTGCCTCCGGATTGCGATTGAATTTAAGAAAAAAAGTAATTTAAAGCCTATATTTCTATCAAAAAAATAATAATACAGAAATACTGTTTAAGTGTTTTTTATATCACAATCTAATTAAAATATATTGTTCTAATTATTAAATCCATTAAATGTTAAGTATAGACTATTTGAAGGTAGTTTTAAAACGTAAAAAGTGACACGCAAAAAGGCAAAAATACTCGTAAAGTCGTCCGTCGACATTTGGAGTGTGTGCGTTAATTTAGTGTTTTGCTGTGATTTTTAACCATGGAGCGTACTCGTAATAATTGGAAATGTGCTTTGTTTGGTGATACATGTTATTTAAAAGATAACATGTTACCAACATATGACGATATCATGAAGTTTTATGAGTGGACGCGACACAGAATAAAGTTTGAGAATGGTACTAAAAAAGAGCCAACTTACAAAGAAGTAGAGTCCATTGTCATTCATAAACTTTCCGAAATTTGGAATAAAGCTTCTATTCCTACCGTGGAACCAAAACGGATGAAAGCAATGTTACAAGGTTATCATTTAAAGTGCAAGAACCTTCTTAAATCCCACCCAAAAATACCAAAAATCAAATTGGATGATTTTCGTCTTGGAAGTAAAAGTTTATTTGATATTGCGGCTTGCAAATGTCTAGATATATCTAAATGTACTTGTCCTTAACACAAAAAAACACCAGTTAGGGAACAAAACTTTTTAAAAGACCAACGTACTGTTAGACAAATGGTTATAGGGGGCATAGACGTTGTTACGACAAAACAAATTACAAAGACATTGAAGAGAAAGTTACTGCGACAAAAATCTCAAAGTAAACGTCCGAACATTTCCGCAATTTCACCAGAGATGCCCAGCAGCTCAACCAATTCTAGTGGATCTGATTTTGAAGATAAAGACGGGATTGAATTTGAGTCAAAAAAGACATTTCACAGCTATTTTGCACACCCGGAAAATGTATTGCTTGCCATGCTGACTGACCCCCAGCCGCACATTCGTGAACTAGCGGCCCGTCGAATCCTGAAAGCCAGAAGGGCCTCATCAGGAAAGTTGCGACTGTTTCAGCTACCAAATTTAAACTTTAATGCATCACTGTATTACGATCTTTTAGAGTGGCAAGAAGTTATCACCGACCCACCCGTGTTGAGACTTGTGTCTGAAGAAGATCTAAAGCTATTTATCGAACAAAAAGGAGAAGGCGAGATTCCTTTATTACGCCTACCATGTCACACTCAAGCTGTCGAAAGGGCAGTTAAAACAGTCACGGAAGCCTCGACTACTTTATGTGATAAGGTGGAGCGAAAAGGCTTCATAAAAGCTCAAATTGCGTCACGAAAAGTTATGCCTCAATTTGATAGTAAGAAGGATTTTCCTGCCATTTAAGCCAACTGGGCTTTAAAATTTGACTTTGCAGATATCATATTCTTGTTTAATAATCAATAAATAACTCTAAAATACATTTTTTATTTTGAATACCCCTAAGTAAGTGTTTTTGTTAGCTATGGTAATAAAACGCTAAAAATATTTTTTTTGATAATTTTGAAACGGATCCGGAGGCAGAAGATAAATTCCGATCATAAAAAAAAATTGAATACTAATTAACATCGTAATTTGGCACCGTTTTATACCTGTGCCCGTAAAAAAATTACAACTTTTTTTTTCTCCATACATGACTGACCCACCCTAATATGAAGCTACTTTTACTCATCATAATGCATGTGGTGAAGTACATCTGATGGTGAAGCACCAGGAGAACTCCTGAATGATTAACGGCCCTACATCTTGGACAACGACATTTTGTTAAGGGTGATGGGAAATTGGTATTGCTATGGTTTCACCTTTTCGCCGCCACGTCAACGAAGTAATAAAGTGTCATCAACGCCAAGCAACAAATTGCACGCAAACAACCCGTTAAACATAAGGAATCCAAAAGTTTACGTCGATAAATATATTATGATGAAAAAAACTTAATGCTATGTACCTATTTGCGGAACAGTATTAAGGTTATTCTATTCACTTACTTTGAAAATATTACATATATAAGTAAACACCCGTAAACCAGATTCTATTTTCCACATTTATTTAAAGTAAAACCCCTAATGTGTCGTGCAAATACTGGGCTACCACAGTACGACACTAGTTACATTCTGACGTTTAAGCCCGGGCCACACCGGATGCGTAATGCAGCACGTAAGCGTCGACGTAAGCGTAGACGTATGCAGCTCCCGTGTCACACCGGGTTACGCGCACGTCTACGTGCACGTCTACGCGCACGTCTACGCGCACGTCTACGCGCCACACGCTGCAGCTCCGTAGCGTACCCAGCCGCCATTTGCAATAGCATACTATTCTGTCACCTCACCATGTTTGATAGCAGTTCTTCTGACGAAGAAGAAGCATTGTTTTTACTTTTGTGTCAAAATACTCCTACGACATCAAGAGTATGGGTCCATGATGTTAATAAAAGGAGACATACACATAGCGAATATCATAACCTATGCCGCGAAGTAAAGTCTTACGAAGATCGTTTTTTTTGGTATTTTCACATGTCAAAAGCATCGTTTGAAGAGTTATATGGTTTATTAAGACCCCACATATTAAAAAAGGACACCAACTACAGAAAGGCCATTGGAAGTATAGAAAGACTAGCAGTTTGTTTAAGGTTTGTATTTGTAGATAACTAGTGTAGGTACCAAATTACGCTGTTCGTAATCATTTTAAAATATGTATTGTGGAACAAGTACGAGTCGCTACATGGTTTCATAGTTTTTAGTAAATTAGTCTAACAAAATAATATAAATAACCTAATTACAGGAAACGTAATTAAAATAGCTAAAAAAACAATTTCGATCGATATATCTTCATTACAAAAAAAGTTATATCTACTTATATTTTGTCTTTTATTTAAACTGATTTCCTGCAAATTTATCAATTTTACTTTATGCCACTATTCACGGGAAGCAGCGTCCTGCTTAGCGACAAAGCCCTTTTCATCAACCCAAACCAAACTCGATATATCTAACTACCTACCTTTAGTTATTGGGTACCTATTAAGTTTTTAATTTATTTCTCCATGGTATACTTGGCACAATTCAATATACAACATATAATTACCTAGGTAGGTACAACAAAGAGCTCACCTGGTACTCCATCGATGCACCGATTTGCTCCCACAATAAATTTTTATAATTGGCATTTTTGTAATTTTTATCCCTTAGGTTATATATACATTCATAACATCGCACAATTTCAATAAGTTTTTCTTTAAGTTCGAGACTCATCTTTAACAAAACCAATACGTGTACCGGCGAGTTGTAAACAGGGACCGGCCCGCTATCCCTTTCAATGGGTTTTGTATGGGTTTTTCGTAAGGATTTACTTACCAAACCCTTTGCCCGTCAAAACCCTTTAAATGTGCTTTTAAAGCGCTATTTCCAAACGATAGCCCATTCTATTAAGCGCTAACCAATACCCTTATTAAACCGTTTAAAAAAGGTTACTAGTATATACGCAATTTAAGACCTTTTTTAGACTTCATAAAACACACGTTACCTTGCGTCCCGTTCGAAGCAAGTAAATGACAGCCCATTCAACTAAGCGCTAACCCAATACCCTTATAAAACCCTTATTATACGTTAACGACGGCGTATCGTTTGAAGTTACCGCGCGGAGCGGCATAAGATCTAATACGGTTCGATTTTCTATGGCAAACGTTTGTGATTGGCTCGTACATACCTTTCACAAAAGGGAAAGCTTTATAATAAGCGCTTTAACGTCAGGGAAACCCTTACATAGGGATATCAATGTGAATCAGTTACCGGTTACCAATTTCAAAGGGCTACCCTTATCGTTAGGTTCTTCATTCGATAAGGGAAAGTCAATCGAATGGGTTGCCAATTGGAATGGGTGAGCAAATCCACTGGGCTAGCTATTTCAATGGGAAGCCCTTTGAAAGGCTTTTCCCGATGAAAGGGTTGTCCGGTCCCTGGTTGTAAATAAAGACAAGAGAGCTGCGCGTAGTCACGCGCAGCACCGAGCTGTGCGTATCCCCACTTGTCCGGTTCGCCGTCTCAAACCAACTCCTATTAGATACTACGTCATCACTGCACGCATCGAAGCGACGTTGCCACTCCACTCTCTGCACGCGTTCACGCAGCACGCAGCCGGTTTGTCTCATGAGAGCCGCAATGCGTGTTGCACGCGTTACGCGCACGTGCACGTGCACGTCACGCAAACCGGTGTGAACAATTGTATGAGAATTTATACTATACAACGCTGTGGAAAGCCTACGCGCACGTGCACGTCTACGCATACGCATCCGGTGTGGCCCGGGCTTTAGATAGCTTGATTTGCAGTCATTGGCGACTGGGACATAGAGATTCTGTGCAAACAATAGAGATGGCTAGACTAAATAAAACGATTAACAACTATTTTTACTCAGTTACTTCCTGGTCCTACTAAATTGTCCTATTAATAGGAGCAATAAGGAAATCTATTTTTGTCTGTCCTTAACTTTTATCCGGGTCCCATACATAGAATATATGCCACGTAGAATTTTAATACTGTTTCATGTTCGTAAAGGACTGCAGAGTACATAATGGACAAAAATAATCCAAAATCGTAAAAAAGATATGCACTCTGCCCGTTTTGTGTTAACCTTTATGAAGGCATATGAATATCATTTTCAGCCATTTACATATCTTATTTATCATATCGTATTCACAAATGAGGATGCTGACCTTTTATGTTGATGTTTGTGTTTTTTTAGTCGAAATAGCCCCTACCGATCTTACTTATATTATATACGGTTAAGTGAAAACTTGGAAAACTTACCACATTGCGTTAATTAAAAGAGATATTGGAACTAAACGGTCAATCTTGATCCGCTCTTGACTATAGGTAGGTACCTTTTTTTTGTTGACGAGGGGGAAATGTTGAAACAAAGATACCAGACTCCCTGGAAGTGAAGACGGATTATGTGGGATTCTTACAAAGGCGGCCCTCGCATGTGCATAGAAGGCTATACCTACATCAGCAGCAACCGACTCCCGCGTAGACCAAGGTATCGTGATTGACTATGGGAGGGCACAGCACTAGTGGACTGCAAATCGAGTCATTGGCGTTAGTGGTTGAGTATTTTAAACAAGACTTCAATGTTTAGTTTGTCGTCGCAATTCTAAAGCAGTGATGGATACTGGATTTATACATTTTTTAAATCGAAAATATAACTATACAAATTACAACAGATAAAAAATCTATGTTATTCTGTTAACGTTATGTCATTCTGTTGGACTCAGTCGATGAATAGCCGCCGAATTTACGTCGTCCGTCAAGGTGGGTAAATGGCATTCAACTGCCTGCACATTCATTTAGTCGCTGGTTTCACAGACGACCAGCTGTCAAACCAGCGACTAAATGAATGTGCAGGCAGTTGAATGTCATTTAACCACCTTGACGGGCGACGTAAATTCGCCGGCTATTCATCGACTGAGTCGAACAGAATGACATAACGTTAACAGAATAACAAAGTACTTGAGTTTACTTGTAAAACCTCACCAAAGCCTTCACTTGATATTGAGTCGTGGCGTGTGGTGTGGGGCACGAAATGTACTGACTTTATATCAAGTCAATGGCGGCGAAAAGGTTACCTAATGTAATAACGTATATGTGCTGTAGTGAAAGGTAAAACATTTTTTTTTTGACGAGGCAACCGGATAGGAATGCGTTTGCTTTGAAGTTTATACCCTATTTATATTTTTTTTCCTGTATCTGTTCTGTTCTATCTATTCTGGCCGTTATCGCACTAGCGAATAAAAAAAAAGTTAAAAGGCAACCGCTCCAAATTTGCGAGCTTATCTGTTGGTACCACCATATGTTGTAAACTACCACTCGCCATCCGGTTGCCTCCACGATGAAATTTCAAATGCCATTCATTGCCTTGAATATACCTATTAGGCATCTTACAAGCAATTCCTAGAAGACCGGTAATTATTTAACTTTGCAAAAAAAACCGTCTTCAAAAACCCTTAGTGGGTTTTTGAAGACGGTTTTATTTTTTTATTACATCAATAGGTAGGTATGTGGCGAGATGTGAGCTTCGAAAGTCAAATAAATTGCGTCGCCCCCTCTTTCGTCTCAGTTAAGGCAAACAATTAAATCGAGCCAGTAGCACTTTACTAATACTTTCAACGACAATTATTTTGAATGTGGTACGTCAACAAGTTTTTGAGATAATAATCTCCAACATATGTTGATATCTGATTTCATACAATCTCTATAGCTTGGGTCTAAGTTTAAAACACGCTGAGTCAATATAATCAACATTTATTTACAAACAATATAAAAAAATGCTAAACTGGAATAAACCATAGCTTTAATTATTTTATGCGTATTATATTTAGTTTTTAATATTTATGCAATTTCACGTTAGACTTATTAAATGTATGCCAAGTTATTGTTTTGTTATGAGCATTTATAATATGCGTTTTCAATTATGAGTTTTAATATTATGCGAATTTACAATAATTATACTTAAAATTGTTATGCATTTTTGCATTAATAGGACAATTCAATTTATGTGTTTTAATATAGACCCATTAAAAACTCCCGACCAAATCGCTTTCAGAGCTCGTAACTATTAAACAGCTCGGATTTTCATAAATCCAAGCTAAAAACACTCTTGATTAACTCACCTTTCTAACAAAAACAAACTAAATCAAAATCAGTCCATCACAGACTGATACACCATTACACACGCCAAATTTATAATACCCCTCTTTTTTGCGTCGAGGGTTAAAAATAAATGATCAAATGACAGATTTACAAGCTAAAGCGTAGTGTCTAGAAAAAAATATTTTACAATATCAACACTTTTGTCGCTATACAGCCACGTTAGCAATGTCAAACAAGATTGTCAAATATGTTAATGCGATTTGTGAGCGGAACATCCAAATACTCCGATTTTTTTTTTCCGAATATTAATTTGTCCGAATTTTAATTTTTCCTAAATCTATGTTATGCTGGAGCTATTTAAAATTAAAAACATAGTTGAATTGCTATACGTAGGTCAGGTTAGGTTTGATTGATTTATGTGCGATAGCAAGAAATAAACTAACTTAGGGTGATGAGAAATTGGTATTAGGCTATTTTCAAAAAATCAGACTTCATAACAATTTGAATTTTGTTAGAAATTCTTAGTTATTTATTAATTTATATTACGAATCAACATTTAGTTACCTACTGAAAGTATGATATTCCGTCCGAGACATTCTTCTTACGGGGATTATTTCTACAGTTTTTGAAAACACACTGAGGCATTGTGACACGTGACACTGTTGGCGTAGTTGCAAGCGAACTAAATTCAAATAAGATCCCACTTTGAAGTGAGCTCTTATTCGTTCGTGCGTTTTTTGTTCTGTGACCGGTTATCTAGTTAGTATTGTTGATCGAAGCTTACAGCTCATCGAGTGGGGTGTCAAAATAAAAGGACTTAAAACGATTTCTAAAATATATAACTTGTTGGTATTTACAAGAAAAATTACGCGAAAGTACCTACCTATGCAAAAACATGTAGCAGGCTAATAACTTTTCTTCGACAGATTCGCCAAAAGGCTCCATCAATCTGTCAGATTTATAAAGGTAGTATATTTATTTAGTATCAGGACATGTAACACTATAAGATGGAATAACATTTTTTTCGTACTAATTATCCCATTCAAAATTGTTGCCCACACGCAGCCCGTCAGATTCGCGTTGTTATACGTATGTTATTATGGGTCAACCCCCACCCTATGATGCAAAAATCATTCGTACACATCGTCAAACATCAGGTCTTTTTGTTATTTTTGGAAATCTGAAAACGACCACAAGGGACTCCTATCCGAAACTTCTCAAATATATTTTCGGTAATCTCTCATCAACCCCCATCCACCCTGCTATCACTTCAATCAAACCCTCCCTACCAATAATGAAATGTTAAAAAAGCAACATACAGACGAATTGAGAACCTCCTCCTTTTTTGAAGTCAGTTAAAAATAATTAATGAACTGACTCCAAATTATTAAAGAGTTTCTTTGTTTTTCCATGGATGGCATGGCCAAACCTTCGTGTTAATAATGGGACTACTCTTAAGATATAAAATATAACCTGTACAATAAAATCATTATAATTTAAATCGGGCCACAATAATAATATGGCGAAGATATTGCGTAGCACAAACCGAAAAAAGACAGTGTTATTGACTTTTTTGAAGTTGATTGAAAAAACCTATATTTCCCTCGACTGGAATGAGCTGAGAAATAGCTTCGTACTATTTCACTACCTCCTGTACGGGACTAACTAACTCAATCAGCAGTTGCCTACTTTCATGAATTAGCAATAAGTTCCTGTCGACGCATTCATTGCCGGCAACGCATATAAGTAAACACCTGACTTTCATCGAGTGCTTCGAATGCAATGCGCGTTTGGGTAATTCTTCGGGCGTTTCAACCGCTCTCATTCCCCTGGTCGCATTCATGTCGAAATTCCTTGAGTTTTGGATGCTATTTTCGGTTATCTTGTAGAGTGCCCTGACTTCTACAAAATAACTGAAAATGCTACCTTAATCTACAGGAAATTCGACATTATTGCGACCAGGGGAATGAGAGCGGTTGAAACGCTCCAAGAATCACCCTTTACAGTATGCGAGCTTTGTATTAAACAGAGGAACTTGGGAAAGACCTGGGGAATGAGACGGCAACACAAAACGTATACCTACCCTCTTATTCATAAACGCACACTGAGGGCACACGTACACTAAAATATGCTCGAAGTATGGCTTGTCCTTATCTTTCATTGTGACATTTGAATCTGTTGTGCGTTTATGAATAAGGGCGATAATCTTTCTATGTTCTGGGGACGCAGCATGGACGCAGCGAATACGGTTTTTTCCATTTAGTTTTTTTTTTGCATGAAACTGAAATACGCCCAGCACCGGCCTCCGTCCGGTTTCCAAGTACTCATAGTACTTGGAAGTCAAAAATAAGTGCGTCTGTAATAGTTTCGGGTAATTATGCAATTTATTACAAATAGCAATATAACGTAAATAAATATGCGACGGCGTCATGAATCGATTAAGTCTCACAAATCATATAATAAGAATTGTAAATATTTAAGATAAGTACTTAAAAATGCACGGTTCGTGCAATAAAATCTAAGCAGTCTCCTAAAAGATAAGCACTTGTAACCGAACTAAATCCACGCTACACTCGCTACAGTACGCCCAGCACTATCGCTCGCGGCCTGATCTACATATAAGCGGTAAGTAAACAATAAACGTCACCTCATCCCTCCGGGTGTTCAGCAGGCCGCGGCTCTCCGGCGCCCTATCTTCTCGTGCCTGCATTATATATATTACTAACTACACTGCCTAGCCTTCAGTTGTGCTGAACTGTCCTGTAGAAGGCAGGTAAGGTAGGTAACACGATCACATTGATAAAACCACTCTGTTCTATGTTTACATTGCGTTGTAGATAGGACCTCATTAAGAAGAATCAAATAACTAGTTCAAATAATGCTCATGTGCGTCACTTTTTTATCTATACTCGGGTGCGTCTGTTCGCGAAATGGATGACGGCGAGGACTTCGTACGAATGTCGTAAATTTGCAGGTTTAGCATAGTTCTAGGTTGGCCTTGGTCGTGCAAAAAATGCAGCGCGTGGCGTCATTTACTTGAACCGCGCTTCTAATAACATGACACAATCAACGCCCAGTAATTATACAATTGTTATCTCGTTTCATTGCTTATGCGTATATTTCCTTCTGACCTATGCTGCTGAAATTATTCGCTTATTACCTACGCTCGTGCTGTTAATTTTTAATCAACAAAGTTAAGTGACTGGTTCCAATGATTATTTGTAAATAATGATGGATGAAATTTCAATGTAATTAGTGATGTTAACTAATCTTCAACCAGAGAGAAATAACAATTACTTACTTTATTGCACAATAGATACACAAGTAACTTCAAATAGTGGACTTAATGCCTTAATATATGAATAAAAAAAATATCTACCTAAGAGTATATTTCCATGGATTGACGTTTACTTTGACGTATCTTGAGACGGGGATCAGAGTTGAGATGAGTTTATTAATACGGCCCTTAGAGTGTTGTAAAACCAAATTCCGACCCATAAAAACAAATGGATACAGTTGTATTGTCATTACTAATCAATAATATATATAATAACCTTGGTATAAAACCAAAATCACATATCTGGTAAGTAAATATATGATTTTATCTCAATATTTAAACAACTTCACAAAATAAAGGTTTCTATAGAAACTACAAATTCAGTACTGAAGTTTTTGTTAAAAATTAAGGGTTTGTTGAATACTTTCCATACCACGGAAATAGTTCTTTAATAGCGTGAATAGATCAAGATTAGAATAACTGTAAGTAAGTATAAGTATAACCGATCCAAATACCAAAAATAAAGCATAATAAAAAAAATCCCCACTAACTATTACCGTGGTATACCACGGCATTAGTAACCACATCAAAAAATGGCGTTTATCACCGATGTATTTTATTTTCCATTTTAAACGTATTTCCAGGCCTAAAAATATATACAGAGTACTCAGAAGTCGTGCAGAAAACAATAAACAACCATTTAAATACCATAACATTAGTTCAATTGCCATAAGTATTACGTAAAATACTAAATAAGATTCGAGTTCCCTTACATGTGGCGTCACGCGTTAGTATGGCGCAATCTTTTTCTGCGCTGCCTTCGCAGAAACTGACGAATTGCGATCACTTTGTTTGATTCACACATAATAGCGCTAATAGGTCCGTTAGTCAAGTAAATAAGCTTCGTTCATGTAAAATATATATTTTAGGAAATCGATCGGTTTGTTTATAAAATGCACATTTCAAAATGCCACGGTGATGGACGCCGATTTTGATACCCGCGGTAATAGGCGCAGTTACCTTACTTACTGCACATTTTGACAGCAACATAAAGTGCCCAGCCGTGATGTTATTCTCTTAAACAATTCACCGGCGAGGTGTTCGGTGAATCATTCAAGTTGCCCCTTCAGAACGTGATGTTTGACGCAGGTTTCATCATCAAAGCAGCTCGGCCAAATTCTGGCTTAAATCCGCCTTATGGTCTTATTAAACTACGCGGTATTCAGACAATCTAACTGGAGAGGGGAGTTAATGCCAATCGCTCAGAACGAGAGGCATATAGGTTACATTACCTACGAGTAGATTTAAATTCAACTCAATGGCTGGATAAGACTGCCTTCTAAGAAATGAGAATTAAGACCAAAGCAAATATATTATATTTCTTAAAAAATATGCTAATAGATAAAAATTTGTGGTGAGTTGGTGAAAGTGTAACATTCAATACCTTTCGTCGAAAAAAGATGACGAATCTCGGTTCATCGGAGGGGCCGCTTCTTGCAGTAATCACGTAATTTATCCAAATCGGTTAATACAATTAATTCAACGTCTAGATATTCTGCCAAATGTCTATATGTCTGTAGGAAGAAAAGATAGACATTCGTAGACATGCTGTGGCAAGATATTAGTCGCATGGAGGCACCCAGCACGTTGCCGAGGCTCTGCGCCCACGCGACGCACAGCAGGTGCATCAGGGGTCTCTTGTGCTCTTTGCGGGGACGGTCATCTTTGCTTTGCATAATAATAATGTGCGGCCGGAGGAGACTAGGAGCACGGGTAGCAGCACGGCCGGCGCGGGGTGTCAGGCACCAGCGTCGAGGGATAGGTTTGCGTGAAAGTATTCTTTTTCACGAACGGATTCAGAATCTCGTTCGCCGCCTGGTTTTTCACTTCCATATGGAGCCTCGCATACTTGTCACCTTTTTCTTCTTCTTTTTTTATCAGTATATAAAAAGGGCGATATTCGTTTGAATACATTTTTTAGAATTTTTTGTAATTTATGAAAAAATGATAGAAATTTGCCTTGGCCTGATAATAGTGCAATTTCTGTTTTTGGACCGTCATTTGACAAATTTTTGTTTTTCTTCAGCGAGGTCAAGTGAAAGAGTTTATACTTATTATTACCAGTGGTCGGAGGTAGAGCTAATTTACCTAAACTTGATGCATGTTCATTCAATAATGTGTTTCCATCTCACTCACGCATGAATGAATATGCGTCAAGTTTAGGTAAATTAGTTCTACCTATTTCGACCACTGCTTATTAGGTTAGGTTTAATGTTTTATTACATGTGTGTAAGCTTTTTTTTTTATTTCTGGTAGATCATTACTTAGGATTTATATAACATTAACCTTTGTTATTGATATTTTTTTGATAAATAAGTTTCTAGCTGATCGCCAAACTCATCGACAATCACTACTATGCGGTAGGTTACACCGACGGACGGCATAGTGATCCTCACGAGCGGAAACGATATGCGACGTCACCCGATCAGGTCTGCACTGCGTATCGTGGAGCGCTGGTGATTTTTTAGAGTTAGATTTTTTTCTCCGTCGAACCCTTCGGCCTCAAGGCTAACTGAAAATTGTATAGTTTTCGGAAGGAAACGAGGAACTCATTTCTGAAACCCTCCGTACAAATTATGGAAGCGAACCACTTTGAACCCTGCACCCACGCCTGCACCGGACTCAACTCGACCACATAAGTGTAAAGAAACGGACCAGAGACAAAGCTTCATACAACTGCGCTGTGCTGTGATAGGTACACGGTGGTACACGGTTTCAAACAACGGTTTAAAACAGGTGGTTTGAAACCGTGTAGAATCAATGTAGAACCACTGTTTTCAAGCAAAGTTCGCATGACCTTAAACGACCTTGGCAGATGTCAAACAAATGGGCTTGTTTGAAACCGTGTAGTAACTCGCTTTTACCAAGGTCACGTGGTTTAAAACCATGTTTGAAACCATTCATTCATTTTTAGGATGCTCAAGTCTTCTTCAAATCCAGCACCCGGAACCAGTAACTAGTCGACAAAATGCAATCTTCGACTGTTCACTTAGAGTCACTGCCGGCGATCCCGCGTATGTCATCGTCGCTCCTCCTAGTAGCAGGGTGCCTTGCCAGGATTCGTCTACCCACGTGGTAATTGGTCTTACAACAAATATGACCTATCTCCTAACTCTTCACCTTACTAATTCTTTGAACTGTGATAGTAACTTTCTTAAGAGGTACACTAAGCAAAGCTCTTTTCTTAACCCTCTGTATAGTATTTCAGTAGTTAGGTGGACCAGTTATACCGTGGGGATCTACGAGGCAGCTTCTTACGTCATCACAGGTAAAACTCTTGTTCACCTTCAAGGTTCTGCGACGTGAAGACTCGTCGGAGTTTTCTAAATACTGCCCAACCCAACAGAATTCTTCTTTTCATTGAATTTCTAAGCATTTCCACCTAGATGGAGCGCCTGTCCTTCTTATCAGATTACAATAAATTACTGTTATTTTTTACTTACTTATCTATTACTTACTATTACTTTATTTACATACTTGGAAGGAGCAAAACAAGGGTACTTAAATTTGGAATTTGTTTAACGTCAACAAGTATAAATATATTGTCCATTGTTGACAATATTTATATGAGAAAATGTTTGAAAATTTGACCATTATACTGAAAAAATACGTTAATGGTCCCGTATCAACGTGCTGGATAAACTTAACCTTGGTTTTACTGAACTCTAGTTCACCTAGATTAATATACTCAATAATACTTTGACATAGGCACTGCCCAGCAAACATTTTTGATTTAAATTACGATACAACTCGACTCGAATCTAGTCGACCTGAATGGGGAGAAAAATAACACTAGGATTGGATATTCAGAAAAAAAGGCATTTTCGCTCAAGGTACTACTGTCAACAATTTTAATTTTAACAACAAAGTCAGTCACGAAAAGAAGCTGGGCAAAAGTATGTCGGACCTCGGACCTATCTAAATCATTTTTATTAGGGTTCCGTAACAAATACTAAAAGACGGAACCCTTATAAGATGACTTTGTTGTCCGTCTGTCCGTACGTGCGTCTGTCGGTATGTCCGTCGGTCTGACAAGTCCCTTTTTCACGGGAATGGCTGAAGCAATCAGGCGGAAATTTGGGATAGGTAGATGTGTAGTATTTAGTAGTTTGCACAAGGCCTCATTACTAGCCATATTGGGAAATATTTACAAGAATAAAACTCAGTACCTACCTACTTAAAAACATCATCTACTTAATAAAATATTAATACTACCTACTGCATATCGACGGGTCTCTGACTCAACCTCGTATATGAAAATGTATGAAATTGGAATATCCACTTTAGGACGTGTACCTAAAGTGGATATTTGGATTAATGATATTTTTAGTGCTTTGCGGTATTAGAGTTGGGTGGGCGCTCCACATACTTATTATTATGATAAGCAGTATTATCCACTATCAACCCTACAATGCATTTGGTGACAGATCTGTCACAACCTCACAACACAACCGATAATAACCAATAGTCTGCAGCTTCAAAATAATGTTTAGGCAGTGACAGCTGTTGGTTGTCAAGGTAAACTTGAAGGTCACTGCAACAACGAAGTTCGATATATTTCCGCTAGATGTCGATGTACTTCCAACGATCGCGCAAGTAACAACTTGGGGGTCACCGCGAGTTTTTAACTTTTTCGTCGTGTATTTAAAAATGGTTTTTGTGGAGAATGTGTCAAAAAAGAAATCAAGTGTATGTGGAAATGTGGAAAACTGTGGTTGAATATAGTAATATTTTTTGTTTAAATGTTAATTAGATTTAAATGCGTATTTTTTTTAGATGTACCTACCTGATATGTCACACCGTGCATTTAAATATTTTTATAATCTTGTATAACTATTAAAGTGGCAATGTATATATTATTATACATAACATAATATTCACTTTTTTTGTTGCTAATTTTTATGCTGTTTTAAAATTTAAAGAGGTTTAAACATCCGACTTTTTTATTTTTGCGACTTAAAGGGATAATATTTTATACCTTGTGATAAATGCAAAGTAGAGCTTTGTAAATAAAGGTAAAAATTGTCTTAGTAAGTTTCATGCGTAATCGATTGAAAAATTGAACTTACATGATCTCGAGTTATTGCACTTAGCACTAAAATATAGGTTAATACATAATGTACCATATGTGTCACCACCGTTAAAATTGTTTTATATTTTATAAAAAAATACCTGGAACCTTAATATTTATTTATTTATTGAAAGGTACACTTACAGCAAGTACATAAAGCATTTATATCATAGTTACAGATTGGGGTATTAAGTCTAGTGCACAAGCCAATTACAAGTATACACAGCATAATAATAAAATAATAATAATCCAGCCTATATACGTCCCACTGCTGGGCACAGGCCTCCACTCACAATGAGAGGGTTTGGGCTATAGTTCCCACGCGGGCCCAGTGCGGATTGGGAACTTCGCACACACCGTCAAATTGCTTTGCAGGTGTGTGCAGGTTTCCTCACGTTTTCCTTCACCGAAAAGCTCATGGTAAAATTACAAATTATATTTCGCACATAAATTCCGAAAAACTTAAGAGGTGCGAGCCCGGGTTCGAACCCACAACCCTCTGCTTAAGAGTCGGCAGGTCAAACCTTTAGGCTACCACGGCTTTTTTTTACCAAGAACCTTATTTTTACTATTTAATTTATTAATGTCCCCGACTCGTTGTGTCGGAATATTAATACTTATAGGTAAATTGTTTAGCTACGGAACTAAAAATTAACTATTATAATGTGAGTCAACAATATGGCTAAGGTGTAGGCACCTGGGCTAGCGTGGGAAGGGGCGCATGTAAAAACCATAATTCAAGAAAAGTGTTTATTCGGGATCACAATTGAAAATACACTGCTAAAAATAAGAGTGCTTCCGTTAATGTAAAGATATTTTTGGAATACTTCGCCATTTATAATTTGATTTACCCTTCTGTGCATTACCTTTGCATTTTCGAACCTTTTGAGGTTTAACAACTGGTTGATACACTTTTTTCATTTCTTTTAGCAGATATTTATAGTTATCTTTATTTTTTAATATCTTGGTGTTCTTAACTTGGGATAGGATTCGCTGTATTTCCAATGCCAACGTGGTGGAGCGACGTGGTGGATCAGTTTTATCAGTTATTTTTCCACAACTTTCCTGTTATATAAGAACCACGTAAGAAGAAGATACGATTAGGTTGCATGGGTGAGCAGTCGAAGCTAATAAGGGGAAGTGGTGTTTTTCATTCGGAACATATACTTCCTCTTAGGCAGAGGTATTTTAATAAGTTTCTTTACGCCTTTATCTTCTCCGTCCCGGTCAGGAGCCCCGCAAACGGAACACTGGAAGGAGATATTGAGCAGGGAAACTCGTAAAGTCAACACGCCGATACTTTAGCTAATGTGTACCTGTTCCGTTGTGAGACAATGTGAGAAACAACCTTACTAATATCAAACCACCCAAGATACAAAGAAAACTGCCATGAAATACATAAATAATTAATAATATTTAACACAAATATAAAATGGGAGATACCTATGCGCTATGAAAGAAGTTTATTTTTCAAAATCAGCTATTCGAAGGATAATGGTATGATATGGTTGCAAAACAATAAGCCAAAGTCATGAATTTGGAGCTACATGCCATTTCATTACGGTTGGATTACTAGAAGTAGGTACCTACAGACAAACAAGTGCGAAGATTTTTATAATAATTTAAGTAATCGATTTGGGACATATTTTAGGCAGAAATATTTGCACCTTATGCGGTATAATTAGGACATACTTAATATTGTAAGGTGAAGCTAGCCTTACAAACTAATCAAAGTGTGTGAGCGAGACAGTACAATGTGGTTAGGTTACGTTAGGAGCGAGAAGGAATAATAAAGACTTCAAAAATGGCCTCCGTGTTTTAATTATCACCATACGTAGCGCTGCGGAAAGAATTTATATGCGTTGTAAATACTATTGTATAGCCGCCATAAACGGGTTATACGTGCCACAGCCACGAATGCCGCTGCCGATTACCACCGCCGCGAGCGGCGAGTCGATATGAAATGTGCAGCCTCTGCGCCGCCGCAGTTCGACGGCGGCGACGTGTGACCGAAGCGATAGCCACACGCAGGACACTAACCACCACCAGACTACCAACCTTCTGAATAAAAGATGTTTGCTTCTGAACTGCAGCCGATTTGCTGGTCAATAATTCCTAACGTGTGACTGATGGTAGGGATAAAATGTCCGTTCCTAATATTCAAAACGCGGACAGATAAAGTTACTTCCATTTTATACGTGACAATATCGGGAACGGACATAAGCCTGCAGAAGCAGTGTATTTAGTGAACGCCGAACGTAAGACCTTACTGCCGCACTCAGAGACGTCAATTAAGTTTTAAGTTAAGTTGCTGCGTCTAACTGCCGCACTCAGAGACGTCAATTAAGTTTTAAGTTTCATTAAAGTTGCTGCGTCTTATTCTATAGCAAAGACAGTGACAGCAGCTACTTTAATGAAACTTAAAACTTAATTGTCGTCTCTGAGTGCGGCAGTTATTCTATTGCTATAGCAAAGAAAGTGACTTCAGCTACTTTAATGAAACTTAAAACTTAATTGACGTCTCTGAGTGCGGCCGTAAGAGTCTTACGCTCATTCACCGACAGCATTTCGTATAGGTAGCACAATAAGGTATAAAAAAGGTTTGACTAATTTCGGATTAAAGGGTTATAATTTTACTTACGGCATTAGCAAAAAACATAACCAAGAGAAAAGCTCCGAACAATAATTGTATTTGCCTGTAAATATTCATGTTGCTTTGTTGAATACACGTTGCTTGATAGATTTTACAGCGAGAATAGATTAAAGTTTATATTTTTACGAAATATTTGACTTTTATGGCTTTTTGTTGAAATTGAAATTTTTTACGCAACATTATATGTAAATTGAATAAATATTAAAAGAATGGTACCTACCTACATACAAGGATGCCTTAGAACTCTTAGGGCCGTATAAAACTCATCTCAACTGTGATCCCCGTCTCAAGATACCTACGTCAATACATAGAAAACTGACATTTTTGACGCATCTTGTGACGGGGATCAGAGTTGAGATGAGTTTATTAATACGGCCCTTAGATCGCCAAATTAAGCAAAACATCAAAGCATTAATGCGTTGACAACTAGAAAACTGTCAAATAAGTACAAGTTATACCTACAGGTCGTTTAAGGACTTGGATATATTGAACTATCATAAATAATTGCGATTCGCAATTTGCGAAATATTAAACGACACCCACATCATGGGGTAGACGAGAAAAAAACACCATCCTCACTTTACTTGTTGGGGAGGTACCCTAAACTAAACTTTATTTTCAAGATTTTATTTTACCACTTTCGTCGGCGTGACTAATATGTATATTCATGCCAAATAACAGCTTTATAGTACTAAGAGTTTCTGAGCTAAGCTGCGGACGGACGGACAGACGGACAGACAGACAGACAGACATGGCGAAACTATAAGGTTTCCTAGTTTGACTACGGAACCCTAAAAATTCCTTATTTATACCCGACTGAGCGTAGCCAAAAAGAAGGGTAGTGATTTTAACAGTCTATGTGTATGTATGTATGTGACCCGAAATAGGATGTTCCACTCTCGCTCCTAAACTATTAGACCGATTTTAACAAATGGCCAGTTAAGGTTCGTCAAAAGCGTGCAAGTGTCATAGAATATATAAAAAACTATTGAATTATTCTTCAAACTATAAACTAAATAATATCACCATAAATTATTCAACAAAGTACTCCAATTACCACTGCAATTGAGGATCAAACTCGTACACAAACTTCATTGCATTCAGCTCACAGAATCATGCCAAAAATTGTACACCAAGTGAGAATTTAACGATTTTCCTTTAAGTGAAAACCTAAGTTGTTGGGGCCTAATCTATATGAGATTCTTCATTTTTGGGTCAAGCTTTTCTTGCCGAGTACTGTACTTTTTTACATCATCAGCTTGTCAAGACAAATCCAACGAGCCCAAACACGACGGGATTATCATGTGCAGTTTAGGAGTTCCTATGGCTACCTTCCGTCTCCGTCATCAGCGCGCAGGGGGGGTGTGGAGGACAAAGCCCCCGCCACAAAAAACTAAACTTACCAACATTACTTTTAGGTTAGCTTAAGGTTCGTTAGTTTCCTTTTGTCGTTAGGAGAAGAAAATAGGAGCCCCGCGGAGCGGGGATCCGTCGTCTCTTCTTTAGAATACCTGGCTGAGTTTGAGAGATAATAAATAAAGGGAATTATCAATAAGGAAGGAAGGGATGTAATTAATATAACGACATAGAATTTTAATTATTACTTTAATGATAATAACTATTATAAAACAAAATTATATAGATTTTAAATGTATGCATGATGAATACTTATTAGACATTTTAAATTTATGGTAACTACACATTATAGAAAATGGCTATTATAGCATATTAATGATTATAGCAAGTGATTTTATAGGAAATTGAATTTATAGCATCTAATTTTATGTCACTTGATTTTATAGGAAATATGGTAGATCCTAAAATTTGCAAGATTTGGTTACAGGCGTCCCAGGTCAGATGAAACTAAATTGTAAAGAGCGAAATTACTTTCTGTGTGTTTATTTACTTGGTTCGTTCAAATTCTGCAAGTAAACTTTGAACCAGATCCTGTATAAAACGAGCTGCAATTTGGTCAGCACACGTTTTAAACTGTTTTGGTTTTAACGCAGGCCTTAGGGTAAGTGGTAACTTTTTGTTGTGTAATTGGTAATTAATCAATTTTGAAATAGGTAATTATGTGAGCTGAATGCACTGAAATTCGTGCACGAGATTCATCCGTTATTAGAGCAGCACCTAATTAGAATAGGTACTTTATAGAAATAAGATAAGGTGATATTTTTCAAAATAGGTACATATTAACAATTATTTGTACATAACATTTTCAATGCTTAATCATTTTATTACTTGAAAAAAATGGAGATAAGTAAACATTATATGGAAATAACATTGGGTTAAACATAACAATGAAAAAGATCGAGTGTTGGTTATTGATAGCCGGGAACGACGTATGGGATGCATGTAGTCAAGGTGCCGCTCTTGATCTTCTTGAGCGTGCTGATCGGCGACTGCAGGCAGGTGGCAATGCACTCCGCACGCGTCTCGAAGTTGTTCTGGTTGCCGCCACAGCCGGAGTACAGCCGGCGCCTGCAAGACCTGGGGGTCGATTGTTTAATCTCATGCGGTGCCTAAGGCTCACCACAATGGCCGAATATTACTGATTTCTAGAAGTTCGTATTTTTGAACCTCACCGGTGACTGAAATTCACAGGCCTATGATATTTCTCAATCGCATCTCATTTTTTTTTTTTTTTTTTTTTTTTTTTTTCATTTTTTGCAGGAGTGTGTGCGAAGAGAATTAACTAAGTTGGAACTGGTTGAATTTTATTTTATTTTTTATTTATGGGAACTTCCGAATGAAGTACTTAATTCAAGACCTATGCAAGTGTTTATATGCTATGCTGATAATGAAATCTTATACCGCGAACATTTTCGATTATAATACATAATCGTAACATATTCGTAAAAATCAGTTGTGTATTTCTGTTTCCGCTATACAACAAATACTTAAACTCAAAAAATAAAGGGAGCCCCCCTTACGAAAAACGTATTTTATTGACGTTTTTTTGGCGGTTACAAATATAAAATGGTGTTAGTTTAAAACACCACACCAAAAAAGCGTCGAGTTTATTAAATATTTTTTATAAACTCTTTAGCCTCCGATCCTAATGAAGCTCGGAGGTCTAAATATTTTTTTCTCAATATTTTGACAAGGACTTTTACTGCCGCACTCAAAGACGTCAATTATTTTTTAAGTTTCATTAAAGTTGCTGCGTCTTATTCTATTGCTATAGCAAAGAAGGTGACAGCAGCTACTTTAATGAAACTTAAAACTTAATTGACGTCTCTGAGTGCGGCCGTTAGCCTTTAAATATATAGCCTTTTAATAAGGTAACGAGCTCCGAGAGTCTAGGCTGCTAAATATAACTAGGCTTGGGGGCTAAAGAAGGGCTTTCAGCCCAACTGCTATAGATATTAGTTTTCCCTAGCTTATCTTTAGCAGTATTTGAGAAAACTAATCTTAACAGATAGACGGACAAACAGAAAACAACAAAATTTAAAAACAGCAAATATACTTATTAAGGTCTGATAGAATCTGATACTTACTTTGAGACTTTATCGAACGTCCAGCGGTTGAAGTAACCAAAGCATGTCCCGTAATCGAAGGACTCTGTGCAAAAGTTTGGAATACGACCTGGAAGTAGACAAAATCCTACTCGTATTGAAACACAAAAATAATATTAGATGTAGATAGATCAAGACTTAAAATAAAAATATTATGAAAATAATTAACCGTCTTAAAATATCGGCAATCGCGCGTCGATGCTCCATGGCACTTACGATTCCATTAGCGTTTCTGGTAATAGCTTCCATCCCCCCATTTATCCCCTTATGTGTAGATTCTCAAGAAATGCCAAAGCTTGTATTATTATTTATATTATTTTGTAAAGGATCTACATACATGAAATTTAGAGTTATGCACGAGGACGTGCATGTTTGTACGCTCACGTATGACGGGCTGGGTGGATAATTTATGGGGTGGGTGGGTAGGCACGCCATATTGATTTAGCATAGTAGATTGTTAACCAAGGAATGATAATGACCCATTGCATCCGAGATATTTAGGTTAACGACCACAATATGATTTGGTACGACACAGAAGCAAGATTAGCTAAAACAAATTGGAGTAGGAACAGCCCCCGACGACCACATTTTGCCGACTTTTGGTGGGGGAGAAATTCGTTAAGAAAAGCTACTTACTTTTAAGATTGCTCTCATCAAGATTGCATTTCTCATAACATTCGTTTATCGTTTCAAATCGATTTCCATTTCCTTGGCAACCTCCGTAAAAGAATCGAAAGCATTGTGATGCTTTCACATCGTAATAGTACTGGATGATATCTGCGCGGCATGGGCCGGTCTCCGGCCGTAAAAAGCAAGATTTGTGTTTAGCTGCGAAAGTATACAAAGTGCATAATGGACTTTAAAACATATAACACAATATTTCAATCAGATGAACCCCCAAAAAAAGTTGGTGTCCGATTGAGCTGAAATTTGGTATACCGACGTAACTTCGGTGACAATGCAATAATATGGTAACATGGAGCTGATCTGATGATGCAGTTGGAAAGTAGCCATAGGAACTCCGCGACGAAACAAGATAGCCACGCCGTGTTTGGGTCCGTTTGATAGGTGATGGTTGTACAAAAAAATAGTACCTACAGGCGAAAAGAAAAGCTTGTCGCAAAAAAAATAACAAAAAATAAAACCGTCTTCAAAAACCCACTAAACAGCGTTCAACAATGACGCGGTATACATGAAATATAAAATATCCAAGCCGGTGTCAAGCACATAACACATAACACAATAGCAATGTAACCTGATTCTTGCCACCGACTTCGATATACATACCTATTTCATATTTAGCACCAAATAGGCAATTTCAAGGAGACCGCGTCATTACCTATTGAATGCTGTTTAGTGGGATTTTAAAGACGATTTTTTTTGTTAATTTTTTTTTCATTTTTTAGTGATGTATTTTGTTATTAAGTGACATTAAGAAACAAAATCCTAATACCAATTTCTCATCACCCTTAACAAAATGTCGCTGTCCAAGTTGCAGGACTTGCAGGGCCGTTAATCATTGAGGAGTCTCCCGGGGTTCACCATCAGTTGCACTTTACAGTAAAAGTAGCTTCATATTCTTATTAAAGAAATTTCATTGCTGCCCGTGAATCACTTACGATCTCTTTACCAAGGGGTGCTTTTATGATGCAAAATTTTCAAGGAGTTCTTCAGGAGTTTTCAGCAGTGGGATTTCTTTATTGAGAATATGAAGCTACTTTTTACTCATTATAATTCATGTGATGAAGTGCCACTGATGGTGAAGTACCGGGAGACTCCTCAATGATTAACGGCCCTGCATCTTAGACAGCGACATTGTGTTAAGGGTGATTAGAAATTGGTATCAGGCTATCGTTTCTTAATGTGATGTATATGTGCTTTAGTTTATCACAATAATATTAGATGAATCACAAAAAAAACTTTTAAAAAAGCAAAGCAATAAAACCGTCTTCAAAAACCCACTGAAAAATATAAAGACCGTCCTTCTAGGAATTGCCTATTTAGTATATATCCAAGTCAGTGGCAAAAATCACGTGTAATTGCTATTGTGGATACCTATTTGACACCGGCTTGGATGTATTTCATGTAGGTACATATTAGGCACGAAATAGGCAATTCCTAGGAGGTCAGTCTTTATTTCACCTTTTTCAGTGGGTTTTTGAAGACGGTTCTTTTTTTGAAGTCGGTATTCTCAGTAATGAAATATTTGACAGAAACTTATTGTGACTGCTACGACGGTTACATTTTTACGCAGGCGCACTATTTGCCATTGGCTCGCATGCTGGTAATATTTTAGCAATCGAGTAACTAGTTACTAGGTACTAGTATCTACCCCGGTTTTATAAAGATCTACTAGAAAATATGTCAGATAAAATTTTAGTACCTTCATAAAATTAATGACATACATACGAGTACCAAATCGAAATTTGATCTAACGGATCTTTATACTTACAACCCAGGTTATGCTTTTTCCATTTACTACTATAGTACATGAACGCTTTGTAATTTTCAGTGTCGTGCAGTTAGAACAGGTGTGTAAAATACGTGCAGTAACCTACCTCGTGTGTGTACCGAGACCGTAACTAATCGAGTGCAGTGGAAGAGGCCTATACACATTGCGTGACGGGACACCCATCAATATCTTGTTATACTCATCATGAACTGCCAAAAGTTCTAGGAAGCAGAAGGGACAGAGATATATGACTCCTCTGGATCCAAAATATTCACTGACTGGAACTTCACAGGTTTTAACAGTTCATAATACGCCTGCATGCTACGAGTAGTAGTGCCAGTATATAAATACCGACCTTTTATTATATTTGCAATATCCGTACAATATTTCTTAGTGCTGTGATTTCCAGCCGAGGTTGTCGTTGTTGTTTTTGATGATATAATATCTATGTTGTGCAACTGCAAAACTACAAATGACAAGAAACACAACTGGCTCCTGTACTCGTAGAAGCGTGTGTCAAGTTTACTGACCATGTTTCTACGGCACTAACGTTAAAACTAGGTACCTACTTTCAAGTGCGTAAATGTATGTTGAGCAAGTCGTAAAACTGTGCTAGGTTTGATTGTTAAAGTCATAAAGAATGCCCATGTTTGAATATTTGGCTTTTATTAAACACCTAGCTTTATGTCTGCGACTTCGTCTGTACTGTTATGTTATCAAAAGTTGGAGTTATCGTTAAATGATAAAAGTAAAGTACTTAATAGTTTTATAGTAAATGATTTTGCTTGTTAAAAGAACATTCGGATGTTCACTAAACACAGCAACTGCCCAGTACATCTATACATTCCAAATAATTATGTTCAGTAATTATAATTTGAAAGTA
Source organism: Tortrix viridana (assembly GCA_963241965.1). NCBI lineage: Eukaryota > Metazoa > Arthropoda > Insecta > Lepidoptera > Tortricidae > Tortrix > Tortrix viridana. The sequence goes on from OY725171.1 coordinate 12,035,689, forward strand.
CCTGGGAGACCAAGCGTCGCTCGGGTCAATACCGAATTTTCACCGATTTCTGTACAAAAACAAAAAAAAACAATTACTAACAAAAGATTTACCAAAAAAAAAAGAACAAAACGAAAACCAAAAATAAACCTGTCCGTAGCTGGGGTTCGAACCTTCAGTGTTCGGCGTAGTAGGCCAACGCTTTAACCGTCAGGCCATTCACACGGTGCCGGCGACGGCAAAATTACGAACCATATTGCGCGGGAAAATCTTTTTGTGTGAAAATACGAGGAAAACGAATTTTCCCAGATATGAGACATAGCTATCTTATCGGTATATCGATTTTTCGCCACCGTAAACCCCATACATTGCAAGTTTAAATCCTTAGAGCCGTTTTCAAGTACGGACTTAAATACTCCGACCTACTACTAATACCTTACTAAATAGAGTCCGGTTTTTTTTACTAAAAACAGATGCGGGCAAGCAAGTTATACAAATATGTCAAATTTCAAGTTGATAGCTTATGTAGTTGCTGAGAAAAACTGCTGTGACATACAGACAGAGAGACAACGAAGTCTCACCATAAGTGTTCCTTTTTTACCATTTTGGTACGGAACCCTAAAAAGCACGCACTAAAATGTTAATAATGCTCTAAATTTTGAGTGACAGACAGACAGACCTCAACAAGCGATGCGCTAAACACTTGGGAAATTGTATAAAAAAACCGGCCAAGTGCGTGTCGGACTTCGCACATTTAGGGTTCCGTACCAAATTATCAATATAATAATAATGGTATTTGTTAGTACTAATAAACATTAAGTTTTGGAAAAAAAGCTGACTTTGGTGGCTTAATTCTCATTCCTTTGATTTCCAGTGTTATTTTTTAAAACAAAATGTACAGTATTTATTTGCTCAACGAGTGCTAAACAACGATACCCCACTCAGTAGGGTAGTTTAACATTTTTTTTCGCGCCGCTGTATGCCCACCTTAAAAACATTTAAAAATATTTTTGACAATTTGTATGGCTTTGGTTCAACAAGATGGATGCTTATACTGTGAAAATTCGAAGGCTGTAACTCTAACCGTTTGGCTGTAAAACCTGTGACAGACGACGAACAGACGGACACGTGAGAGGGGACAGCAATAGGGCTCCGTTTTGACTCTTCGTGTACGGAACCCTAAAAAGTGGAAATAATGTTAGCCTTTTGTCATAGCCTAATTGTTTTCATTGCAAACAGACCTTAGTACGGCGTTTCAACTAGACTTGATCCTTCAGAACGTATAAACTGCATGGTGGGGCGTGTCTCAACTCAACTCAGCGTTGCTCATATTTCTAAGCAACTCCGCCAAGATACCTACCTAAGACTACCAGGTTTATAAACAAGAGAACAAACAATTCTGTTTGTCATCTTTGCTTGTTTGCATTCATCTTGGTGTGAGGAGTTCTTCAGCCGGCGGTTCGCTACATTCGAGCTCCATGAAGTCTGACGGGCTATTGTCGTATGGTATTTCTGTTTTTGACTGGGGACATCTTTTTCAGGAGAACAATGGGGGATGCGGTCAACCAAAAACGGAAATACCATACATAATTCTCCGACGCTACGTCGACGGTCGACCTAAGCCGAGATAAAGTCCTTCAAAAAGATAATGTTTACGCGCTGACGGATCACCCAGGGTGTCTCCGGCGACGAGCTCGCCGGCGTATTGTTTGTGGATTAGATTATCGCGCTGCTGCAGCTCGACAGTAGCTGCCCTGCCCCTGCACTGTTTTGTTTGGACATATTTACAGGATATAGAAGAATAAACTGACTCACATAAATTAGGTACGTAAACAAACGAACCCAGTAAACATTGCACGCCTTGTTAAGGCAAGCCGTAAATGGTTGAACAAGTACTTAGAGATAATTTAGTACTATTCATTAACGCGGTTCTATCTCATTTGATCTAATGCGCTTCTTTATTTTTTTCGATAAATTACATATACCACCGAGACGTTAAGCAATTCATGATATTAGTAGAATATAATACGCCGTACCTATTAGATGAAATTAACCTCAAGGTTCCTCGTATTACCTAATGATCGTCGTGATAATTTGTCTTTTTCACGTTCCCTTTTCTCGTAGTAAATATGATTTTGTTAGCAGAGCTTGCAAAACTATAACGTTTTCTGACTTACTGCCGCACTCAGAGACGTCAATTAAGTTTTAAGTTTCATTAAAGTAGCTGCTGTCACTTTCTTTGCTATAGCAATAGTATAAGACGCAGCCACTTTAATGAAACTTAAAACTTAATTGACGTCTCTGAGTGCGGCAGTTAGACATCTTTAAACTTGATAAATTCAGAATTGTCCTTATTAATCATTTAGATATTTGTTTGACACCCCTATACTGTGTAATGTTTTGTTGTTGATTTTTCATATTGTCTCGAGTTGATCTGTAACTTACGTGTTACTCTTTGTTGTATTAAGTACTTAACTGTGGCATGTTCACTGGTCAATGTAATATTTCAGTTATCTATGCAATAGTATTGATTGTACCGTTTGTGCCCAAATAAACATTAAACATAATTTCATAATTAATAGCAAAAAAGTTTGGTGGGAGGAGGGGTGTTTGGATAGTAATAATATTTGGTACACATATAAAATACTAACTATTATCCGCGACTTCGTTCGCGCAGAGTCGTTTATCGCTATATTCTTTGGAAAACATCCAAATTTCGTTACAGATTTCATTCGGCCCTCCCTAAGCTGGCCAGAATCACCTCTTAAATACAAATAGTATCAAGATTGACATGTAAAAAGTTGAACGGTACTAACTATTATTGTTACTATTATTATTATTCTTAATTTACGCCATTTAAACAAGCGTGAGTAATTATTATTGAAAACAAAAAAAACACTGATACCTTACTCGCATGTTTGTCTGGAAACGGCCTGACATGTTTTGGACTCATTAGGAGTCCCTTATCAGGGGGGATTTAGGTAGATTAGGAAGTCCTTCATTCTTTATTTCTTACCAAAAGCTTAAACATGAGCTTTCATATCCCTAACTAGAACAATTAAATGGGTAACCTATACAAAGTTTCATTCCCTATTTGACCCCATTCAAGATTGTTTTTTGAGAAACTAAGGTAGTCAGGAAACCATCTATCTCCGTCCTAACCTAATTCTATTAATATTCATTCGGCCGTTTTCTCATGATAAGGTAACAAACAAACAAAAACTACACTTTCGCATTTATAATATTAGTATGGGTAGGTATGGTAGATAGAGAATTTATCAATCCCGAGGGAGCAGTGATCAACAGTATCCTAGCCAAGCGGCAATTCGTGAAGATTCCATTTGACAGATCTCTATGGCCATTAGCTTTCGTAGAATGCAACTTGGCTGGGCCCCCAGGTCCTTCGTGAACATACATATTCACGAAGGAAGCTAGTAATAATTGACCTACTGTTTTCTTTGTATGAAACGAAAGCTTGGGTGCTTGTCACGGCTTTGGCGGTTAGCTTCAAATGAGTGGCACTGGTTTGTAGCGGCGTAACGGCGCATCATTGTTCCCGCCGAGTGGCGAATCGGCTAAGCTGTGGGCGGGGCGGGGTGCGCGCGCGCCGCGGCGCCGCTCGCACGGGATCGCTCTATCCTTGTTATTATGTATTTTATTCTGTTTTAACTCTCACTCCAGACGAACGCGTCGCGTCCGATCCTTACCGTATTATTACCGGTGCAAATTTAACTGTACAGTTATGTCAACATGACCATTCGAGAGTTGTTTAACTATCGCCCGGTTGATATAGGTTTTGTGAACAAGTGATATACAAATATTTTACATATTACTCAATTATTGGCTTTATTTCATTAGAAGCATGTTTATAAATGGTTTAATGTTGCATTTATTGATAATTACCATTTTGCTACATATCACTGGAGCAGCGCCCAATATAAAGGTAAAGTTTTTAATTTATTTTTTTAACTTTACTTACTCTATAAAATATTATCCATGTGTACTAGGTACCAAGTGATCTGACGATTGACTTTCAGTTGTTTTAGTTGTAAAGCAGCTGATTAATTTATTCTGTGATAACTGCATGGATATAATATGTGAGTTGAATACTGGTTTTTCTACTAAATAAGTTTATACCATAACCATAAACCAAAGCCGGAATGTTTAGCGAGCAGCGAGCACTAAGAGCGTTGTGTGCTGCGCACCCTGGGCTGGCATTAATATCCAATTAATAAATGGACATTAGCCTCGTGGTAGTAATTATGTTTATGAAAAAATCTTAATAATGATGATAATTTATCAGTTAGATATTTTTATATGATTTTTTTATTATAGGATACTCCTATATACCTACTCGGCTGTACTCTGCTGGAACTACAATATTTTCAAAGGGTAACCAGCACGGTTTAGGGTAAACCTTGGATCATGTTGCCAATTTCATTCCGAACAGCGCCCTCATTTTTTTGCTCAGTTTTTTTATACTATACACTATTTACTATCTATTTACTTAAGGATTGCATCTGGGAAAGATCAATGGCAATTGTCAATTTTACGTGATTATCAATCACCATTGAACGTATAGGTACGAATCCAATTGAAGCGATTGTCAATCGCAATTACGTGATCGAAGGCAATGATGATAATTTTGATTGATGGTCATTGACGGGTGTCTTGAAGCAGGCAGTTGACCGTTTTACCGAGTCATTGACAATCGTTTCGGTCATCTGACGTCGGACGTCTGATCTCTTAGATGTCTTAGGACGAAAACATTGAACTGTCAATCAAAACTACATCAATTGCACTTCAATTGGCATTATCAATAACGTAAGACAATGACAATTGCCATTGATCGTCTTCGGGGTGCTTAACCTTTCCGTACGACTGGTAACTCCAAATATAGATGGTAGTAGGTACATCGTCTATAAGTCTCTTTCGTAAGGATACATTTAAATTAGAATCACAAATATAGCGTAAGTAAAGTTGGTTAAACCGCTTCGCCAAAAAATAGGTAGGCATGTGAAAAGAGACAAGTGCCTTTTTATGCGGAGCGGTAAATTAGAAGACCTTGTTTAAATAAATAAAATAAAAAGTAGGTATGTACATAGGTATCCACTTGTTTAGGCAATCAGTTGGTTTTCGCCAACATTGGTTGCGATACCGTAGCCGTAGTTAGTAAAACATTCTTTTCTTATTTTAATTGGTTCCGAAATCAAAAAGATACAGATATGAGAATTTAATGGTAACAAGTCTAACAAAAAGCAAGTTTGAGAAGACTGCACATTTTCGTAATATCGTCTACGTATTGGTTTTTAAAAAAAAATACCCGGTGACGCTCGCGGCGCTAAGACGAAACTCTATTTGTCGAATTTGCGTCCTCCATTAAGCCTCTACGAGTGAACAAAGTACCATACGCGTAAACATTCATACCTACCTACATACTTACATAAATACAGGTTAAAAACATTATCCTCCTTCTTCGGCAGCCGGGTAAAAAGTAAGGAAAATCACCGCGTCCTAGAAACTTAAAAAACTAAAACAACGGATTAAATCACATAAAAATACAAATTATAGGTAAATAGGTAACTTTTGCTTAAAATAAAAAAGTGAAAAATAATAACAAATCTGTAAAAAATGCTATATTAAAAGAAGAAACTACTTACATGTGTGTGTAACATTGAATCCGAATAAATGTTATAAAGTTAAACAATATAGGTAACTACTTACATAATTATATAAAAATACTTTAATTTAGACTCTAATGTTGGGGCTCCCACAGCGGCGTATGCCCAGCTGCACTGAAGGTGAAGAGTACCCACCACCGGAAGTTGTTCGCACCCGTAGATGTAGAGCTGTTTTTGAGCTGTTATTGAAAAATAAAAGTTAAGGAATCTATGCGCCCTCATTTTCAAGAAAAAATCATGTTACCTGAAAACCTGCAATTACTGCTAGAAAAAATAAAATGATACATCAAAGATTTACTTCGTTATTCTTGCTTTGTCCCGCGACTCCGTCTGTAGAAGTGGTATATCGTTTCTCTCGATATCGTCCGGTGTGCCCGGGCTACAACCTACCTCCGTAGGTACTTACGTACCTAATTTCGCGTGCGTCGGTTGAAGCGTTGAACCGTGAAAACGGAACAAACAAACACACTTTCACATTCATAATATTTCTAAGGATGTTTTCAAAGGAAACTAAATAGTTCTGTTCATCCTATAATCTAAATTTTATTTCCACGAAAAAAAAAAAAAAGAAAACAAAAGAAAGAAAAGGTAAACAGGTGGCATTTCAGGGGATCTCAAAGTATGGGCCAGCAAGAAATATAATATAAAGTTATGATTTCGCTCGAACTATGATATTAAATAAAGTTACTTAGTTATTACATTCTTATATACATACATAGGGTGTTAAAATCATTTACTTCGCCATAGTAGGTTATAAATAAATTTGAGAAATTATTAAAATCAAAATCGCACAAATCTATGAAATCAAACAGCACTATGTATTTTTTAATAATCATAATAATGTTCAACATTATTATCACTAAATAATGAAGCGAGTGAAGTCCCACACCAAGCGGCCCGCAACTTAATGGCACCACGGGTGTATCGAGACAGTGATACCAGTGCAATAAATAAATTATGCATAAAACAGTATTCACTCTTTAAATTAATATAACAAAGAGTTTATGCCAAAATAAAGTTTACCATCAAGAAATTAAATTATTTTACCTTGATAATAATATACAGTTTATTTATAGAAAGTCGATTTCTTATAAAAGGCCGCGACCTCGGGCAGGAGAACTCTGTGGATGCTGCGCCGGCGGGACGCGGGGACGCCTCACATCGAAGATATTACAGCCCGGATTTTACTACCCTTAATTTGGCATCGTCCATCATACTGGACATAACATAACATTCACTTTTTGTTTTTTTTTTGTGACTAATTTTTTATGCTTTTTTTTATTCTAAAGATGTTTGAACACCCGACTTTTTTTATTTTTGCCAAATTAAGGGTCGGCTTTTTAGTTTAACAGACATGTTCCGTGACGAAACACTATCTAAAAACTGACTAGGTATATATATCTATATGCTTACTGCACTAGGATTAATTCTAGTGCAGCAAGAATATAGTTATTTCAATCATGTTCAAAGAGACACCTAGCGTAGCGACAAACAGCTAATTTGGGACTAAACTACGTTTCCGGCAATGGTTAATTAAGTACGTAAATTATGAATTAGCTTCGCCGCGGCGTTGTTCACTGACCGACCACGTTTATTTCATTTCATATTGGCAGCAAGAAGATATTATACTTACACGCCACACACTCGCTAATGTTGTGTATTGAATCTTAATGAAGGTTTAACAAAACACTCGAGACCGGTTATAAGGAAATTAGACATAAGTAAAAGATTTAAAATCTTTGCAAGTACGCAGACCTTTGGTTCGAGGAATGGTGGATGAAAGACCTTTCCAAGCTATTTTAAGTAGAATATTTGTGACTTCTATTATCAGTCATTATCATCCAACATACCTACTTGAAATTTTATTTTAATATAAGCATATTATAGAGCTCTAAAACCCGCATAAAGTTACAGACGCAAATTATTTATTTACACTTAATCTTACTTGAAAATACCGATATAAGTACATACGGCCGCACTCAGAGATGTCAATTAACTTTTAAGTTTTGATTGAAGTTGCTGCTCCTTGCTTTTTTTTTTAGGGTTCCGTACTAAAATGGTAAAAAAGGAAACACTTCGTTGTCTGTCTGTCTGTCTGTCAGTCTGTATATCACAGCAGTTTTTCTCAGCAACTACACAAGCTATCAACTTGGCATAGTTGTATAACTTGCTTGCCCGCATCTGTTTTAAGTAAATATAAAATGAATTTAATTTTATAAATAATTGAAATAGGGTCTAGAATGGAGGGTCGAAAAATGAAAGTGATTTGATTATAACAAGTGGGGTGTCATATAAAAAGGCTCAATCTGCACATTTCCAAACTATTTTTTTTTTAATTTTCTATAACGTACATTTTGATTTATAACCAAAATTTTTCAAAATATGACTGTCCCCCCCCCTTATCACCGAATTTTATGAAACGAAAAGTCTGAAAAATTCCTACGTTATAGATCATTTCTTATATTTTACGGGAAAAATAAAACGAAGTGTTCGAAATTTATAGTTTTCGAGAAATTAACAAAAAACTTTAAAGATCAGTACTAAAAATTAGACAAGTCAAAATGGACCTTATTGCATACTTAATATATCGACCAAAAGGCATTATTATAATAATATTGTATATTTGAACTTGTGCAGACGAGTAACGCCGACTGCGTGGGGCGAGCCGCGAGCTGCGTCGCGGAGCCGGCGGCGCGGCGCGCCGTGTGCGGCACCGACGGGCGCACCTACCAGTCGCGGTGCCACCTGCTGAAGGCGCAGTGCGCTGGCGAGCCCGTGGCGGTGGCTCGCAAAGGGCCGTGTGCTGGTGAGCGCCTTGCCATTCCCAACATGCCCTTAACTCGATCATTTCAATTGTCACTTATTATGCGTCCCCCTTTTCATCAGTAAAATATTCTACACTGCATAGTTAGAGTCATGTGTACCTACCAAAAAAACAAGTGTTCGAAGTACTTCGAAGCGTGTACAGCAGTCCTTGTTGAACAGTGGCTGAGCCGGATCAAATACTTCTTTGTCTGCATTTGACCTTCCTTTAATCTAGATCCATCTCATATATATATGAAAAAAGGAATACTCAAACAGCTTCATGTGAGTATATGAGATAGTATCAGGGTCAGCGTGCTAGCTACAAACATAACTAGGTAGATCTTATCTTTAGAAACGTACAGACACAGTCCTAGTTAAATCATCAAAGAACAAAGCAAAGGCGGAAACGGCGGAAACGACTAAATAAAAGTCTTAGATAACCTCTGCTAGACCGCCAGCTCGGTTAAGTAATTTTTGTTTTAGTTAAATTTCTCGAATTCTTGACATTTCTACCTTCTTCTCTCAATTTTAGCAAAGAGATTAAAAAAAAAAAATTATTCTTGCTACGAGAAGGCGAAGTATGTATTTACGCCAATTGGGATGGACCACCGAAATTTTGATTTTAGTTATTCAAAGTAACTACCACCCGTCACTTTGGTCACTTTAGTCATGCATGGTTTATCCTTATTTTTAGGGTTCCGCACCAAATACTGAAAAACGGAACCCTTATAAAGATGACTTTGTTGTCCGTCTGTACGTCGGTCTGTCACGACCCTTTTTCTCGGGAATGGCTGAAGCAATCAAATTGTAGAAAGTCAATAATCTTCATGTGAACTAAAATTAAATTCGTGCAGTTTTATTCTCGCAAAAGTAAACCAATGCCATATGGTTATCTTTGACGGTGCAAAAATCGATCAAGCCAATAGCATACATTTCCTAGGCGCTACACTTGATTGTTATTGTGAATAGAAGGATTACGCTGCAAATCTGTCATCTAGAGTTAACCGATTCATATTCGCGTTGAGGAAAGTAAGCCCAGTAGTTTCCAAAGAAGCGGCTCTTACAGCATATTACGGCTACATCCTTTCAATGCTGCGATACGGAATAACATTGTGGGGCAGATCATCTAACGTCGATAAGGTTTTCCTGTTGCAAAAGCAATGTACCTATTAGAGCCATCTTCGAGCTTAAGCGGCTAGATTCATGCAGACCTGTTTTTTTTTTAATATTCTGTTTTTACGCTACCCTGTATTTATATTTTGGATAGGTGGTAGTTAGTCGTATCTTTGTTTACAAAAATGGCGATTTGTTTTCTAAAGCAAAGACAAGTCGGTATAAGAATCCCACCAGTTCACAATATAGAAATAAATTATATACCTATCCCGCCACCCGTGTCAGCACTTGTAGCTAAAAACAGTTACATCATGTGATTTCAATAATTAATAATAATTTTCAATAATTTACCTGACTTAGATTTTTTAAATTGGGAAATAGTTTTGTGGGAACCATATTAAATACGGAACCCTCGGTGCGCATGTCCGACTCACACATGACCGTTTTTTTTACATTTAAATGAAATAAGGTGTTTTTGTTTGTAAGAGGGCCAGTCATCGTGCCTGATAGCGCTGCGCTACGCTCTAAGCGGGCAGGGCGGGCGGCGCGCCAGCTTCGTGCCGCGCTGCCGCGCCGACGGCACGTATGCCGCCGTGCAGTGCGCCACCGCCTGCTGGTGCGTTTCGCCGGACGGCAAGCCGCTGCAGGACACCGCCGTCCGGAACGGCCGCCCCAACTGCACGAACACCGGTAAGCGGCGAGCTTGCTACACATGCTATTTATTTAGTTTAAACCGCAGGGGGACTTTGACGGCAAAGTTGTCTAAATCTAAAGAGAAAAGTGAGGCAGGTACAGCGCAACTGAGAACTATTTTGTACTATAATTTTGAGTTACCTACTTTGGTTTGTTTGCGAAAGTTTTACAATATTGCGTAAACATATTTTCGCTTTCAGCTGCAGCCTTAGGCCTAGCGCGCACTGCGGATTTTTTCCGTGCGTTTTTTTTCCGCAAAATCTGTGACCTTTAGAACTACATAGAAGCGCGCGCACTGCGGAATTAATTCCTCATTTCAATTCTTTAGATTGCTACAGATTTGGTGCAGATTTAAAAACGCACCGCACCGCACCGCACCGCAGTGCGCGTTAGGCCTTAAGAATTTGTACATTTTCTGAAACTAATGTGCATAGCCAGATTTATAACATCTGTTCAGACTAACATCTTTACGTGTAAATAGCAGCTGGAATATGTTTGAAATAAGCCGTAAACAATACTCCAGATGCGAGCAAGTGTTTACGTTGCGCCTCGTCTCCTGAAAATATACCAACGTGACGTTGATTTATATTACTGACTAATCTTCCATTGGTCGCTACTAATATCATACCTAAATGATAAAAAAATATGCTGTAAAGCGTGACGATTCCGATATGTCCAGTCGCGGAACGAAAATGTTCGTCTCGTTTGCAGTCTCGATGGCAATTCCTAAGCATACGTTTCCTACACCCACAAATATATAAATATTGATTATAATTAAATAAGATTAAATTTCTGACCATCTTCTGTACTTCCCTCTACTGTTAATGATGCTGTAACTTGATTCGCATCACGGAGTTCACCTCACCTAGCCGTAAAGTGACGGCCCCTAGGCTAGGTTGCTCCTACTAATGTTTTACAAATAAAATTGATTTGATTTTATTCTTTAAGAATGACTAGACCAAAATATAATATAAGAATATCAAGGCTATTTGCTATCACAATCCACGTACACCCGACCCGGATTAACAGTAAGGAATAAAGGGCTCAGGGGCCATGCACGGCGGCGGAAGGTGGCAATCTCGGGAGCTGTTTACTGCTCAGGTATTATCGAATTAACCGCCGTCCGTGGGTGCGGGGAAGCCGCGCACTCGTTCGTGATAGTGCTCGAGCCGCGTGTGCCGTCTCGCGTGATTGGATGGGACATTGAATAATAAAAAAATTGCGATTTGGATTGCCGTGCTGCTAGTCTTAATTTATGTTTTTATTTAATTCGTTTTAAGTTTTTTTTTTTTCTACAGTATAAATATATCGTGTAGTAGCGGTATAGATTCTCCATCACGAATTATCTATCGGTTATTAATAAATATTTCTTAAAGAAAACTGGAAGAGTGTGCTCCTTGTTAAAGATAGCTCATTCTGTGTAATATTATATGAACAATATTATAATTAAGTAACAAAACAATTACCACACAATCGTCATGTTCGGCCGCCGGCTGCGCGCTTGCTTTACACGCAGACAAGGGTCGTCCTACGCAGGGCGACGCCCGCGTCTGGCGCGGTTCTAATCGCCAGCTTCCTCGACACCCGCGCCGCGCCTTCTTTATCACCTCCTGGTGCATTTGACCTGTTTCATTACTGGACATTCCTAATGTGCACTACTACTTCTTATAAGTATCTTCTTTTCCTCCCGCGATATAGTTTAAAACAAAGTGGAATCAAATCCACCTAGGCTTACCTTTTTACCGATTTCAAAAAAAGGAGGAGGTTCTCAATTCGGTTGAATATATTATTTTTTGTTGTTACCTCAGAACCCCGTCATTTATGAACCGATTTGGAAAATTCTTTTTTGTTTGAAAGGATATACTTTCAGATTGGTCCCATTTAGGGATTCCAGGTTAGGGATCTGATGATAAGGACCTGGAGAAATCGAGTGAACTTCTCAAAAGTTATAGGCACACATACCTACAGCGATTTTAGTATTTCCTGCATGACCTTATGTAACATTGTGATTGCAATCTTTTCAAATAAGTACGCTTATGAAGTTATGACACACTACGAGTAGTATAATTTATATAGACAAATCATTTAGTTTTTACGCGATTGGCCAAAAAGCTGGGTAATGGTTTACGGTTTACCTACCTAATACCTATATATGTATGATTGTATCCATGTTTCTTTGTGACTCCTTATAGAATAAACGGCTTGACGGAATTGCGAGATATCGTTGGATTGGTCCTTATCCAACGAGTACTGTTTTAAATTTCAATTCTTAGCTAAAATAATATCAACAGCGGTCTGAGCTCATTCGGACACATAGTGCTGCCCGCGCGAAGCCGAGGCGGGCCGCTAGTGTAGACATAAAAATAAACCCAGGTAAAGACTCGCCATGAAGCTTGATGACTAAACTTCTTGGAGTTTAGTCATCCAGATTACCTTCGCATTCTTTTTTAACCGCGGTTAAAAAGGTCGCGACTTCAAAAAAGGAGGAGGTTATATATGTTCGGCTGTATGTATGTTAATTTTTTTTGTATGTTCACCGATTTGTCCGTCAATTGTGAACCAATTTGGAAAGTTATTTTTTTGTTTGAAAGAGTATCTCAAGGTGGTCCCATTGTCACCAAGTCAGAATTTGATGATAGGATCCATGAGGAATCGAGGGAGCTCCTCAAAAGTTATAGGCACATATTCAGCGATCTTGGTATTTCCTGTAAGACCTTAAGAATTTGCATTCTATTAATAAAAAATAAAACTGTCTTCAAAACCCACTAAACAACATTCAATAATGACCGGTCTCCTTGGAATTGCCTATTTGGCGCCAAATACGTGAAATATATCGAAGTCGATGGCAACAATCAGGTTACATTGCTATTGTGTACTTGACACCTGCTTGGATATATTTCATGTAGGCACCAAATAGGCAATCCCAAGGACACCGGTCATTATTGAATGCTGTTTAGTGGGTTTTTAAAGACGGATTTATTTTTTACTCGGTAACGTATCTAACGCTACCGAGTTGAATTAATATTCTTTCGACAATATACCTAGTTCTGATACTTTTGTGATGGCTAAGTTAACAGTAAACTAAGTTTAGATTTCTTGCGGCGTTGCTTGAGGTAACCTTAAAATATCCTAGATTCCGCGTGATTTCGCAAATCTTCGTAATTATGATAACTTAAAAATTATTAATTTAATAAAAAAATGTAAGTATTAAATAGATCAAACCCCCGACAAACTGTAGAGCTCATAACTCTTAAATGGCCCAACGGATTTTCGATATATTCGAATCGGATATTCGAATCACGATACTATTTGATTCAGCGACAATTTCTCATGTCACTCGAGATGAAGCATCAATCAAGATGAAATGTCAACAACAAAATTACCTACCTATACAGGGTGTCCAGGGATAAAATACCTAGACAAACGAATAAGGATGAAACTACATGTGATTTTATCAAGAAAAAGAATTAAAAAAAAAATTGTAGGGTTTACAATAGTTAGAAAAAAATATATATAAAGAAAAAAAAATACCAACAGGATTTTTGTTCAGTTTCACCGTTATTCGTTTGTGTACTTTATCCCTGTACCTCTACCATGAGTTGCTATCGAAAACTCGTGTTACGTTCTACAGTCGATAGCGAGTAAACGTCCTTCGAATTGTTTTTGATTAAACTCGTACCATGAGTCACATAAACGTTTACTATTCTCGCTAACGTTAACTCGATAGTTCGTGTAGTTATCGTTACGTGTGCCTAATTTCACACCAAACGAAGTTGTCTCTTTCTAACTACAATAAAAAGACAGAGTAAGGATGATATTGGGCTAAAAGATAAGTATCCATGTCATCCATTTAAAAATATAGAAATAACCCTGCTAATTTAAAAAAGTGCCCTAGAGCAGTGTCACTATGTAAGTGTAAGTGATTCTTGAATTTGTTTTGATTTTTTTGTCAATGTGACAGTTCATTCATACGTCTGTGTATAGTCAAATTAGACAAAAACTTATTTATTTATGTGCCGAAAGTTATAATATACTTACATATAAGTCATTAATTTAATATCTCATGGCATTCTTTTAAAATAATGCTTTACAGGAAGAAGTTACTGAAGTGGCACTAGAAACAAATGACAGCCTATCAATTTTCCTGCTAAATGAATAACTTGCTCAACAAACTTGTTCCAGTAAGTTTCCCTATCATTGTTACTATTGAAATAAAATAAACAATTTATTATATATATTTAAGATAAAAATTCATTTAATTCATGTCCTAGGAAAGATTATTTCAATGTGTTTTTTTTCACTGCAGGCGTTGGAGACTGGAATCTACTTGTACCACTTGTACCAGGGACATCAGCTCAGCCCTCCTTTTTTCCACCATTGCTTGTGGCTAACAGCACTTGCAGTGAACAAGACTTGGTGGACAGAGAGTATCCCGAAACAGTTAACAGCCCAGGTATAGTGACTGCAATGACAGTCAATTTCCATCAGCTCTTCAAGAAATAGGTTCCAATAAATTTTGCTGTTATTATCACATTTTAGAGTAAAATGTACCTACCTATCAAGTTTCATTAGTTAATTAAGAATTCAAAATAGTACTGTAAACGTTTTTTTATCCATTACAGCCCTGCCCGAGGTGGACGGGAGTGAGACCGGAGTAACGCACGGTGGTGAGCCTGCGGTCACAAGAACAGCATTAACAGCTGCTAATGCCAGGTGGCAGAGCCCCAAGCTCTTACCGCCCACACCGCGTCAGTGGCGAAGACGTCAGGTGCAAAACCACTAATCTCCTGTCTACAGAAGGACTCGCACCCAGACAGTCAGATTTGGCAAGGCAAGCCTTTGTCAGAGCTGACAGTGAATGGCGAGCTTTTAAACAGGAAGTGGAGCGGGAGAGGAATAGGTTAAGGGAATCAGAGTTTAGAATGCAAGAACGGTGGTTAGATTTATTTGGTAAATTTTTAGCATTAGGAAATATAATTGTAGATACTTTAGCAAATAAATAAAGATTTTGTGTAATAAATAAAGATTTTGTGTAATAAATAAAGATTTTGTGTAATAAATAAAGATTATGTGTGATGTATGAGTACTTTTTATTTTTATATTAAACAAAAAACAGAAAACATGGTACAAGTATTTGGAAATAATGCATTGATGCAAGTCTTCTAACTAATTGATCCCGCGGTGCTCTCTCCATTAATAAATCACTGGTGCCTTCATTTTCCAACACTAACTCCTGGCCCTCAAATAGTTCTGAAAATAGTAGGTACCTACAACAAACATAATAAAGATAAGGACATATTTAGTATTAAAGTTAATATATAATCATTATCTTTCACTATAAATACCTTGACTTTCTTCAGACATATCCTTGTCATTAGGATCGGGAACATTATATTTGTGAGTGGATTTCAAATCCGTGTAGTACGTTAACGAATCGCACAAATTCTCAAAAGCTTCCTTACTGAGCCTATATCCTTTAATAAAATTTATTCTCAGTTAAATTTTGAAGTGGATTTCTTAACGTAATATTTCTCATATCAGCTTGAAATCCTCCTTGTTTTCGTCGTTCGTCTTCATAAGCCTACATATTCCACGCTAAATAATGTCTTGCCGATATTATTTGGATAGATAAATAATTGGAGTAACGTATTAAACAATAATTCTAAGTTTTCACGCACCAATTTGCTAGTGAAATAGTTAACTACAGTCGATACGGTATTTTTCGATGACATCTGTCAAATTTACGACTCATGGTACCGATGTTCTACGGCAACGGTTACAAAACGTTAGTCGCTAACGAATAGATTTCGATAGGTAATTTACCGTTGTACTCATACTAGCGATCTTTAGTTCTTTAAGTGACCGCTAGAGGAGCTGTACAATTCTCCATACAAATCGTTTACGCCGTCGCTAGCGAGTGCGGTCACTGTAAACTCATGGTAATGGTACTGGATACCCTGTATTAGGGTGAATTTCAGGGCGTTTCATCCGCCGTCATTAGTGTCACCAAATATATTGACGAAACCAATGACACCTACCAGCAACTCCTGATGTAAACTGAAACAGAACCGGGGATGTAGTTTCTAGCAGCATCAGAAGTTGCTGTAGGTAGTGTCATTGATTTCGTCAATATATTTAGTGACACTAATGACGGCGGTTGAAACGCCCTGAAATTCACCCATTAAGAGCTAAGAAAACACATATATGTATTTATATAATTATTTTTTTTTATCATAGAGAAAATGACGATGATGATAGAGGTTTTCCAATATGAGTGTAGATAAAGTACTATTGTACGCGACTACAGACATTTTTTTGGAGTCGTTGCATTGTTTTTTAAAATATTTAATTTTTATTTAAATAGGTACTACAATACTCGTACGTGCTTCCAGAATGCAGATAAAGAATGTCCATTTAATGCTGCCTTGGTGCTTCTATATGTGCGCGTTAATTAAGTGGCCGGCACATTGATCGATAATCAATCAACTAGGAAAGGCGAAGTACGTCTGCGAATCATGGCTTGCAAAGCAAGACATTCAGATTATGTTCAGATATGCGAGGCGAGCGGGAATTACGCTCTGATTTTCCATACTACGACTTATGTACGAATACGATACGATTTATTTACGACGTGGTTAGCCTAGTTGGTAGTGACCCTGCCTACGAAGCTAGCGGTCCCGGGTTCTAATCCCGATAAGGGCAAATATTTGTGCGATGAGCGCGAATATTTTGTTCCTGAGTCATGGATTTTTTCTATGTATTTAAGTATGTATTATTCTATATAAGTATGTTTATCGTTGTCTAGTACCCATAGTACAAGCCTCAAGCTTAGTTTGGGACTAGGTCAATTTGTGTAAGACCGTCCCCTGATATTTATTATTATTAGTTATCATAATTGCTTAGTAACCAAAAGTAGTATCAAGAAGGCAATGTGAAGACACATGCCAATTAATTCGCAGTAAAATATAACGTCTGCCAGTTAGATTATTGTGCTGTCTGGTTGCGAAACACTATTAATGGTTTATTAATTAACAAGCGCGGCCGATACGTACAGCGGCTGCCTGTTCTCCATGTATGGGTTTTTGCGAGTACTGTCGCCTCGCCTGGCGGCAGCGCCGCGGGCTGGCTCAGCCGGCCGTTAGTCACCGCCTGCGCCTGCGCCTGCGCCTGCACGAGCAAGCAATTAAACATTTATTGCCACTTATGTTGACCCCATTGCGGGAAATCCGCCGCCGCTCTTTACTCTAAACATTTTATCATTTCGTAATCTCAGTTCGGAACAAGGCGACATTTAACACTAACAATGTAGAGATTTGCCGTTCTCCTGAATTCCTAAGAATCCCCACACAGATCCTAGAGACGCGCCAGTCATGCCACTTGTCTACCTTCATTTGTATTTTAAATTAACTGTGCCATTGGGTTATGTTATGAGTATAAAAGGTAAGTACACACGTAATTACGAATATATTACCTTTACGAATATACCTTTTACCTACCTACTGTAGATGATAAGATATTCTGATAGACTTGTCATGTATAACGATCATAATTACGATCAAATTCGCTTGGTTTAGTTGTATTTACTTACCTACCAAATTTATGTTTCTTACCGTGTAGACATAGGTACTCTCAGATTAAGAGTAAAATAAACGAAGATGAATTACAATATTTATTTACCAATCGTTTGTAGTGTTACCTACGTATTTTTTATGCTTAGTTTAAACAAGGTAACTTACTGCCGCACTCAGATCCGTCACTTAATTTTTAAGTTTCATTAAAGTTGCTGCTCTCACTTTCTTTGCTATAGCAATAGAATAAGAGGCAGCATCTTTAATGAAACTTAAAAATTAATTGACGCCTCTGAGTGCGGCAGTTAGGTATATTAAGTTAATAATTATTTAAGTAGGTACCTATAGGCAAGGACCTTCTATAAATTAAGCAGTTCTCTCTTTAATTTCAACGACCTACATAATGACAATATAGATAACAACCCATAACTAATGAGGAGTCATCTGGGTCTCTTAAAC
Organism: Tortrix viridana; assembly: GCA_963241965.1. Lineage (NCBI taxonomy): Eukaryota > Metazoa > Arthropoda > Insecta > Lepidoptera > Tortricidae > Tortrix > Tortrix viridana. Next base: position 12,053,987 of record OY725171.1, read on the forward strand.
TTTTTGTGCGCGATCGCCTGCGCCTGCGCCGATCCGGACGACCGCGCGCGTCCGCCCGGCCCGGGGTCACTGGAAGGTAACAAACATCCTTATACATACCTACTTACTCGTATTATAAATGAGTATTTATATTTGCAACTTTACCATTCCTTATTATTATGATAAGTTGACACTACATTAAACAGGTAGGTAATATCTAAGCTAAACTAAATCGCATTATTCATAACTACGGCACCACTTCAAATTCGTCTGTGAAGTGATTTTTTATGAAGTAGAGTTTTATAAAGTGGACTACAAGCCAGCTCGCGAAGCTTACTAGCAAGTGGGTTGTTCTAAGAAACTGCGGTCGCGGCAGACAGCTTGACGCCGAAACACAATGGATTCAAGTTTTTTTGGGTGACGGCATAGAGAACACACTTCAGTCATAAAAAAACGACAGACATCTTTTTAGGGTTCCGTACCAAAATGGTAAAAAAGGAACCTTATGGTGAGACTTCGTTGTCTGTCTGTCCATCCGTCCGCCCGTCTGTCTGTATGTCAAGCAGTTTTCCTCAGCAACTACAGATGCTATCAACTTGAAATTTGGCATAGTTGTATAACGTGCTTGCCCGCATCTATTTTTAGTAAAAAAATGAAATATCATTTTATATATAGTTGAAAAGGGGTCTAGAATGAGGAGTTGAAAAATGAAAGTGATTTGGTTATAGCAAATGGGGTGTCATAGTTTGAAAATTTGTCTTATATTTAATTTAGGCAACTCAAAATAGATTTTATTGCATACGAATTCAAGTACATAAAAAGTATATTTTGAAGTACGGACTTTTAAATACGGAACCCTCGGTGCGCGAGTCCGACTCGCACTTGACCGGTTTTTTTAATAATTTAAAAAAATCGCTTCTTCGAACTCGTATTTCTGGAGCAACCCGTCGCGCTTAAAATGATCTCTAATTAAAATCTTACACAAAGGGGGATGTAACTTTTTATAGGTACTTGTAGATATTTTAAGTTCGTAATAGGACTAGCTATCCAGAGAGGTAACGCAGCCAGCGTCTGCTTGAGGGGGTAGGTATTCTTTTTATGATTATTTTTATGTTTACATTTATTATTTAAGTACCTAGCTTAGTTCCTTTTTCTTTTTTTTTCATTTAAGTGCCTATTACTTTTAATTTGTTATTTTTACCGCCTGTTTCACAATCGTGAAATAAAGCATATCTGTCAAATAAATTAAGCCCTTTCCATTTCTTACACTTGAAAATAGACAAGTAGAGAGCTATCTTTATTATGAAACAGGCCCTTATAATTCTAATTGGTTTGGTTGATAAAATAGTTTGTAGTAACGTATTATGTATGCCACCTTAATGAGACCTAATGAGAGCTCTGATTTAATTTTTATTCAAATACCTACTGTTGCTGGTAGATAATTACCATTTGAGAATGTTGTAAGTAGTTCCACCTGTCACCACGTCATACCTACCTACTACTCTTTATTGCCGAGCTATAACTGCGAGGGGAGATAAATGTTTATTATATTAACGTAGCTTCTTAACGTTGTTCTTGAGAATTGTTTTTTTTATATTTCACTTGAAGTTAGTACCTACATAAAGGGGCAATGTTCAAGCAGCGGGAAATATTATGATACATTTTGCGTTCAATCGCTCCAAATTAACACTACCTTTTCGGATCGGCGCCACGGAGTCTGCCGAGCTGGCAACGAAACCCGATTTCGGTAAACTTTTTATGTCCCTTTTTGTTATCCCATTTTATCGACCATCGGGCTGCGCCGCAGCGACGAGGGCCGGGGGGTACCGCGGGGCTCCGGTGTGTTGTAGATCATAAATTCACTATTGGGATGAAGGCTATATTTATATGAATATGGTTTGTGTAATAATGTGACGTAAATAGATAGAGTAAGAAGACTGATAAGATAATATTGCGATACAAAAACAAGTGAAATACCTACAAATAGGTAGGATTTAGTAATTTGCCCATATTTGTAACACTCATGTCATGAACTCACAAATGCTCTAACTCCCATGTACTTCCCGTGTACAGAAAGATGTATACACTTTTGGACCTTATTACAATGGAACAAGGTGTAAAAGTGTAAACATCTTTCTGTCCTCGAATGTACAATGGTATCGATTAACGCAGTTAGTGGGTGCACATCACTGTAAGCGCGTTTGGCGCGTGGACCGGTTGGACAGACGGTCCTTCGGCTTTTTGTAGCTATCTTATAAAAATAGGTTCCGTCTATATAACGGCGACACGGCGCTCGAATTACGGGCTCGTACGCAAAACTGCGATGCGACGTCGCATCGTAAAAATCTATGAGCTTTCTGCGCAGTTTTCTGAGTTGCAAGTTCGCATCGCGCCGATTCGCAGCTTTGTGTACAGGCCCTACATCCAGAGTATCGTGACACTTAGAAACATGAAATTAAGAGATTACACTTTTGGTACCAAATTAATGTAGTAGGTAAGTGTGACAAGTTAATCTCTTGTTAAAAAAATATAGATCCCAATTGTGCTAAGATATGACTTTACATTATTATCCATTGTTTCAAATCAAACACAACGCCACGTAAATTAGAATTACTTTTATTTAGAGTAAAAATGCAGGAAATATTTAAATTATACTAAGAAACCGAGGGGTTATAAACCGATGCCGATGGGCAAAGCGTGAATCGATACTGACTCTGCTAACCGCGGGCATTTTATTCTCAGGTAAATCGCACACGAGACGGCGGTCATCGGTCCGCGGACAACGAAATAAAAGAAGTAAGCTCTAGACCAATGGTTCGTTTCGGATGCATGCAAATGAGGATGTTTTCGTGCGAAAAAAGGTTGGCTTATCGTTATTCGTGCCAGTAAGTTCAGAAACAATGAATAACAGGAAAATTATTCAAGTTGAGATGTTCAAAACGTTTGTGATGTTAACAGGCTGTACTCGAGCAGACCGGGTGCTGTTCAACGGGAACCTCATCAAGATATTCAGTGGCGAGTACGAGCGCGCGCGCGCAGCCCCCGGGAGCGCCACCGCGGAGCCGCGCGCCGTGGCCGACTGGAAGTTCGGGGAGCTCGACCGCGACAGGAGCGGGACTCTGCAGAAACCCGAATATAGAGGCCTGAGAAGGCTTATAAAAAAGGTATATCTTAATACGCTTTTATAAGACTGGCAAACTTAACGTAAACATGTCAACATTGGTGATTAGTGATTAACAAATTAACTGATTTTCATGGTCCAATCAAAACGTCCAACTGTGTTTCTCATTCACTCGCTAACTAAAAAATCCACGCCTTCTATTCCGCTTATATGTAGGTACCTATTATTAACGTTAAGCAGCTTTTATTTACTTGACAGTCAAGGCGACCATAACCCAATACGACAATAGCTAATAGTTACAAAAACAAAGTGGAATAGAGACCCTAATACGGTCAAGTAAAAAAAAGGGTTTTGTACGGGTTTTTCGTAAGGCTTAACTTACCTCTGCCCATCAAAACCTTTTAAATTGCTTTTATAGCGCTATTTCTAAACGATAACCCATTCTCTTAAACGCTAACCAATACCCTTACAAAACCCTTTAAATGGTTACTATTATATACACAATCTTAAACCTTTTGTAGAATTCATAAAACACACGTTACCTCGCATTCCGTTCGATGTAAGTAAACGACATCACACGACAAGCGCTAACTTACCCTTATTAAGCGCTAAACCCAATACCATTACCCTTACAAAACCATTCTTAGTATACACGTTACCGACGACGGCTTATCGTTTGAAGCTTTACAATAAGCGCTAAAATCGTTAGGGAAACACTTTCATAAGGGTATCAAGGTGAATTATTTACCAGTTAACAATTTCAATGGGCTAGCCTTATCTTTGGGTTATTCATTCGATATGGGAAAGTCAATCGTATGGGATATCAATTGGAATGGGTGAGCAAATTCTATATATTTCAAGGGGAAACCCTTTGAAAGGCTTTTCCCGAGGTAAGGGTGGTCCGGTCTCTGGTTGAAAATGTATGCCTATCATGAGTAATAGTGACGTGAATTTGTTTGTGGGAGGGGGGTCATACTATAAGGCAACTTTCCGATTAATAACGATTGTGTGTACACGCAGGTGGTGAAGCCGAAACGGTGCGCGCGCGCCTGGGCCCGCGGCTGCGACGGCGACGGCGACGGGGCCATCTCGCCGGCTGAGTGGGCCGCCTGCCTGCTCGCCAGCCCCGAGCGCCCCGCGCCGGACTGTGAGTGCCTCAGGGTTTTCCCGCCACTTGACGCGCAGCAGCTTAATACCCGTATCAGACGCTCGAACTTGGTCCGGCCCGGACCAAGTTCGAGCGTCTGTTACGGGTATAACATTGAACGCAATAGCAGGATGTGGCGGGAAAACCCGGCAATGTTATAAGTGCGGTAGGAACCTACTATATTCATGGACGTATGTAGGTACCTAATAACCTGAAAATAAACACAATTCATTTTATATTTGCACAGTACGACGCATTATGAACTAAATTGACCATAGCGCGCTGTGTTTATTTAGTCATTAGTCTATTCTAACAAGAGTGGTTGCGTTTGACAGAACTCACGACGTTATAGTAGATGTGATACATAAAACTCATAAATTGTATGTCATAAAAAGGTATCGTTTTTTGCGGAAATTTGACGACTGCTGTGCTATGGCGCCGCCGTGTGCGATTTTTAACGTACAAAACTGGCGTGCAAGAGCTCGGCTAGCCAGAGAGAGACATTCCGGTCCTCGGCGACCCCTTTGACCCCGGTTGAACGTGTTCGTCTCCACAGGGAACACGTCATATTGAGCCAAGCGCAGGAACCACAACCGTCCACGAGTGCGGCGGGTTCAAGAGGCATAAGGCAGTCTCGAGCACCGCTATTAGGTAGAAATGTGACAGCAATAAAGACAGAACGAGACCAGCTCATCGACATCCATCAGAAGAAGCCAGGATACACCCGACAGTCAGAGTAAAGGCCACAGTTAGAGCAGAACATGCGCGTTTGCCGTATTACCGTAGGCGCTGGAACTTGGCTACAGTCCGGTTTATTTCTTTATTTACTTCTTTAAACTTTGCCCAATACAATTAAATGTACAACGTACAAATGGCGGACTTAATGCTTATAGATATATGAAAACTCAGTATACAGTAGTACATATTATAATGATCAATATTACACCTACAAAATCAATATTACACATATAAAATTACACCTACAAAATGAGTACAACTGCCTTATTGTAATATAATATTTATTTCCGTTTACTTACTTAAAACATGTAAGTCGTGGTTAACGGTGTTGATCATAAATATGTAAATTCGTCATGCTTGGACAGTATTGTTATATCTCGTGTAGTGATTGTTTGTTAACCCAAATAAATTAAAAAAAAAAAATAATTACAGAATACAATAAATACATAAAGTAAAAACAGTGTCTGATGGAGATAATGCTATTTAATCTAGTTCTTGTTTGAGTAAATGTTGGCGAAGCTTACGTTTAAGCACAAAATTAGGGGTATAGACACTATTCGTAATATCCATGTGCTGTTACTTTATTCTCGTGCATGCATGTTAGGCTCGGAGATAGGTAAATATAGCAGGCAGTTTCAAATGCAAATGGGTGTGCAAACATAATAATAATATATAGTCTCTCTCCGTTTCTTCATGTCGCTGAACGCAGACGAGGAGAGCGGTCCGGAGGTGGAGCCGGACTACGGAGAGGAGGAACCCGCGCCGGACCCTAGCGCAGGTGACAAACAAACAAACGGAACTTTTTTTAAGCCATCTTACATTCATCTATCAAAATATGTCAGTATTCAAAGGCCAGAAATATGTCCACACTCTCTACACATATTTTGGAAACTTAGGACGCTACCATAATTTTGAGGCTGACTGAGCAATAACTCCAAGAGTCTAGTTACATCTTAAAGTAATTCTATGTCTCAACATCATCCGTGAAATTAGCCCGTTCTGCGATGTAATCGATAGGTAAGTAATCTGTTACCTTTGCGAGGCAAACAAACAAGTCGACGGTCCCTACGTACGATCCCGTATGTGGTAAAATTTACATATTCAGTTAAGTTACTATACGTAGGGACCGTCGAAGTGTGTTTATGATTTGATTCTAAACAGCGGGACTAATAGCTAGAATAGGCTACTAAGCGGGACGTTCGTGTAGGTATATTTATGTTGTTAATAAACGCATGACGCAATCTTGTAAGTACACTGAGAAAAATGTCGTTTTGGCTTCATTTTAAAATATCATTACATTGATCTGGAATGTAATTAATTATGCTAAAATAAAGTGACCGTAGATAAATACAATGTGAGAATTCTACCATATAACGAAATAATCGAATATATAGATGAAGTAGTGCAATAATGTGATGACCTTCCACCATATGATTTAGTCACCGAATATAATATTACCATTTTGATACAATATAGTGCTGTCCTGTTAAAACACAACTATATTACAGAAATTCGATGATACTCCGGAGAAAGATTATAATTATATTACATGAGGAAACTGTCACCATATTGTATTAAGAAATTCCTAGTAAAATTGCAGAACATAAATTGAAATACGGTGAAGGCACCGTACTGATGCAAGTTAGAATTAGTATGACTTGTCATATTATTTACGATGCTAGCATTATCTTTTTGAAGATTGGTAATTCTGAAATATCATAACATTCTTATAATATACAAAGCTATTACACAAAAATACATTGAAACGTACAACGAATTATTACGCAATCATAAATTTAGATGAACATCTCAAGTTCGGCGAATCCACATCATTCGCAACAAAGCGCCCGCGCCGCGCCAGTTGTCAGTTGTCATTTATTGCTCAACGCGAGTGCACGTTACAGGTATACCTAGGTACATTGTGTGTGATATTAGATTGATAAGTGATGGCAGACGGCAGATCTACTGCACAAATGGAATTTCGACAATTATGTCGAGAAGTTTGCCGGTAAGTTGAACTACCTACCTATGCTATTCGTATTGCTAACCTAACTAATTGCCGTTGTGTTTTTTGTTTGTTTGTGGTTTTGATTTTTGGTTTGATGAGCATGGTTACCCCCTCGTATGCTAGCACGGATCCGTGCCGAGGTCACTGTTTAATTACCTAGCAATTTTTGACACCGCATAGGTACGAGGGGTTACAGGTGTCTGGTGGTAGGTATACTTAGTGCGCGCCATGTAACATGGAATAAACCTGCTCAGAAGTCAATTTCGGGGTGGGTCATAGTCGACTTTCCCGTAGCCATAGTAGGTATAAATAGAAAAGTAATTCGTCTCCGGCGGATTCCTTTGACTAGGTGTAACGAGCCACATAGACATCCGTCCATTTAGTCTGTTAAAAACATACATATAATTACAAATAAAGTAATTGTATAATTATAAACAAATAGCGACATCTATTTTTATATAAAACTTAAAATTATAGGTCAGAATGAAGTTTATTGGTTTGGTAGACTGGAGTAATTAAGGAACAAACAATCATATTACAGTCTATTTAAATAGAGTATCATTAAGTAAATAAAGGAATAGTAAAAACCTTAGACAATTCTAATATGAACTTTTGACACTTTATTAGTTACAGAAATTTCATAACAAATAAAAGGGTTAACTAAGAAATAATTAAATATTAAATTGGACTTTTCCTAATTAGCATTAGTAAAACAAAAGGAATCATTAAAAATATTTTAATAAAAAAATACAAAAAGACATTGAGATGGGTGGAGATGAGATTTGAACTGTGGGGCGCTGGTCGAGGGGGGGTTGCGTTGGGCCGCTGGGCCGAGCTGTAGTTAAGAAAGCGGACAAAATAATAGAACACTATACGGTCTAATCAGCTTCGTCATGTAGGTTGATAAGGGTGATATGAAGAAACGGTTGAAATAAAAGAGAGATAGAAGATAAGCTAGTGCGCATGTCCAAATGTGCCCGCAGTGATAAAAGTGATAAATATGAGAAAAGTTCGAGGTGGGGTTAAATAGGCGAGTTCGCAGGTGTTCAAGGCTTTTGATTGATTAGCTTCCAAAGGGGAAGGTGGTGATAGTATTGCATTCGAGTCAAAGGGCTTTATTTACGTAAATGAAAATTTTATTTTTACATTTTGATAATTGTTTTGAATAACTTAATTAGTTTTGGGGTTTCTTAAGTTAATTATAATATGATCTTGTTGATTAAATTAATATAGATAAAAGTTAGAGTTTAAAATCTTAGTAAATTAGTAACGTTTACTATCTTGATATTTTGATATTAAGGAATTTGTTTTGGGTTTTAAACTAATAATGTGAAGTGAATATAAATTAGTTTTGTGGGATTTGCCATTAAGTTTCAAGTCAGTTAAGTTATTTAATATTAATTTGAATATTTAGAAGGAAGTAGGGAAGCTAATCAGTTTACTTTTCTTCATACAACAGGGCGATTTAGCTGTGATAAAGTTCTTAATGTTGCTAATAAATTTTAAAAGGGGCTTTGTTAAATCACGAGTTTAAAAGAGCTGTTTTGGGTGATTAGCAAGTATTGTACGCCGGTGGCGTTGATATTTCAGTCATTTAAAATGTTCACTCGATGGTTCGGGAATGAATTTCTAAGGGGAGAATTTAATAATTCAGTCAGCTGACAATTTCGTTAAGACTTCTTCACCATGACACGAGTTTTTTAACTATGAACCGTGTTCGTGGCAATACAAATAAGCCTAGCGGTGGTAAATTTATTTGAATTGAAGCTAAATTCTCGGGTAGCCGAGGTTTTTTCATGGCGAACATAAGACATGAGAAAATGCTATCTCACAGAGCAAAAGTCCAACAGAGGTTAAAGCTAAGGAAGGCTCCAGAACATAAGTTTAGTAAGCGGGCTACACCAAATTCCAAAGCCCTCTGAATTGCTTTGTGATCCCCATAAAATAATATATTTATATGTAATGAGGAAAACCTATGTACATAATAGGGTGTTCCAACCTCAAACTGGCTATTTTAGTCCGAGGAAGGAACATTACACCAGGTTTAGATAGTCACCCTTAGGCTTACCTGACCTAACGATACAGCTAGTTAAGAAAACGCAATTAAGTTAAATGTGGACCGGTCCTAGTATTGAAATTATTTAGAAGCTGATAGGGTTAGGTACACATAATAAACATAGTTTTGGAATAAACAACACTAATTCATAAATTCCAAAACTTGTTAAAAAAAACTCATAATTAATAAGATGTATTTCATCTTGAAGGAATAATTAGGGAAAATCTTCATTAACTATCAGGATAATTATCCTTTTCTCGACATTAACCTTTTACCTTTATTTAACTTTCTACTTCGGAAAGCTTGTCAGTTCATTTCTGAAGTATGTAATCGAATCGACGGAATCTGATAAACAATATTTAAAATAAAATGATACTATAAATATGAAATATCTAGTTAAAAATATTACAAAATAAAACTAGATGGCCTACAAGAAACCTATATTCTAGTTAACAACAGAATAAAACAAAATTGGAATATAGAAGTTAATCATATTATTATAAATATATATTCTAGCTAAACATTAAATAAAATAAAGCTAGAGATATATAGAAAATATTATATTTGATCATATTCCTGGATCTTGAATTAAACAAGATGCTGTAAATACTATAAGCAATATAAAACCAACATAAAGTGGCTTTATTGAATTACATACTTAATTCATCATACCATGAAAACTATCATGAGGTTTCAATCTATCTATAAGACGAAACCACGTCTTGTTTCTTACCACATTGACAATATACAATCAATGAAGAAACATAGAGAAAGTTGAATATTTCATATTAGAAATATATGATGCTAAATCCAAACATGATTGACGCTTATAACTTTATTACAGTTAAAATAGAGTTACTTATGTAATAATATCTATATTACAACTATGAAAATTAGCATATTAATGAGAGATCCTAAAGGGAATTATGAGTCGAATATTAATATTATTTTGTGTCCTCTTTTGTTACCAAATTAGACAAACATACTAACAGACATACATATGACTTGTTCGAGAATTAGTAAATACTTTTTTTTTTGGCAAGAAATCAGACCTGTCTATTGGATGATGATTATTATTCGTTAGCGAGGCGGGGCTACCGAATCTTCCTAATTTAGGAAGGCCAATACAAGTTGAAAGGCCAAATTCAAACTATTAAAGCTTCAATAGAACAAAATCATAATAACATAACGTTCTAGAAAATTAAGACGGGAATTTAATCTTAAGTAGTCTCTAGTATTAAGATAATAAGGGAAATAATAAACCATAATTTACAATCAAACAACAATTTCTCCAACAAAAAGCTAAACCAAAATTGATAAACTATTGTCCTCTGTAATTCCATTATAACATTATAGGTTAAATAATTATCAATCTAGATTTAAATAGGTAGTAAAATGAAGTTATTAGATGGTTATTCATGTCTAGTTATCCAAAGTAAGTAATTAATTAAAGCGAAGATTTAAAGAATTTTGAGTTACTTCAGGTTCACAATGATTCGGTCCAATTTGTTATTATCTAGACGATCACCAGCCAAAGTTAGAATTCATTTGTTATTTGGAAGTTAATTGCATGCTAAGCCCATTTTGTTTGCTTCCATTAAGTCATGGATTACTCAAGTAAATCAAGGGAATAAGCTAGTATAATTAGGAGGTTAGAGGTTAAAGTATTTAGATAAGGGGGGGGGGGGGTATTTACAATTGGTTCGCGTGACCATGATATGAGTGAATTCTTTATGTATGTAGCTAGGACTCTTTTTACAATTGGCGGCCGCGATCAGGATTCTGGAATTAGGTTTATCTATTAAAATGGTTGCCATGGAAACCAAGAATTATCAGTAACAGTCGTTGTTTGTTATTAGTTATTATTAATTTACATAGAAAAATTGGTTCCTAGTGAGCCCAATTGTTGTCAGTGAAGATGGAGGTCTTTGTTTTAATTAATTACTTACATTTTGGTTGTAAACAGTTATTTGATTATTAATCGGGTTACAGTTTTATAATTGAAGGCAGGGAAAAGTTATTTAATCAATAATGATAATAAGTAACATTATAAATAAGAAATTATGATATTGCTTACATATACTTCATGTTTACTCATATTTAAAAGTATAATGGTTGAAGGCAGGCGGGATAACTAAACTGAAAAGTGTAAAATTTATTGATTTCTAAGTGGAATTATTGTTGCTGAATAAATATAAATACAAGCAGAGTATCCACTCATTTAATATCAAAGTTAAAAGTTGTATAAACTAAGGCAGGTGAAGTAAACAACGAAATTTGTATTAATTTAATGTAGAAATGACGGATACAAAAATCTAAATTAAGTTGCAGAATTTTCAATTAATAGTCTGAGTCAGTATAATATCAGCATTAACACGAAGAACGTCAGGATTTGTTGTTTATCTGGGACTCTTGTAATTCTTGTAAGCTGAAATAGAAACAAAAAAATATAAATTTCAGAAACTGATAAGTCAAATACCTACAAATATTTAAGAGGGAAAAACTAGTTTATAGTTAGTTGGTTGGTTGATATTCAGTAGTATTGTTCATAACAATAAACTTGATTTAATCTTATTCAACAGTAGTTAAAGCCTAATAACAATGAGAAAAGTCTATAAATCTATTTTGACAAAAGTTAGAGTTTTGAAACATAAAAACAAACATAATATTACCTGTATGTTTCTTCTGAGACTTTATTGTTGTTTGAAGAAATAAAGTACCATTATTTCGTATGTAGTTTCGGAGAAGTACAATCTTATTGTAAAATTTTCAGTCACTAGTTATTGCTTCACTTTTGATTGCACATACTGTTTTGAATGTTAATCTAAAAAGAAAAAACGACAAGGATTAATATTAGTTATAAAACAAATCATATAGGTAGACATAACATCAATACGTTTCTATAGTTTTGTTATAATCGGGCTTTTAACAGATGAAATTGTAAGTTGTCAATTTCGATATATAAAAATCTAATGAAAATCGGTTAAGTTGTCATAAAAAGTAAATAAGGATTAGATGTTATGAACTAGACAAGTAACTAGAATAACTAATCATGAATTACAAAGAAAATCAAAGAAATAGTAAACTAATAGTTACCTTGTAGTTTTGTTTAGAATTCATGATTCATCATGATTCATAGTAAGAGCGGTCATATTGCTTTGATGATGGAGTGTAACGGGGATGGATCCCAAGTAATTATAATGGAAAATACTTTACATTTAGTATTAAGTCTGGGAACATAATCGCCGTGTTTATGTTATAATTTGCAGATCACGGAATTTATAGGTTATGACATTATAGAACGAATTGTTACATTGTTGTTGTTTCAAAATTGTTCCGAAGGGTTAGGCCAAAGTCATCAATCCTTACAGCCTAGATTTAAATTGAATTTGGTAATATTACATTAGAAAGTTTAGTGTTGCTATAACAAAATTATATTCCGATTCATAAGAGATATCGATTTATAAAAATAGTCGATGTGACATTTTCATTATTTATGTAAGAGATATTTTAGAATATCAAGTTTGAATAATGGAAATCTAATCAGATTGATAAAAGATAATAAATGTAATATGGTTGTGGAACAAAACGCGGAATGAGTAGATAATGATTGAAACAGATTAATCGATAATAGCTATCGACTATAAACTTGACATATATCTATCGACTTAGATTATCGATTATTGGAATTGGTAGAGTGAAATGTTTAAAGTGAATCTAGGTACTAGAATAAATGAAATGGGATTTCATTATTAACGTTCATAAATAAGGTTGTATTTAAAAAAAAAAAGAGAGAGTGAACCAAAGTAAACAATCGATACAAAATAATACTTTTGGTTAGATAACAAAATGATGAGTTTAATTTTCATTTCTTAAAAGAGATAATTAGTCATTTCACTTACGTTATCTAGGTACGTCAAATGTGGATGAAATAGTATGACATTCTTTGTTGTTAATCCTAAAAATTAGGATCCGATAGAAGTTATCATCTAAATATCGGAGAATGAAACAAAATAGGTATTTGCATTTAACTTTTATTTTTATCATCATCATTTATAATTTCTTCATTTTTTCACTACGAACGCTAAACGCTAAAAGGAAACAGATGAAATATGCGGAATTCCACACGCTCAGTGAAACTGTACCTTAACCCTAATCTGTGACTAGTTACGGTGATTCAAAATATACATTTGCGATTATAAATTCAATTATACATTTTCAATATGTCTTATAGCAGGGAACGTGAAGGCAGGGGTTGCTAAACATTAAACAATTCATATTATTTGGTAATAAGAAAAAAATAGAAAGAGACAATCTTAGTCACTATCTCAACTTTGTAAACTTATCATTTTATAATCTTAACATAACACTAGCATGAAGTGAAATAGAAGTTTGTCAACATAGTATACTTAAATGTCTAAAGTTGTAACAATAAATAAATTTTTATAAATTTAATAAGACGGTCTAATCTTCTAGTCTATCGGTCTAGTCTAAACAGAGCAAATCAAGCTTTTCTATTTCAATTAGGTTAATTACAAGGAAAACTTAAGTTATACATTGTATAATTCAAAATTAGTTCATAACAAACAAAGAGGGGAAATTAATAGAGGGTCAGTTTAACGAGACGTTTGATTGATTGTCAAACTAAACAAGGTGCACTTCACTTTTTATCACTTCACTTGGCAGTATGGAGCGGATGGTTGACCTTTTTAGCCGGTTTCTTGGGGTTGACGTTGTAAAGTTGCTTATGTGATGAGTTTCGTTCATTGTTATTTTCTTATAAACATTTTGCCGTCATAAGACATAAGTCCAACAGGCAGAAGTTCAGTAATATGATGTCAGTAGGTGTATTCCTTCTTCAACAACAAAAAAAGAATCTGAAACAAAACAGATAAATCAATTTAGTAATAAAGTCGACATGTACGTATTGGTTATCAAAAGTCATTTTCAACATTGACTATTTTATTGAAAGGAATAAGTTATTAGGATATTCTAAACATGTTTAACATTAAATGTTATTAATTTGAGTGGACGAGTTAGTTCAAATACATTCTAATATCATAAATTAGTTGACATTAGTTAAACTTACTTGTTTTTACTTGATGAATCGGGTTGCGTTACCAAAGGCAACGACACGTTCTTTTCGTTAATTATTTTTGCAGCAGCATGCAGAGTAACTGTTTTAACTGCAAATATTCGGTGAATACTCAATACAAATACAATTTATTTGTCGATAGCTAGTGCCAGCTTATAGTCAATAAATCAACAGAACAGATATCCACAGATTATAAAGAAATGTCAAATGCGTACAAAATAAAATATGACTTAAGATATTAAATCTAGTATATGTGTTTATGTTATTACCGTTATATTTTGAACATTCTAATTAAATAAGAATTTTGTGATACGGATTCACAAATTTTAACGTGTCAATCATTGTATTGATCAGTTTTATTGATGGCGAATTAAAGTGTGTTGTCAATCTTGATACCGAATAATTGTCATTGTTCTGAATTATTAAATTCATTGACGTATTAAAACTATTCAACTTAACATTATTAATGCGTAAAGGGAAACTAAATATCTGACGTCTTTACTTACATTAAAAAAACGGTTAATTTTACAAAGTTTCTTTTCTATAGATTTAGTGATGTGTCAACAGTCTCTTAATAAGGACTCTTCACACTGCCTGATAGTGCACGATCATTATAATAGATATTATGGAGGTGTCCTACCGGGATAACAGTAGAAAGTCAAGTTTGTCATAGTAGGTTTAATACCATACACATACGCAGCGTCGGAGTGTGTTAGCGGCTGGTGGCTTGCGCGCGCAGCCCGGCGAGAGCGACGAGCGCTCGTGTCGAAGGTCACACAGTGAACAGGGACGTACTTTAACCAGGGCCGTATTTCAGAAATTCGGGTGGTTACAAATTAGCAAAAAATATTACATTTTCTAATTAAAGAGATTTAAAATATTAAAATTAAGTAAGGCTACGCCACAATACCATTGAGTTTGTAAAAACAAAGATACTTATTTATTGGAGTATCAAAAATTAAGTTGAATCATAATTTTTATTTTTGGGGCACTTAACAAATAAATAATTATTGATAGTAATAGAGTAAAATATTTAAAAAAAAATGTACGAACACATTGGAGATATGTTAAAAATTTAAAATTTTGCTAACAAAAAAAAAAATAAAAAAGGTCAAATTAACGTATAATGAAATGGATTTTATTTGGGCGGATGACTGTTGTAATAAGGTGAATTTGGGATGTTGGTTTTGCATTTGATTAGAATTCTAAAATTTTTGTTTAAAGGTAAAGATTCAGTTTATCATAATAAATTAACCAGACTGTGTTTGTATAAAAATGTATTTTAGGTTAGAACTGGCGCGAAAGGTTACAGTCGACATGAAAAGTTATGAACGGTAAAACTGAATGAGTAAAATTTTCTTAAGTACTTAATTTTAATGAATCTATAGAGAGGGGTTTAACTTTGAATACATTTCATAAACAACAGACTGGGTTTATTAATAATACACCTGGAGACACAACATTTTACAAACAGTTTGTTAGAAGAAAAGACTTGAGAGTTAGGTTAAAAGAAAGATTTCATGTACAAAAAAATTTGTATATGACAATCAGTCAGCTTTTAAGCAACTTCTAACAAACCCATACTCAACTAGCAGCCAATTCTAAGTCTCCATACACTACACATTCGCCAGGTTTAAATTGTGTTCAGAGTGAGGAATAATGTGTTGATAGAATGAAATGTTATGCAATGTTATGATCATTTTGACGTCTAAAGATTTGCGTTTGATTTTGAGTAGTATAATCAAGAACTTCAAGTCAAATCATACATACAAAAGATTCGTTATTGAACAATTGATTATAAATTGTTAGAAATTGAGAGAACCCACAATTCTCTTCTTCGCAGAAAAGAACGAAATCTCAAATGCCATAATATTTCATGACAGAACATTTGAAATTGACAAATTTGATCTCATTTCTGTTTGCAGTTTGAATAGGTATAAATCCACACAACACCGAGAACAAGAAGGGTTTGATATTAATGAATTTTAGTGTTAAAAATTAAAAAAAAAAATAATTGCAGATTGGTTGAAATCTCTTCAGATGCTAAGCTAGAGTTTCATTATCATCTTTAAGATTTCAAAAGGCAGGACTGTAACGAGCCACATAGACATCCGTCCATTTAGTCTGTTAAAAACATACATATAATTACAAATAAAGTAATTGTATAATTATAAACAAATAGCGACATCTATTTTTATATAAAACTTAAAATTATAGGTCAGAATGAAGTTTATTGGTTTGGTAGACTGGAGTAATTAAGGAACAAACAATCATATTACAGTCTATTTAAATAGAGTATCATTAAGTAAATAAAGGAATAGTAAAAACCTTAGACAATTCTAATATGAACTTTTGACACTTTATTAGTTACAGAAATTTCATAACAAATAAAAGGGTTAACTAAGAAATAATTAAATATTAAATTGGACTTTTCCTAATTAGCATTAGTAAAACAAAAGGAATCATTAAAAATATTTTAATAAAAAAATACAAAAAGACATTGAGATGGGTGGAGATGAGATTTGAACTGTGGGGCGCTGGTCGAGGGGGGGTTGCGTTGGGCCGCTGGGCCGAGCTGTAGTTAAGAAAGCGGACAAAATAATAGAACACTATACGGTCTAATCAGCTTCGTCATGTAGGTTGATAAGGGTGATATGAAGAAACGGTTGAAATAAAAGAGAGATAGAAGATAAGCTAGTGCGCATGTCCAAATGTGCCCGCAGTGATAAAAGTGATAAATATGAGAAAAGTTCGAGGTGGGGTTAAATAGGCGAGTTCGCAGGTGTTCAAGGCTTTTGATTGATTAGCTTCCAAAGGGGAAGGTGGTGATAGTATTGCATTCGAGTCAAAGGGCTTTATTTACGTAAATGAAAATTTTATTTTTACATTTTGATAATTGTTTTGAATAACTTAATTAGTTTTGGGGTTTCTTAAGTTAATTATAATATGATCTTGTTGATTAAATTAATATAGATAAAAGTTAGAGTTTAAAATCTTAGTAAATTAGTAACGTTTACTATCTTGATATTTTGATATTAAGGAATTTGTTTTGGGTTTTAAACTAATAATGTGAAGTGAATATAAATTAGTTTTGTGGGATTTGCCATTAAGTTTCAAGTCAGTTAAGTTATTTAATATTAATTTGAATATTTAGAAGGGAGTAGGGAAGCTAATCAGTTTACTTTTCTTCATACAACAGGGCGATTTAGCTGTGATAAAGTTCTTAATGTTGCTAATAAATTTTAAAAGGGGCTTTGTTAAATCACGAGTTTAAAAGAGCTGTTTTGGGTGATTAGCAAGTATTGTACGCCGGTGGCGTTGATATTTCAGTCATTTAAAATGTTCACTCGATGGTTCGGGAATGAATTTCTAAGGGGAGAATTTAATAATTCAGTCAGCTGACAATTTCGTTAAGACTTCTTCACCATGACACGAGTTTTTTAACTATGAACCGTGTTCGTGGCAATACAAATAAGCCTAGCGGTGGTAAATTTATTTGAATTGAAGCTAAATTCTCGGGTAGCCGAGGTTTTTTCATGGCGAACATAAGACATGAGAAAATGCTATCTCACAGAGCAAAAGTCCAACAGAGGTTAAAGCTAAGGAAGGCTCCAGAACATAAGTTTAGTAAGCGGGCTACACCAAATTCCAAAGCCCTCTGAATTGCTTTGTGATCCCCATAAAATAATATATTTATATGTAATGAGGAAAACCTATGTACATAATAGGGTGTTCCAACCTCAAACTGGCTATTTTAGTCCGAGGAAGGAACATTACACCAGGTTTAGATAGTCACCCTTAGGCTTACCTGACCTAACGATACAGCTAGTTAAGAAAACGCAATTAAGTTAAATGTGGACCGGTCCTAGTATTGAAATTATTTAGAAGCTGATAGGGTTAGGTACACATAATAAACATAGTTTTGGAATAAACAACACTAATTCATAAATTCCAAAACTTGTTAAAAAAAACTCATAATTAATAAGATGTATTTCATCTTGAAGGAATAATTAGGGAAAATCTTCATTAACTATCAGGATAATTATCCTTTTCTCGACATTAACCTTTTACCTTTATTTAACTTTCTACTTCGGAAAGCTTGTCAGTTCATTTCTGAAGTATGTAATCGAATCGACGGAATCTGATAAACAATATTTAAAATAAAATGATACTATAAATATGAAATATCTAGTTAAAAATATTACAAAATAAAACTAGATGGCCTACAAGAAACAAGAAACCTATATTCTAGTTAACAACAGAATAAAACAAAATTGGAATATAGAAGTTAATCATATTATTATAAATATATATTCTAGCTAAACATTAAATAAAATAAAGCTAGAGATATATAGAAAATATTATATTTGATCATATTCCTGGATCTTGAATTAAACAAGATGCTGTAAATACTATAAGCAATATAAAACCAACATAAAGTGGCTTTATTGAATTACATACTTAATTCATCATACCATGAAAACTATCATGAGGTTTCAATCTATCTATAAGACGAAACCACGTCTTGTTTCTTACCACATTGACAATATACAATCAATGAAGAAACATAGAGAAAGTTGAATATTTCATATTAGAAATATATGATGCTAAATCCAAACATGATTGACGCTTATAACTTTATTACAGTTAAAATAGAGTTACTTATGTAATAATATCTATATTACAACTATGAAAATTAGCATATTAATGAGAGATCCTAAAGGGAATTATGAGTCGAATATTAATATTATTTTGTGTCCTCTTTTGTTACCAAATTAGACAAACATACTAACAGACATACATATGACTTGTTCGAGAATTAGTAAATACTTTTTTTTTTGGCAAGAAATCAGACCTGTCTATTGGATGATGATTATTATTCGTTAGCGAGGCGGGGCTACCGAATCTTCCTAATTTAGGAAGGCCAATACAAGTTGAAAGGCCAAATTCAAACTATTAAAGCTTCAATAGAACAAAATCATAATAACATAACGTTCTAGAAAATTAAGACGGGAATTTAATCTTAAGTAGTCTCTAGTATTAAGATAATAAGGGAAATAATAAACCATAATTTACAATCAAACAACAATTTCTCCAACAAAAAGCTAAACCAAAATTGATAAACTATTGTCCTCTGTAATTCCATTATAACATTATAGGTTAAATAATTATCAATCTAGATTTAAATAGGTAGTAAAATGAAGTTATTAGATGGTTATTCATGTCTAGTTATCCAAAGTAAGTAATTAATTAAAGCGAAGATTTAAAGAATTTTGAGTTACTTCAGGTTCACAATGATTCGGTCCAATTTGTTATTATCTAGACGATCACCAGCCAAAGTTAGAATTCATTTGTTATTTGGAAGTTAATTGCATGCTAAGCCCATTTTGTTTGCTTCCATTAAGTCATGGATTACTCAAGTAAATCAAGGGAATAAGCTAGTATAATTAGGAGGTTAGAGGTTAAAGTATTTAGATAAGGGGGGGGGGGGGTATTTACAATTGGTTCGCGTGACCATGATATGAGTGAATTCTTTATGTATGTAGCTAGGACTCTTTTTACATAGGTACTATTGGCGGCCGCCGTGCGGCTTTCTTTGAGTGAGACTAAGAGCTCAGTGCAGTTTTGACGTTTTTATTATAATAATTATGTAGGTATAGGTAGGTACGTATTATAGGAACAATTGCAATTACTGTTCTATTTATACTATGCCGTAGGTTCATGTTACGTGGCGCGCACTATACCTAGGTACTTGTTTGCATGGATATAATCTTCTTCAAATAACTTTTTGAAGTTCCAGTTCCTTTTGTTTAACTTGGCTGGACACGCTCCCGCGTGTCTAGAACATGCATTTTTATACAAGTTATAGTTTTTGAGAAATTGTGCCACAAAATTGGCTAAAACGGTGAAGATTGGTTCTGTTGCGGGTTGTTCTGATGGGATGGGAACCTTGTACTTTTTGGTACATGGCTGAAACTTGGCACAGTTATTCCTTAATTGGTCCTCAGTAAATACTTACCCCCTTACTAATAAACGTTGAGTAACGGCTGAGTAGTTATACAATGCTTTGTTCTTATCTGTCATTGTGACATTTGAATTCGACAGATAAGGACAAAGCATTGTATAACTACTCAGCCGTTACTCAACGTTTATTAGTAAGGGGGATAGAGCGAGTTTTTGTACTTTTTGAGTTAGTACGAACATCTTTCTACGTGTTCTATTTTTCTTTCTCTTAAAAGTTTTAATCAACAAAATCTATACCCAACTTAAATGTTATACCTACTAAATACATTTTTGTTTCAGGTATGAGTCATATTGGAAACATCTGTCGAGGGCCGCTAAAATCTTGAACTCTGCCTCCAAAGCTTACCAGTCGAAGTGTAATACCTCCGGCTGGCTAGTGAACGCCAGAAGGGCTCGGCGAGCGTATCTAATATCTTTAAACCTATTGGCGAAGCCCAAGTCCCACTCCGGCTCCACATCGAGCTCAAAGTCAGGTGACCCACCTCTGCCTGGGATCGACTTGGGGGCACTTTAAGAAGGTAATTTTGTTGGAATAGATCTTTTAGAACTCGAAAACTATTTTTATTATTAAATTAAATATATATTACATATGCATAATGGTATGTTCTTGTTTGTATATGGCAAACGTACCTATATCAAAATCCGAATAAAACAATCTTATTAATTTGTACAGGGGATATGGATAAGGTGTTGTCGGCCTTGGAGCAGCTCTCAAGTCGCGCAGCTGGACCCTGCAGATGTATTTGAAAAAATACCCCATCCTACAGTCACCTAACGGCTGGCGGCTACTGATTACGACGCACTCTATCCGGATAAAGCTGGGGGACGTAGAGCCTTAGAAGCTTCTACCGGCATGATAATACAGAGTGCCAGAAACAAGCAGATTTCTACTAAAGACAAATTTCTGCATAAGCATATAGCAGATACACTGGCGATTGCTAATGGTGAGCTTACATCACCTTTTTTTACTCGACTACGAACATAGGATAGGGTTTTGTTTTATTTTGTTGTCAGACTTCAGTTTCGGTTACTTTCAATTTAATAAAGTGTTTCAATTTAAAAAAAAAATCTTCCTTTTCAGAAGTGATCCCGGAGACTTCAGTCAGCTATTCTCCTTATTGGATGCCTGTTTAATATTCCTCCCGCTCGTCAGTCAAAGAAGGAATGGCATGCGTCGCGGGCAGAAACTCTGGATAGCCTTGTATCGACTGTCAATACCGAAGCCGATGTCAACGTTACCATAGAGGAGCGGCGCAAAAAATATGAAGGGCTGTACATGAAGCTCACGAAATCTCCTTTGCAGCCAAAATGTCACTTTTTAACGCATTATCCTACTAAATTGTACAGTCAAGGATAAAAACATAGATTCGCCCGGTCTCAAAATAGGTATATGTATAGGCGACCTTACATCAGGCGTAAGCGTAAGCGTAAGCGTGTGAGACGTATTTTTGAGAGTTTGTGCGTATCGTATTTAAGTTTTTGTCCTTGACTTGACTACACAGGCGACGTGGCGCGAGCATGAGTTTCCAGTGCCACGTCGCTTGTGTAAAATAATATACTTGTTATATAGGTATGCCTATATTTAGTTTAAATTATGATTAATTTTCGTTAATAAAACTTTTTGTTAACAATTTTCTTTTTCCTTTTACAACTGTCTCCTCAATTCAGATCTGGTTTATTGTGATCTTTTTGATTATTCCTGATTTCTGTTAGTAATTAATGGTGAATATTATAATATTCACCAAAAGTACTCTTTTACATGTATGTGTTTTGTATGCTCTTCCTACTATTTATCTACGCTTTCCTTATACTTTTCTATTCTTTTTTGTTATTTTTTCCTACAATTTATCTATCCTTACCTATTATTCTATAAGGGCGCAGTACATCCAGTCGCATCCTCGTTACTGTAATTAGGTATGTTTTCTATTGAACTAAACTATTTTATTAGAAGCGAATATCGAATACAACCTAAATTCTATCTAACGAAGCTTTGTATTCATTACTTTTCCCTATTTTAACTTAACGGAAACTTTTTCCCGTTAAGTTAAAATGAGGAAATGTAATAAATACCAAGCTTCATTACATAGAATGTAAGTGGTGTTCGATATTCGATTTTAATAAAATAGTTTAATACTTTAAAAACACAATCACAGTGACGAGGAGGCCACTGGACGCACTGGGCGCTTTTAAAATAATAGAAAAGAATAGATAAATAGTGGGAAAAAATAACAAGAAAGAATACAAAAATATAAGGAAAGCGTAGATAAATAGTATGAAGAGCTAATAGGAAAATAACAGTAACGGGAAAAGGTACTGGAATATGAGGAAAGCATAGATAAATAGTAGGAAGAAGTTATAGGAAAATGACGAAAATATGAGGAAAGCACATAAACAGTACTAGGCAAGCATACAAAAATATCAGGAAAGCCTTTATAAGTAGTAGGAGTAAATAATAGGATATTACTGAAATTAAACGACAAAACGTTATATAAAAGTAAGAATTCATACAAAAATACGATGACGGCATTTAAAAACAGTAGGAAGAAATAAAAGGACATATTTGAAGTAAGAGGAAATCAAGTAAAACTATGAGGAAAGCATACTAAAATATGATGACTGTTACATGGTCACATGAGGCCTTCCCACAACGGTTCGATGACTTTCACTGTGAAATTGTGTCTGCTTCCTACTAAAAGCGTAGTAACAGTTCATCATATTATATCGTGAGCAGCCGAGGATAGTAGTTTCATCGTACTTTTTGGTGATATCAGTATGCTCTCTACTTTACGTGAATTCACCTAAATTATTGATGAACAGTTTTCTCAGTGAAAAACTACAAACAGTTTAAACTACTGTCTCGGCAGCATCAAAACGTACTTAATGAAATTCTGTTTTTGGAGCTATTACACCACACTAGCATGTCAACAAAGGTATAAATTATGGTCCTTTAACTTGAGAGACGCCAAGTTCTGTGAAAGGTTAGCGAGTTTTTAAGTCAGAACTAGTGGAATTATAACTGAACATATACATCCCACATTTATTTAGTGGACCAGCACATAAAATAGTTTAAATTTTTAATTGTGGGAAATTTTGAAACGTTTCAGTGTTGCCGGGTGTTATCCGGCACTCGTTTGCGCCTGACGGCTCGGAAGCGGCGTCGCGCCGGGAAGACGACACCAACGACTGCCTCACGGACCGACAAGCCGTCCTCGACGAACAGGTCTGCTCGACTAGTTTTTAAAAAACTGGAGAGGTTTACCTATATGCCCATGTGCTTTACATTAGATGCAATCATCATTATGCTAAGCGAATTTATGTCGGATTTCACCAACCACTTAACAGACGATTAGTGTTAACAGCTGTCAAAATGTATGAACTAACAGTCGATTAATATTTAATCTGGTTTCACCAAGTTTTTAAATGATCACCCGTTTTTTGTTGGAACGACCGGAGATCTCGCTCTCTGCGAGTTCGGTAGCTATCAAGATTCATCCATCCACCTTAATTGCTTTGGCGCTAATGATATTTTATTATTAGATACCGACAATTAATAATTCATCATATTGAAAAAGTGCCATAGTATTTACCAACCAAGTTCAACCAACCTATACCGTATAGGCTATACGTGGGTCGACGACAGTCAGCTTAGCGTCTTGTGCCTATAGCCATGCAAGTGCCACACGCTCCGTAGCGTTTCTGTTCCTTTCGTCTCTAGGCCAATCGCGTCATTGGTAAACCACCTGACTTATCGCATCACGTGAACTACCAGTGACGTGATTGGTTTAAAAACGAAACGAATAGAAACGCTACGGAGCGTGTGACACTTGGCTAGAGCCCCTGGAAATGATGACGATGATGATTATGATGGCAATCATAGTAGGTAAGAGTACGTTATCGTACACCACTCCGTAACTATGTATTATGTATGCGTATGTGAAACGAGAACGTCCATCAAAACGTCAACTATACTGATAAAACCGTGGCATTCCTAACACGTACCTATAGGTACGTGTAAGGATATACCTATTACGATACAACGAAGGCGAACTCATTATCAAGCACTAAGTGAATTTGTGTTTGTCATTCTGGGCACACCTGTGGGTAATGCCAAGCACTGCGAAAGATCAAACTGTATAAGAAATTTATTATTTATAGCTTTTGCCCACGACTCCGTCCGCGTAGTGGAGCGTGAAGGAATAACAAATGAACACACAAACTTTTGCATTTATAATATATGTATTTTATATTTACAATATTAGTGGGATTTGCGCAACTACAGACAGTAACCTACGTAACGAAGTGCATATTTTTTTTGTTGCTTATTTTTATCTTTAATGTTGTTTGGCAGCCACGCATGACGTATTTGCCTGACAAAACTTACTATGCATCGCGAATAGACATTTCAAATCCAAACGACGACTGTCAGTTCTATAATAACTTTGTATTTAACTTTTTACTGGGCGTTCTTTCAGCCACTATGAATTATTTCTCTTATCGAGTTAACCGCTCAACCCTCGAAGGGCTTCGGACTTTGCCATATTAATGTGTAGTTGTTAGTTAGCATTGCGTAAGTATTTATTCTAAATTGTACACAAATATACTAAGAGCTTGTAACAACAGAAGTGTTGTGACAGAAAGCGGGGGCGGCGGCGCTGTACGTGCCCGAGTGCACGGGCGACGGGCGGTACGCGCGCGCGCAGTGCTACCGGTCCACGGGCTACTGCTGGTGCGTCCACCAGGACACTGGCAAGCCCATCCCGGGCTCCTCGGTCAAGGACCGCCGCCCCGACTGCGACGCCGCGCCGCAGCACGCCAGCCCGATGAGAGGTCTGCACTTATCATCCTTTAAAACCAATAATCTGGACGAATCACCTAAAATACATGTTCACTGGCATATAATAATATAAATTAATCGAATGTGTTTGTTTATGATCCTTCTTTCAATCAGCAACGGAACGACGAGAGTTTTGTACAGTAGAGGTAGTCTGAGGGTTTGCGGGCTTAACATGCAAGCACGAGATAAAATTTGACAGGTGCTAGGGGAATGAATACATCTATTCCATATTCTAACGTAACGCTTAAGGTTTAAAATAAAAGTGTAGGTCTCGTCCTGACTTTTCTTAGCTTTTATTACTATGCGACTATTGCGATTTTCACATTTTTATAGGGATTTTATCAACACGGGACACTTACGTTAGAAATTGTATAGATGTAATCGTAATTTCCCGTTATAATTTTATCTCGTCCATGCATGCTAGGGGCTTGAGAGTGATAAGGAAATAATACAATTCTCACGTAGGTATATTATTCTTAATATAAACTTCAAATCAACCGCATTCCCATCCAGTTGCTTCGTCAAAAAAAATTACGTTTTATCCTCGCCATCCGGTTGCCTCTCCTACATAAACTATTAAAACTTCCAGGTTGCCCGGAACCGATGAAGTCTAACTTCTTGCGAGACCTCATGAGGTTCTTCGTAACAAAGATGGAGACCACAACAAACGGCACCGGACCCGGGTATGCAATACATTTCTGTTATCTCTTAGTATTTAAGTAGGTACACATTTAGTAGAACCTCGAGTAATCAATTTGATTATGTTATTTGTTTACAGGGAAATGGTAAAGTGGGGTGCATCAAAAGAAGAGCAAGCAGCAACATGGACATACGTCATGCTTGACAAAGATAAAAACAAAGCGCTGGAGAGGCGGGAATGGAAGTCGTTCCACCAGTTGATATCGAATGTTGAGCCGCTGAGGCGATGCGGCCGCAAGCTGCCGCGTTTCTGTGACGTCAACCACGACTCTAGGATAAGTATCACCGAGTGGATGGCGTGTTTGGAAGTCACACAGGCATCATTGGGACAGACAAGTGAGTCCATATAATATAATAGCGACCGGGCCTCGCTTCACTTCGGTTAATATAAGTTAAAATATAGCCTATGTCAACCCTGGCCCCCTAGCATGCAAGCACCAGATACAATTTGACAGGTGCTAGGGAAATGAATACATCTATGCCATATAAGACTTAACGCTTAAGGTTTAAAATAAAAGTGTCCCGTCTTAATAAAATCGCTATAAAATGTGAAAATCACAATAGTTCTAATAAAAGGTAATAAAAATCAGGACACTTTTATACCTTAAGCATTAACTCTTACGTTAGAATATTAATTTCCCTAGCACCTGTCAAATTTTATCTAGTACATGCATGTTAAGCCCGCTGGAGGTCCATTCTAAAGATTGGTGAAAGAATTTTTGAAATCGGATGAGCAGTTCCGGAGATTACCCCCTACATTCAAACAAAAAAATAAACAAAAAAAATAATTACAAACTTTACCTCTTTATAGTATTATATAGTGTAGAAAGATAATAATTAATAAATAAGTCATCTGCATTTTTAACAG
The DNA here is from genome assembly GCA_963241965.1 of Tortrix viridana. Classification (NCBI taxonomy): domain Eukaryota; kingdom Metazoa; phylum Arthropoda; class Insecta; order Lepidoptera; family Tortricidae; genus Tortrix; species Tortrix viridana. The sequence continues at coordinate 12,080,556 of OY725171.1, forward strand.
ACATGATCAAACAGGGCCTCTATTCCACAGCGTTGGATTGGTATTGGTTACGACACGGCCGCCTTTATAGTCAAGATAATAAGAGCAGCCATAGTGTTAACAATACGATAATATGCAATAGTAGAAAAGACAATGTAGAATAGAGGCTACGATCGAACGGCCACGGGAGTCACGTCATGCCTAACGTTATATGGGGTCGAACCGGCGAAGTCGCGTCCCACTGCTTAATTCTACATACTATCGGCCAGGGCCGGATTTAGGGGAGGGCAACCGGGGCTATATCCCCACGGCCTCCACAACAGAAAACCTACAATGAGAATTTCGAAAAAAGTAGTCGAAAAAATAATCGTTTAATCTATTTAAAAATAATTAGGGGCCTCCACTCTTTTGTTGCTCCAGGACCACCAGACCTCTAAATCCGGCCCTGCTATCGGCAAAATGGAACTCTGACCCACCTTAAGCCTGTGTCACTATGACATTATAAAGTGTTTGACACCTGTACTAACGATTCACTGCTTAAGATTAAGCCACACAAGCATCTGTAAGTAAATAAACATGATGTTGTTAGATTAAGAATAAATTGAATAAATAAAAATAAAAAATAAAATTATTTATAATATCACATTACAAAACAGTTTGTTAGACACTTGTAACGATTTCATTTGTAACGTCACACCGTTCTGCGGCGGGCCAGGGTTACATTTTCCGACAGGACGCAACGCTGATGCCATCTTAAGGGGAGGGATGCGATAGTGGATTAAACACAATATCTGCCGCACTCAGAGACGTCAATTAAGTTTTAAGTTTCATTAAAGTTGCTGCGTCTTATTCTATTGCTATAGCAAAGAAAGTGACAGCAGCTACTTTAATGAAACTTAAATCTTAATTGAAGTCTCTGAGTGCGGCCGTATGGGCCGTATTAATAAACTCATCTCAATTTTGATATCCGTCACAAGATGTGTCAAAAATGACAGTTTTATATGGATTGACGTATCTTGAAATGAGGATCACAGTTGAGATGAGTTTATTAATACGGCCCTTATGAAGTCATCACGTCATGGAGAACTTATGAATTTGACAAGTCTTTTCGAACGTTATTTCATTTCTAGTGGTACGTTCACGGTACGATACATATAATTTTAAGTAGCTTGTCTCTTGTATGAAGTTATGCGACACAGCCTATACCCATAAAACAAGAAAGATGGGTCATATACAACCACAGAAACAAAAGTTGTCTCTCCTGTTCCAGAAAGTTAAGGACATTGAAACTAGTTTTTTTGGTTTAAGATATATCCGCGTAATGGGAGCCCGGTGTAGTTTTGGCCTGTGTGGAAATTATATAAGTTAAAAACTCCCACCCAAGTCATTAACTATTAGAAACAGAAGAGACAATGTTGAACCTAAATCTGTGTATAACCCAGATATCTGTTTCAGCGGAAACAACAAAAGTTTCAAACCCCAGAAGAAAAGGGCCAAATCCTCTAGAGTCTATCCTCAAAGCTGACGACTAGGGCGCAAGGCGCCTTGGTCAGTGTGCATTAGTACCACGCAGTTTTAGACGCGGAAGAAATGGCACGAAAACTTATAAATTGACCAGTGTTGCGCATGTGGAAGAGCCGAGTTTTATAAGACAAGTGAAAAACCCTTTGCCGGCGTTTCCATCTACCTACCGACGTCTTTAAGAATATCTGCGTTAGTTTAACATACCTAATTTATTAAAGTGTAAGTAACTGCTAACTAGTCTTATAAGGTAGGACTTTGGTTTTAAAGAGATAATTCTAAACGTTTCAGTATTGAAGTTAGAGTTAAATAATCAAAAATAACTTATGACCGGCATCGACTTGTAGATTCTCTTATGATATTTTTGTATAAATCATGTGCTGGTGCAATCATGCTTTATTAGCTAGGTAAGGTAAAAACACCTATTATGGACAATGCTCCAGTGATGAACATTATATTTTCTTTATTGAAAACGTGGCAATTACCATAGCGTAATAATTACTAATAGTGAGCGAACTTCTTTGTCCCGCGCGCTAAATGCCGACAATCGGCTAGCAAGAGAAAATGTGTCAAGGATGTCACAAAAAAATATACGCAGGTACGTTCCTACATATTGAAATTGTATCTATGTATGTATGTTCAAATTAATATATGTATATGTATGTACCTAAATTAATTACTGCCTAATAAATCTAGTCAGTTTTAATCTAATGAAACATTACCTTCGCGATTTAATATATCTTCTTCGCGAAAAGCCGAAGTGAGTGAATAAAACGCAGGTTAAACCTCCAGTTTATTTTATTTTTTATAAACATAATTTACAAACAGCATCACAGTTAACTGACTACTAGTGAGCCTTTAAGTGACAAGATTCACAAGTTAACTGTGTTGCTGATAGTATTTACTCGACAATGAAGTTATGTAATGTATCTACTCGTACATAAATAATATTTAGCCCAAATTTTACGTTATGAATTTACTTAATAACTGATAAATTATCTGATTTGAAATCAAAGAAATTGATGAAATCTCAAATTTCCATCATTACTGCTGTTTTTATTATTCGTAGCTGATGCGGCGGCAGCTTCGCTGGTGGTGGATTATATTTATTATTTAGTAGTATTATTAGTAATTATTACTCTATCGCAATACCGAATATTTCATTCTAATAGTGGTCATCCCGAATAATTTCAATCTAATCTAATAATTTTATTGGATTGTTCTTAACTAGAGCACTGTCCATAATAGGTGCTTTTACCTTACCTCAATTATTTTGTTTAATGTTTAAATTAAGTGATTAGCCACTATCAATCGAAACTAACCACTTCTATTTAATGTTTTGTTTCCATAACATGAGAGGTCATGATGGCATTGTTACATCTGGCGCATATGTCGTTTAAGTAATTGTTTAGGGCCACTTGACTAGCAGCAAAAAGTTAAATCTAGATTTAGGCTTAAGCTCAGTTTATCATGTCAAAATGTATGGAAATGTCAGTCTTAAATCCAGATTTAAAACTTAAACTTGGTTTAACTTTTTCCTACAAGTGGCCCTTAGTACTAAAAAGAGAAATCTGGTTTTAGCGATGTGTAAGGTCCACTTGAACTAAACATATAAGTCTTGATTTAGATCATGGAACTATTTATTAAGTACTTAGTACATCTGAAATGCGCACTGCTGTAAAAAAACCGGGCAATAGCATGTCAGGCCATGCTTAGTGTAGGGTTCCGTCATCATTACCTACTACAAATTCAAAAAACAATATCCAAAAACCGTTAATATGAGCTACGAAGTTGTCTTAGTTGATTTTCGGTAGGTGTAAACATTTTAGTCGCCTGTAACTCAAAAACCAATAGTCTATAAAATAAATAAATAAATATTATTTATACATGTTACATATGTGTAATGATTTTTAAGAGCTATCCAATGATACCTCATTCGATGTTATAAGGTACAAAAATGTTTACCTTTAAAATATAGTACCCTAAAACATAGTACCATGTTGGAAAAATTTACCTTTAATTCTTGGGTCAGCTGAGTTTTATATTGTGGCCCTTTTAAGGTTTAAAACTTGGCTTCTCTTGCGAGTCGATTGTTGAGGATTGTGTCTAACCGATTCAATAAAACGACGAATAGTAGTAGTCCTTGGCATCCGTATTGACTTTGGACGCCCGTCATTAATAATCCTCACTGTGGACCCAGTTCCTCAAACATTGTAAAGGTGTCGGTTGGTAACCGACTGCACGCAGCAGCAGCAGACGACACGTGTCACCGCGGCACTACTGGTTTCTATGTATTTCTATGAAATTCCCTCCGTAGCTAGCGACACGTAGCTAGCGACGCGTCGAAGAGCGGCAGATGACACTGACGCCCGACCGCAGATCAGTAGTGCCGCTGACGCCGGAGCAACGACACGTCTTTGGCTTGATTTCTTTTCGGATTAAACTTAATATAACACAAGATACAATACCCTCTGAATTCTTTCATATCGCTTTTCAAATGTTTATTGATCAGTACTGAATATAAGTTCATTCACTTGCTCTGCATTTCAGCATAGGACGTGTGGCTTTTCGTCTTCTTCTGTATAATAAAAACAAGTCATCATCATCTTCTTCCTCTTCTAATAAAAGATATAAAAAATTGCGATCACTATTCTCGAACACGTCAGACATCTTGTTTCACGGAACACTCGGAACCAACTGAATGCCGTCTGCAGTCGGGTTCGAATTCATGACTGCACGCAGCAGCAGCAGACGACGTGTCGCGGCGACACGTGCCGTCTGCTGCTGCTGCGTGCCGTCGGCTATCAACCGACACCTTAATCCATTTGCGAATAGAATTTGCGCTTGGTGCTTTAGTTAGTAATTTTCTCCGGAGTGAGTACGGTACATACGCCTCGCAATAGTCACCGAATTATTGTTCACGTAATATGCGCGAACACAAAACGCTCGTTGCGCTCCCATGAACGGCTCCATCGCGACTAAAAATTGCATGAACTGGCGCGTTTGCACCCGCGGACGCCCGCGCTTTTTTGAATTATAGACGAAACAAACCGCCAACACAGTTAAGGCCCACCGTGTATTATAAACCGAAACTGAGCTAGTTGATTTGTCCTTTTGTCGGTATAGCGAGGTGTCAAAGTTTTTATACAAAAGCGCCACATGTCAGTCCGACTTCAGGACCGGGACTCGGAGCGTATTCTGCTGCAACGGGGAGTCAGACAAGGAGATGTAATCTCTCCGAAGCTGTACATCGCTGCGCTGGAAAATGTGTTCAAACTTTCTGGACTGGGGAGGACGTGGTAGCAATATAAACGGCGAGTAACTCTCGTGATTGTCGATTGTTTGTACCTGGGACGTACTGTCCAGTTAGGTAGGTCCAACTTCGAAAAAGAGTCAATCGTCGAATCCTACTTGGTTGGGTGGCATTCAGGAGGTTACGCGATATCTTGTCGTCCAATATACCGTAATGTCTCAAGTCGAAAGTCTTTCGACCGGTGTGTATTCCCAGTGATGAATTATGGTACTGACAATGAGACATGGGCGCTGGCGATGGGCTTTATAAGAAAGCTCAAGGTCACCAAAGGACAAATGGAGAGGGCTATGATCGGAATGCTGCGTGATCGAATTAGAAATCTGGAGATCCGCACGAGAACCTAAGTCAACGACATAGCCCTAAGAATTGCTACACTTACGTGGCAGCGGGCTGGGCACATCGCTCGCAGAACAGATGGCCGATGGGGCCGAAGAGTTCTCAAGTGGCGTATTTTTCGGAATTTTTTATATATATATATATATTATTTGTTTAATATTTTAGATTGTTTTGTCGGCGTAATTTAAATATACAACACGACGTACGACGGATAAAATCGCTATAAAACTTGAAAATCGCACTAGTCGCTTAGTAATAAAAGGCAATAAAAGTCAGGACGAGACTTTTGTTTTAAACCTTAAGTGCAAAGTCTTACGTTAGAGTATGGAATAGATGTATTCATTTCCCTAGCACCTGCCAAATTTTATTTCGTGCTTGCATGTTAGGGAGCCAGGCAGAAATGCCGTGATGCTGATTTTCACTGAAAATGTTTCAGGGCAACCAGACGGGGATAAAGCGCCGCTAGTCCTTTCATTATGTATATGAGCGTGTAATTTATACCTAACGTGTGTAGAAGACGTGAATTATGCATAAATATAACTTCCTTTTTTGAAGTCGATTAAAGAGAGAGGATAAAATATAATGTGATAGCGCGACACAATGCAGCTGTTATGTATTGGATATTTGTAGGCCAGTCAGATCAGATCAGAGAATGGAGAAAAGAAGATCAGAGACTTTGAGTTTCTGAGTGGCGGTGGAAGATTGTTCCAAACACTTCGTGGCAACATACCAAAAGCTGTCACGAATTGCAGCTGTTTTGTGTCGCGGGCAAATCAAACGCGGCTCACCCCGCATTCTCGAATTTCGAAATATGAGCTTTTCGAAGTATTTAATAGTTCCATGATTTAGGGCCACTTGCAGGAAAAAGAGAACTCTAGATTTATGGAAAGTCAAAATGTATGGAAATGTCAGTCTTAAATCTAGTGGCCCATGAACTAGATTTGACATTTTCGTGCAAGTGACTCGAGACCTACCTAATCTTCGCAATGTTCAAAGTCCTACCTAGTCTTCATGAATATCGTGATAAATTTAAGTCATTTATGTCAATCACTTGCAGCATACAAAAGGTCTGTCAACGGGAAACATGGGTCTACCAACAATCTCAATGAACTTTTAAGTACAGCAACACAGAACCATTGAGGTATATTTGACAAGGTTGTGTCCGGGGCTTGACGTCGAAATCTTTGATTATTTATTGGGCCTACATCCTACCGTATCTAGGCGGGTTTAATGTTACTGTATTATACTAGTCTGAAACCACTGTTTGTTTAAGAGAAACCGGTTGAAGCGCGTTTTGCTAATACCTGTATAACTTAAGAGATATTGATGGTAGACACTATTTCCTCAACTGACCTGTGTATTTTGTACTATGTGCTATGGGTTGTAGCTATTTACTAGATAGTGTAGAATCTCCGCAGCAATAACACTATACATTATTGTAATGAATTAAACATACCATTGACTGTACCTACCATGTTCCTAGCTTGCAACAATAGTCCAAGTTTCCTCACACGAAGATCAGGTTTAGACTGATTTTTTTTAAATATTTATATTCCGGTCTTTACACAAACGCGTATATCGGCCCAACCTCCACAACACTAATATTTATCAACAAAAACAAACACATTTAGAAATTGTACAAAAAAAAAACTACACTAGGTTCTGTTCACGTCAGCCAATCTGTACCTACACCGCTAATGCCCAATCTGATGTGGGGTCGGACAGGATCCCCGTGAACAACCCGGTATCATATGGGTTCAGATTAGCTGCCGCAAACGCGGTTTTTTCCTATACATTTTTCATGTATCGTGTACGGTTTTCTTTGAAACTGGAGTTGATAAATTTTATACGAATATAATTAATTCTCTCTCATCTCAATTGAGAAAAAGACTCCTTCAAATTTGCCATAGTTCTTACCTCACCTACGAATAGCAATTAAATTATGCATTTAATATGAAAAAACCCAGCATAACATAAGTATCATTCGGCAAAAATTAAAGAACGATCAATATTCGGAATATAAAGTTTTGAGTATCTTAATTTTTATACCGTGGAGTCGTGTAAAATGATTAATGATAATGAGTTTAAGTTGAAAATCATGTCAGTCGCTGGTTTCACTACGCCTTCATACTAGCTCCAGTCAATCTTTGCATGCCGAGAGTTGAGAGTGCCTGAATAGACGTTGTCAAATAAGATATCCTAACGTTTCAATCGCGTTTCAAACTAGGTAGTTGCGACGTGTGTGGTTTCATATGGCATAAACTCAAGTAACTAGAAGTTGCAGTTTCTTGCAGTTGCATTTCACCGTCTGTTCTGAGACTGAGATAAATTAGGCTCATTCAATTATGGCTCCACTTCCTTCAAAGAACGACTGGATCCAGTACCTAATTAAGTATCCACAGAAAAATAGTACCTACCTATTCGTCCTATAGCAAACGTGATCCTTGAATTTTGTCTCGTGCCTTATTTATAGGTACCTACATTGTTATACAGCCTTTATAAGTTTAAATAACAATCTTATTGTAAATTAATACGTCTTAATTTTAATTACTATAATTTTTGAATTTAGGTATTTACATGAAAAATAAATCAATTTTATTGTCTTTTCAAATATTTCAATTTATAAGTAATAGGTATATATTTAAGAAGTCAATTTACGAACTATGTGATATTTTTTCCGTACATAATATTGTAATTATTCCTGAATAAAGTTAATAATTAAACCGCTCATCATTTAAATTAGCATCGGATCAAATGAACCCAATTCTAATTCCGCGCATAGGTTGTTATGGAGCTTTTATCCAAGTTTTCGGCAAACGCCGACGACGAGACAAGGTCTAGTGAAGTTAAAGTTATTTGTCGCACACTTGTCAACCCAGCACCGGATCAGCACCGCCTTGCCTCATCAGGCCTTAAACCCCTTCTAGACGGTCGGGACAACCGCCCAACCACCGTGACCTTGGTTGAGTCAACCGAATTTGCAGTTTGTTCTACACGGTCGTGTGGTTGGAAGCAATTTCAGTTCAACTGCGAACGGCTAGCAGTGAACACGTCACTGCTAGCCGTTCGCTATGTCACTTTCAAAATACCAAAAAGTCGGAGTAGCCATGTAATAGCCCTTCTATCTGCTAGTGAGGAAAAAAACGAGTTGGACTCACGCACAGAGGGTTCCACATTTAAGTCCGTACTTCAAAAATATAGCTTTTTGTGTACTTTACTGTAAGAGTATGTAATAAGGTCAATTTTAACTTGCCTAAAGTTTAGTATAGATTTTTAAAGTTTATTGTAAATTTCTCGAAAACTATAAATTTTGAACACTTCGTTTTATTTTTCCCGTAAAATATAAGTAATTATCTATAAGCAATGAATTTGTCAGCTTTTTCGGTTCATACATTTCGGAGATAAGGGAGGAACAGTAATTTTTTGACGTTTTTTGGTTATAAATCAAAAAGTACGTCACGGAAAATTATAAAAAAAATTGTTTTGAAATGTGCAGATTGCGCCCTTTTATATGATACCCCACTAGCTATAATCAAAGCACTTTCTCTGGACCCCTTTTCAATTATTTATAAAATTAATTTCATAAATTTCATATTTTTTACTAAAAACTGATTCAGGAAAGCAAGTTATACAACTATGCCATATTTCAAGTTGATAGCGTGTGTAGTTGTTGAGAAAAACTGCTGTGACATACAGACAGACAGACAACGAAGTCTCACCTAAGGGTTCCTTTTTTACCATTTTGGTACGGAACCCTAAAAAGAAAATGGCTGAAACACTGAAGTCATTTAAACGTTTTATCTATACAGAAGATTTTCATAATTATCTTAGAATGGACCAAGAGACTATAAATTATTAGAAATGATCAGACCATTAATAGAAAAAAAAATATACTGTTATCTCTGAGAAGACCTTTATATAATTCTGAGAACTCCGTCAAAACTTCGCGCTCGTTCTCCATGACGCATACGTCCTCTCGCTTGGATCGTCTAAAACTGACTGACCATCCTAATATTCAATGTACTCTATGTGACTGACTACGCGCGGTTAGGTGACAAGCTTCCAAACGATTGGGCGGCCGACTCAACGCCCTCTATTTGACTTTGGTTGCAAGCGCAGCACTTCCAACCAAGGCCGTTGGGACGCTGGTTGTCCAACAGACGTCTACACGATCAATTTTTTGTTCAACCCGATCAAGGACACTCTTGACCTTGATTGAGTTGTGTGGGTGTACCGACCGTCTAGAAGGGGTTTTAAACCCCGTCAAGACGGTTCAAGATGGTTTTTTGGGTTCTTGGTGGTACCGGGTATCACGTGATAGTACTGTCGTAACTTAGTAATATGATACATTTTTTTGCAAATTTTCGGTTTCGGACCCCATAACTTCCAAGAGCTTCCTAGTTGACGCGTAAGAAATGGATATTGGGCTTCTATAGGTATAGGTCTACGGCACTATACATGTCTCCAAGGCTAGTCATATGATACACATTTTTAGGCCTGGGACGGCGGTCTATCAGTTAACGCTCGCCTCGCACGCTGGGTCGCCTGCTTACTTTGCAGTTTATTTCGTCATAAGCAATTATACCAATTCAATTCAGGTACACACTTGTAAATATCGTAAGATATATTTTAATTACTATTCATCACGTGTAGGAGACAGTCCTGTTACGTCACAGGTGTCCCCTCCCGCACCGCTCCACTACCGCAGGAATCTACTCAGTTAAACGATCGACCTGTAGTTTCAAAATCAATTCTTGTTTCTACTAACTAATTGCTCAAAAACGAATAATATAAAAAACTAGACATCTTCAGGTTAGGCATTAGACCCAAAAGCCTAACTACCGCACTCAGAGACGTCAATTAATTTTTAAGTTTGATTAAAGTTGCTGCGTCTTATTCTATTGCTGTAGCAAAGAAAATGACAGTAGCAACTTTAATCAAATTTAAAAATTAATTCGACAAGTTGAACGACAAATCGAACTGAAATCGAACGGATATGGTACAGTTGTAATAAAAAGTGAATTGCTTTTGTTTTTTTTTTATAGTATAGATAAAGTAATGTCCGCAAAATAAGAGGCATGTATTTTATTTGCAATATGAGTATAATATATTATAAACCAATTGCTTAGCTTGTTTATCAATAATTTTCCCAAGCGATAGCGACCTAGGTCGAGATTTATTTGGCATTATGTATATGTATTTCAAATCAGAAAAATGATGAACAATTAATTAATTAATGTCATTCATGGCACAAGTTTCAATTGATATTAATTCTCAGATATCAAAGTTCAAAAAGAGGCCCGGTCAACTAGCATTTCTTTAGCCAGTAATAATACCAATAATGCAATCAACCTTATCAATGAATTGTAGCAGGATAAATCTCATAATCTCACCTGGTCCAAATAACACATTTGTACTTATCTGTACTCCTCCCCCCGCAAACCGTCTTCGTCCCAGATACTACATTTACACACTTAATAAAAAAAGAAAAATTTAACTGGAAGGATGTCAAAAGTAGATCTATGTAATTACAAGGACTCGCAGCAAACGCCTGGCGACCACAGGTGGTAGAAGGTGCATATTCCGAATATAATGCCGATTTTTTTATGGGTTGCGAATGTAAAGAAAACCAAATGAATACGATTGTGATGTTTTTCAATAGTTTCAAAATAACCTCCGAAGTACAAAGACAGTTAAACAATGGAAAACCACTTTCCGGGTGCCGCACCCCGCTGCAAGTTTGACATTGTATGTAGACATTTTTTTTTATCATTTCCTCAATTTGCACCGCGTTCTATAATTTTTCCCAGAGCCGTAATGGCCAAAACTAATTTTTAATTATTTTTTTTGTACATGTTCCGTGGGTTGGGTTAAATTAAATAACACGTGCTAGTGTAGATTGAGATGTATTAAAACGTTTATGTTACTTATATCGACGTAATAAACCATACTTATCATGAGATCATCGACAAATTATATCATTGCCGACGTATGCTAACATGGTGATGTCATCAAGTACTTTTCGATTGATGGTCAATTTCGGTAAGTCATATTTGAAGGCAAAATCGAATGGGAAAACACAAGCATCCCTAATTATCTGGCCACCACTGCATGTATGATATAAACGACATATTCCATCAGTTGGTAAGGCCGCGGAGCGTTCGAATAACCACGCTTCTATGCTATCAAAAAAATTACGTGTAACATTACAAATAGCATTTACTTTCGAGGTGTCATGTTAGACCCTAAGCACGACTACCTATTTTCATTGAAGGTAGATGCTGTACTATTATTATATTACACGTATTTTTTGGTAACATAGAAGCGAACGGACGGTTCGAACGCTCCGCGGCCTTACCCCGATAAGTTTTACATAATTCATAGGTTATAAAAAACTCATTTAGTACCAACCCCGAAAATGCCACAAATTTCTTGATAGTTACTGATGTTTGAATCATCTAATGACATATTCAATTTAGGTTATCATATTCTGAATTAAATATTAATAACGACTCTAATTAACTGATCCGCGCGGCTCAGCGATCCGCAGCACTTGGTGACCGGAGCGGTACGTCGAGGTCGCGGCGCCGGTTCCCGGACCTAAAACGGTTCTTTTGTATTGTTCGATAGTTTCGCTGAGAACCTTCTGGAATATGCTCTCGAAGGCTTGGTTCTTGACGATAGCCTCATCAGCATATAGCGCTGTCCACTCGGGCTCGCAGCGGCGCCACTCCGCGAACAAGATGTCGTCGATGTGGTCGGATCGCCGCCCTCCCACTAATAAACCAAACACTTCAATTAAACACTCAAATAATTTAAAAACATTAGTATAATTATACAAAAAACCGGCAAAGTGCGAGTCGAACTCGCACCATTCGTACCATCCCATGTACAAGCCAAGAGATACAGCGAATGTTAAGGCCGAGCAAAAACGCCGAAAAAATCACGTTTCTTGTCACGGTTACGGGCCGGCAATTTTTAATTAAATTAAAATTTTATCATAGTTATAGTTTATATTTACAATTACACTCAACAAAAAAAATTACAGTAAATATTTGGATTTCTATTTTACTTTCCACGCAAAATTACTACTGCAAAAATAACGGATAAATAAGCAAATCATACCTGAGGTAACGATTGGAGGTACACCAGAAAGCACGTCATTTATATCAGATATCGCTTCCTGTGCAATCTTTTTCGAGGTGAGTTCTTGTTTGTGCGGTAACAAATTACAGGCATCCCAAGGTTCGTCGCTTAGATCAAACCTTTGCCTGCTCAAAGATTCTTGTAAGATATCTTCTACAAACACGTCAATGGGAACGGAATGATCTATGACTAAGTCTTCTTCCTCCGTGACGCTCCTTTGTATTTTTTGTTCGAGAGATTCGTCCAAGAGGAACCTGCGAGGCAGCTTCTGTATCTGGTTGATAGGCGGAGTGTAGGGGGGCGGCGGCTTGTCGGGTATCTCTCGGACGACTAGTAACTGGCATTGTTGCTGTTCTAACGCTTTGATCTGAAATTATATATAAAAAATAGCTTAGTTAAATTCGAAGTGTGTCTAAAAATTACTTCGCGAATTTTTGCAGACTTTCGGTTAAGGAAATCAATCTCCACCAGACCTGAATCCATTGGACTTTTCGATATGGAGATATATGCTTAGCAAGATTGGGAGCACACGGGGTATGAACTTAAATTCATTCAAGCATCGGTTGATCAAGATATGAGATGACATACCCGGTAAGGTAGTGCGTGCCGCGTGCAATTCATTCATTCATTCAAGCGTAAAGTTATACAAGCTAAAGGAGGATTTGAGCTAATGAATTAATTTTGTAAATACAGAGTATGCTTATAATAAAAATATGTTCAATATTGAAATTTGAAGTTTTCTTTTTATTTTATGGCTATTTTAAACTAGGACACTTAGGGCCGTATTAATAAACTCATCTCAACTGTAATCCCGGTCTCAAGATACGTCAAAGTAAACGTCAATCCATAGAAAACTGTAATTTTTGACGCATCTTGTGACGGGGATCACAGTTGAGATGAGTTTATTAATACGGCCCTTAATCTGTCCAACCCTGTAGTGTATATACGATTCAATAATGCTGTAAACAAACGGATAATAAAATGACATGAATTGACCTCTCTTTCGATGGCGAGCTGCTGGCGGCGCAGTTCCTCGGCCTCGCCGGGGTCGGGCGCCGGCGGTGGCGACACGCTAGGGCGCGGCGCGGCGCCGCAACTGGCGTTACTCTCTGCAAAGTTACGTTACAGACTCGATACGTGGACGATTGAGAGTAAAATTTTAAGGACGCGTCACGTCTAGGAACATTTCGTTACATGAGCAATATGAGCAGGAGACAAGAAAGATATGACGTAGAGCTATATTATTAGCTATATATTCCGACGCCAAGGAAGTGTTTAAGAAGTTTCACTTCTATCACGCGTACGGTGCTGCACGCGCATTTTTTTAGGGTTCTTTGTACAATCGAGGACAGAAAGATGTTTACACTTTTTCACCTTGTTCCATTGTAATAAGGTCCAAAAGTGTATACATATTTCTGTCCTCGATTGTACCTCAAAATGAAAAAAGGAATCCTTATGGATCACTTTGTGGTCTATCCATCTGTCTGTCTGTCTGTCAGTCTTCCGTCCCAGTGGCGGTACTGCTGCTATACAAGCCTAAAAGCCCAAAAGCCGGGCTTGTCATACAAAAATAATTATCGATCAAAAATCAAATGTAATCAGAGCACGAACTATTTACATTTTTCAAATTACATGCAACAGCGTGGTACAATATTCGACCGCGCACCGCCGTGGCGCTGCAGGCAGCACAACCGCTGCGACCACTCACCGAACTCACTTGAGACACGGCTAGTCATCTCGCTCGCACGCGTTGGTTGCAAGCGGGCTTCTATGCCAGCCGGTATATCTTTCCTACTCATCAAAACTGCCTAATAATGAGATATAATTCTTCGTAGGTATCCCTTCGAGTGGCAACGATCCGGCTCCTGGACCTAACGCGAAGTGGCAGCGGTCCGGGTGCCGGACCTGTCAAAAATACCCGTCAAGTGGCAAGAGTCCGGCTCCCGGACTTTGCGCGGTGTCCTATTACGCGCTTAAATAAACTGATAAAACTTATCCTTGATTGCTCAAACTTGCAAGATGCTTTCGTGAATAGACAAGGATAGCATTCAATTACTGTCGAGACGCCAAACAAATTTTTAAGCCCTGCATGCGTATTAAGTTGTACAAATGCAAAATCCGTGTTGAGCCGTGTTGACGGCCGACTTCACTTCATTGCTATTTATTTGCAATTACTTTTACTTACTTCTTGTCAACAAGTTGTTGAATTGTTTTGTTTGAGCGGACAGTGCGATCACTAAGTATTTTGTGTGCTGTGTTGTGGTTCAATGAGGGCTATCGCGTATGAATTCACCGCTAGAGGCGCGAGTGTTGCGTGAGGTCTCCGAAATGTCAAATTTCAGTGTTTGTGGGTGGGTGGGCTACGCGGATTTCTTTGTAATTAGAATAATCTTGTGAATATTTTTCAATACCTGAGATTATTAAAGATTATATAATATTTAAATGTAAACTGTTTTTACGCCTGTAATAACAATCTTTGAAAGCTATACTTTAGGGACTTTACTCTACAGTGGTGCCAACTGGTGAGCACTAAAACGATAGCCCTCATTGGATTGACAATGGAGGAAGTAGTCCCTTGTGATTGTGATTATTTAAAGTGTGTACAAATTTTTCTTAGCGAGGGAAAGGTAAACTCTTTAAAGTTTGCTCAGAAAAAACTACTAATTTCTTCGCCAAAACCTACGCCTGATTTGTGTATTTCTCAGAGTAGGTAATCGCATAAAAGACAGTTTAATAGATCAGTGTACAAGACTCATTGGATTCAGGTATGCAAGTGCTTCAAATTATATCTAGTAGTAGCATGCCTTCAGTATGCTTTGGTGAGCTCGTCCGCGCTAGCAAGTACATATGCAACTGAAGAGTGAAGTGAAGGTTGATCAGTAATGTGGCAACAAGATGGATTTATCCACCGTAAAAACTTGAAAAGCATATCTCTCGGCTTGCGCTATTTTGAAACCCTAGGCACGCCACTGTTCCGTCCGTCCGTCCGTCAGTCTGTCCGTCCGTCCATCCGTCTGTCTGTCTGTCTCGCCGATATGAATATTAAAATAAATCAATAAAGGTAAACGTGTGTATTGAATAAACTCCCGTTACATAACAACCTACTTGTCTACCTACCTACTACTACGCTAGTGCTATTACCTGCTGCTACTGATTTTCCTATCATTGGGTCATTATACTATTTTGGGGCCCATAAAACGTCTCTTACTGCGAACGTCTATTTAAAGTCATAATTTTCAACAAAACTGGATAATCTTAGAAATGCACACAATTTTCAAATTCTGATCGACATTCCTAAATAACGTTGTACTGTACCTATACTAAATTGGGTGGGACTGAGTAAAAAAAAGACTATCACAGTAACGCAGTGGTCATTTGCAAGGGGACGTGGGGACTAGTAACCTGGCAGTAGTAATTTTTGCGGCAAATTCACGTTTTATATACAAAAAGAACAAAAATAGTAGGCAAATTTATAATAAAAAATTAAACCTTGTTGAGAATTAACGTGGGACTGCTGTAAAATTATCTCGAGGTATCTGCAATTTTTTTAAATGGATCTAAAATTTTCAAGTCTATTTAAGGCATTGAAAAGAGAATGGCCCGTCTATCTATTGATAGTATTGTGTATATTATAACCAACCCGTTTGCCATGGTTTACGCAAATAAATAATGTTATCGTTATCTAGGCTACCAACTAAGCTAAGGCTAAAACAAGGCTAAGTAACAATCACTAGATAGAGAAGCAAAGAGAACGACCGGCCGCCGCTGTTGCACGCACCTATAAACGCAACAGTATTATTTTTTTATACTGATTACATCGTTTCTAGACACTTTAGTTGCAACAAAACAAACATAGGTAGGTACGAGTGACCCGGCGAGCGAGCGTGCGATGCAAGCCGAGAGCGGCAACCTGGGCCCTTAGCCAAGATGCATTACGCTAAACTAGTGTTTCTATTCGTTTCGTTTTTAAACCAATCGCGTCACTGGTAGATCACGTGACTCTTCGTAGGACGTGATCTTCCAGTGACGCGATTGGTTTAAAAACGAAACGAATAGAAACGCTAGTTAGCGTAATGCATCTTGGCTAAATGCCCAGAGCCCATAGCCAAGATGCCCATCGATAACTAGCGTTTCTATTCGTTTCGTTTTTAAGCGTTAGTGTTGGGCATCTTGACTAAGGACTCTGCTGACATTCGCCTCTGGGTGGGGCCGCCGGGCCGAGCCTACCTAACTGTGGAGTGAGACCACCCCTGCATCAGGCCCCGACTGCATTCAACTCGCGCGCCTACCGTATAGATGTAGTGTGTGTACACGGCACTAGACCACAATACTTGGTAATCTGTGGTCAGTCCGTGGACTGCACACCATAGCCTCAATACCAATGCAAACTGTTTTATTCAATCTAAGGACACTTATTTCACGCGATTGACTAGATGATGATTTTGACTGTACTAAATATATTTTATACAGATGGCACTAAGCGTTAATAAAGAATGTCCCAAGTGTTACCTGGAAGAGGAGCGACTGAGTCAGGTCCGTCGGCGGCCACCGGCTCGGGCGAGGATGCCGCGCCTGGTGGCACCGGCAGCGGTCCCGCCTGGTCCGCTGATGTACACGACTCCCCCGTTTTCTCCGGTTGAATGTCAACTAATTTATCTTTAGTGTCGCAAGAACAATGTTGCAAGCATAAGAGCGGATCAGACTGGTTTGACACAGTCTCTGGGCTGATACTCATAGTGTTTGGTCCATTCTGTTCAGATTGTTCTAATTTATCAGTAACTATATCGCGAACTTCTTTGATTTCATACACTGAGCTTATTTTTTGGCATTCTGTATCGGTAGAATCCACGGGAGACTTACCTCCATCGCCGAGCCCCTTGTAGTACTGATCAAACTCTTCTACTAGGCTGTGGGCCGTCGACGGCGATGAAGACCTTTCCGATTCTCGATTCTTAATATTGTCCATGAAATGTTCGACAACATCACTATCACATTGATCCTTGTGATGAGTAATATTAGATGAATTGACAATGTTGTTTAAAGCATTTTCGTTAACTTCGTATTGCTTCCCTCGGCTAAAGATTTGTGGTAAAAACAGGCTCTGGAACAAAATGTTTAAATAGCTACCATCGACTGATACAAAGTTTCCATCTGTCGTGTCTGTCGCTTGATCGACTATTCCAGCCCTTTCAATGATGCTGTCGCCTGTTTGGATGCTCTTCTCAGCAGATGAAATTGACGACGGAAGCTCTTGAAAAATTGGCTCTGATTTGTGCTTTGGTGATGTGCTCTCATCACACCCACTGCTTGACAATTCAAAACATTTAAGAGGTGCTACATTACGATCGGCAGATGAGTTTCGCTTTATTTTTTTCTTTCCTAAAAGTATCTGGTCGAGTTCAACGTTGTTGTTCAGTTTTAGTTCAATGTTATTCCTGGTTTTCATGAGAGCTGCTTTACGCTTTTCTGACAGTGTCAGTAACGCTTTGCGCATCCGATGCATTTCTCCGCACTCATGCTGCAGTTTCAGCAACGCACCTCGTTGTTTTTTCTTTAACGTTGACACGTCTGTATTATCCTGTTTCTTTTTGTTTTCTAACCAGATTATCTGGCTCTTAGTGAAATCTTTAAGAGCATCTTCTCGCATTTTTAACACAAAAAGAAGATTCTTGGCGCGCCTTTGTTCATCGCGGATTAGTAAATTAAGCTGGAATTAGCAAATTGATTCCCATTAGACAATAATTACATTATTAAATTATATTGTAATTTTATTAACACTATCGTTTCGTAATATGTACACATGATAAAAGTTATGACTCAACTAACAGAAGGGGAATTGATGTGTAGACATTACCGACAAAATATTTACTGGTATTACGAATAGCACTCACCAAACAAAGACTTTTCGAGGCCATTGTTTCGATATCGTCAACATGCGCTAAGGTATTAGCGCCATTTTCAAGCTTGGACAAGAAAGAATTGTAATCGGAATTCTTCAAATCGACTTCTGTTGTGCTTACCCAGTTTTCACACTTGTCATGAGTGAAACATTTTTCGGAAAAAGAGCAGTTTTCTAAATACTGTAATGATTCGAAGAACGAATCAATGAAATTTAGCTCCCTCTGGAATTGCTCACACATGTAGTCATTGGGCGTTAAACTACTATTCACTTTAATAGCACTGATTAAATCCGATGGTTTCACTAATGCACTTTTGTTAAGGACATTGGTAGGCTTAAGATCTCGGAGTACGTTCAGATTACAATTGCGACCATTGAGCTTTTCTTTTTCCCTTGTTGAATTATTTTCTTCAGAACTCTTAGAGGTCACACGATTATTTAATTCCTTTTTAAAGACTGATAACACGTTTACTGGATAAGCTAGTGGACTAGGTGAATGACAGTCGTCACTGCTACCGACGACATGGAAATTTATTTTCTGCTTGGTCGTATATGTAAGTGTTGCCTGACCAATTATATAAGACTTGTTACTATAATTCTTAAAGTTGCCTTTATCCTGTCTTTCAGGGTTTGTTTTAAATGAGGATTCTCGGAAACTCGGCGACGAGTTACTACTAAAGTTAATTATATCTTCTTTGGAAAAAATATTTTTAACATTCGTTAACGAAATACTAGGTATATCAAGCTTGTCATAGATATCTGTAGTAACTTCTGTTTGTATAGATCTATCGTGGATGCAGCGTGTTTCAGTAGCTTGAGTTACCAGTGCAGGTGGAGGATCGGTTTCCACTTTTGCATCTTTCGGATTTATAAGTGTGTCTGTATCAGTACTACCATCCACCTTAGTAATAATATAGTCATTTGAATCAATTGTTTTATAAGTTTCGATTGAAATTTCTGAACCAGACACGTTGTTTACTGAGTTTGCTTTCTTTGATCCAATTATTGTTTCATCCTTAGCACTTAAATCAAGTGGCACATGTATTACAGGAACGGGCCTGTATTTTGATGTAATTTCTTTGAATAGATCAACTTTAATTTTACTGTGAGTTGGCGATGGAGCAAAACGAATTGTTTCCTCTGGTTGCTTAGGAGCTTGAGATGGTGGTTGTGCAAATCGAACTCTTTCCTCGACTTGCTTATGACGACTTAAGTGCCTCGGTGACACTTTCTTGCAGCTCAGAGATGCTTCCTTATCACTTTTACTTGAATTTTCTAAATGTTTGCTTAAATTTAATTTAGGTGCGGTGGGTGTTGATTTAAATTTTCTTACTTGTTCTAAAAAAAGAAAGTAATAGGTAGGGCTTGGATTATGGTAGCATACCGTGGTTCTAAAATTCATCGAGTTGTTATTTATTAAAATATGTTTTCTATGTCAAAATATTTATTATTATTTTATAAAGATAAGTTAAATTATATTTTAGTATTGTTTTTATATAGGGTGTCCTGTATTTAGACTTTGTATCTTGTTTCAGTTTTTTTTAATGCATTTTAACTTCATGATTTTAGGTACTTAATTTATTTAATAATTACTATTGCTAATTTGTTGCGCTATAAGATGTGTATCACAAATTATAAAAATCTACATATAGCAGTTTTCTTGTAAATCAATGTTAAAGTTGCAATCTGCAACTTGACTACAAACTTGATCAGCTTTGAAGCACTATTGTGCAAAAAAAATTATGCTGACCATTGAAAACTTTTACATTTAATGCAGAGTTAAATACAGAAGAGTTGACCTATTTGATGTAAAAAAAAACATGGCTATTCGTATTTCAATGGCGAAGGGGTCGTTTTGTAAAAAATACTAAGTGATCTTGTTTGCGATTATTTGGAAAACCGTAAGACTTTTACTAAACCCGTGTTAGGGTATTTCGATAGAGCAAAGGTTAATTGTGGACCTCTTAATACAGGACACCTCTGAGTATGACGTATGTTACGTATCACGATTTATAGTTATATCATTAATTCATTATATAAGGAGTTAAAATTAATTTAAAATAATAATAACAATATTTTTAATATACAGCTCTTTATTTTTGTAATATAATATAATATAGTGCTATGTATTGACTTTGACTTTGAAAAATATAAAAAAATAGATTCCATGGATTTTAGAATCACGGCATGCTACCAAAATCCCTAAGCTCTAGTAATCTCAAAAACACACAGAAAAATAAACAAATGTTAAGTCATCATCATACCTCTTTCTTTGGTACTTCGATTTCTAAGATTGTTCTCTCGTAACATGTAATAGTTTACATTTGTTTTATTGGCATGTAAATTCGATTTGTTGAGACTGGTATCTCTCCTGTCAGTCGTATTGTTTGTTTTGGCACTCGGCTTAGGCTCTCGAGAATCTATAAATACAATACAAACATTAAACATAAAATCAATAGGCATTGAAACTTTTTCATTCGATAATTCCCAGAAAAATACCAACTGTTTTAGAACGAAATCTATGAGTTTCCAACGGGTCTCTATTGTTTGTCATAAATTCATATGTTATAATGTATCATTTGCCATAATCATCATTTGACATAAAGGCCTTTTTTTTCTGAAACCGTATAATTTTCAGAATTTTTATAAAATAAATCTAACCTAACCCAATGGGTTCCATGGAATGATATTTTAAATAATCTTGACATGTTTAAGGTTTTAGAATAAAAAAATTAGAGAAAATGAAAATTTAGGGCAAATTAAATTATGGCAAAAGAAGGGATCCCGTGTCCAACAAAAAGTAGAATAGAAAGGAACAACAGTCCTACTTCAATTAGTAATAGACAATTACAACAAAAGCCACCTAATTAATAACATTAACTCTCAAATATCTGTTTTAAGAGGACTGTGAACCAACTACAAAATCTAGCCTTTTCATACAAACGGCGATAACGTTTTCCACCTCCTAAACGTTAACCGAATACGACCAATTTTTGATATGTGGTCAGTCGGAACAAGAACTATGTCCGTTCCTTTCGTTTTTATAAAGAGATTATGGCCGAAATTACTTTTGTATGAAAACAATAAAACGGGAATAAATCGAAATTTATTAATAATATTGAAAAAAAAACGAAACGTACGTACATAGTTTTTGTTCCGACTGACACCGTATCAAAAATTGGTCGAAATCTGTTAACATTTACTGCCGCACTCAGAGACGTCAATTAAGTTGCTGCGTCTTATTCAAAGAAAGTGACAGCAGCTACTTTAATGAAACTTAAATCTTAATTGACGTCTCTGAGTGCGGCCATTAGGGGGTGAAAAACGTTATCGCCGTTTGTATGGAAAGCCGTCACCTCACAATCCTCTTAATTCTTCAAAATAGTGCAGATAGGATAGTAACGCACTATACTTAAAAATGTCACAGAAGGGACACAATAAGTCCGACTTTGATATTATAAATAAATAAAGATGTATTGTTAAAGGCTATAGTCGGCTTTCCATAACAAATCGGCCCTTACATCAATTTGACTAGGGATTTTTTTTGAGCATCTCTTATAGTGAGGTTTATTTATGCTGAGTATCAACAACCTAATTGTGACAGTTTTTGACTTATGAATTTTTAAAGGTTTTTCTAATATGATATTTCTCGAAATTTGTTCACGCTTTTTTTTTCAAATTTTGGAATAATGTTCTTCATTTAGATTCACGTCACCACAAAAAGGAATAATACAGCTTATTAAGAAAAAAAAGAAAAAATTAATTAAAAATTCCAAATATTTAAAAAAAAAAAATTTATATCTAGTATTATTCTTTTTCGTGGTGACACGAATCTAAATGAAGAACATTTTTCCAAAATTTGAAACAAATCGCGTGAACGAATTTCGAAAAATATCATATAAAAAAAAAACGTTTAAATATTCATAAGCCAAAAACTGTTACGATTAGGATGTTGATACTCAGTATAGCAAGTACTCACAAAAAAAAACCTAGTCAAATTGATGTAAGGGCCGATTTACTGTGGAAAGCCGAAAGCCTTTATTGTTTTCTTTACGTCGGATTTCACCAACCACTTAACAGACGATTAGAGTGTTAACAGCTGTCAAAATGTATGAACTAACAGTCGATTAACATTTAACATTGTGTGGTGAAATTGGTACAGTATTTAACAAATAAAAATTTGCCTCACTTACTTTTGGGTGAAATTGTTAATCTAGAAGTACTTCTTTGTGATGCTTGCCTTTCACCTTTTAATACTGGTACTGAAGTGGATTTATTTGAAGTTTTCACTTTCTGACCTGTTTGAAAAACGTTATTTAAGTAACATGAACAGCTATAGTACCTAAATAACTGTAGGCGAGTTGCAAATCGACGGTCCCTATATATATATATATATATAATAGACTAGTTCTCTCTCCCATGTCCTCTCCCTTAAAGTTGAAATATCCAATTTTTCTTTTCATAAGAACCTTCCTCGGACTTCAAGGAATATAAAAAAAAAATAGCCAAGTTGGCCAAGCCGTTCTCAAGATATGTCTCTCTCGGCCAGCGCGTCGCATGGCATGCGCGAAGCAGGTGCGTCGCGCGCGCTGACATGCGTCCCGTCAGCGCGGCGTCGGCGCAGGTACTAGTCGTTGTATTTTTTACAAACGCGTGGTGGGGGTACGCGCGCGCCGCGCAGCAAGTCACACCGAACGCAGCTACGAGGCGTGCGCAGCGCTGGCACGCGTTCGAAACGCGTTGAAGCTGCCGTCTGCCTGCGGTGTGCCGGTGCTGCGACGCTCACGCCACGCGACGCGCCTGACACGCGATTGGTGTGCCGAAAGCTTTATACGGTCCAAATACGAAAATACTTTTGCCCCGACCTAATATATTCTAACTAAACTTCTTTGACGTCACTGTTTGGGTCTGTTCTCCATATTCAAACAAAATTATATTAGGTTAGGTACTTCAGGTAAAATTCGGCACAATTGGTAAATATGTTTTGAAAAGAGTAAGATTTTTATCACCTGCTTCCTACTGTGCTCACTTAAGGCTGTCAAACTTGGGGCATGGCTAAATCTCACAGCCAAAAACTAGAAGTACCTATGTCAACATGGGATCAAAAGAAGCATGTGTATGGCTTTGGTCAGATACTCTGTTCGATATTGGGTGTAAGGTTGCGTGTGTGAGGACATCACACGCGTCAGGATGGACTAGTGTAAGGTTTTGGTCAGATACTCGGTTCAATATTCTGTTATTAATGTTATTTCTACAATTGTGTTTGTTTTCATTGTTTTAAATTAACATGATTACGACTTATTTTGTAATAAGTTATACAGGATTTGTATTTATACAGGTTGAGTCTTGGTAAAGTGCACATATTTAAATGAAGGACATTAAATTAAATTTTATTGACGAAAGCAATGTAATTTCTTATAACTCTTGAAAAAATATATTTTGCAACTGTGTACCACATGTAAACACAAAAAATATAAATTAAAAAAAAATCAATAATAAAATAATATTTTATTCGTCGATAAAATTTAATTTAATGTCCCTCATTAAAATATGTTCACTTTACCAAGACTCACCCTATATTAAAGAGTACTTATTTCAAATCGTGTAACCATTTTGATGGTTGAAAGTTAGAAAAAAAAAAGATAGATGTCAAGGCCTTTTGATTGTTGGATTAGGGAAGGAAAAACTGAAAAATATACTCAATGATTGAAGTGTATTACATTATACCACCATCTGTTATAGTATTGATCCATTCTCAATTGTGAACAACCCACACAATTGTTTTGGCTGGGTCTGAAAGGGCTATGAGACAAATGGTCAATCACAAAAATCAGGCAAGCCACAAAATGTTTACAGATGTCACAAATAAGTAAAACATCTGAAATGGGAATGGACAGGTCACATAAAGATTTTGTAATGAGAAATGGCCAAATATAATCTCCAACTGGCACCCCGCAGATGGTAAGTGAGGATGGGGGAGACCGGTAAAGAGATGGAAAGACAATCTCCAAAATGGATGGTGCCAGAAGGCTAGAAATAGACACCAATGGCTAAAACTGGAGGAGGCCTACGTCACAGGACAACCTGATCCATCAGTTAGTTTGTAACATTAGATGTAACATTAGATCTTTATTCAAAAACACTTGTAAAATAAGTTTTTTGAATAAAAATTTAAAAAATTCAAAAATTCAAAATTTCTTTATTTGCCAGAATATGGTAACAGGATGGGATCTTAAAGCTAACTGTGTTCATGCATATTCAACCTGCATGCAGGTGTGCAAATTATTACAATGTCGTACCTAGCTAAATTTTAGTAAAAACACCTATACTCCATAGACCTTATAGTCGACAACCTTTATTAAATACAATATGAAGCTAACATTCTCCGAGTCGTCAATTTTTCTATAATACGTCAAGTCCCTATATTTAAAAAGATATCAAACAATTAATTAACTGTCTATGTCTGTCTAAGATTTTATTATTTAAGTATTTATAACTGTTATACAGGATGTCCAAGGATAAAGTCCACAAACAAATAAGGGTGAAACTACAATAATTATTATTGTAAACCCTATGCAAAATTATTATTATTTTCTTTTTTTTTCCGTGATAAAATCACATGTAGTTTCACCCTTATTCATTTGTGCACTTTATTCCTGGACATCCTGTATAATGTTAGTTAATATCAGTCGGTGAGTAAAGGGTATTTCATTATATTTATTATTATAAGGTAATATATATCTCTGATTTAAATATTGGGAACACTCATTCTTATTCACCAAGATCAGATTTGCTTTTAAGATACAACATGAATAAAACAATTGCATCAATTTTAATGAACCTCCTAATATTTTGGATAAAATTAAAACTAAAGAATGCATTTCACAACAAGATTTTCTTAATAAACACATTCCAATATAAAACATACCTTTATTAACCTTGTGATCCTGCTCTTCCTCAGAAATAGTTACTATTTTTCGTTTAGTGTAACTATTTAAATTGTTTTTTGATGTAGCTGTCACAGTAGGTTTAAGTGATCTACTTGTCTGCACAAATGTGTCATCCAGTTCAATAATTCGGCGGAGTCTTGGTTGTAATGTGTAACTGTTGCGAAGAGGCCATGATGCTGGTAACACAAAATTAAGTTAGAGTTATAAGTTATGTCTAAAATAACCTATTCCTGTATATTTAATGTTTGTATACATACAATAAGAATTAATTTTTTAATTAATAGCGGCTGTCCCTATGGACAATTTTGGACAACGAGGCATGGAGGACGGCACAAGGATGCAGACAATCCAAACTCATGATGAAAAGGGTAAACAAGAACAGAACCAGGTATTTAATAAACCTTGGTAAGTATAATCTTAGTATACTAGCAGATACTAGCAGGGGTGATAACAGGACACTGTCCACTCAACAGACACCTGATAATAATAGGTATCAAGCAGGATCCTCAGTGCCCACACTGTGGCAAAGAGGAAACTAGCCAACACGTCCTAGCCGAGTGTGTAATGTACTCGTCACTGAGATACCACACATTCGGGGAGGACGAACTGTCGACAGAGGCATTAAGAAGTATCAACCTACAGACATACTTTTGTTCTGTAAGAAAACAAGAAGATGGGATTCATGCTGTGTGGGAGCGTCGCCGGACCAGTAACCTACGGCTCAACCAAGGGGAACAGGGAGGAATGACCGTAGGAACGATCGACCGCCCGCCTGCTCCGGCCGGGCGTCCCCACCCATCATCATCATCATCATCATGGACAATTTTGCCAATGTCAAAGTTTAAATTATAATACAGAGTTCAGTCATTGTATAGTTCCTTGTTTTGATAAGTGGGAGAACTGTAGTGAGAGTGTCAATCACAAAAGATTAATTTCACAGTATTAAAATAAATATTATATAAACATATACCACATCACACACTGACAAAAGTGAATTAAACCACACAACAAGGAATCATCACAATTATTATTTTTTTATTTAGTACAGTGGATTTCGGTTATAACGACGATATCGAGGGTTGCGAGGTAAAACCCGATAAGTAAACATAATTTGTTTTAGAATATTGAATTTAGAAGGCGTTTTAAGAAGCTTCAATTTTGCATGGTTAATTATCTCAACTTATCTGGTTTTACCACGCAACCCTCGATATAGGGACCACTATAATATTGTCATTATATCTGGAAGTCATACAATCAAAGGTAAAAAGAATTGCCACTCAGAATATCACTTTGTAACTGAACCATAAATTTAACTCCGAAATGTACACACTCTACCTCCCTGGCTAATTTCTATAAAAAAAGTAAAGGTCACCACAGGTAACTGACCATCTGTGAATTTAAACAAAAGATAATAAAGCTCTTTGTACATTTGGCAGCCGACTCTGGTCGCAATATCTGCATGGAATTTCCAGGTATTTGTTAGAAAAGATTCATTACAGTTCCATCTGAAGTCGCATAGCCACATGAATTCTGTACTTAAGTATGCTTAAGTACTTAGATTTAACATCACTATAGCCAAATGGTCGCTACAACCAAGTTCATAATAAATGAAATCCACTGTATTACAAGGAGAAAAATAGTTTTTTTTTAATTTTAATGTACATGAAGTATCAATATTCCAAAATTACTACATTGTTTAGAGATTGTATCAGTGACTATGTTGCAGATTAAACCAGGTCAAAAACAACATACACTGCTTGACACTTTGATGTTTTATGGGTATAAAAGTGACGGAGACAAAAGTAAAAACCTGCAGGCAGGGTGAAAAACTGAATTGGTCACTATGGGAAATCTATAAAAGTCAGGAAATAATGCTCTAAACAACTTTGTGTAAACTAGAAAATAATAAAGCAACTGAGACTGCTTATTAACTAAAAAAAAAGGAAAGCCTACAGTTAGTTAACTATTTATCCTTCTCCTTCAACAATCCGGGGAAATTCTGACGGATGCCAGCCCTAGATGGTAGGTACTTAACTAAGTAAAATAAACGAAATATAGGTATACTTCAAGGCAAAGCCGTCAACGGTAGCACAAAACTTTACACTAACCTTTTGAATCAAAATCAAAGTCTGGTAACTTGGTGTATTTGATTATGGTCCGTTTGCTATCAGAAAAAGATGCATTATTAATTTGGAGAAAGAACACACCATTATCGGCATCAACTCCCGGAGAATCCGGGGCATCCATTACGCTTACTGTCAATTTTCATAAGGATCATATTACACACCCCACATAATGTTGAAATTTTCCAATACAGACTACTGAACACAAAATAAACAACAGTAAAGATATATAATGTAAACTAGTATTTTTTTATTTTTTTGTAATAATATTGTTTTTGATTGCATTATTTCAACATGACATTATGATTTTTCTGAACGCCTTTATTTACTTAGTTTGTTCAGCTTCTAGGGTTTTAGCAAACCATGCAAAGAGGTAGTGGTCTCTGGGTCTACTTGCACAATCGAATATCATATTGAGTATCGAATACTCCTTACATCTCGAAATCCAACTCGACGTTCAATAACGTCATTATCAACACTACCCATACATACACTACCACTAAATAAGGCTTTCGAAAATAATACGGAAAAACCAAGCTATCGCTTACTTTTGGAATTTAGACGATTTTTAATCCATCAAAAACTGATTAAAGGAAGCAACAAAAATAATAAAATATTATTAAAACAGAAAATTGTGACGTCAGTATTTTCATACTATCTTCAGGATTGTTTTGACGTTTCATTAAAAGTTACTGATTTGACTAGTTAGCCAAATACCATATTTTATCTTATAGAAGCGTTGCTCGGGTCGAAATCAAATTTTTATCGATTTCTATACAAAAACAAAAAAAAACAATAACAAAAAATGACCAAAAAAAGCCCTGTCCATAGCTGGGGTTCAAACCCGCAGTCCTTCGACGAACGAAAGATGGCAGTCGCAAAATTATGAACCATATTGCGCGGGAAATCTTTTTGCGTGAAAATACGGGGAAAACGAATTTTCTCAGATATAAGACCTAGCTAGATCGATTTTTCTCCCCGTAAACACCAAATTTCATCATAATCGTTAGAGCCGATTTCGAGAGCGTGAGTTCATATATATATATATATATATATATATATATAAACTTGAGGTCGACATTAGTATAACAGCTCAACAGCGCCCTTTTAGCGCGCTTGACAGAGTCTTGGTGGTCACTCCAGCCAGTGCGACAGGAAACTTGAGAAACCGTCCAATAAACACTTCTGTTTGAGATCGCTTCCAGTCCTTCGGATGGAACTGCTCTTCGTTTTAAGTTACATTTGTAGGGAGTGAAGAAAGTGCGCGTGAGAAAGAGCCCAAGCCAGTATTGCGCGCATCTTCCAAGATTCTGTCTGTTATGCCGACTTGACATGTTAATTAAAGTTAATGAAGATTAACTGCCGCACTCAGAGACGTCAATTAATGTTTAAGTTTCATTAAAGTTCCTGCGTCTTACTTCCGCACTCAGAGATGTCAATTAATGTTTAAGTTTCATTAAAGTTGCTGCATCTTATTCTATTGCTATAGCAAAGAAAATGGCAGCAGCAACTTTAATGAAACTTAAAAGTTAATTGACGTCTCTGAGTGCGGCGTTTATTTTATTGCTATAGCAAAGAAAGTGACAGCAGCAACTTAAATCAAACTTAAAAAATAATTGACGTCTCTGAGTGCGGCCATAGATGTATTGATTGATTAATGTCCATCAAGGAAATAAACCTACCTTCTTCTATTTTGTGTTCTCTTTGCTTTGACCCTCAACCAATTAGAGCCCAAGATCAGTGTCAGGAATCTTTGGGTAATGGCCAGACGCCATTACCCGAAAATTCCTGACACAGAAGCGGGATAAGTTCAGCATGCCTCACGTGGATACAGAGGACATGTGACACTCACTATTGGAACAGTAAAACTGAAACTTTTCGGCAATCATCGAGTCTATGAAGGTACCGCCTACTCAAAAACACCAAAGGGTCGGATCAGGTCGAGCAAATGAGACATATTTACTACGAGGTTCGTAAGCTTCCAAATAAATGAGCATAGACGTATCGTATACCATCATTGATCTCCACATCGACAAGGTTGAAGAAAGAAAAGACAGGAAGAGATAAAATCGTTTATTTAAGCGCAAGGCACTGAAACACAAGTACACTCGTAAGCAGGCTGAAAGCTGTTTGAAAGGTATGAAGAAAGTACCGTATACCAGCTAGGGGCACTTCACTTACTAGGTACCCGCACTCAGAGACGTCAATTAACTTTTAAGTTTGATAAAAGTTGCTGCGTCTTGTTCTATTGCTTTAGCAAAGAAAGTGACCGCAGCAACTTTAATCAAACTTAAAAGTTAATTGACGTCTCTGAGTGCAGTTGTCAGTTTTAAATTATAATTGCGTTAGTTATAGTGCTGTCCTTTTTTGCCAGTCTATAGTGTTAATATAACACCCAAAAAAAGTAGGTAATGATTGAATGGTCGAATGTTGACGGCTCTGTGATTCCAGAGAAGTTTATGATGTTTATGGTGTTACACAGTCGTCAGTCAGTCATAGACAACTCTTGTTACAATTGCGACTGAATGAGAAATGGAAAATTTTGCTATTAAAACAAAAATCAATTTACCCGTCTCTAAATCAAAATTTCAACGATGCTGAGACTGAACTCTAGAAAAGTGCGATAGTTTTGTGTTTTAAGTAGCAAACAATCTGTGTTTTGAGTGGATAGTAAAAGGACAAGACTGCATGGCTAATTTCGGTGGTGTTAAATGAAGTCGGACATATAGTGGGCACTTTGTTGTTCAAATGTAGGTATACTCATTTATTCGAAGTGGCAAGTTTCGCTTCTAATAATTTTGTTAAATATTCCGCAACAATGCTTTCGTTGGGATTCCATCATAGATTTAAAAGATATTATGGTGTAAAGGACAATGTGTTTTTCTATTTTTGACAAGAAGTGTTGAACTCGTCTGCATTGATTGTTAGGTATCAATATTTTCTATAACCAGGTGAGTGAATTTATAACCTTTAATTTTTACTTATTTTAAATCTGGTATAATGAAGGTGCTATGTCCTGTACCTGTATAAAATAGTTATAAATTTGTTGGGACGATGCAAATGCGCATGTGATGAGGGGATGCAATGTTTTGACGTGCTTTGATCTCTGTTGCGTAGCTGACTGCCTTATTTAAAACGTACAACGCAGTGCGCTGGGGCGCGCGCGTATAATGGTCGTGGTTCTTGAGGGAATAGTGCTAAACTGTCTCATTCCTTTAATAAATGTTAATGTTACATTTACCTAAGTTTCGACTGGTTTTTGAAAGCTGTGACCATGAGAAGACTAAGTGGTGGGTCATTCAAGTTTACTAATCTACCTACACTTTGTCTAGTTTTGGTGCTTTGGAATTGGCAACATTCTGACTCTCAATGTTCACAAAATCTGATGTTTTGTCTCCAGATAAACCACAGTGCTTACACTTACTGTTGCAGGCGGAGACAAGCAAATTTTGTTGTAAAAATTTAAACATTTTAACTTGCACCACTGGGACTTGTCCCCGCCTGCTATACCTTTTCCAACATTTAAGTTATATTCTTTATATTATAGGGCTTGTTTTTAGCTTTTCAAATGATATTTTTTAAAGCAGTCGGGCTTTTTGATTTGTTTAATTATTTAACTTAATTGAACAGTTTCACGCCTCTATTAATCTCTGTGTGTGAGTGTTTCGACTTATTATTGCACTACCTAACAATTGAATGGGTAGCGGCTTGACAGGAGATGGCCCGAATACACAAAAAAGAGAGAGGTGATCATTAGGGTAATAATACCCAGCTAATGCTAAGTGCTTAAATATTAAACTACCGAAACCCTAATGAACTTGGTAAGCTCTTTGGAAGCGGTTAACTAGTTCAAAGAGGTTCCCCTAATGTTAAGGTAACACTATCATAGGGTAACCATATCAATTGGGTAACCAAATGATAGGGTTACCCTATTGGTAGGGTTAATCAAATGAAGGAGTTTTCCAGTCCCTGCATATACATAAATATTACAAAGTATACTGCCCAATGTTTGAAATAGTTTATATTTCGACAGTCCCTATGTAAAGTAACTTAACTGAATATGTAAAATTTTACCACAAATGGGATTGTACGTAGGGACCGTCGATTAAATACAAGCTTTCATTTTACTTGCATCACTCATATATGTCTTTCTGCTTAAAATTTTGTAATATATTTTTGAATGGTGACATAAAAAAACCGGTCAAGTGCGAGTCGGACTCGCGCACCGCGGGTTCTGTATTTAAGTCTGTACTTCAAAAATAAACCTTTTCATGTACTTTAATTTGTATGCAATAAGGTCCATTTTGACTGGCCTAAATTTTAGTACAGTTTTTAATTGTAATTTTCTCGAAAACTGAATTTTGAACACTTTGTTTTATTTTTCTTCGAAAAATATACGTAATTATCTATAAGTTAGGAATTTTTCAGATTTTTCGGTTAAACTTCAGAGATAATTATGAAAGGGAATGGTCATATTATTTTTTTTTTATAAATCAAAAAGTACGTCACGAAAAATTATAAAAAAGATCGTTTTGAAATGTGCAGATTGAGCCCTTTCATATGACACCCCACTTGCTATAATCAAATTACTTTTCAACCCCCCATTCTAGACCCTTTTTCAATTATTTATAAAATTAATTTCATATATTTTTTACTAAAAACAGATGCAGGCAAGCAAGTTATACAACTATGCCAAATTTCAAGTTGATAGCTTGTGTAGTTGCTGAAAAAAACTGCTGTGACATACATACAGACAGACAACAGATAAGGGTTCCTTTTTTACCATTTTGGTACGGAACCCTAAAAAGGGGATGAAATTGTTTTAATGTTTATGATGATTAAATTTTTATCATCATCGTAATCAACTAATCAACATTAAAACAGCTTGTCTCAAAAATCCAATTAAAACTAAACTTTTGTTATTACATACAGAGCATAGACGCATAGCATAGAGCAGAGAGCATGTCGCATAGAGACACATTTGCATTGTATAACAGTTTCAATAGATGGCAATGCAATGCAAAATCTTGAAATGTAATTATTTTTTTTATTGTATTTTGAGGACTAATTTAAATACAGTTGCATTTACTTTAAAGTGTTCATTAATAAAGTAGAAAAATAGCTTTAGAAATGATAATAAAAAGAAGTTATTGCTTGAATGTATTGTGAAGACGCACTAACGCCATCTACATAATAGTCGAATTTTTATGTATCACGTAATTATATGGGATGGACTTATCTGGTTATATGTGATCTGTGCTTTTGTCATTAAAATGTTAATTTCTTAATTTAATCAGTATTTACTTATTATTCATGTTCAGCCCAGACATGGCGGTGAAGAAACACGAGCTGGTGCATGACAACCGCAACCAGCTTGACCTGAAGTCACTTGCGCAGTACATTAAGTTGATGAATGAGCAGCCACACTACCTGCCACCTCCAAATGAGCTCGTCAAGAATTGCCAGGATATTGTGAAATGTCTATGTAAGTTTTATTTCTTGTTACCTGCATGCATGCACATAACAGCTATAGCGAGTTTTAAATCTGAAAAATCGCAGTTGCCTATGTATGTATGTTTTTCTTGATACCTGTATATTATATTATTAAGTCTGATTAACATATTTATTTGATTTTAAATCTAACGGTAGATGCAAGAGCACAAACTTTCAGCCATGAGAATTTATTTATTTATTCCCATTATGTACATTTAAGTATGTATTTTTCTATCTATAAGTATGTATATCATTGCCTGGTACTCTTAGTCTCAAACTCTAACGCTTACAGTATCCGCAAAACTAAGTGGCGAGTCGGGCAATAAAAGTCAGTTACCATAGGGGTGGTAACATGTCGATAACTTATGTTATGATGTAACATCATAAATAAATAAATAAATAAATAAACATCGATAACATTAATATATTTTTAAATGAAATCTTATAGTATTATTGAATTTGTTTTTAGGTGCATAGTTATTTAATGACTAAAAATAAAATAAATAAATATATATAAATATTAGCTAAATACGTGATTAGTAGTAGTAGATAATGAGAAATGCATTAAATAATTACAGTACATATAATTTATAGTACCTACTATGTAGGTCATTAGGCATTATTAATAACAAAATATACTATAGTATAAAAGGTTTAATATCAAAATGCATAACTCATTCGTTATACAAACTGTCTCTGAACCTTGAAATTTGATGCTTTAATATTTTATGTTAATAATTCAATATCCTAATTTAATATTTCGATAGTAAGTGTACAATACTGGAATAAAAAAAATACCACGCTATTTATTTTCATTGTTTCATTACTTTATCGACATTCCTTTTTATGCCTAACCGCCCGTTCACATTAACCGATATCGTGTCGGTGCGACGGGACGTAGTTATGGGTTAGAGTAAGATAGAAGTATATCGAGCTCGCTCCAAACCATAATTGCGTCCCGTTGCACCGACACGATATCGGTCAATGTGAACGGGCGGTAACGCTACCTGCACTATTGTTGCACGGTGGCCCGCTCCATAAAGCCGTGCAAGTGTGAAAGAGATAGCATGATTCTGATGATTTATGACCCGAACTTTCCTCATTTTGTATGGGAAATATTCCCTGTCGAGAATGTCTTCCATACAAAATGATAAAAGTTTCCGAGAACGGCACATCTCTACTTACATGTACATGTGTGTGCAGCTCGCACGTCGGGCAGTGACGAGCAGCTGTGGGAGCTGCTGCAGTCCATCGAAGAGTTCCTACACCGCGTGGTTAACTCCGTGCACAGCGGACTCCGCCACGAGATCATCACCGCGGTTCTTGACAAGTTCTACTCCTTCATCTTCGATCCACGTGAGTACAAAGTTCT
This sequence comes from Tortrix viridana, assembly GCA_963241965.1. NCBI lineage: Eukaryota > Metazoa > Arthropoda > Insecta > Lepidoptera > Tortricidae > Tortrix > Tortrix viridana. The sequence goes on from OY725171.1 coordinate 12,114,688, forward strand.
CGAGCAAAAGCTGTTATTACTAAATATTTTTTAACGTCGTTCTTTGTTACAGAAAACACAGAATGTGATAAAAACGGTAAAGGCGGTACTTACAGGGTACTTAATTGTGCAAGTAACTTGTAACCATCGCTACAAATTATAAAACAGAGTCCCCCCGCCGCACAGTGGGAGACGTAGTATGGGCGCGCGGAAATAAGTCCTTACGGCTGTTTATTACTGTTTATAATTAGTTTTATGATATTATTATGATAGGATTGCGTATATGATGCTGAAAGTAGACATGGCTAAATTCGATGTTACTTTCTTGATGTGACAACAGTAAATGAATATTCACATATTATTCTACCCTATTTTAATGTTTTTAATTACTGTCATTAAAGAAGAAGGTTATTTTTCGTCATTAAAGAAGTTTACGCAAACATGCACTTTAACAGAAGTTATTTAGGCTAATTAGTTGTAATTATGATATCTCTTATTTTTGCACTTTTTGGCAGCTAAAAATGATAGATATTGATAGCCACGACTTCAAAGAATGTTTTGATATACAATTCACTGGTAGGCAATGGATGGCAAGACAGTTACAAACGATTATTTTTCAAAAACTTGTCGAAAATCGACAACCGCATTAAAATAATATATAATAAAATAACGAGTGGCCTTTCACGAAACCAAATTTACTTTTTCAATAGTACAAAGCTTGGCATATTATTAGAAAAAAAAACTTGTTAATATATGTTAGCAGTGATTTCACATTGTAAAATAACCATAAAATTTCGTATAAAGTTCGAATCGCGCAGTCAAGTACAATTAGACAGCTGATTAACGTTCTTATAAGTAACCTGTTGGATAAATACTTTAGAATTAACTTAGTTAAGGGGTCTATTTTACATAATTTATGACCGTAATGCATTTTTAGAACCTAGCAAAATGAGACTTTTTTCCTCCGATCTCCCAATGTGCGCCGCGTCTGTCTATCTGTTCGCGATAAACTCAAAAACTACTGAACGGGTTTTCATATGGTTTTACCAATGGACGGGATGATTCATGAGGAAGGTTTAGGTGTATAATTCATTAAGGTTTAGGGGCAAGTGACGAACTGCTATCTAAATTCTCAGAATCGAGATGCCATTTTGTATTACAACCACCTCCATCACAAAGTAAATCTTCTTTATTTTCATCGTCGGAGTTGACAGGTATGAAAAATCCTATTTCACAATCTAATAAACCCCCTCCGGTAAAAGGAACTGATATAAAATCTCCCGTGCTCTCATCCAGGACAACTTCCATCGTAATCTTCAGGTATTTTAGTACTCGAGAATAATAAAACCCATTATTCTGTCAACTAGAGCCTCTAACTAATGTCACTAACCGATATAAAATGCCTTCTATCATTTTTTTCATAAATAAAGTGTCCAATTACCATGCCTCATTGGCAAACAAACTTCTTAGAACAATGAACATAATAAGTACTTAGGATAGTAAGATAACATTAGGGAGTAGATGCTTGATGCCCTTATGCTTATCACTGTGAAAACCCACCGAATGAATAATGAATCCTACTAATGTTATAATTGTGATCAAGTGATCAACAACTACATAAGTATTTATCATTTTATCTATCTTCTTAATAGGCTTACGATTTGACAACAGACCTAAAGAAGTCATTTCGCAATGGAGTACTAATTATTAATTAGCTTGTTGTGCGCGCCGTGGTGTAGTACTGTTGCGAATGAAGGCTTCACAGCTTTAAAGGATTTTTTGTCGAAACGCTCTCAGCAACCCACATTCTACTGAACATTCGTGGTTATAGTATTTTTCATATCTTATTGGGCCTGTGACAGCTCATATAAACACGTATTACACTCGTTTCTTAGGCTTCTCATAAATAATACATTGATACAAGCCTTGCGACGACGCTTAGTAATCAGATTAATCACCTCTCTATTTTATATGCCTTTCTTGCGATTGTAATAAGTGTTTGAAATTACGAAATACGGCTGTAACAGGCCCAATAAGATATGAAAAATACTATAACAACATAAGCTACTCTACCCAAAAACATTGAGAACTGCGATGTTTGTCAACTGTTTGTCAATCTAACTGTGTTGTATTTAGAGTCGGATGCCTGCCCGGCGACGTCCATCGTGCTGGTGGTGTTAGACGGGTCGAACGATGAGGAGACCCTGTCGGCCGCGCGCTGGCTGGTGCAGCAGGCCGACAACGGGCCGGCGGGCGCGGGCCTGCGCGCCTCGCTCTCCTGCCTCTACCGGTGGATGTACGAATGGCACGGCACGCCCACTCTCGGAGATTGGGTGATGGCGTATATCAAAGCGCTCGAGGTGACTTACAAGCTTACTTGCTTCGTTCGTATGTCTTTCCGTTTCCAAATTAGTTACGAATTTATTAGGACTTACTGTCATCCGATCGAAATATAATTCGGCATACCAATGTAAGTCGGTTGACTATCCAATAATTTGGTATGTAAAAGCTGATCTTATGATGAAGTCTGACGGTGGGCACAAGACGACCAGCTAATGATGATGCAAAAAAGTACAGTCTGCTTTATCGAAGTTTCATATGGTGAAATAAAATGCAGTGCATTTGTCCATGTGTATAGAAAGTTTTTGATCTTCATCAGTGTTTTTCAACCTTGTTGTTTTCGCGACTACTACTAGTAAGTGGAATAATGATGTATGATGAGATAATAATGTAGTTTATGGAAATGTGTAAGACCAATCCTTGCTTTTATATCTTACTTACAGGTTGATTAACAGTTAACACTAATCTACAACTATTTCTTTTTTTTTAATATTGTTTCTATAACCCTATTGTTTCTATATTTACAGGAAAATGAACACTTTGACCTTTTGGTGGAAGTGTCTACTGACAATCTTTGCAGATTGTTTCTTGCCATGGACAACCCGGTCGCTTTGCGCCAGTCGGTCGCCGATGTTATATTTCACGTGATGGCCTCCCTGCGAGAGTCGGCCGAAGCGCTCGACAGGGTAAGTAAATAAGCGAGACTCTATCAACATAATTTACATCGTAGTGTTGCTGGGAATTATATTGTTTTTACGTCGCAACAGATTTCGCCTCACGTGGGCCGAGTACTAGTAAACCTAGCCGCTGATAGCGGACAATGGAGCCGTCAAATATTACAGGACGTCGTAGACATCCTCACGGCGATGATTGACGGTCGTCTTGACGCCCTGAAAGGTGAAGCTCAAGAAGTTTTCAAAGAGAAACACGCAGACCTCGTAAGTATTTTTTTTTTTTTTTGCCTTTCTGTAAGGGTCACCTTACACGTAACGATTTGCTGTTTAGTGCATTATCGAACATACTGGAGGCAGCTTCCCCCTCCGCCACCTTAAAACACTAATCAATACCAGGGTAAAACTTTAGCTTGACTAACCGCCGCCTATGACTAAAGCGAACCGAATGACCTCCGGTTTGCTGTTGAATAATTGGTGGGAATTGGTGTTTATCGTTGTCTAGTACCCATAGGCCTAGTTAGAGTCTAGGTGAATTTGTGCCGTATTGTTTGTTCCGTGATATTTAATTACTGTAACTGCACCGTGCGACGCGTTTCGCAACGCGTCTTGATTGAGACATTCCTCACACTTGATACATTTAATCAAGAACCTGATGTAAAACACCCACTTAATTTACAGCCTTACTTTTGTGGTTACTTTTTATACCCAAATACAGGGATGGTATAAAAAGTACGAATAATAATTAATACTCTAAAACGACACAATAAAAAAACTATGACTGATAATATTTGATGGCACTCTCCATATATGAATCTAAAGGGTGTAACTCACACAATACCCCGTTTGTTTAAAATTGGCACTAAGCATCCATCACTTGACTAATAAAATCATAATAATAATGTGATCTGATCCCTAGGGCCCTAACCAAGATGTATTACGCTAACTAGAGTTTCTATTCGTTTCGTTTTTATTTATTTATTTATTTCGAGTAACTTTACGGACTCGTAACAATGGCTAGTACGTGCTTATAGCTATGATTATTATTATAAAAGTGTGCAAAAAAATTATAGTAGGGTCATGTTTCTAGTAGCACTAGCACCTAAGAAGGTTAAACATAATAAGTACTTCTAGAAACATGCATATCATCACAGTGTCTCAAACATGGGCAGTCAAACCTCTCAGCCAACAAACGCAGGATGGGGTTGGGGCTGGCCCGCACCCGACGCATCAGGGATGTGCATCGCTTGCGCATGGTCGTATAGAAGCAATATATGCGCGCTTCAGCAAACATCCCAGATGCGCTACAGGAGTGGGGCAGCCCCACCAGCACCCGGAACGCGTTGTTGTATTGGACCCGGAGGGCCCCGTAGGCCCGCTGCTTGTAGTTTGTCCATAAGCTGCACGTATACAGGGAAGTGCAATACGCTCTAAAAAGAGTTACTTTCACCTCCCTAGTACAGCGCGCAAATTTACGCGCAATCATGTTTGCCCTCACCGACAGGGCCCTCCGTTCGCGCTCTATATCCATGATGTCTTTTAGATCTGAAGTGACAACATGGCCTAAATATTTAAAAGTACTCACCCTTTCCAGTGGACCACCATACAAAATGATGGAGGTACCCTGTGTATCCGATAACCAGTAGGCTCAAACACCATGTACTGAGTTTTACCTACATTGTATTTCAGCCCCTGCTGGATGGCGTAAGTCTCACAAATACCTAAAAGTCTTCGCAAACCACAAGCCGATGCGCTCAATAAAACCATATCGTCTGCGTAACTCAAATTATTCAAACAATCTGTGTCAATATGGCAGCCGATATGCGTTTTGCTGAGCGCCTCGAGAAGCTCATTTAGGTAAAGGTTAAAAAGTGTGTGGTCAAACCCCCCTGTCTCACCCCACACTCCAACCTGTACGGGTCCGATAAAGTACCTGACCATCTAATACTATTGATCTGATTTCCATACCAATACCTCAGAATTTATATGGTCTCATTAGGTATTTTAACGGCTCCTAGTTTTTCCCATAGGATATTGTAGGAAACCAGATCAAAAGCCTTAGACAGGTATAGAAAGCATGCATAAACGGGCGTCTTTCTATTTAAATAATATTTGACAGTGTGCTTAAGGCACAATATTGCGCTTTCCGTTTATAACCCTGGTCGAAAATCATATTGGTTGGGTTCAAGACTTACGCATTTATTTAACTGTACATTAAGCACACTATCACTCGTTTCGACTCGACTCGGCGCGCCTCAGTCAACGCCCAGAAGCGGATGAGTGCCGATGTTTTACCTGATTGACCTAATTTAAAATTATTGGTTTGCTTCGTGAGTTTTCAAAATGAATTAAGAACTCTTGATACCTATCTATCCCTTGTACAGTCGAAGTCATAAATATGTTTACACTTTAGTACCTTGTCACTTTAATGGCTGTGACAATTTCATATGACAGTTTAAACACGACGTTGAATAGACAAGGTACTAAAGTGTAAACATATTTATGACTTCGACTGTACAAAAATACTACTCTGTCAAGAAAGTACCGGGAAAAGATCAATAATACACAAACTGTTTGTTAATCATCCAAATTTATTTTATCACCTTCAAAGTATGCTCCTTCAGAAACGATACACTTACGCCAACGAATAATCCAATCATCAAAACATTTTTTAAACGCTGTTTCCGGAATTGAATTCAGTTCTCGGCGCGAATTCTCCTTTATGTCTTCTACCGATTGAAAACGGGTGCCACGAAGTGGTAATTTGAGTTTAGGAAAAAGAAAGAAGTCGGCAGGAGCCATATCTGGTGAATATGGTGGTTGCTCGATGGTATTTGTTGAGTGTTTGGTCAAAAATTCTTTCACAATGATGGCCTTGTGCGAAGGCGCATTATCGTGGTGCAAAATCCAAGAATTTTCATTCCACAAATCTGGCCTTTTTCGTCGAATTTGCTCTCTTAAATGCCGCATAACGCTCAAATAATATTCTTTATTTACCGTTTGACCTTCCGGCAAGAATTCCGAGTGCACAACACCGCGATAGTCAAAGAAAACAGTCAACATGACTTTGACTTTTGATCGACTTTGGCGTGGTTTCTTCGGTTTCGGTTCAGTTGGAAGGCGCCACTCCGAAGCTTGTTGACTAGTTTGCATGTCAAACTCGTAAACCCACGTTTCGTCACCAGTAACAATGCGTTTCATGAATGTTGGGTCGGAATTGACTCGTTCTAGCATGTCCTCAGCGACTCTCATGCGATTGAGTTTTTGGAGAAAATTCAGGTCTTTTGGGACTAGCCGAGCGGTAACATGTTTCATACCCAAATGATTAGTTAAAATAGTACGGATCGACTCGTGAGATACAGAAAGTTCGGCGGCTATCTCTCTCAAAGTTGAATGAGGATTTTCAGTCACTATTTCCTTCACTTTTGCGATGTTAACTTCAGTTGCAGACGTTGATGGCCTACCAGAGCGAGGCAAATCTTCCATCACATCTCGACCGCTTTTGAACGCTTTGTACCACTCATAAACACGTGTTTTTGATAAAGTCGAATCACCGTAAGCCTTCTGTAACATTTTCAGTGACTCCGAACACGAAATTCCATTGGCGATGCAAAATTTAAGACAAACTCTTTGTTCAATGTTTTTGTCCATTATGAAATTCGCAATACACACTAGATATGATATAACTAAAAACAGCACTGTATTTAATATAAATAACAGATGCAACTCAAACTCCGCGCCAAAATAGAAAACAGTTGTGCCAATCTAACAACAACAAAAAAAACAAAAATTTGAATTTGGAACCATAAACAAATCATCCATTCCCGATACTTTGTTGACTGAATGTATTCAAAATTGTACGATCATGAAGATGGCCGCCATCATGACGATTGACGAGCAGCGTAGAATGAAAATATATAGGAAGAAATAACGGGATAATTATTTTTCTCTCGCGCTCTTCTTCAAAAAGAATTTGAAACAGGAACATTTCTTCGTCTGAACTATCCATCATCACTGCGATTACTGACTGACCTATGTACTGCGATTACTGACTTATGTCTGTGATGCGGCTCGATTCGACACGTTTCGGCTGTAGTCGACGCCAGCCTTTATATAATTGATAGGGGCGTTTTCACAAAAAAGTGTACCCTTCGTTTTTGCCGTGTCCCTCGAGTTTAACGTGATATTGTTTAAATTACCCGTAAACTTGTGGTGACTGAAATATTTTTCGATTGATTAAGTATATATTAAGCTTGTTCTTAAAAAAGGTTGTAATGTGAGAAATGTTCTATTCAGTTTTTTAGAAAATGACAAAGCGACAAAGAACACGTATATAAGCATGTTCCCTCTCCAAATAGCCCAAAACAAACTTGAATATTTATGCATTGTGGGGTACAATATGAATATTATCAGTTTAGATTTATTCTATGGATAGGTTTACGTACAATAAGCCCTACGTTTTGATATTTTCAGTAATTGTTTCTTTTATTTCAATAAAAAGATTACGTCCCGAAATATCGACCCACCCGGAACTTTCGGTTTAGTGACCACAAAATTAACTAACAAAAATACACCAACGTTCAATATTTCGAAATAATTAGTAACATTACGTCTATTTTTGTCGCCCACCGCCTTTTTTACATCATTTTCAAAATAACAAGCTAAGAAGGAACACGTGTTTGTTGTCGCTTATCGGGGGCATAGAAACTACGTTCAGGTAAGTGACTGAAGTTTTCTTAGTTGGACAAGTATTTTCTCTTTTTTAATTTTTTTTCATCATTGTCAACAGAACTAGTTTCACTATTTCTAACGATTATTGCATTAAGTGTTAAAAATATTTTAATAAAAAATAAAATATGGAAGTAGGTCACTAAATGTGACTTCCGTTTTGTTACCATTTTGATGGTGACGTATTAGTAGAACGTCGAGTCACAACATAACTGAACATATAAAACCCAGTTCACATGGTACATTTACTAGGTACTTACTAATTTTTATTAGATTTCTTTATTTTCATTAATTTTTGCAGATTTTGTTCGAATTCATAATACCTGCTTTTCACTTAAGTACGTACATAATAATCGCATATTTAACTCGTTTATACATATTATACGTTACTTATAACGGTCACATTAGAGACATCCTTCAATTTTAACCTTATTATCCTTGAAATTGTGTGCAAAAGAACGGTATATTTTTTCAAATTTGTAAAAACGAGGTACCTACCTAGTTACGTGTCGATACCAAACTCTATTTAGTGTCATGTGAATGAATCCTTACAATTTTTAAGTGTTCAGTTTTGTCACTGTCCCCTCAAAGTTAGTGGAACGATTTTATTTTATATTACTTTATGATAACTTAAAACAAAAAAACATATTTTTTTCTTAAAAGAAAATGTATAATCTACTGAAAGAATCAATCATCAAAAAGAACTGTTGATAATTATTCACAACACGATGAAAATAAACATGATTATGTCCCTAGCAGTCACAAAATCGAAAGCTATCCTGAGAAATTGAAAAAGCTGTTAGCTTCATTATTTTGAATTTGGTGTTTTTCGTTTAACGAAGTGATTATCAAGTTGGTTTAATAAATTGATTTGATACAAACAATGTATTTTGTTTATTTTTTGTCCTAAACATAGTCACCAAACGGAACGTGTTTTACATCTATGTTCCATCGTGTGTCCATATTTTAGCTAAAATATCTTTATTTTCGCGTTCCTTTTTTGTTTTTTTTATAAAATACAAGATGTAAACTTCAGATTGTAATGAAAAATCAGGCAAAAATCGGCATAAAAAAATTATACTACTTTTTGAAATGGGTAAACTTTTTTCTGAAAACGCCCATAATATCAGAAATGATCTCTTAATTGTAGCGATATGTTGTTTTATATTTTTTTATTTTAAGTATACATATTTTTAACACCATCGTAATACGCCTCGTCTCACTGAAAACCAGCGTCACTGAATGTATGGTCGATTCACAAGAGCTGTCACGAATGGGACGAACGAAACTAATGTCATCTACGATTGTGTGAGTGCGACGATGTTCGAATTTCAAACCGAAGACCTGTATTTATAGTTATTATTATTACATATAAGTAAACTTTCATACACTTGTTCAATCCACCAAAATGGTTAGAGATACAGAGTGTTACAGCCACAATAAATATAAATAAAATCAGGGACAATTTCACACAAATTGACCTAGTCCCAAAGTAACCTCTAGGCTTGTACTATGGGTACCAGGGCAACGATATACATACTTATATAGAGCAATACACACTTAAATTAGAAAAGATCCATGACTCAGGAACAAAATATCAAAACTAGCTAGTTGTTTGCAGTTTAGTTGTGGCCCGTACGTTCCCTAGACGGCTTGCTCTTTTGTTAAACAAATAATGTTGAAAAAGGCGATGAGATATTGATATCTTGAACTCTTCGAAATACAGATGAATATGTTTCTTATTCAATTTAGTGATAGTATATATTGGATTTTTAACAAAATCGGTTTGTTTTCTTAATCATTAAGAGGACTGTGAACCAACTGCAAAATCTAGCCTTTTCATACAAACGGCGATAACGTTTTCCGCCCCCTAAACGTTAACCGAATTCGACCAATTTTTGATATATGGTCAGTCGGAACAAAAACCATGTCCGTACGTTTCGTTTTTTAAAGTATTGATTAGTTATAAAGATATTATGGCCGAAATTACTTTTGTATGAAATCAATAAAACGGTAATAAATCGAAATTTATTAATAATATTGAAAAAACCGAAACGTACGGACATAGTTTTTGTTCTGACTGACACCGTATCAAAAATTGGTGAATTTCGGTTAACATTTAGGAGGTGGAAAACGTTATCGCCGTTTGTATGGAAAGCCGTCACCTCTTAATTGGGATTGTTACAGGGTCAATAGCAGTGTGTTTGTGTAATGAAGTGGTCGCCTTGATTTGCAGATGTCGTGCTTGGAGCGGCACATGGCGTCACGCGACTGCCGCTTTCTGCAGCGGCCGCCGTGGCGCGCGCGCGACGTCTGCCTGACCGCCGTCAACGCGCACGCACCAATGCGCAAGGTCGGCCTGCTCAACCTCGGCAACACCTGCTACATGAACAGCGTCATGCAAGCCCTGCTCGTCACCAGACCGTAAGTAACTGTTCCTCAATCCCCTTCCCCTATCTGCCATGCGAGGACGTACTTACTTTGCTTTGCATTATTATTATTAATTTTATTTACATACTTTCATTCGCAACTGCAAACAAAATTAATATTTTTTGTAAAATTGATGTCATATGTTTAGTTGCTTCTGCTATTGTTGCTATTTTAATGTTTAAAGGCGCCATGATCCTCGAGTCTGATTAAAATTTTCACCTCACCAGCTTTCTTTGTCGGTCAAAATCTGCGCGCAAAAGTCCATTTTATTCGCTAGCGTGGCAAAGTAATGTAGCTGTCGGCACTGGGCGCAAACGACACTGATTTGGTGCTCGTGGAATTGTTTTCCTCGGTACGGTGAGGTGAAAACTTCTGTTTCTTGCTTCGCTCGTGGTTCAATTTTAGAATCCTTCGCTTATTTGGGATCCAATACTGGCTCTCGCGCCAAATAACAAGTTGTGCAGCCTTGAATAACAAATAACTATTACAACAAGATAGGCGTTTTGCGTTTGGACGTTATTTAGTAATAAATAAATTATTCATCCAACCAGACTGAATATCTATACTTTATTTTTATATATATAAATAAAAATCAATTGCCATTGCTCGACCGATTTGGCTGTTTTCTTGTGTTAAAAATGTTCTCCACTTTCATATTTTAATAGCCCTGACCGCTAATCAGTTACTTTCTACTCCTTGAATACTTAGGTCCGGTTTTATAAAGGCCCGTTAGTAAATATATATGTTAGATCAAATTTTAGTAACTTCATACAATTTTTCACATTCCAGATGAGAATTTGATATAACGGATCTTTATAAAACCCAGCCTTTATCGATTGAAATGTCTTTACCTGACTTGAAGCCTCTTGCCTAGCGAATGCGGTAATTTACTACGAAGCAAATAGTCAGGGGTCCATATTGGCTCACCGAAAAATTTGTAGTCCGCAGTGGCGCAGGGCCCATATAACCCGATTCCCGCCGGGTTCCCTTGGAAATTCCTATGCATAATGTACTCAAACAAAACGCAAAACAATAAGTAACCCGATATACTATAGCCTTACCCGCCCGTTAGAATAACACGCGTAGTATACATACATTTTTCATAATAAGATGAATGAACAAAACGCAACGTCGCAATTTAAATTTACCACTAAGCGCGAAATCAAAAACTCCTTAATAAAGCCGATATCTACCGCATGACCGACCGCACGCACACATTCACTGTATTACTAGAAAGAAACGCATACAACAATATTCATGTACACATAAACACTCGCGAGTTAAATTTTTCTGGGCTATCTCCCTCAAAACTCCATACAAGCCGAGGTCCCAGCGCATGACTCAACACTAACACATTCAAACATTTAAACTCACGCACTAAAACAAAACGGCCTTGGACATCATAACGTGATACTACAACATCGCATCTTGCCTCGCAACTCGCATTCACAAATCCGCCAAAACTGCCCGGCTTATTTCATTCAATTTTAAACTTTAAGTGCATGTCGTAAGCTTTATTTTCACTAAATACACCCAAAAAAATGTCTCAGATCGCACTCCCCCGACTCATTCGGCCGATTATACGGTTCTACGGTTGTCCTTATCTATTTTTGCAAAGTTTATGGAGACAAAACATAATCTACCGACTCTTTGAGCGCCGCCGTTGCCCGCCTAATAATTTGCATTGCGTCATTTTTTCATTCATTACATTACCAACTTTACTTTCGCGTCCGCCAAAACACACGGTGTTTTTTTTTTAATATTGTTAGTTGGTGTTAATTTGTGTTTTATGATACTTTACTGGTGAAATTTAGCTTGCTACGCTTGCTAGTGTATATGTGATTATTATTGTGATTGTGATATTCTTAAGATTTCGGCATATTTATCGGCGGGCAACGGTTTGTTTTGTGTTTTCGTACCTACCTAACCTTAAACTTCTTATTGGGTTTGCGTGTATTTATTGAGGTTATTGACGTGTTTCGTTTTATATGTTTGTCTGTACTTAAAGTACAAATGGCCGCATTAGTTCAAATAGAGTGTTGTCTTACATATTACTTACCTTCATAATTAACTAAAATGTTTTTCAAAGTTATCCTTTAAAAATAAGAAACATGTCATGTTTGGGGTTGGAACGTGCACGCTCGTAAATATAAATTGATTAAGGCGTAGGGAGAGATGGATTTTTCAATCACTTCCACTGTCCACAGCGCATTGTTATTAAATTATAAACATAAACTGGCTGATTAAAGTATCGGTTGTAAAGTTTTCTTCATTACTTTGATTTTGTTAGGTAGGTACTTGTAGGTACCTACTATTTTTTATTCGTAAGACACGAGCAAATTTTGATTTAGGCTTTGTTTTTATTGGTTTCTGTGTGCAGTGGATGTATTAATTTGGTTTATTTTGGTTTTGTTCTTAACAAAGGGCAGAGTTTTTCGTTTATATTTTTTGCTAAATATTACTGGGTTTTGATTTCTTAACGAGTCCGAAACATTTGGGTCGTTCCAGCTTATAATCGTGAGTTTTAGCCGTTCATCCATTAGGTATATTTAATAATTTCTCACGTTACTCCAAATGTTACAATTGAGTATCAGTCCACTAACATTTTATAAGTCTTCTGTAAATAATATATGATTGATTACCTACTACATTATATCTATTAAATTCTTTATGCTAAGCCTCAGGCATAAAAAACCATTACAACTAGGTATGCAAACAGTAAAAACCTGAGCATTAAATCTTTTTGTCAAAGACCGCAATGACACTTTCGCGGCACGAGAAAAAACCACCAACCAACTAGCGTATTTTTTATTAGAGTGAACTTGTCAAATATGAAAACGACTCTTAACATGCGCGGCGGTAAGCGGTCTTCGTTTTACTATTCTAAGCTTGTTAAAACAACTCGGCCTACTGGACGAAAACAGGAGGTGGACGGTAAACCGGCGAAGTTACCCTACGCCGTACGGATTTTTAGGGTTCCGTACCCAAAGGTGAAGGTGACACACGAACGGGACCCTATTACTACGCTGTCCGTCCGTCCGTGCGTCTGTCCTAACTTTTAAGAGCTGTATCTTTTGAACCGTAATACATAGCGGGTTGTTTTTTGTTTTCAGAATATGTGTTATTACGGCGAATTTCCTAACAAACAAAAAAAAAAGATATGTAGTTAAATAATAATCCTCCATACATTTTTTTTAACGTACTTTCATTATTGTTATCATCGTAAAAACGGTAAAACATACAAGTGCGCGAGTCCGACTCGCACTTGACCGGTTTTTTTGCTCCGAGTTGCCTAGTGGCGAGTGACCACGCTTCGCCACTGGTAGTCCGAATGTATCGTTATTCATAATCATGGCAAGTCCTGAATCATCAAGTGAATTTTACTGATACGTTCTGAGTTTAGAAAACAAACCTAACCTAACCCAACCTTATTTACCAGTTAGATATTTTAAAAATCCTGAAACAATAACGGTTTCAGTTAAAAATACTTTAGGACTTGCGATGATTATGAATAACGATACATTTGGACTACAAATTATTGTGTGAACTTTGGCGCACCGCAACGTCTGTGATGCGATTCATCACCAATACCATTTCAAACAATCGGTCTTTCTTGACTAAAGTAATCGAACTAAAATAATGTTCTATGAATATACGTATATTCATAGTAGGTACATTCCATGATGATATTTATTTAATATAATACATATAATAATAATATAACTTACAGTTTTCAAAATGTCAAATACATAAAGGAGATTGAGACTAAGGTGGGTCGCAACGCTAATTTACTAAAACTATGGGAGCAGAGGGCGCGGACATTTTGGGTTTTTATAGTTTTTATCACAATATTTCCTTGATACCCATTAGAGGGTAAATATCCGGGCGTTTCATCCGCCGTCATTAATGTCACCAATATATTGACGAAATCAATGACACCTACCAGCAACTCCAGATGTAAACAGAAGCAGAACCGGGGATTCTACCAGCATGTGAAGTTGCTGTAGTGCAGTGTCATCGATTTCGTCAATATATTGGTGACGCTAATGACGGCGGTTGAAACGCCTGGAAATTTACCCTAGAACCATAACACTAATACTTCGTACTTGTTTGTGCATACATATCAATAGTTTCAGTATAGTCATCTTATTTTCCTATACGCACTGTAAATCGGTATGTCCATACATACCGATTTACCATTATTACTCTGCGTCCACATCCTTTTGAAGATCGAGATGGTTCTTCAAAGTCTTTGGATAATAGACTCTTTTGGAGTTTATTGGTTCTCCACAATATAACGTGACACTTCGACACTCCAGGAATAGCTGGAGCCTTTAAAAAGCATTCTTTCAATTGAAGAAGTCATGCTCTTTCGTCAATTTCCTCTTTTGGAACTACAACCACCTTCACCTTTGATTCGAGTCTTTCGCTGCTGAAGCAAACTAATTACTAATATGCCAACAACACAGTGACAAATATGAGGAATAAGTTTATAATATCTTACTTTGAACTGTAAACAAATGATTATATAGCAATTAGTATTGATATACCTACTTTAAAAAAAATGGTATTTTTCACTCTCTGTCATGGAATTACCCTATTCCCATTACTATTTCAACCTATATCTAAAGACAATTAATTACAGTCGGGTATATTTGTTATTATCATTGGCATTCTCATGTGATTTAGACTTTAAATGGACCGATTTTCAGATCCAAAGTTAATAATTTAAGAATTATTTTTAAATGCTATACATTAACTATACAAAATTGTAATAGTAAATTATTCTCGCGCTCTTTAAAATTATTTCGTTTGGTGACATTTCATGACAGTCAAACAATTAAGTACATAACATACTGCGTACTGTGACATATATTTAGTTTTAGGCGTTTATGCTCAACTGTTAGTACTGCAGCTCGCGAATGCATAAGAATGACAAAGTACTTACTTAAATGTACAGAAGCAGCCGCGAATTCCATTAGATTATTTTTACTGCCTTGTTTCATACTATAAATACTCAGATATATATTTAAACTATCAATCCTCAATTTCCACATACAACAACGTATATGTAAGGTGTGATAACTATTGCATCCTACAGATATAAATGCGTGATTCGGTCCGTCTGTCCGTTACAGTTTCACGGCTAAACCGTTATACCGATTTTGATGAAATTTGAGTTGAAACCAGGGAAAAGACAGCTTCTTTTTGACCCAGGAACTAGTTAGTTGCCGAGAGTACAGCGATAAACGGGAACGAAGTCGCGGGCAAAAGCTGCTTATTTTATGTTGTTATACATTCTAAACATTTTTCTCGCACTTCATTCGTTCTCCCAAAAATCCATCCTCCGTTGCATTTTATACAAGCGCAAATATGTTGTCGCTATTATACTAATGGGTTGTAGTTGTCAAGTCACCCATGCGCTTATTACCTAAATATTACGTTGAAATTTGTAATGTCTATGAGTATTTTTCAAAAATGCTAAGATAACTTTGGACTATCGTAGATTCAGCACTCACACCATACTGAAGATGAACGCGGTGCCGTATTGGTCCAAAATGGGAATGCTTTTCGCCAAAATGATGCACTCGATCAGCACAAAACTGAACCCCGACGAGTTCTTCTCGGTCGTGAAGCCGCCTTTTTTCACCAAGGACAACCAGCACGATAGCTCCGAATTCCTTGGGTAAGTGTTTATTCAGGATGATTGATTATTCCATATGATATGTTTCTCGGGTTCGGGTAAAGTCAGTTAGACTAGCACAAAAGCGTATGAGAGCAGATGAAAGAGAAATGCAAACTCAAAGGTTGTAGAGCTATTATTTGACTTGGGGATCCGTTTGTTAATTGTGGTTTAACATGACAAATATAGCATCTATGAATCGGCAACTAGCGCCTGCGGCTTTATTATCGCTCGGTAATCTCATCTAATCTGTCTACAACGCGAAACGCACTAACAAGCGAGAAAATATAGGATGTTCTCCAGGATACGCTTACGATAAAAAATGTTTTATACATGTATTAAGGCTAATAATATTAATTATAGGTACCTTTTTGAGCTACTGCAGTCACACGAGCACGGGTCTGACCGTAACTTCGACTACACGCGGCCGCCGATCGTGGGCCGCCGCCCGGTGGTCAACGGCGGCCCGCACTCACCGCAACACTCCAGGTAATCATTCAGAGGGAGGGCCATATGTAACTGCTATAGCGCTGCCCCTTTCACTCCCGGAAATTTGGCAGCGTTTTACAGTTTATAACACTGTCACAGGTTACTAGCGATATTTACTAGCGTCCCGCCCACGCTTCACTTCAAAGTGCGTTCTAAATATAGGTAAAATATATTTTTTTATTTGGATGAGTACTTTCGTATATTACCTCCTACATCCAAACTGACAAATTTTTATACAACTTTTACCTCTTTATTAGTGTAGATTAAGTAGGCCGTGGTGACGCCGCGCCGGTCAACGTCCAACCGTTATGCTGAGAGGACTTTTTTAACGATAAAGGACAATTTTAATATACATTAACTAACACATTTATCTGGATAAGGGTCAAAACGTGAGTTGGAGAAAATAGTTTCGCAAATAAGTTAATATTTTTAAAAACGGTTACTGTGACTCAACCTTAGAAGATAGATATAATTCCATCGCGTATTTTTCTCTAGATTTTTTGAAGAACTACATTTTTTCAGTACATTCTTTTTATGTATCTTTTAAGCTTTAGCCAGCGTAAGCCATGTAAGCGCCAGAAAATCGAACTTTTGACTGCTTGCTTGAATAGAAAACATAAAATTTTCTCTATTACACAAAAACGTAATTAGAATGTAAAGTACATAATAAACCTTCGACACATTGAAAATCGTATCAAAACCCGTTGCGTGGTTTTGAAGAAGCTAGCGGAGAAACATACAGATGGAAATTTTGTGCGAGTTTAAAGATAACAAATAGGTTAGAATGTTAGATGAGTAGACTGAACATAATCCGTTGATTAATGTGTACATTTTTATACCTTGCTTTCATGTCCGTTTATTTGTCCTTCGGTAGAAATTTTCCAATCCATTTTTCAAGCACCTGGCATCGGTTTGAGATGAA
The DNA here is from genome assembly GCA_963241965.1 of Tortrix viridana. Lineage (NCBI taxonomy): Eukaryota > Metazoa > Arthropoda > Insecta > Lepidoptera > Tortricidae > Tortrix > Tortrix viridana. Next base: position 12,131,930 of record OY725171.1, read on the forward strand.
ATTTGGCATACAATGCAATAATATGGTACCATCGAGCTGGTCTGATGACGGAGCCGAAGGGTGGCCATAGGAACTCCTGTACTATTAATTATTATTTATTTATTTATAAACTACACAACATAATCTCGTCGTGTTTGGGTTTCGATGACTAGGATCGTTTGGGAATCTGAATGGAAAGGAAAACAAATAATAAAGGCAATATTTGTTACTGATAAGGTCGAAATATAATGCTGAAGTAAAATAAAAGTACCAAATGTGGTTATGAATTTAAAATAACTAGTTTTGCACAGCACCATACATGCCGTATGCTTCCAAAATCATTCCGATGAATTTATCATAAATAGTTTTCCTGAAAAAAAAAAGGTTTTCGAGAAGTCATTGACCGTCCACAAAAATAGTCATTTTCCGAAACTAACCAAATACGTTTATGGGAGTAGCACACGGAGCTTTAATGTACATATATCAAACTATCAAATGAAATCGTAGAAAGGTATGGCCGCAATTCACCCATATGCGCTGGCATGACAAAAGTGTTGAAATAAGCGATATCGACATAAGCTGTATACTTAATTACCTTTTTTTTCAGTGATGGAGAACATTCAGAGCCGTGTGCGAACAGGCGGTCAGCGTCGCCGCGGCCGGGAAGCAGCGCTGCCGGTCAGTTTCATTAGTCTAAATTAACTCTCTTTACGAAATACGTTCACAACATCATCGTGGGTCAACCAAATCAGCGCGATCAGTTGATTGAAGCATAAAAATAATATACTTCGCTTGCTATTTTCTTGCGAGAAGCTGCCGTCACACGGCTGGAACTTACTCATCCGGTTTCGACTGCAAATTTGGATAGAGCTCTAATAAAGGGGATCTCTTGAGCTGTCATTTTCAGCGGTGACTTCTAGGATAGCCTCTATTTACAAGTTATTAATTATTTGTTGTTATTGTATATTGTTTCAGGTTCCAGTTCAGGCTCGCTGAAACGTCCGGGAGACCACGATATGCATTTGCCACTTAAGAAACGGATGCGTATGTCGGAGTCTGCGTTCCTCCGGCGCGACTCTTTTATCGACAGCATGTTCGGTGGCGTGCTCCTGACTCGCGTCGAATGTACCGAGTGCCATTCCTCCTCCCTGTCACGGGACGTGTTCCGTGATCTTCAACTGGCATTTCCTGAAAAGCTCGAAGGAACTCAGCACAGCGTACAGAGCCTTCTCGAGTTTTATTGCTCCAAGGAGCGATTATCTGGAGACAATAGATACGAGTGCCGCGATTGTGGCGGCTTGCGCGACGCCGAAAGAAGCGTTTTGATAGAAACAACGCCCAAATTTCTCATTTTAGTCCTCAAAAATTTCAAGTAAGTAACAGCTGCTGCAATAATATTAATGTAATTATTATTATTATAAAGAACTAATGAATAAGCATACAATTTTCTACATCCGTAACTATCTTTCAAGCATTCTTGTTTTATGTACAAAATAGACTAAAATTTTGGATCAGTTACTGTCAAAGAGATTCTGCTGTATGTACGTTTTTTTATGTATGTTCACCGATTTATCCTTCATTTGAGGACCGAGTTTGAAAATTCTTTTTTTGTTTCAAATAATAATACTGTCGAGGTGGTCCCATTGTCACCAAGTCAGAATCTGATGATGGAATCTATGAGGAATCGAGGGAACTCCTCAAAAGTTATAGGCACATATACAGCGATTTTGGTAGTTCCGTTAAGACTTTAAGAATTAGCATTCTAAAATCACCTCTTGGTGAAGAGTAACTGATTATGAAGACCAGAGATGACCACCGGAAACGTTTAGTCGTAAATGTTTCACGGGCAGCAATGAGATTTACACATATTAAGAATATGAAGCTACTTTTACTCATCAAAATGCATGTGGTGAAGCGCTACTTAGGGTGCAGTACCGGGAGATCTCAATTATTAATCGCCCCGCCACTTAGGCGGCGACATTTTGTTAAGGATGATGAGAAATTGGTATAAGTAAGAATATCACTAAAAATATTTTTTTACAAAAAATAAAACCATCTTCAAAAACCCACAGCCAAGATACCAAATAGGCAATTCCTAGTGTTTTTGAAGACGGTTTTAATTTTTGAAATAAATATTCAGGTATTTTAATCACGACATCATCACTAATTAACCCAGTTTTATTGTAATTTATTAATAATCGTCTCTCAACAGGTTCGAACCGAAACTACAAGTTCAAACAAAATTAATGTTGTCGGTTCACCACAATCACACGGTGACGTTGCCGACGGTGCGGTCGCAGGCGGACCACTCGGGCTACATGCTGTACGCGGCGGTGATCCACGCGGGCACCACCCTGGACTCCGGCCACTACTACACGCTGGCCAAGGACAACGGGCAGTGGCACATGTACAACGACGACGTCGTCTCCGCCGCCGAGGAGAGCCAGCTGAGCGCGCTGACGCGCTCCAGCACGCCGTACATCCTGTTCTATCGGCGCAGCGACGTGGACGAGGGCACGGCGCCCGCGCTCGAGGAGCTGCCGCCCAAAGTGCAGGAGGCCGTGATGGCGCACAACAAGCACTACGTGGACACCGTGCGCAAGGTGCGCCTCGCCCGCCCATGACGGCTGAGGTCCGACAAGTGCATCGACTTCTCTGTGCTGGACTACGTCGACGTCGACAACCCGTAAACAGTGCGCTCCTGCTAAACTTGCATCAAACCATTAAAAAGTGACATGACTAAACAGGAAAGTATATTACAACTTTTGTTTTTAACAGAGTCTAAAGACTCCTGTATTGATGCTATGGATACTATTGATATATTAACCATATAATTAAATTATAGTGGCTGCATGTACAGTGTTTAAGCAATAATAACAGGGCTTGTCTAGATTAGTAACTGTAAAATTAAATAATTAACTATACATTTTACGACGAGAGATAGTGTTTAATAAGTGGTTGTATTACGAGATACATCGGAATCAAACATGTTCATTGATCGCAGCGACGTCAAATGTCAGCTAAATACAGTACTACCATTACCTCAATAGCCATCCGCTGTATACTGCTATTACATTTCCACAGAATCAATGAAAGTCGACAGCTAATATGGAAATTATTGTATTGTACATACTATGTAAATTTTTTTTTTTTTTGAATGACGTAACTCCTACGAAGCATTTGATTATTTTTCTGATGTACGTGTCACATGACCCTGTCATTGCCTGTGATTATCTGTCTGTAAAAAAGGTGTAATGCTAATCGTGCAATTATTTGTAAATATTGTATAAAGTAGACATTTAGGAAAGTTTCCGCCTAGGGCGTTTCTATTAAACGTTTTTTGATAATGAGTAAAATAAGCATTTCAGTTTCAACCGAAATAAGCGTCAACTTTATCTAACCTAATTTTTTTCGTTGTTATCTCTATGCCGGAATTAAAGAATAGCAAACAACGAGATTGTATTCTCAACCTGACTATAAATGATGTGTCTGGTCTAAGTACTAAGGGCTTGTTTGCGGAGTCACGGGGCGTCGCGTGTGGTGTGCGGCTTGGCGTCGCACGGCACGTCGGGCGTTTTTCCGTTTACAGAGATGTGGCGCGTCATCACTCGCGCAAACAAACATAATTATGGCAATGTACGATGTTGTTTACGAAGATGCGGGGCGAGACGCGGCGCGTGGTGCAGGGCGTTGAGTGGCAGATACCGCCGTTATTGACGCGCTCGACGCTGCGTGCGCCGCCGCGTAACGCGGCGATGCCATCCGCGGGCAAGTAAAGCTGTATTTGAAGCAAACGCGTTTAAAATCGCTGCTCCGTAAACGCTTTCATACAACGCCACACGTTTGCCGCCCAACGCAACGCGCGACGCCCTGAGACGTAAACAAGCCCCAGGTATTGGAACGATGGAATCATAAAATTTAAACAACCACATGTTAGAACGGGATAAAATGTTAGTTTGACACACGGCTACAACACTTCTGCTGATTGGGCAACAGCTGACTACCATAGGCAACAAAAAATAACAACCTCGCTTGCTCTGAGTCTAATTTAACCGGCTAAAAGTGTAGTCAGGTTACACCGTGAATTATATAAGCATGAATTATTTTAAGTCCCCGGCACGGTGTAACGTGAATCCACTTTTAATCATTGACTTTTTAAACATGTTTTTTTTTTCGTCTGGCTTTTATTCATATTTGTCAGAGTTTCGTTCTTTTTTAACTTCCTATGGTCGGATTGACTTGACATTTGACATTATTTAGAAACTATAAATATGCATTTACAAAAACAATCCCAGTCTTTCGACTTGACCTGTTTATTTCGTTTCAAAAGTTATGAACAAAACAAGGTACTATTGATAAAATCCTTTGATTTTTGGTTTGCTATTTTGGTTTTCAGTTCTGGCGTAGAGATTAGTCGTGATTATTGCTAAATAAAGAAGTTTTATGAGATGATTTAAGATGAATATTAAATTGGGATAGGACTTACTAGATTATTAAAATAAGATTATTTTATGAAGTTACATACACAATTAAGCTGATGTTCTGTACCTTTAAGTAACGTGTTAACTTTTCGCATAGGTACGGGAGGTAAATAAAATCCATAGGCTTTCAAAAATGTAAACATTTTTTTTTGTTACTCCGGTATGTGGGAATTTATTAATATATATTATATTTTTTCCGTTATCCTTGAATTATTTCCTTCAAAAAAAAATCGACCGCCCTCGAAAATGTAGAGGTGACTTTTGTTTATGCAAGTTTGTGACCCTCCCACTACCTTACGTCACGCTCAAATTATTGAAATGCACACTTTTCAGCATGTAATTAACCCACCATAACTTAATTTGAAGCGCAAGAGTACTTAAAAAAACGTGCCTGGCTATACATAGAGGGCTTAGATATGATGAAGGTACCCCACAGGGTGCAAGGTATCCCCCTATATGTTAATCTGCCGCGCTTGAGTAAATCCCAAAATCCCCTCTGGGCTACTAAAACAAAGTATCAACATGAAAATTTTAAAGTCGCACATCTATGGACCCTGATTCCTAAATAAAAATGTATCTCGATCATATACCATATTCATAATTACAAGACTTCAAAATAGTTACTTAGTATTAGACTGTTACGCCATTAAGTACAAATAAATAAATAATTAGTGTTATAAGATCTGGGGCTTGATCTACCACGTCCAAGTACAAGTTTATTATTCTAGGACGTGCGAGTTACGATTCTTAATTAGATTCGAGTTGTGGAGATACAAGTAATTGAAATGGTAAAATGCGACTTGGCACTGGCTGGGCGGCGGCTCGGTTCGGGTGCTAGCCTCGCCAGTGCAGCGGCAGTGCAGGGCGGTGGAAATGGCCCCGGGTGCAACGCTGACACTTTGGCGCACATGTATTGTTGTTTTGTCACTTTTTAATGCGGGTGCAATTGCTAAGTAATGCATGGTCAATTTGAAGTTTCAAATGAAGGTCAAATATGACGCAAAAGATCGTTTGAACGAACATTTTGCTAACTAGGTTGTGAGAGCACATTTTAAATGTCTTTGTAATACGTGAATGCGATATTAACTCTTAAATATATTCGCTCGATGTAAATATTAAGTGGATAGTGCGCCAGGAACTATTTTTTTTTTCTAATTACAATATGTCCCCGACTAGTCAACCATATTCTTTTTTGATGTTCATTTGTGTTTCTGGGTTTGCATTTAGTTTAGCTAAGTATTAAAGTTATCGTTGGATGTTTTATATAAGCGAAAGCAGGACTTTTTGCTTTTTATTGTATCAAAGAGCATGAAAATACAAGTTATAAAGAAGTCTTTCAAATCATACGTCACGAATGTGTGAATTTATTTTGTTGTAAATAATAGACTATTTCTCGAGGACTGTGATTCAGATAATGGAAATGAAGTGCGGAAATCATAAATAATATTTAGGCTAGACTATTTAAATCGATAAAGTACTAAGCTCAAGCGAGTGTTGTTGTACATATATCAGTCGATAGAGAACACAAGCAACTATCGCTTGACATTGTTATCGATTACAACGTATTTGTAGATATTCTAAAATATTCGTGAATTATTTGAGCGCGGATTCATAAAAAAACCGCAGCGGAATGTAAAATATCACGCACTTGTACTCGTTGTGGCACGTGATAAAGCCATAACCAAAATTAACAATAGGTTATAATATAATAATTATTGATCGTGTGCCAGTTTTTGAGCCATGACAAAACGTCGCTTAGCTATAATATCGCTTTAGTCAACGATACAACGCGCGGTAATTAAAAGCTAATTCAATTACATTCAAAGTTTAATATTGTACACTGGCAAATTTTGACTTGAGCGGTATTGTTAGCTAAGCGACGAAGTCAAGTTCTGTTAATATTGTTGGTCGGAGCGTCTTAAACAAGTCACTCGTATGGTGGAATCAAAGGCTCTACCTACTCCCTAACTTGAAGGCAAGCTAGAAGAGTCTCTTTCTCATAAAATTTGTGATATAACTAAAGAGTGGGAAGGGTAGAGCACCCGGTGTCGGATTTCATGTTTCGGAGTAGTTTAGCAGGCTTGGGCATGATTGCACGGATCACAGGGAATAATTACGAAAATGCTGTAATCAATCAATACCCTTGTGCACCTTGAATACAGATATTTAAAGTAAAGTTAAGTTAGATCTACTAAACGTCCTAATGGTCTCAATAAAATTAGAGGTATATTTATGGGCTATTTGTGGTGTTATTTACGTAATGATCAATTAATATGTATATAATTATACTTCCAAAGTAAGCAGTGATAAAAATAAATGAACTTTTACAAGAAAAGGGATATATTGTTCCTAATCGCTTTGTCCTAATTTGGGAATATCTAGTTGGTCGCCGGTCTCGGACAGGGACCGAGTGACCCGACGTCCAGGGAAGTTAGGGGACATGCAAGACTAATGTTTAATAATGATCGATAAAACGCTATACAATATCATGCTGTAGGTGATACGTTTATGGTTAAACACATTTCTAATATTAAAACAAGCTAACATATTTTAAATCCCTTTTTGTCGTTTTGCTACAATTTATAATTCTGTACAACCGCAATTGAAGGGCCTGTTAGACTAAGCGATATTCAGACAGTATAAATGGAGAGGGGAGTTAAAAGACTAAGGCTACTAATGACTGTTTGAATATCGCGTAGTGTAATAGGCCCTGAACTGCTTTAACACATTTTTTTATGGACAGTAACGCACATCGGCCTAGTTTCTTCATATTATCTATCTGATATACCAATGTAACCCGTGTTTATAAGTTCGTTTGTTTTTAGCTGTTGGTGACAACTAAATTTAATTAGTTTATTGTTGTTAAGTTTAGTGGAAGATATTTTTTTTAATTATTATTTATATTTAACATGAAACCTATTATTATTTATAAACAGTGTATTATTTTATAGTCCAACTTTAAAAAGTAGCATTACCAACCCAACCTGTTGGCCATTTGAGCGCAAAAGTTATATAATAGTAAAGGGGCTTTTGAACGGGCCACTTTAATCTGCGCTGGCAATAGCTGTCCTTCTCTGACTGCGTATGCCAAAACAAGATACCCTGATATTGCCAGCTATAAATTGCAGGAAAATGTGACCCGTTTAGAAGCCCCTTTAGAGTGATTATCGCACTTCTTTTAAAGATTTGGATGGCCGTTGCAAATGCCGCTTTGTAGAATTGTACTGAACTATTGAACTGAAAGGACATGGCTAAACTGAAGTATGGGCGACTGCCCTAGCAATGTATAAACATTGTAATTAGTAATATGTTATGTGGAATAGCTGAGTATTCGTGTTCCGCATGAAATAAGTTTCAGGGTTTTTTCATATCGTTACAATCCTGAAAATAAATAAGTTTTATTTGTGCGTTGCTAATGTAGTCATAACGACTAACAACATGCTAACAACTATCGGAAATACAGTGCGATGGACGGTACGGTCGACATATTTGTCGAGCTTGCCGTTAGCCCGGCAAGTTCTTCACACTTTATTTCTGATTGTTTGCCTTAGGCTTACGGTGACTACTGGAACGGACAATATAACCTCGTCGAACAGAAAGTTGCTCTGCGATACGGTCTTGGTGATTCTGGAGCCATAGGTACTATAAGCATGCACTGATACTAGTTCTTTAAAATGGTTACGCTACTGGGATACACTATTGGGATCGATCTGTCATCACGGACAGGACTATTGTCGCCAATAAGCCTCGTATCTCATATCATATCTCGTGTTGAAAGATCGACCTCAACGCAGAGGGCGACATAGAAATAGACATACATACATACATATAATACATACGCTCGAAAAACATAACTCTCCTTTGGGCAGTCGGGTAAAAATAATGTGAACACACACCTCAACAAACAAACGAAACGAACTATCAAGCATACGAGTATTTGTTCCGTAGGGTTTGGCTACAATCTACCCGCCTTAAAGCAATAATGGCTCTAAGTTACCCACTTATTTTGTCAATCATTTCTAGAAATTCAGATTTTTGCCAATAATTCCTAGAAATCCGATGAAAGTAACCAAAAAAATCCGCATTTTGAGACATATTGTGATAAAAAATAAATAATATAATAATTAATACTGTTTATTTCATCTTTAAATGCAAGTTCATTGTCCACATTTCACGTAAAACAGATCGTCATAATCTTATGTTATCTGTCAGGTCTCGATGGCAAACAAAAAACATGAAAAACCAAGTGAGCACCTTTTAATTACTTGATTATTTCACGAAAGTTCTAGGAGAATAATAAACATGTAATAATTAATGAATGAATTTTCGAATGTTACGAGCTAGTAAGAAATTTCTAAACATGCTTGCTTATGGCAGTAGTTTAGCCATGTCCGTTGACGGGCGGATTTAAAAAAAAATTCGTCGTTAAGAACCTAATATAAAAACCGCTAAGTTTTTCCATTACGTAACGAAAGTTTTTCATAAACACATGGTTAATTTTCGTGGCGTAATGGAAAACTTAGCGTTTTTAAATAGCTTTTTAACCACGACAATCTTTTTGAAATCCGCGCGCTGAGTGTCTTTTGTCTCTGTGAGAAGATGCGTTGTTTGTTCACCGCCCGGAACGACAAGTTAATTTTTGGACTATGTTTAATGCGCATAAGACTTTTACACGGACTTTGTATGTCTTACTTACGTTTACATTTACTTATACAATTGTTTCGCGATTATTCTGAATGTAAATAAAGTTAGCATTTAAGTATTTTTTTAAATAGTTAACAAGTTAGCTTAAGTAGGTATATCTATTTAAAACTTGAGGTGTGACTGGTTATATATGGTATATATATATACATATATATAAAACATTCATCATATTTAGTAGGAAACAGATTGTGAAATCAAATTTGACTTAAAAAATAAATGTTTAAAATGCCTACATCGTTTTAGTGTAGTTGTATAATATTAGATAGACAACGTAACCAGCCCATTGCTGGGCATGGGCTTCATCCCATGACACACGGCACACACCCCACAGGTAACCGACGCCACGCGGGCCTAGTCAGGATTAGGGATTCCACACGCAACATTGGATTTCTTCACGTAGTGTGCTGCTTTCATCATAATTAATGTATTTATTTACCGAAGAGATTAAAAGGCACCGTACAACTCGCACCAAACTTTTTCTATCCCTATCGTCTGAACTGTCAACGATCGGCGGTCCACCACTGTGCGATTCGGGCTATTCCCATTTGTCCCACGCTTTAGTCCCTAGTGGGGACAAATGGGAAAAATCTCATTAGTTACCACTACTGGGGACAAGTAGAAAGAAATAATTCAGTTCCAATAATATTACATGCGTATCAAATTAATATCCTCCTTTTTTGAAGTCGGTTAAGAATGTATTGGATTTTGGTAGGAAAACGGACCACTAGGAAGGATTGATTGGTGACTTTTCGGGAATTCTCAAGCTCGGATGATCGGCCTGAACAACGTGCCAAAAATATCTCACATTTAAAGAAATAGCATCGGTCCTATTATTTTGAACTCCGCTAACTTGTTGGTGACATAAAAAAAATACCACTTAGATTTTGATTATCAACATTTATTTCACTTAAAATTATGAAATTAATTGACAACCTTCTTAATCTGACCCTAATTACTTAAACATATTTAAAGCCCAATCAATTTTCCACCTAAGTTATTAAGTTTCTCTGTTGCCATCCTTGTAATTTTCCTGAATATTGTCCCAGGAACCTGTAATTAAACAAGGGTATGATTTAAACGGTTAACAGAATATGAAGTTTTGGTCAGCAGAAAAATGCATTTGGTCAGCAACTTACGGGTATAGTCACCTAAAATATCAAAATTTGATCAGCAATTAATGTCATATTGAGCTGCTCTAAAATAGATTGGTAAGCCATTTAAATATATTTACTGGATTTTGTGAGACACATTTAATTTAAATTTCGGTTAGCTAAAGCACGGAGAGCATAATGCTTAATAAATATGTATAAGAATCCGATCCGCTGCGCGGAGCTCCTATTCTGCGTAGTTAAGGCGCTTGGCGCCTTGACACGACTAACTTAACCTATCAAGTTGAAATTGACCTAATTTAGCAAATTTGATATTTCTGCTATCCACTTAAATTTTACTGCTTACCAGGACGGCTAGCACGTGGTCCGCGACTTGTTTTTCGCTCGGATCTCCCTTTCTAACTAGTCTATACCGATAGAGACGCACTGAGTGACAAGCGAGAAAATACAAGATGTGCTAGCCGCTCAGTTGTATCTTGCTGACCAATTAATAATTTTGCGGATTAAATGATTATTTTGTATCGCGATTATTTATTTAGCGGACTCATAATATTTTAAGCTTACCAAATATTGATTAATTTGCCGATAACATATGATTTAGTTGCGGGTCAAGTGTTGCATCCGGTTATTTATTTATTGCCGACCAAAACATTATATGCTGATCAAGATTTCGTTGCTGATTTTTGATGCTGAGAAAAACTGCAAACATTTACTCCCATAAGGTAGGGTAACATTGATAGGTAGGTACATAATTCATAATATATTCCAAATATACAAATAAATAATATATTTTAACCTGGATAATATTTAAATAACTGTTAAATAGATAAAAACACCCACCTAAATCGGGATCCCTACTTTCAAAGCTCTTAAATGGCTCAACGGATTTTTATCAACCCTAGCTAAGAACACTGAGTCACATTCCTAAGAAAATAAAACTAAATCAAAATTGGTCCATCCATTTGGGAGCTACGATGCCACAGACAGATACACTGATATACATGGTAACATTATGAATATAGAATCTCTCCGTGCAATTTTGTTATATCTTGTGTCGCTCACCTCCAGGACCGAGCTGACGAGGTTGGAGACTCCCTCCGCCCCGCTCACCAAGGCTCGTCCGGCGCCGTAGAATTTGTCTCCTGTGTTACCATACTTTTCCTCTTCTCTTATGGTATCTACTATAGGCTTAGGCTGAAAAACAAGAAAGAATCTACGTAGGTTTCACGCACATAGTATGTTAAAATATTTATAGTACTTATTTATTAGGTATACCCATGTATGAAGGTCATGTTTAGCAATATTTTTTTATAGATATAGGTACATGAAATATATAAAAAGAATAATAAAAAAAATCACTCTTTATTAATTTAAAATGCCTTAAAATAAATGTCATTTTAAAATTTGCCGCTAAATCGATAACTGGTCATGACGTCGCTAATCGCTAAGACGTCACAATCCTCTAAACACTACATATAGTACTATTATCTTGTTTCTTGGCAAATTACAAAATGTTACAATGATACAAGCGTATGTTAGTTTGGGACTAGGTCAATTCACGCAATTATTTATTACTTGTAAGAGCCCTGCGACGATGCCGTGTAAATTCTCCTTGATGCTGAGTTTCCTGCTGCCCAGGCCCTCTGTCTCTAGCAGCGCGCCTTCCAGCGTGGTCACTGGCGGAGAGAAGAGTCCACCAGCCGAGTGTATCGCTCCATCCTGTCGAACCAAAACGTTACCGCTTTTTACCTGCCTGAGCGCACTCAAAAGAAGGCTAGTTATTTTAATAGTGTTAGTACATTCAGTCAACAAAGTATCGGGAATGGATGATTTGTTTATGGTTCCAAATTCAAATTTTTGTTTTTTTTTGTTGTTGTTAGATTGGCACAACTGTTTTCTATTTTGGCGCGGAGTTTGAGTTGCATCTGTTATTTATATTAAATACAGTGCTGTTTTTAGTTATATCATATCTAGTGTGTATTGCGAATTTCATAATGGACAAAAACTTTGAACAAAGAGTTTGTCTTAAATTTTGCATCGCCAATGGAATTTCGTGTTCGGAGTCACTGAAAATGTTACAGAAGGCTTACGGTGATTCGACTTTATCAAAAACACGTGTTTATGAGTGGTACAAAGCGTTCAAAAGCGGTCGAGATGTGATGGAAGATTTGCCTCGCTCTGGTAGGCCATCAACGTCTGCAACTGAAGTTAACATCGCAAAAGTGAAGGAAATAGTGACTGAAAATCCTCATTCAACTTTGAGAGAGATAGCCGCCGAACTTTCTGTATCTCACGAGTCGATCCGTACTATTTTAACTAATCATTTGGGTATGAAACATGTTACCGCTCGGCTAGTCCCAAAAGACCTGAATTTTCTCCAAAAACTCAATCGCATGAGAGTCGCTGAGGACATGCTAGAACGAGTCAATTCCGACCCAACATTCATGAAACGCATTGTTACTGGTGACGAGACGTGGGTTTACGAGTTTGACATGCAAACTAGTCAACAAGCTTCGGAGTGGCGCTTCGTGGCACCCGTTTTCAATCGGTAGAAGACATAAAGGAGAATTCGCGCCGAGAACTGAATTCAATTCCGGAAACAGCGTTTAAAAAATGTTTTGATGATTGGATTATTCATTGGCGTAAGTGTATCGTTTCTGAAGGAGCATACTTTGAAGGTGATAAAATAAATTTGGATGATTAACAAACAGTTTGTGTATTATTGATCTTTTCCCGGTACTTTCTTGACAGAGTAGTATGTACCAATGTATGTACGTATTATGTAAAAAGGTACAAGTGTCAGGCAGGCTATATAAAAATTGTAAGGGTAGGTCATACTTGAATTATTTCGTGTGCGGGCTTAGCATGCATGCACGAGATACAATTTTATGAAGCTAGGGTAATGAATACATGTATTCCATATTTTAACGTAAAACTTAACGCTTAAGGTTTAAAATAAAAGTGTCCCGTCTTGATAAAATCGCTATAAAAAGGTGAAAATAGTTAGTTGCTTTACCTAGCACCTGTCAAGTGTTATATCTCGTGCATGCATGTTAAGCTCGCTGAACAAAGATAAAAGAGGGTAATGATATACTGCCGCACTCAGAGACGTCAATTAATTTGTAAGTTTCAAAGTTGCTGCGTCTTATTCTATTATTATAGCAAAGAAAGTGACAGCAGCAACTTTAAACAAATTTAAACGTTAAATGACGTCTCTGAGTGCGGTCGTCGTCTTTATATGCATATTGGACAATTTGGACTGGTTTTAATAAATGGGGTGTCATATGATTTGCTAAAAACGTGCGAGTGTTATAGGCTTTAAAATAAAAGTCTCTCGTCTTGACTTTTATTACCTTTTGTTATAAAGCGACTATAGCTATTTTCACTTTTTTATAGCGATTTTATCAAGACGGGATACTTTTATTTTAAACCTTAAGCGTTAAGTCTTGCGTTAGAATATGGAATAGATGTATTCATTTCCTTAGCACCTGACAAATTTTATCTCGTGTATGTATACTAAGCCCGCACGGGACGAACTTTCTGTATGAAATTTTTTAATCAATTCGAGTAATTGTTCCTGAGTTTGTTTGTTTTATAAGAAGAAGAATGTTTTATAAGAACGATTCAGCCGTTTATGCGTGATGCTGGTGAGTCACAAACGCCTAAATAATGATCGCCACAAACTCACATTTATAATAAGTAATAAAGTAGGAAGTTTTTCTAAAGTTAAGCTTACATGTGCATAATTCTGGGACAGTTTATGCCCTAAAACGGCAGTGGCAGCGTGTAGCTTATGTGAGATGAGGTTAGTAACAATCGCGTGGTCGCTCCTTGCTGCCCCGCCATTTTTCCCTGGTTCCACGTGCTGTGTCAGCTGGACGCTGGAACCGGGTTCGGGCTGGTCGTACACCGGAAGGTCCACACGGATAGGGTCGTCCAGTGGAGCTGACAAACAGCCGGTAGCGCAAAGTAGAAATACACCGGTACTGAAGTCCATTCTAGAACAGAAATAATACGCTCAAGCTTCCATCCATCCACGGGAGGTATACACACGCATGCCACACCGCACTACGGCACGGCATGACTTCGAACGCTACGTTCAGCAGAGCCGCGCCGTTTTGTCATCAAAATAGTTAAGGACATACTTGTGTTAAGTTTATAAATCTATGTATTTTAGTCAGTAAGGTTTTATCTATAAAATAGTAGCCTGAAAAGGGTCGTGGGTTCGAACCCGGGCTCGCACCTCTAAGTTTTTCAGAATTTATGTGCGAAATATAATTTGTAAATTTACCATGAGCTTTTCGGTGAAGGAAAACATCGTGAGGAAACCTGCACACAACCTGCAAAGCAACAATTTGAGGGTGTGTGCGAAGTTCCCAATCCGCACTGGGCCCGCGTGGGAACTATAGCCCAAACCCTCTCATTGTGAGGAGGCCTGTGCCCAGCAGTGGGACGTATATAGGCTGGATTATTATTATTATTATTATTATTACCTAGTACATGTAAATCGAAGAAATAAAACCGTCAAAGTGCGTGTCAGGCACGCATTAATTTAGGGTTCCGTGCCGTAAAATTGTATATTTCTTAGGTTTCAACAACCGTCGACCCGGTATGTACCTATTTGTGATTTCATATAGTCTCTACAGGTCTATATTGTAGACATTGTATCCCAACCAGCAAAAACCGGAGTTTGCGTACCACTTATTAATTTCCTTATATTTGTCAGTTTCACTTATTAGGCGTTACAATTACAACTAGCAAAACAAGCGAATAATAGTACATTAAATATGATACAAGTGTGCTAAGTTGGTCATTAAAGTCGAGGCGGGATTGTAGCCCGAGCTGTAAGCGAGGGCGTAATGGAGCCGAGATTGTAATGACCAATAATACTCACGCGTTTCATACGACGTTTTTCAACACTATTGCGAGGACAAAATAATTAAATCTCATAAAAACACTTATTTTATTTTTTCGCGCGCCGTAGTTTTGGGGTTTAGATTATGCACGCGCTGGTAGAAATGAGGCACTGACGAATCCGCCAAACAGCCAATTATTAAAATATGATAAACTTAATGTTGATAAAATAAATAAATTCATTAAAAAAGAACATATATATTTTATTTATACTAATATTATAAAGAGCTAAAGTTTGTAATCAGTAAAGTATCGTCATACATCGTCAAACAAAATAATATATTACTTTCTACAAAAACACATCTGTCACATTTCCTAAGAACAAATTTCAATGCAACGAAAAAGATTTTAACCCAGTTATAGATATTTTGATATTTTAACTAAGACAGTTCATTCATTCGCAAAAAGTTTACTATTTTTAAAGGCATCACAACTCTTTTCTGAGATTAAATATAAAACCGGGCATGAATATGTCGGGCCAAGCTCAGTTTAGGGTTCCGTTGCCATTAGGTACTACAAATACAAAAAAACAATCTGGAAAAAGTGCACCAGCAAATGAGCGTATCTTCATGGCACTTACATCCTTTTGTTGAGAACAGTTTTTCGGCAATAACTCAAAAACGGTATATCCGATCATGTTGAAAATAATTTTGGTTGAAAGTATTTATTAAGCGTTACCTTTGTAATTTTTTGTATATTTTTTCAGACATAAAGTTTAAAAGATAAAAGGGGGGACACAATTTATGCAAATTTCGGAGCGATTATTTCCGAAAATATTCACTTAATCAAAAAATTGCTTAAAAACCTTAATTTTTTTTTAAAAGAACTATCGAAATATGTGCCACACTAAAAAAAACGCATTCGCAAAAATTTCATCAATATACCTACATCTTGTAGTTTTTGAGTAAAATGCCTGTAACACACGGTCGGACGGCCGGACGGCCGGACGGATGGATGGACGGATATGACGACGAAACTATAAGGGTTCTGTTTTTGACATTTTGGCTACGGAACCCTAAAAACCGTAATGTAAAAACACTAGTGTGGTAATGTAAAGTAAAAAGCACGCGTGTTTAATATGCTGCATTATGACCCTAAACACGCTGGAATAAGGGCCACTTTACGAGCAAGTGTGTTGAAAAAGTACTTAAGCTAAGTAATACAACTTTACCCGGTAGGTACAAATATTTGATAAGTCATTGATTAGTACTGCAACTGTGCTGGCGGCATTTTCATTCCTATTCTGTGACAGTTAGATTATAGTCAATAAGTAGTCCAAGCGGCCGGATAATAAATATGACGAAGTCGCGGGCAGGTCGCTATTATACATTATAATTTATAATGTAGCGTAGGACAGAATAGGATTAGGTAATCAACGTATCCTAACCAGCCAATTTGCTTCGACGACCAAAGAATGAGACACAAAATATTAGGTGACGTTTAATAATAATTCCTCGACAAGCTCACGAGCGAAATGCTTTTGTGAATCAACACCACATCAACACCCCACTGTGTACCTACCTCACCCCAATAAATATTGGTTGAACGACTTTACCGACCGAAAATACACTTTTGAGGTCTAAATACAGAAGCATGAAAGTAGGTACCAGAAAAAGAAAAGATAATAGATCCAATTTTAAATGTATTTACCTAGTTTCAAGCTTAAATTACTAATTTAACACATTTCTGAGTAAGAAAAAGTTCGCATGTAATAAACGAAAGAATAGCACGCGCACATCGCAGTTAGTACTCACATGACGGGCAACTCCGGCGGCGGCTGCGATGCGCTGGAAGCGAGAACCAGCGCGACTGCAGACGCTGCGCACGCGCGCTTACTTTCACACCTTACGTCACAGCCTTGTGCCGAATGCTGAGGTGACTCTCACCATATTTTTATAGCTACACACCATAACACGCGTAATGTGTTCTCTGGCGTGTATGCCATGTGTCACCGCAGCAGTGGTGTTATGTTGCTAATTCTTCTGGCTACGTCAGAGAAAAACAACATTTTATAATTAAATTAAAGTGTAGTACTTATTTAGTTTGACAGAGCAACCAGGCCTAGCTCATGTCGAACTGTCGCAATTATCATTTCTGCGTAACCACAAAACAAGTTCCGTTATTGACCCGTCGTGGAATGTTCGAAGGTATTTACTAAATGACTGAGAGCAAGTTTTTTGATCCGTAGTTAACTCAACTAATAAGTGAAACAGTTAGACTTATTTGTTGGGCTATTGATCAAAAAACCCGCCTTGCGGCCTGGCCATAACATTGAGCCGCGGCGACAGCGGTGAGCGAGTTTGCTCTTCATTGCATGGGCGAAACGCTCACCGCGCAGCGGTTAATTGATGTTACACGCAATTTAATGTATGTATTAAAGAATATTTTGAAAAATGTCCTAATTCTACAATCCTTAAGGCCGCTCAAGCTTTAAAAATAAGTAAATCTTCGCTGCTCAATATGCTACAATATTTTCTAAAAATGCATCCTTACAAGATAACAACACATCAATTACTTATTAACCGAACGTGCTATGAAAACACGAACAGAGTTCTGTAAATAATTGTTGCAAATATTAGAAAATGGACAATTAAGTGAAAAACAAATATTATTTTCTGATGTAGCGCATTTTTGGATGAATGGCTATGTTAACAAACCAAATTTTCGTTTTTGGGGTTCACAGAATCCCAAAGTTGTAGTGGCAAGGTCTCTTCATCCTTTAAAAGTAGGTACCGGTATGGGCAGCTGTCTCAATAAAATAAATCTACCTGCTTTTCTTTGAATCTACCGTCACCGGAGAGAGCTGCTATAAAGAGATGTTAGATCAATCAATCAATCAATCAATCATTTATTTCGTCATCATAGGTAGATTATGTACAGGTGATAGGTATTACAAAATGGAACAACTATGATGTACCTTTCGGCATACGATAAAAATACAAATGTCATAGACTTAAACCTAATTTACTTATATGATATTAAATAATATTCAAGAAAGCATATTTAAACATGGAATTCAATTGCGAAAATGTCAAGTGCTAGAGACAGTATTCTTTCCTTATGCAAAGAAGAAACAACTTGTTAAGAATTATTATTTTATGCAAGACGGAGCAGCACCACATCGAACACAAGAAGTCTTCAAAGCCATCAATAAAGTTTATGAGGATCGAGTTATTGGTCTTGGATATGCTCGGTTTATGAAGGGAAACGGGGATTGAATGGCCTCCGTATTCACCTGATCTTAATCCTTGTGATTTTTTTGTGGGGTTATATCAAATATCATTGTTACGAAAACAACCCAAAAATTATAAGCGATTTGATTAACGAAATAAGAATGACTGTCAATGGCGTTTCAAAGGAAACTATACAAGGCGTTTTCGATAGTAGTTATATAAAGCGAATAGGTGTTTTGTAGTGATTCAAATGATTTTTGAAAATATATATCATTGATGTTGACTTTTTTTGTATTTTTGTTTACCACAACCAATTGATTACTTTTCACACGTTCCTATTGAACAATCTGTACATATAATACATACAGTCCGTTCGACAAGAACGTGACCGGTATACTTATATAATTTCAATTTTAAGACTGTGGCACCGAAAAAAAAGTACTGGCTGAATAGCATGGTCTGTTGCCTACATGCTTCGTAAAAAAAAAACTTTTGACATTTTCCCGCCAACAGTATTTTCCAAATTTCATTACTGTTGAGTGTTGGCAATCAAGCCCGCTAGGGGTCGCGGCGATCTGCAATGGCGACTAGCAAGAGCGAGTCGCTGAATTGCCGGTGAAGGATAGCCGATACGCAAGCGGCCTATTTTGTTATAAATTGAAGAAAAGCTGGCTGGTTGGTTCCACGTCAGATTTGTTTGAAATAGGGTCGGGGGTTGATGTTTTGGCAGGTTAGTTTTAGGGAAGGTTTTGGAAGAATGTGTCACATTCTGTATGTATTATAATAATATGTACAGATTGTCCAATAGGAACGTGTGAAAAGTAATCAATTGGTATTTTGCAATAAGTGAAGGAATCAAATCAATGAATTCTCTGTTCAATAGAAGAGAGTTGTCAATTTTATTTTGTTTCCATTAATTACAGAAAAATTATGTTTACATAGGAAAAATTATGTGGTAAACAAAAATACAAAAAAATTTCAACATCAATGATATATATTTTCAAAAATCATTTGAATCACTACAAAACACCTATTCGCTTTATATAACTACTATCGAAAACGCCTTGTATAGTTTCCTTTGAAACGCCATTGACAGTCATTCTTATTTCGTTAATCAAATCGCTTATAATTTTTGGGTTATTTTCGTAACAATGATATTTGATATAACCCCACAAAAAAATCACAAGGATTAAGATCAGGTGAATACGGAGGCCATTCAATCCCCGTTTCCCTTCATAAACCGAGCATATCCAAGACCAATAACTCGATCCTCATAAACTTTATTGATGGCTTTGAAGACTTCTTGTGTTCGATGTGGTGCTGCTCCGTCTTGCATAAAATAATAATTCTTAACAAGTTGTTTCTTCTTTGCATAAGGAAAGAATTCTGTCTCTAACACTTGACATTTTCGCAATTGAATTCCATGTTTAAATATGCTTTCTTGAATATTATTTAATATCATATAAGTAAATTAGGTTTAAGTCTATGACATTTGTATTTTTATCGTATGCCGAAAGGTACATCATAGTTGTTCCATTTTGTAATACCTATCACCTGTACATAATCTACCTATGATGACGAAATAAATGATTGATTGATTGATCTAACATCTCTTTATAGCAGCTCTCTCCGGTGACGGTAGATTCAAAGAAAAGCAGGTAGATTTATTTTATTGAGACAGCTGCCCATACCGGTACCTACTTTTAAAGGATGAAGAGACCTTGCCACTACAACTTTGGGATTCTGTGAACCCCAAAAACGAAAATTTGGTTTGTTAACATAGCCATTCATCCAAAAATGCGCTCCATCAGAAAATATTATTTGTTTTTCACTTAATTGTTATAAATTGAAGAAAAGCTGGCTGGTTGGTTCCATGTCAGATTTGTTTGAAATAGGGTCGGGGGTTGATGTTTTGGCAGGTTAGTTTTAGGGAAGGT
Source organism: Tortrix viridana (assembly GCA_963241965.1). Lineage (NCBI taxonomy): Eukaryota > Metazoa > Arthropoda > Insecta > Lepidoptera > Tortricidae > Tortrix > Tortrix viridana. The sequence continues at coordinate 12,152,227 of OY725171.1, forward strand.
TTTGGAAGAATGTGACATTCTTCCAAAACATTCTGAATGTCTTAATGGAAATTTTATTACTGCCGCATTCTATTGCTATAGCAAAGAAAGTGACAACAGCAACTTTAATCAAACTTAAATGTTAATTGACGTCTCTGAGTGCGGCCGTCAATATTTTAAATATTGTTTATTCGCTGTCCAAAGGTGGGTCTTGAATAAAACGTTAAATTGTGTGGCTTAATGTGTGTTTGTAACAAGTTCGCAATAGCATTAATAAATACCTATAATACCTACCTACCTGTACTTACTATAATATATAATGTTTATTAATTAGGTACTTTTAAAATATAAATATACAGGTTGTCCCAATATCAGTAACTCACATTGACACCGGAGGTAGACCAGCCTAAGACGGACCGAACCAGACACTTTTTTTTTCCTTTCCTTTTTTTTATTGACTTTAGAGTTTTTTTAACTGAGTGGAAATCGTTCATTTTTGCCGTGTGGTGGCAATGGATACTCCTGAAATAAAATGACACCATATCACTATTATGTACATACTAGCTTTTTCCCGCGACTCCGTCTGCGTAGAAGTCGTTTATCGGTACCCCACAGGAATTTATAAAATTTTCCCGGGTAAAAAGTGTTGTTAAGTACGTGGGGGTAGGTAGCATATATAAATGCACAATTAAACCGATAATTAAGAGTTAGACTTTCGATCGCCCAGTCCAAGACAATTCCAGATGGCCTTTCTAGAATAATCGACGTTCTTCGACCCGCCGTCGGGAATGTTCCAGTAGTCGTTGCTGGAATGTTATATAGCCGTCTCTGTCTCGTTTTTTATTGCAACGAATCTTGAAAGGTTGTCAGTATTGCTATCTCTTTCTAATCATGCTATCTCTTTAACTTTTTCTGGAAAATTCACCATATTCTCAAATGTACTTCAAAGGCCGACCTGAAAACGCCTGAAAACGGGTTTCAAGTTATCTCGTAATCTGGTAGAGGGTGGCCTGAACGGCCTGAAAACATGTTTCAGGCGCCTGAAAACAACGGCAACTTGGGCGAAATATTGATAATCTGGTATGTGAAAGAAAGCTACCTCTGAAACGGCCTGAAAACATGTTTCAGGCGCCTGAAAACAACGGCAACTTGGTTGAAATTTTGATAATCTGGTATTTGATAGTGCTACCTCTGAACCGGACTGAAAATATGTTTCAGACGGCTGAAAACAACGGCAACTTGGTTGAAATTTTGATAAACTGATATGTGATAAAGCTACCTCTGAAACGGCCTGAAAACATGTTTCAGGCGCCTGAAAACAACGGCAACTTGGTAGAAATTTTGGTAAACTGATATGTGATAGAGCTACCTCTGAAACGGCCTGAAAACATGTTTCAGGCGCCTGAAAACAACGGCAACTTGGTCAAAATTTTGATAATCTGGTATGTGATAGAGATACACCTGAAACGGGCTGAAACGATGTTTCAGCCTGCTGAAAACGCTTCCAAAGCAGAAGTCGTTTATCGCTGCTCCCTCGGGAACTCCAATTTTCCGGAATAAAAATATCCTATGCCGTTCCCCGGGACTCAAACTATCTCCATACTAATAAATTGTATATACCTTACTTAAGAAATGATTGATTCCCTATACAAACTTCCAACCCCCTTTTCACTCCCTTAAGGGATGATTTCCGGGATAAATAGTATCCTATGTCCTTTCCCGGGACTCAAACTATCTCCATACTAAATTGTATATACCTTACTGAAGAAATGACTGATTCCCCATATAAAGTTCCACCCCCCCTTTCACCCTCTTAAGGGATGATTTCCGGGATAAAAAATATCCTATGTCCTTTCCCGGGACTCAAACTATCTCCATACCAAATTTCATCTAAATCGGTTCAGCGGTTTAAGCGTGAAAAGGTAACAGACAGACGGACAGACATACAGACAGACTCTCATTTATAATATTAGTATGGATTATAAAACAAAGTTCCCGCCGCCGCGTCTGTCTGTCAGTCTGAACGTGATAAACTCAAAAACTACGGGACGGATTTTCATACGGTTTTCACTTGAAAGGTTTTCTTTTCACTAATGGTTGGAGTGATGGAGAAAGGTTTAGGTGTATAATTCATTAAGGTTTAAGTGCGTATTTGCTCTGCTACCCGTGCGAAGCTGGGGCGGGTCGCTATAGTTATTGATAATTCAAAGTTAACTTACACGTATCCGACATAAAAGCAAAATTGCGAGACTTGACATTTTTGATCATTTTATGTTTTTGATGGGATTTAACTGACGTAGTTATAAGCTCAATAGGCGTGGGCGTGTACACAAACGGTGAGTCACATCCCAGCAGTCCCAGCACACGTCAGATTATCTTATCCATTTTCCCATTTGCTACTCGATTGTCTAATAATATATCTACCTAAGGCCATGAACTCCCTAACCGGCTTGGGAACACGGTTGACCTATTGCCCATTCTATCCATTGTTGACGCCGCGGCGCGTTTACAAGCTTCCAAATATACGGATCTTACTTGCCTATTAGTAGATTTTGCTTTAGAACGTTAAGTGCTTCATTAAAATCGGTTGCAACACCGGTATTGCATAATTACTTATTATGGAAGTGCTTGAAGGACTTAGCGTTGCGTGCGGATAGTAATATCCTCATAACGCCTACATCAAATCTCGTTAGTTTAAATAATAATCGTAAATAATAATAAGTAACCATAAGGCTGCCTTTCCATAGAAGTGGAGACGAGCGGTGCGGAGAGGAGCCGTGTAGGAATCGTCCAATCACATTGGTTGTAATCCACATCTTGTCTCCGCTCCGCTTCAATGGAAACAGTCAAGCGGAGTCCTCCTAACCACGCAACGGATTTTGATACGGTTTTCACTATAATTTTGATATATTTTTCCGGAAGCTTTATATATTTTATTTCAGTTTAATTAAAAAAAATATGGTACAGGGTAAAGATGCTTTTTATTTATGAACTAGCTGCTGCGCGCGGCTTTGTACGCGTAGAGTTCAGTGGCCCCTTTCACGAACGAAGCTACAAGTTACAAATTACAAGCGGAACTCTCTAGCAAAAGGAGTTAGAAAGAGACTTCCGCTTGTAATTTGTAACTTGTAGCTTAGTGAAACGGACCATAGGTCCCCATTTCAGATTTATAATATTAGTAGGATATATTTCAAAATTACTAGAAATAAATACTATAGGAGGAGCTATATCGATATATTTTTTAATCTGACGACATTTCGCCTCACAAATTTAACGATAGCGTGCTCCTAATTTGTGGACATCAAATTCAAAATTCAAATTCAAATTAGTTTAGTACATCACTGTTTCAGTTGCTAACGTTTGGTATCACCCCTAGTAATTTGGTTGGTAATATGACGCTCAACAAAAAAATGAAAAAAATGAGCTCAAGGCTCAAACTTCAGAGTGCCGTCTCTTAAAACGTAGTGATTATTTACTCAGTGAAATAAATTTCAAAAAAAATAATTATCAGTTTGACAGTACCTATAGATTTTTGTGAATAAATCAACATTAAACAAGGATTAACATTTTTAGTTTTCAATTAATTATACAACCTTTTATATGCCCAGGTTTTGGCGTGTTCAACCTTTATTTATATAATTGTTGAGAATCGAAAAAAAACCCTTATTAGAACTCATTATTCGAATTTAGATACCATGACTTTGACAAATGATAGAATAGGGAGTCTAGTGTTACAAAATAATAATTATTAAAATGTGAAGCTGAATCAATTTGGGTAAACTTTATAAAATAATGAGTTTGTTAAGCAGTGGCTTCATTAGGAGTGGTGGTATATCATTTTGGAATACTCCCTGCTGCCGAGACGTCCTAAAGGCAGTCAGCCTTGTAGCTGCAGGTGACCAAACTCCTGCGGGGACCTCAAATAAGACGGTCTACTTGGAAATACCAAAAGCCAAGCCATGCAAAAAATGCGCGCCGTCGGTTCTTACATTATTTACACAAGTCCGTTTTCGCGATGAAAGAGAACGTGGACAATTTCATCGTGACATAGAGTTCCCAAATTTCGATGACTACAGGAAACCCCAATACAAAGATGCTAGGACAACTAAATGGGGGGAAGGCGAAGACAAACATGGGAGCACTTATGTTGTGGGTTTCTTGACACTACTCGCAACGTTATACAGTTTTAAATCTCATGGGTCCCACTACATTTTATACATGTCTGCCGCTGCCGACGTGCTTGCTTTATCGTCGATAGAAGTGGATATATCTGGCGTGGGTCCTGGCCAGTGTTCCATTGCCAAGTGGCGAGGAAAACCTCTGATGATTAAGAATAGGACCCAAGAAGAAATAAATGCGGAAGAGAACACTCCAATGTCGGCCTTAAAAGATCCGCAAACTCAAGACCAACGTACACAAAAGCCGGAATGGCTGGTCGTGATCGGCATCTGCACGCACCTGGGTTGCGTGCCGATGGCAAACTCGGGCGACTTCACGGGCGGCTTCTATTGCCCCTGTCACGGCAGCCACTACGACAACTTAGGCAGGGTTCGCAAGGGGCCCGCCCCGATTAATTTGGAGATTCCACCTTACAAATTTATTTCAGATAATGTAGTTTTTGTTGGTTGAAGATTTTTGAATTTTATTAAATCTAACTTTAGATACTTTTTGTAATGGGTGTATATTATTAAACCTTAATTTGTATCATTTTATCTACACACATATCATAAGTCCTCTATAATGCGTTCAGAATCCGTTGGCAATGACCAGCATTACAACAATCAAATTTTACTATGATAATTTTCTTATCTGTAGCAGTAACATAATGTTCTTATAACGATATAAGATTTGATAAAGTTATGAGTTTCAAATTTCAAACATCTTTGAAAACAAAACAATTTTATTTGACCTCAATTCTAATATCACTCGAGATGACATTTAATTCGAAATGAAATGTCAATTGCATACAATTTTGACAAATCTCGTATGTTACTTGATAATTTGATATCGAACGATATGATAGTAGAGGCCGACTCTAGATTGTCTCTGAATTAAAAAAAAAAAAATCGGTTGCCGCCATTTTTGACGTTCTAATAATTGATCAATGCCGGCTATGCCGGTCGTAACATGCGGTTCCTGAACACATCATAGAGAGCTTATAATATGTATGTAGATAAAATATTGTATGTAACTGTACATAATTAGGCATTATGCAGCAGTCACATAAACTACTATAACTTGTCTGCTGTTGCACCGGTGATGTTGCGTCTCTAATGTGAAGGCGCTCTTCAAATAGATTCTACGCTGTCTCCATGTCTATGCTTAGACAATACCAAATGGTAGCTCTCCACGTCGGCGTCGTACAAACTTGCTTGTCGTTTTTGGATTCCGTACCACAATGGTAAAAAGGAACGCACAGAAAACACGTCAACTCCACGTTGGATTTTTGGAGCTACATGTGTAAGTTCGCCAATATTTCGATTTGGTCCAGGCTTATTTCTGAATCTTGTGGTCGCGATATTTCTCAAATGTCATGGCCATTGTCTGTATAAAAATTATCACAATACATATAATCAAATGGCTTAAAGTAGCCTTAAACTCATTTAAAAAAGTCAATGTTTTAGAGTTATTTTTAAATACGTTATTTATTTCTGATTACCGTGTATCTGACTTTCAAGTATTTCCATGGACTTTTGTTGCATGGAGTCAGAAAACATAGGTACGTGGAATTAAATTGTGAATGTATGAATTTTTATTTTTTCAACTTGCCTGTACCGGATTTATTTAACACTACCTTTTGCCCGCGACCCGTCCGCATAGAAGTCGTTTATCGGTTTTCCCTTATTGCGGTTATCTTCTGAAGTTCTGATTGCGTTGACTTAAATGTTTGATTTTTTCACTGATCCAAGGGATTGCAGACCTAAGTATTTCATATGAATTTCAACTTGATACCTTCATGCTTACCTGTGATAAAGGGTCTTGACAGACACACAGACAGACAGACAGACGGACAACAAAGTGATCCTATAAGGGTTCCGTTTTTTTCATTTGAGGTACGGAATCCTAAAAAGACCTATCCAATGATACCTCACTCGAATTTAGAGAAAAAAAAATATCTTTGCTTTACATGTATTTAAAAAAAATTAAGATTTTATTTTACAACTTTGTCGGCGTAATTTAAATGTATAACTATGCCAAATTACAGCTTTGTAGTACTAAGAGTCCCTGAGTTAAACCTCCGACAGACAGACGGACATGGCGTAACTATAAGGGTTCCTTGTTGACTACGGAACCCTAAAAAAGGGATATTCTGAAAAGGAATCGTTTTTTTTTATAGAAAATTGATGAAAATTCGGTTTCGACCCGAGCGACGACGCTCGGTCTCCCAGGTAGGTATATTAATTATTTCAGAAGAGAATTCACTGACTTCAAATTATTCAACGAGTTGCCAAATGATCACCTATTCATTTATTTTACTTCCTCACCAACCCTAACACCCCTCTTTTTCGTCGGGAACACGTGAGTCGCGCGCGTCGTCGGCGGTGAGACAATTAAGGGCCGTATTAAAACTCATCTCAACTCTGATCCCCGTCACAAGATGCGTCAAAAATGACAGTTTTCTATGGATTGACGTTTACTTTGACGTATCTTGAGACGGGGATCACAGTTGAGATGAGTTCATTAATACGGCCCTAGGGGCCGTATTAAAAAACTCATCTCAACTCTGATCCCCGTCACAAGATGCGTCAAAAATGACAGTTTTCTATGGATTGACGTTTACTTTGACGTATCTTGAGACGGCGATCACAGTTGAGATCAGTACATTAATACGGCCCTCACGGCCGCACTCAGAGACGTCAATTAAGATTTAAGTTTCATTAAAGTAGCTGCTGTCACTTTCTTTGCTATAGCAATAGAATAACTGCCGCACTCAGAGACGTCAATTAAGTTTTAAGTTTCATTAAAGTAGCTGCTGTCACTTTCTTTGCTATAGCAATAGAATAAGACGCAGCAACTTTAATGAAACTTAAAACTTAATTGACGTCTCTGAGTACGGCAGTAAGACGCAGCAACTTTAATGAAACTTAAAACTTAATTGACGTCTCTGAGTGCGGCCGTAACTAACATAAGGAACGTGTTTAATTTTGCTGCTATGCTACAGCGCGGCGGCCAAAGGTCCATCGTTAATATTTGCTCGTATTCCATTTACACACTGTATATTTTAATCCTCTCTTTACCAATCTAACCTGTTTGGTTTGTTTTACCTGTCATTCTATGGAGTTTTTTTTTTAATGGCTTCGAATGGAGTTTATTATTCTTAGCAACTAACATGACAAGTAGGACAACAAATGTACCTATGTACTTTGACGTCACGAATGTCACGATTTAAATTTTCGTGTTTTGACATGTCATTTTAAATTCCCCGCGCATTTTCGGCACTTTTTATTATTAACTTCTTAAAAAGTGGGAAGTTAAATGAACAAAATAATGATGTAGGTACAACTCTATACCTATAAAGAGTTTCACGCATATACGTACATAAATTAGTGAGATAAAATGAGACTACCATACATTGCCGGCTAAAAATTGCCGAGAAAAGTTGGTCGTGTAAATGCACCTTTAGCAAGCAAGCGAAGTGACGTTAGTGGTCGTGAACGTCTAGTCTAACTTTGAGTGAGCGAGTTGATTTCAGTCCGTAGTTCCGTACCGGTAGTATCCCTAACTAAGTAGTCTGTGTTTTGTTTCAGTCAAAGCTAGTCAAAGTGTGAAAGAGAATATAACACTACGCTAAGTAGCAGTTTCACCAAACTATGTTAATTGACTGTTAGTTCATACATTTTGACAGACAGCTGTTAACATTATTCGCCTGTTGGTGAAATTCGACATGTGTTTCAGTCAGTTGATTTTGTGTTTATGTCGTGTCGACATTTTTTGAAAGTTTGTCTTGCCTAATAAATATTTTTATCGAGTCAAGGCAATAAGTAACCCATTGGATAGGTCTATACCGACAGGGTTTAGAAATGTAGATTGGATAGTATTATTATAATCTTAAAACATTGTTTTAGCTTATAACCAGATTGAGATTTATTATGAAATTTAACGTCAATTAGTAGGACCGGGAAGTTCAGACGATGGGTAAAATTAATAATTCTTTTCTTTGGGGGATTATATTTGCCTCGGCGACGTGGACCATTTCTTTGTATTTGTATTGGATGCTTAATACGAGTGGTAAGTGGTGTGCGCTTTAGTTTAATGGTCATATTATGCTAAAGTTTTAGTCATTTGTTGTTATTATATATTTTTCAATATTTTTCTTTAGTATTATTTAAAATGGGCGGGTCAGCCCAGACAAACATTTCCATTTCTTTCGTAGTACCTACTGCAGCAATAAACATGTTACTGTGTTTAATATCTATCTAAAAGTAATATTTATTAATAATTAGGAATCATTTTACGTATGGGTATTATATTGAAACAATATGGAGTCTCAATGCAGCCCAGTACAATATTTTCGCTGTTGCTTGTCACAGTCACGGGTGACAGCACTGGTATTATTTAGGCTTATTATAAAGCAGGTGCCATTTATTGTTAATGTTGCTTATTTTCTCAATTCATTTTAAAATTAGAATAAGATCCTGTTTCACAATCGTCAAGTATATTTATCTGCCAGTTAAATTAAAATTAAGTAAATAATAAATAAATCTGAGGGGGATAATATCACACTAATTGACCTAGCCCCAAACTAAGATCTAGGCTTGTACTATGGGTTCTAGGCAACAATATAAATACTTTTATTGAGAAATACATACTTAAATACATAGAAAACGTCCATGACTCAGGAACAAATACTCGCGCTCATCACACAAATATTTGCCCATGCTGGGATTCGAACCCGGGACGTTAGCTTCGTAGGCAGGGTCACTACCAACTAGGCTAACCACATCGTCAAAAGTATATAATATAATAAATTAAATCTTATACTTATTGAATAATTTATCACTAACATAGAAATCAGGATACTGTTACTAATCAATTGAATCATAGTTATTTGGAATAAATTATTTGAATTTAAATAAAGTTACCCCTTTCCTTGTCTATTGTCAAGTGTAAGGAAGGTGAAATTTATCTGACATATATGCTTTTTTTTGATGATTGTGGAGAGCAGGCTGTAAGAATAAGGATAAGAATAAAATTTAAACAAATCACATGGTTACAAAACTTACAAACAAGCGTTATCTGGTGGGTACCAAACTAGGCTGAGCCTACATTTTGGGATCTACAGAGTCAGTTGACATATTGCCCACAAAAGTCACAGTAGACCGAGACAAACATATTTTTTTTTAAATAATGAAATTTATAAAACTAACTATCATAGTGATACTGATTTGTTTGTATGAAATTATGTGTCAGGATGTGTGAGGTGTAAATGCTGTATGAGTGCTTAAGGATATGTGTATGTGTGTGAGTGTGTGTGTGTGTGTGTGTGTGTGTGTGTGTGTGTGTGTGTGTGAGTGTGTGTGTGTGAGTGTGTGTGTGAGTGTGTGCGCGACGTGTGGGTGAGTGTATGTTGTATGTATGTGTGCGTGGATTTGTGCAAGTAAGAGGAAACACCACTTATGGCTGCATGAGAGCTCCCTAAGCACAAAAGGACGCAAAATGTTTAGCATAGGCTAGTCTAACTGCTAGAACTGGTACCCTTAATACTCGTCTACTTATATTGCTTATTTTGATGAGCTGTTAATTTTTAGGGGATGCCGTTTTAAAAAATGGAGAAAAAAAGATTCATTACCGTTTGGTAAATACAGATGAGAAGAATCGAATAAAAAACAATGACAAATCTATTGCAGCTCTTGAAGGCAAGGACTTGTTGTATGACTCTCCGGGAACAAACAACAAGTTTGCAGGTAACATCTGGAAGTATCACAAAAATCACTCTGAATACCAGCGAAGGCAGATGCTAAAAGAAAAATATGCAAAACAAATGGGCCTAAAGATCTCATCCAAAGTTGATAAAAGCCTAGGTAAGCATGCACGTTGCAAACCAAACCTTTTTATTATTTTAGTTTGTGTAGGTTTGTAGAATTTAGGAGTATTGTTTTGATTATGGCCTGCTCATTGAAAATGTGACAGTTCCTCATCATCAGTTTGTGAAGCCCTTGTTACAAAGTGAAAAGCAGACTGGACAATTTCATGGTAACTTGAATGTCTATTGTGTTTTACAGACAACCAATTTGGATTAATAAGAAATGCAGAAGATGTCAGGATTCGGGATAAAGGCTACAACTTGCATGCTTTCAATACCCTAATTTCTCAACGAATCGGGAACCATAGAGGAGTACCAGATACAAGGAATAAATTGTAATATTTTATATTGTTAACTACAAGCTTTTATTTAATTTGCAATGTTTGTATGTAAGTAAGATGTCTGTTTGAAAGTTTGCATTTGAACCACTTCCCAGTGTCTGATTGAGTTGAAATTTGGTACACCTGCGTAACTTCGGTGACAATGCAATAATATGGTACCATGGAGCTGGTCTGATGATGCAGTTGAAATGTCGCTATAATAACTCCACGGCGAAACGAGAAAGCCCTGCCGTGTTTGGGCTTGTTGCATTTGTCTTGATAAGCAAATGATGATTTTTCAAAAAAAGTACAGTCCTTGTCCCAAGAATGAAAGTTTTGACAGAAACTTATTTTTTTTTCAGTGAGTGTTCCCTCAGCAGTGAGGGACAGAGATAGAAAAAGATGATGATCCTGCAATAATTTGAAATTTTGTTCTAATATATTTACAGATGTCGCACTCTTAAGTATCCTGAAAAACTACCAAAGGCATCCATTATTATCTGTTTTTACAATGAACACTTTGAAACTCTTATGCGTTCTGTACATTCGATTTTGGACAGGACGGACCAGAAGCACCTTAAAGAAATCATCCTGGTTGATGATTATAGTGACATTGATGGGCTTCACAATAGAATTCAAATAGCAGTTAATGATCTCAATAACAGGATGCGTAAGGAGGAAGATATGCTTGAAACTAACAACATTGATGTCGAGAATGTTGTAGATTATATCATAGATGATGCTAATAATGCTGAAAAGAAAACCACAGACAAAAACTTATCTAAACTCGGATTGAACATTAGGCTTTTAAGGACAAATAAGAGAGAAGGACTTATTCGCGCGAGATTGTTTGGAGCTGATAACAGTGTTGGGGAGGTAAGTCTGTTTAATATGTTTTAACAAGTTCCTCTTCAAACATTTTGCACCTTATACCTATTATTGTTTGTACATGGTTTGTATCCAAATAACTTCACTTGCACAGCTTCTGTTGCCATTACTATAATCACAAAACCTACTATACCTACCTACTATAAACCACCCTGGTGTACCCTCTTGCCGGTTTAAAAGACTCCGTGGTGCCGCGTTAGCATTGCTACGATACCTTCCGGCTGCCCCTAAGCCTACCTGCAACCACTAAGAGTTGAGGCGGGCGGCACGGCTCGACCGCCACCTGCACCCTCCTCATGGCCTCCCGCATGTCGGTCTCACGCATGGCCACCGTGGTGTCATCTGCATAGCAGATAGTGGCCATCTGTGGGAGCGTCTCCCCCCTGATGGCCCAGTCATACCCCAGGTTCCAAAGCAGAGGACCGAGCACGGAACCCTGGGGGACGCCACAGGCCATCTCCCTCACCCCTCGCCGACCGTCCTCCCTCATAGAGCACTACCCTCCCGGTAAGGTAGTGTTTCATGATCCGCCGAAGGTAGAGAGGCACTTCGTGGTACCGTCTAGCGACACCGCCACGACACCCTCCCCCTGCTCGACGCGTCCTCGCAAAAGTCTCTCAGGGTAGGAAGAAGAAATAAATACTACAGCGGGGCCAAACTGGAGACGAGTTGCACAAGACAGGCAACAATGGAAGTAATTGGAGGAGGCCTTTGCCAAGAGACACACCGAGTTGAGACATTTTGTAAAACGTCGACTTCAATGAAACTTGTACTGTGTTATCTCAACTTTGGAATCAAGGGCTATTTATGTTCATGTAATTGTATTAAAAATCTACAAATTTTCCAAGTATTGTGGATAGAAACCAGAATAAGTAGAAAATTGTGTTGAACAGGTGTTGGTGTTCCTGGACTCTCACATTGAGGTGAACACGGAGTGGTTGCCGCCGCTCCTCGCCCGGCTAGCGGAGGGCGTGGACGGCGTGAGCGTCCGCTTCTCGTCGAGAGCAGTCACGCCCGTTATCGATGTCATCAATGCTGACACCTTCGAGTATTCTTCCAGCCCATTGGTCAGAGGTGGCTTTAACTGGGGACTTCACTTCGCGTGGGACAACTTGCCAAAAGGAACATTAAAGAGTAAGTTATTATATGAAGTATAGTTCTGTCAACCCACAGACTGCACTCATTGATTGCATTAAGTCGAATCTTTGGCTGCTTATATCAATGATTATAATATAGTCTAGCTTTCTGATTTTCTATAAATAAAAATATAGCTTTTATACCCACTACACCATCCGTCGACAGTAAAAGACTCGTAGCGAAGTACCTGTTGTATATTTTTTAACCCATCCTAAGAAAGACTTATTTAACAACATCTTCAAATAATGGTATACCAAAAAAGATCCCCTTCACAATCGCCACGGCGCTCATAAAATGCATTAATTTGTAGAATTCACTTCATCGACGGGTATTGGATTTTGAAAGTTGTCGTAATCGCAACTGAACTGAACTTATCTTACGTAATTTTGATGAAATCAATAAGGCTTCAGCAGAAAATAGCTTTTGGTGAAATTAAAGTTAGATAATGATTGGTACATTCTATACTATGTCGTATTTCGGTAATTCAAGCAGTCGCCATTGATCATCGAGCGGTAGTTTGCTAACTGACCGCTTCCCTTGCCTTGGCCAGTACTCTGCTATTTCCTTGCCGACTTTACTATTACCGACCGTCATCCCTGCTAGTTAAGTGTTATGCCAATTTAAGCTTGTGTCCCGCCTACCACTTCTCGACTTTGGTGTGACAGCGAATTACTACGTTCGGTATGCGGTCCACAAGTGAAAAGTGGAATTTTAGTGAATTCTAACATACGAAACGACAGGCAAAAAAAAATCGTATGAGAAAATATTTACCTACTATTTGCTATATTTCGTATCTTAAAGATAACGATTTCCACTTTCATTTTAGCTTGCAACTTTCGAGCGCTTGATTTCTCAAAAATCCATGACTGATATGGCGCGCTCAATCGTTCCTTGTGCTTGCTAGCGTGAGTGAGCGTCAGTTTACGCGTAGAGGTCATTCAATCCATTGCTATTATTTTCCAGCGACTGAAGATTACATCCGATCAATAAAGTCCCCGACCATGGCTGGGGGACTGTTTGCGATATACAGATCGTACTTCAACTCCATTGGCAAATACGACTCCGGCATGAACGTGTGGGGCGGTGAAAATCTAGAGATGTCCTTTAGGGTGTGTATTTGTACTTGTCATTTTAGCAGATTTATAAACTGCATGCGAAACTGAAGCAAACCGAACCGATATAAATTTTAATGAAACTGAAAGTAATTCAGCGTTTCAGTTTGTTTGTTTTGGTTTATCAATCGGAGCAGAATGTGTATGAAAGGATAAGTTAGGAAAAGGTAAGGAGTCGTAATATAATTTCAGCCATGATGCACGCCTTCTACCGTTGTAAGCTAAACGCAGTCCGTACGGAGTCCGCTCCTTTCGCAGTGGAAGGCGGGCATGAGGCGCAGTAGTGCACTTATTGTGAGAGATTCCGAGCACCTTGTATATATCTATTTGGACAGAATTGTATTACCCTATTTATTGTGGTAATGTCTTCTGTTATGGAATGGTGAAGGCTTATTAGTCAGGTTGGCCGTAGATCTGGATGTGCGGCGGGACGCTGGAGCTGGTCCCGTGCAGCCGCGTGGGCCACGTGTTCCGCAAACGCCGCCCCTACGGCCTGGGCGAAAAGCAGGACTACATGCTGCACAATTCCATGCGCATGGCGCACGTCTGGATGGACGACTATGTAGTGCGTACCTTTATTACCTCTCCTTTACACCTGAGACATTATGTTGCGTATGCAACATTTATTTATATAAAATCCTGTAAATTATTTTAATTTTAAGCAATTTTTTTTTAAATCATTTTATTTATATATTTGCAACTTATTAAACATTAACATAACAATGTAGTGTCAAAACGCAGATTTAGGCTTCACCCTACTACTTAATTTTTATAACGGATTAACTTAAAATGTTGGCAAATCACTCTTTTCACCACCTTAGACCTCCGAACCAGTAATTAAATACAGTATGTACATTCATATCGAATTTAATTTCACGAGCAAGCCAGGAAATCCTCTCTTCAGCAGTCTGGGTACCGGCAGCAACACATTATTTTTAGTTATACTCGGTTGTTACGTTTGAAGCAATTTATGGGTGTCAGGTCACCGAACTTATCAACAGGCTATTCAATGTTATTGTTCCTGAATATATTTTGTGTGTTAAACTTGTAACGTGCTCGTTTATCGAACTTTTTGTAAGGAGACAGGATTACTGTTGTTCTTTAGAAGCAACCCGGATTATATAAAAAATTAATTTTGCTTTAATTATTAAAAACATACGAGTAGTCAGACAGACTGACAGACTAACCGACAGACATAACGACAAACGGACATCGTAGGCTTAGAAATAAGGTACTGTTGGTATCCTGTGGGTACGAGTCCCTCACTAACCCGAAGTAAAATAAAGAGTTATTTTTTGCAGAAAAAAGTTATTCATCAGAACCCGGCAGCGGCGAATGTCGATATCGGTGATATTTCGGAGCGGAAAGCGTTAAGAAAGCGCTTAGATTGCAAATCATTCAAGTGGTATCTCGACAATGTGTATCCTGAGTTGGAGCTCGGAGCCGACTCGGCAGCGAAACGGAGGATGGCTGTGCTGAATGATCCCGAGAAGAATAAATTCCAGCCGTGGCACTCCAGGTTTAACCATTTTTTTGCTGTAGGATCAGGCCGGAACTTTTTTAATGTATAGTGCGTTAATAACCCAGTCAATTAAGCAAAAATAAATGCAATAAATCTTGTAGTTGTGGGTTTAACGGTTGAAGTGGTAGGGAGGGATAACATATTAAAAGTCCCCAACTGGGGGCCCGTATGAGTTTGACGTACGTAATGAAGCGGTTTAAATATTCTACAAAATGTTTATTTGCGGTAACACAAAAGGAAATGCTATACAAGTCAAACTAAGGCCAATCTCCTGGTACATTGGTTGTAATCCACATCTCGTCTCCGCTCCGCTTCAATGGAAACAGTCAAGCGGAGATGAGATGTGGATTACAACCAATGTGATTGATCGATTCCTACACGGCTCCTCTCCGCACCGCTCGTCTCCGCTTCTATGGAAAGGCAGCCTTAAAGTTGGAGGTTCCTGCGGTAGTGGAGCGGCGCGGGAGGGGTGTGTTCATCCGCTAATATTTTTAACCGGCGATTGATTCATCCGCTGTTAATTTACATGCGAATAAGAATTTATTCAAAAATTTTATTCGTCATAGTTATCCTTAGTCGCTATTACAATATTTTTTTCAATTTTGCGATGTTCAGAAATTGTACAGGAAATAATATTTTCGGTATTACCGCGTAGCTGAGTCATGGTTAAAAAGTCGCTCATATACTTAGTTGAAAATAGTCTATGACTCTGTGTGTCTTGTCTATATATTTTTTTCTACGATGTTATTTTATTTGAGTCATTTATTCATTACCTATACGGAATAATTTCATTTTTATTGAGTAAAAGTAAACATGATGGATGTTTTCTATTCTTAATATTCACTTACAGGAACCGCAACTATACAGACTCGTACCGATTACGATTGAGGAACACGTCGTTGTGCATCCAGAGCGCCAAAGACATCAAGACCAAGGGCAGTGGACTCGTGCTTGCGAATTGTATTAGAACTTTAAATCAAGTAAGAATATCCCAGCTGTTAATAACTTAATCTAAGTATTAGAGCTATAATATTATATAGAGGAAAGGATTTTTGTTTGTTGAAACTACTGAACCGATTTTAATAATTCTTCACCATTAAAAAGCTACGTTATATAACTTCACAGGCACACACAACACCCCTTGGTTCACGCTAGCCGCCGCGCACGGACGGCGACTGATTGCTAGGCGGCGTCTTACCTGATCAAACGCGAAGAACATTTGTTTAAAATAATTCGGTTTAAATATTTTGCCCTAGTCAAAATAAATGTTTTTTTTGTTTTTTTTTTGTTTTAAATGTTTATTTTTATTTTTATTTATATCCGTGTGTTGAACCGACCAAATATGTAAAAATAAACATCCTGTATTTAATGCAATGTATGAACCCTAAAAAAACGGCGTATTAAAATATTCTCATGGGCAAGAATTTAATAAATTATATTTTAAATAAAGTATGATCCCGTAATTTCCAGATGTGGTTTGAGACTGCCCGTAACGAGTTAGTGTTGGGGCGCACGCTGTGTCTGGACGCGGTGGGGAACGCCGCGCCGGCGCTCGGCAAGTGCCACGAGCTCGGCGGGTCGCAGGAGTGGAAGCACAAGGGCTCCGTAAGTTCTCACGCCTGTTTACGAGTTAAGGGTGAAGTTAAAAACAATATTACATAGTTAATTACAGTTAAGGATTTAAGTTAAGAAACGGTAACTTTTTAAGTTTCGTAAAGAAAATTAACGATGCAAATGTATGACTAATTTTCGTTACGAAACTGAAAAATTTAAGGAATGTTAAGGGCTGACGCTAAGAAACGGTAACATCTTTGTACTCGACTGTATGTTCAAACTGGTAAAACTGGTTTTATTTATTGAAATTTTACATCTGCGCGGACGAAATCGCAGGCGAAAGGTCTGTGATAGTTTTTGAACGAAAAAGTTCATTATTTTTTTATATTTTCCGATAGGCTGGCAGCCCAGTGTACAACGAGGCGGCGGGCATGTGTCTCGGAGTCGAACGCGCCTACAGATCGGAGCCATTATTCATGGTCATCTGCGACAACCAGCCAACCAACCAGTGGGATTTCATCAGGTCCTAAAATGATAAATCGAATCACGTAAATAATGTCAATTGTTTTAGAGGGTAATGTAAACTTATTTTAAGACTATAACAGTCAACTGAATTAGTTGTACATTACATAACAATGTCGACATTGTGTAATAATTAAATTATAAGAAACTACGTCAAAACAAATTAGGTAAAAATTAATTTATAGCCGCTGTCGACTTTGGACAGCCTGGAGGAGGACGTGACATCTTAAAGAGCAGTCAACTCGGTCAAATTTCAAACGCGTAACCTAATTTAAATAAATTTAACTATAATAGTTTATGTAACTTTTAGAAGCCACGATTTTAAACATCAGACTTGTCGACGAAGTTAATTAAAGTTTTAGATGTTTTGGGGCAAAGTACAATTGATAACATTTCAAAATCGCAAGGGATATGTGGTCACGGGTCGAATTCAATGCAAATGAAACAGTCCAGACAGCATTTATATAAACTGGTCTTTCCAACATAAATCAATAAGTTAAAAAAATGGGAGCTAAGTAGTGATTTAATATTACATATACATTTAAATATCAGTAATTTCACAACCATTATGATAAGATTGACCGTAGCTTTGTAATAAAGAACTAGAGGGTAACGAGACGAGACTAGAAGGTAGAGGGAACTGGGAGTTCCAGAGCCTAATTGTATTAGCCACACAATTTAAAACTGAAATGGTTGGATGGTTTCTCACTTGTAGAGGGAGGGCCAAGCAAACTGTAACCGATCGCGGTCCGCACGGAATGAGAAGCTAAAAATTAGCATCGCGTTGCGTGAAATGGCGCTTAGGTTTCTTAAGATTTGATTAGCCGTATGTTTTTTTTAAAGATATATGCAACTAGAATTAAAGTAACGTTTAATATCGTTGCAAATGAACGCCCCATTGAATCTCTTTATTCGATATTGTACGATTGTAAACCATAGTTCCTAGGCTTTGTTGCATTATTAACGCTTGCAAAAAATCTCGTTGAATATTTTATTACGCTGTTTATACATTTGAGATTATTTGCTATTTCAAAAATCTCATTTTTAAATTGTAATAACTTATGAAGAAACCGTCCGAAGCTTTGTTTATAGGTACCTGTTGGTATTAATAATATAGTAGCTTTTAATTACTAATGACTATGGGCTAAACAAATGTCAAAAATATTTTTATGTATGTTTTCATTGCACAGTGCGCAAGCAAATGAAAGTCACGGGGTTGTTCAAAATAGTTTTTTTTCCTTATACAACTCTGTCATAGTTACGCCAACACGTGTCTTCCGTTCGCTCGCGTGCGGGCAAGGACTTGAGTCGTTGAGCCGCCGCCATAGAACCACGTCATAACGACAGCGTTCAGTCACGAGCAAGAAATTACGCCAAAATCAGTCATTAGCAAAAGCTGGACAGGGCTCTAAAGTGGCTCAATGATTGAAGTTGTTGACTGAACTATAGGTACTTGTTTTACGTTTTTACGCAGTCGCCTCTTGTTGTAGTTGTATGTGTACCACGTAGTTTTAAGCTGGTCGTTTTTTTTATAAAACATCTATACGTAATGTTGTGTGTGTGTGGAAGTGCGTATACACAGACATACAGCGCGACGCACGCACTTGCAGTGCAGCCAATAACTGATTTAAAAATATTCTAAATTTACATGAATTAGGATAAATAAGTTACCTGACAATAATCGTAGGTACATAATAATGAATGACGGTATTCTGTATTTAATTCGTGTATGGACAATTCCCGACTTGACACCTAGCCAGGTGGAGCCCGCTGCTAACCAATTATTTGAATAACGGTGGCGCCGGAAAGTAGTACATACTTTAATAAAAACGCATAGTTTATAGTAGAAGGCAACGCTAATACGCTAGAATATAAACTAACAAAATTACTGTTATAACTTCGTAATCACGTTCTTTTGAAGATTGCGCATGTACTATTAACTATTATTTTATGTTTATTAAAGTATATATAACTATCATTTATTGCCATTTTTGACGAAACGTACTTTCGGTGAATATAGTAAACAGTTTCCGACCTAACAAAGAAAATAAGTACATATATTTACAAAACTTTTTTTATTTGTCGACATAGTCTCCCTCTATTTCAATGCACTTTTCAGATCTCTTAATAAGCATTTCTACCCCCTTATAAAAATACTCAGAAGTTTTGTCCTCAAAATGAGCGTAAACCACACGGGTCACTTCATCATCTGAAGAAAATCTTCTTCCCCTTGTCTGCCTTAAGTTTCGAGAACAAATAATAGTCACTCGGGGCCCAGAATACCGTAGCCATTATTTTTTGGTGGATTGTGTTACATTGGCCTTCCTAGGCGGCTTTTTACCAGGACGACGCCACTCAATCGATTCCCTTTTGGAGAGAGGATCATAGTACAAAACCATAGTGCAAAACCATAGTAATGGTTTCGTCCCCCGTAACAATTGACTCCAAAAAACTCTTTCCGTGTCGTCTATATGCGTCTAAAACTTCTTGAGAGCATGCTTTTCGCTCACTTCGCTGCAAGCTCGAAAGAAGTTTGGGCACCCACCTAACCTAACTTTATTCATGGGAAGATATTCATGAAGAATCCTAAGAACTGAAGTTTTCGAAAGCGCTGTCCTGGCCTCTATTTCTTTAGTCTTCAATTTTCGATTACTTAGAACTTTCTCGTCCACTAATTTGACGCATTCCACGGTGAGTGCTTGGCACGGAGTGGCCGGCCGGAGCGAGGTTCGAGGAGCCCTAAACGAAACTGTTTCTCAATTCTATAATGGTGGAAAATGACGGAGAGGTATCCCCGTACGCAGCATCTAACCTTTTTTTTATATCGGTCGGGCGGACCCCTTACTTTGTCAGGAACTTGATCACGGAACGATATTCCAACTTTATTTTAAAAACTTTCAGACTTCCCATAGTTCTAAACGCCGTCAAATCTAAACCACAACAAACAGAAACCTCGAAACTATACACGAACTAGCAGAATAAATGACCATCACAATCACACACTTTTTTATTTTTAAACCGCCATATTTCTCCAGCCAGAACCTTTTGGACCGAGGTAGTACAACATCATGTGTTCAAATGGTATTCGCTCATCGAATAATTCTCTAATTGAAAAAGTACTTGATTAATTAATTAACATAAGTTTTTCTTTACCCAGAAGTGTGACAAAGATGGAATCCACTTTTATTGAACTATTTTTTTTCAATGGTGATTTGAAATATTTCGAAATGCTTTTCATTTTCATAATACAAATATTAATCTGGGCATGAGAGGAGTGCTTAGGGATTTGTTGTGTAAGTACATAATTAAGAAATTCTGATCTAAATTATTCATATTTATTCCATTTCACTCTCCTAAGTGTACAAAAAATACTAAAGCATACGATATTTCTCGTACACAGTATATTAAAGTTTATTTGAGCGTAGGTTTGAGTGGGCATGTGTCGCTATCCTGCAATAATATACTACTTAATATGGGAAAATTCAGCCGAATATGGGCAACCAGGCGAATTAATTCGTGTAGTTTTGTAAATTGGTACAGTTCTACCTTGAGGTGTTCTGATGAACTTACTAAAAGTCCTCAAGGGTCGGGGGTGTGCTGAGGGTGTAGGGGGGGTTGAAGGTATTTTCTTTTAGGTTTTTGCTCATATCACGAATAAGTATTTGTAAGAATAGCATTATGTCACTTCTGACAAAAGTTTCTACATAAAATTTCCTACCTATTCTAGCGAAAATCACGCTTTTCGAGACCATTTTTTCCTTAACGGTCCAATTAATCTAAATAACATTACCTACGTAATGATTTTTAAGTGCTATATAGCTTACAACAAATACTAAAAAAACAGCCAAATGTGGTCGGAACCCTCAGTGCGCGACTCCGACTCGCACTTGCCCGGTTTTTTTCCTTTTGAGGTACGGAACTCTAAAAACATAAATATTAGCAAATTTTCTATTTAAAGTTATTTTTATTTATTTTTAAGGAGCGTCCTCACTGAGAGCATCTTACCCGAGCATTTGTAAACGAGCAATAACTTCAATAATTTGTAAGCTTTGTACGCTCGGCTCAACGTCCATAATACTCGAATATTCGACGCCTAATGCTCGTTAATATATACTTTGGTGTAATTTTTGACGTTATAGGCACCAAAAGTTGATTTACTGTCATTTGGGTTAAAGGAAAATCGACGACTCGGAATTATACGTCAAACCAGAAAAATTACAATTTGAAATACATCCACAAGAAAAATTGTTCAACTTAAATAACGTCTAAAATAAAATCATGTCCCGTGGTAAAATTGTCCAATATGACATAGGTCGAAATAAATAAGTCCATTTGTTATTAAGTACAGTCGACCTTATAAAAAGCTGTACATTTTAGTACCTTGTCATAGTAACGTGAGAACGGTTTGAATTTAGTAAGTACATCAATAGTAATAAAGTGAGAACGGTTGGAATTTAATATAGCAATAGCTGCGATAAGGTACTAAAATGTTCAGCTTATTTTAAGGTCGACCCAGAAATATGACCAATTTGTAAACACGTCCTACATGAAATATGTACATTAATTCATTGTGCGCCTACAATATTATTTTGATCTGAATTCATATTAAATATTAGACACTACTTTCACTTTGTGCGTATAATTTGCACATAATAAATAATGGACGATATTCAATTCGGGCTTAATTAATATAAAAGTATAGTAAATTTAGCTATAAATATGTTCAAGCACAATTACATTTTTGACTAAATTCATTTTGCATACGAGTACTATTACTTTTGACCTAACTTCAAAATGGTCATTTCAAGTGGACGATTTTCCTTTTAACACAAATGATAGTAAATCCAAAAGTGTTGAACTTATATGTATTTTTGTAGTAAAATTGCTTGAAAGATCTATTTTTAAAGATTTGTGAATAAAGTTGATGATGACATTGATGACAAATAGGTAGGCGACATTTTTTTTATATTTTTGTACACTTTTAGGTTTTAAGCGTCCAGCATATTGTGTAAGCCAGGTATTTTGTAAAAAAAATAAAAATAAATAGCTTCTTTTTTTTCTCCAAATTCTTTTTGAAATGTAATAAGTTATTATGCGTGTATATGCTTTTTGAAATGTTAATACAGGGCCGTTAATCAGTTCACTTCACCAAATTTCGCTGTCCAAAGAATTTTTCGCCGAATCAAATTGTATCCTGATTAGAATAAATTCGAAATTCGTAAACCATTACAGTATCGCGGCAGCGAACATATAAAGTGAACTTTACAGTACAACCAGTTGATAAGATTTGAATACGGCCGGCGACAGGAAAACCACTGACTGACGTAAGCTAGTTACGAAGAGTACCTATAACCTAGTTTCTGAACGCGTTGTAGAGGGTTTACGATATGGCTGTAGTTAAAAATATTAAAAACCCTTTATGGATATTCAGGGGATTACTTTACATTATTGTTCACAAATAAATATGTTATTTATAGTCATAATATTATTTAAGGTCTTTTTAATGTACGTGGTTAAAAAACCAATACACAAAATTTATCACAAAATTTAAAGCTAGTATTAAAGTCACCTTAGTGATAAAATATCTCTCGCAGTTTAAGTAATATATTTATGAAATAGGTGAGGTAAATAAAGTACCTACCTCATGCAACGCCCGATCAACTTCGTGTTAAAGAAATAAAACAATGGTTTGATATGTTATTCAACATTTATTTTAACATTTAAAATTACATAAAAAGAAGGCTTTTGCCTTAAAAGTCTTTGATTATTTATTAAATATGTGCCTACAGAATGAATTTCATTTATAGAGTGTGGAAAAATCGTCAACATCAAGGTGGAAATATGCTATCTAAGTGCATTTAAAATTAACCAATTAAAGTAATACATTAGTTGTTTTAGTGAAGTTGAAGTCATTGTATACAGAGGTCAATAAATTAACTAAACAAAATTTTCGCAAATATGTTGTGCAACTTAATTAAAAAATTAACCTCAATTTATATCTGCATAATTTTGTAGATTTAATATTTCTTGGCAACGAATAGATAGCATATTAAAACTAGATGTTAAAATATTTGTTTAACAACTGAACGTCGACATGCTCGTTATAATTGCGCGAGGTAATTACAGTTTAACATTACAATAATGATAAGAAGGAAGGGGAACCAAGAAGGACTACATGATCATATTTTCGGACGATATAGTTAAGTTTAACATCAGTAAATATTAAAACGTTCAACACCGACTTAAATCAACGACAAGTTTATTTTAATAATTAGTACAATCAAGGAGGTGCAAGAGTGAATGATCGGTTACCATCTAATAATGCAGTCATTGCTTATACCACGACACGAGCAGGGGACGACGGCGAGACGGCTGTGGCGGGCTATTTTGTTTTCAAACTCGATCGGTATTAGTTATTCGATAGGCGACAGGATCCCTATACGCGGCGGCCTGTAAGGTATCGTGTGATCCTATCTCCGGCATTTGTATTTGTTTTTCTCTCACTTATATCATCTGGAAAGTAGACTAGTTCTCAGGGAACCTTAGTCTTATTTAGACTCTCCGGGTCTTCTCTGTAGCTCCTCCGTAGAAGGTTATTAATATGTATATTAATGTAGGTCTAGGTTATTTATAGGGTTAGATCTGTTACTTATTAAAACACTGTTTAAATCCTCCATTTGACCGTTAATTTAGTAATTATGGTATCTATTCAACCGAAATCAGTATCATGTAGGTTTTATAAAATTTAGAGTATTGTCTTTAATACGAACTTGCTAGAGCCACACTGACTGCCCACACGGTGGTTAGGTACACATGTCCTAGGTAGGGTCGACGGTTCGCTACAAGCAGTCATCGTCAAGGCTTTCGACATCGTGTGTAAGAATTATTGGTCCCATCACTTATTAAAGGAGTCGTTTTATAGGCGCCCTATCCGCGGATATAAATTGGTTCGGATATTTTAAATTGCCTTGATCCTCTTATAGATACAAAAATGCAATGGCGATTGATTACTTTTTGGCACCTAACCAGTTCCTCGAGGTGCGAAGTTAGCCCCCTTACTGTTAAAGCGCTAAAATGACTCCTTTCAATTTACTAACACGCCAACAGTAGGACTAGATAGAGTCGGTAATAAGATTTATGTCGGATTTCACCAACCACTTAACAGACGATTAGAGTGTTAATAGCTGTCAAAATATATGAACTAACAGTCGATTAACATTTAACATCGTACGGTGAAATTGGTACTTAGTTGGTAAATAACATTTAACATGGAAAATACTTTAGTTGACATGTATATAGGTAGGTAGACATGAGGCGAAACATCAACAACATGATATGACGTTATGATAAAATTAGTTATTCTATCACCGAAGGAAAGAGTGTCGCCCGAGTAAAACCACAAGAGATGGTAGTTTTACAACTAAACGAGGAAAAAAAGCAACTTGCATAAATTATACCCAGTAGGTATATAAGCATTCAAAATGATAATGCCACTCCATCGAAAAGGCGGAGTTTATTGTAGTTCCTGGATAGAAAAGAAGGTAGGTATGCATACTGAACAAAATATTTTAAATATTGCAAAATAGTTCAGTGGTGCTATGTGATCTCAATTTAAAGTTTATAATGGTAATGCATTACTTAACAATAAATGTTACGGACATAAGTAATTATTTGGTAGCGTACATTTACACATTATACATATACCTAAACATTAAACAATAGTTGAATAACATTGAGACTAATTACCGAGGTTCGGCATAAGAAACGTAGGTACTGTTTTGAAAATAATGCATTATGTGCATTTATGTATGTGGGTGAGTAATAATTATGTAGGTAGGTAGGTATCTTAGATTAAACGCTACCGTTACCACGTCACTGATGCAATTATAAGTTACACCGAATAAGACTAATGTTATTTTAAACTGGTTACAGTTTTATCAGACATTTAGGCCCGATCTTATACCAATAACATCAAATAAATCTAGTTTGTAAACGCAAGACGGATAAAGCATTGAAACTTTGTAGTACCATAAAAGGTATTTATTCGTTGTACTTAACCCACGCTTAACTAAATCAGTTGCGTATCGTAAACGTTAAATAAATAGCTAATTACAATTACTCTTAAATGAAATGTATTCTTGCAGGAACTTACTTAGCCTACAAATTCCTTAGCTAACCTGTTTTCTTTTAATTTACTTGCTTAAATGTAGGGGTTGTTGAGAGCTAGTGGGGACGAGAGGTGCACGTCAGGTGCGCCGGCGCGCGCGGCAGATCCTATGCATGCGAGCTTACTCATAAACAACGACATCAACATTTGCATGCAGTAGGTATAATTAAATTACTTTATAATAATACCATTCATAATTATAAACACAATATCTCCATTATCTTATATTCCTAAAAATAATCCTAATAAATCCCCTTTACTTCATTGCGGTTGGGCAAATAGAAAACTTATATTTTCAGGGCAGATGCGGATGTCCACTCAAGTATAGAGTTTAAGTACAATTTGAAACAATGCAATAGTTATATGTTTATAAAAGTAATGAGTTCTATGCTCTGTGTCTTTAATAATTACTCAGTTGCCCCTGCGCTGTGACGGCGCGTATACCTATTTAACCATCCTAAACAATATACTTGCAAACTTTGATTTTGCAAAACTTATCTTATCTATTAAAATGTGACTTGACTATATCTACTATGCAATATTAACTAAAACATGCACTTGAATATAGACATAAATTAAACTAAATAATGATTCTGTGAACGATGACTAATGAGTGATTGTAAACATTATGTATCTAACGTCGACGTCAACTATCTTACGTGTGCACAACATTGTCGCACAAATAAACACAGTAAACAATACAGTAATAAAAATTTTGACATTGCAGGAATTTAATCAACTGCAACCTTATCTACAAATGTCCAATTGGGTCTACTTGATATTTTGCAGTCCTCCTAAGTAATATGAATGCATTACACTATTGTATATTGAGGTGTGGTAATAAATTACTAGGTTGTGGTTCTCTTTTAGCAAATTAACTAATATTGTATTACCGTACTGAGAAGAAAATTTGGTCACATAATAAGTACTCGTAATATATATATATATATATATTTTTAAACATGAAATACTTAATTATAATAAATGTGGAAAATAATACCACTCGCCGATCGATACCTAGTGCATAGACGACCGTAGTATGGAACCGTTACTCCCTAGACCACAAGCCAGAGGGCTGGTGGGGTTGTAGACTGCAAGATATTAAGCGTTACTTATTACTGCATTAATTATTATGTTTAAAATATATAAGTAACATTCATATTCACAACTAATGATGATTTATTGCTTGCTACGAGAATAACACGTATCAGTTTTCTTCACTTAACCTAAACAATAAATTATCATTTAAATTATCATTTTATAAAGCGTTTACTATTTTAACATGCAGAGTCGGTTAATGTCGCTTGACCGGAATCAGTATTATGTCAGTAGGGCTAGACAAGATGCATTTGGTGAACGTTATCTACCGTTTACGTTACGTTAGAATTATGTATGGATTTGACGCGATAGACAGCAGCCTACGTCAATCCTATACGGTATAAATCAGTTTTAGAACATCGTTATCGTATCTTGTCTAGGGCCGCTGCTGGAAACCTGTCCGTTAGATAATAGATATGCAGCGCCAACAACCGTTACTAATACAAGAAATTTCACATAACCAGTAGAAAAAAATGTTCCTAATAGTTATCGTTATTATGTCAAGAATGTTACTAAAATAAAATTTTATGACAAAGTAAAAAGTCTACATTAACCGCGTTGACTAATATCCGTTTATCAATACTCAAACGGGGGAACATAAGGTTACTTTAAGTTAAAAATAAAAATTAGCCATGTGTGTCAAAACTTTAATGGAAGTAACTTTGATGCCCGGTTCGCACGAGAGTTTTAAAAGCGATGCGTTAAAACCTGACGTTGGCGTTATTTTACGCTCAATTCTTTTTATTTGTTTAGGCCTCCCCGCACCGGGTTATCGGTCTAAGTGTACACGTGGAAGTTCTTGCATATGTCTCGTTGTTTTGCAAATAAAGATAAAATGTTCAAGCCAACACACAAAGCCGAAAACAAGTGATAGTCGGTGGCGCCTTTCTAATAATTTGTCCTTCAACGGTTTCAATAGCTGACCCCGATTCAGTATTCTCGATACACCTCGTCCGTCGGCCCGCTAGCTCGCGTCAACAGGAGGGGACGTTTATACTTAATATTATAACCTTATTTGTTAGAGGAACAGCATGCACCCCATTTCATCGACACAACATCTATTGTTATTGTTTCCAGTTTCACTGTTAAAATTCGACCTAGCCTAGCCTAGCCTAGCATTGTATGATAAATCGTACAATGTTAACGACTTTATATTTTGATACATGTGAAATTCGGGGTGCTATTTAAGTTTCGATGGAAAGTATCCGATGTTTATTTATGTTTGTATAGTAACCTGGCCATTTCGGTGTGACATGAATAAGGTCGATGAAATATAAGGGGCTGTGCAGGGAACGATGGATCTTAGATTACCGATACACAGAACATTGATGACACAGAACAATCACAAAGATTTACGGTGATTCTTTCCTTATTACTATTACAATATTATGCAGCTAGGTATAGTGCAATGCGAATAATTCAACCATTCTCCAACTGCTCCGCATCACATGACGCTTCCGGAACAAGGATACAAGCAGAACGTCTCCCCCGAACAATTGGCCCATCACTACGGTCGGTGTCGATCGCTTCGAATCATTATTAAAATATCTCTCTTGTTAAATTCGCTCACCTAGTATAATACAGATATTAGCCGGATGCAGTGTGACCGCAACCTTTCATGTGCCTATTGAAGAAAACAAGAAGCACAGGGGGCGAACACCGCCCAGGAGATGTTTTATATCTCCGAAGTATACAACCTTAACATTTAAAACAGGTTAAAAAAATAGGATTAGATTTGGATATACTAGGAAGGGTCTACTTGAATACACGGTTATATATACATAATATATATAAATAAAGTGCTAATTGAATCGTTAAGCCGCTCGGGCTTCCGGCGCGAGGCGACCCGACCCGGCGCGGGCGTCGTGTGTCCAAGTAGACCCAGGTAGGGGCTGCCGTAGAGGCGGTGGAAGTGGAAGATCGTGGGCGCTAGGCGAAGGGCGCTGAAATAGTGTGGCAAACTTGTAAAGAAGTCGATACTCGCACCGGTTCAGTTTTCAATTCAAATCGTACCAGTAAAAGCCTGTGCCTACTTGGAATTCGAGGGAATAAAATGCCGCACAAAAAATCCCTACTAATATTATAAATGCGAAAGTAACTCTGTCTGTCTGTTACCTCTTCACGCGTAAACCGCTGAATCGATTTAGATGAATTTTGGTATGGACATAGTTTGAGTCCCAGGAAAGGACATAGGATAGTTTTTATCCCGAAAATTCCCGTGGGATACATGATAAACGACTTCTACGCGGACGGAGTCGCAAGCTAGTAAAATATAAATGTTTTTTTTTTCATGTAATTACTTAATTGATAATTACGAAACTACAATAACTTGACGTAGTAAACAAGTACAAAACAAAAGTGGCAGTGCACCCAAACCAGTTTATTAAAAAAAACTTTATCGGCTCTAACTGAACCGATTAGAGAATCGACGCTAACTAGTGGGTTTCTGAATCGTTATTAAATCTTAATTCGATACTATAATTAATGATCAACTGTACAAGTGCATGCATTCAATTCTTTACAAGGAGCGATTCAGAAACCTCCGTCTAGCTTGCAAACCATCGACATGCGATGTGGACATCGAGATGCCGAGGTTCTAGAGATTAAAATAGTTGCGCCCTTAGCGGGCGGCTCGGTGCACTCGCACCCGTGTCGGTCGCCAGTGCACTGAGCGAATGCAAAGCTGCATGCCTCCTAGGACATGCACTAACCTACTTCTTAAATAACCCTAAATTAGCGTGATTTTAATACTGAACTTAATACTGCTCGATTTTCCCTATCAGTCAGTTCAAATATCCAAAAATACATAAGCTGTTTTGTAATGGTTAAAATTTTCATCAAATCAGATAAGTTAAGAGTAAGTGCAGGTTCGGAATATACCCAAAAAATCCTAGAGACTAAGAAACTCCATCTACTCGTAGTCTACCCCGTTTCCACGGCGCACTTACCCCAACTATCTTTTGTAATTACCGGTATACTAACATGTACAGTCACCACACGGGATTCTTAAGCCACCATAGAACCCTGTCATAATGACAACGTCAAGTCACTCAAAAGAAATTACGTCAAAATTTTCCGTCGACTTTCTGTGAGAGGGTTCTATAGTGGCTCAACAATCCCGTGTGGTTACTGTACGAACGTGTTGCAGAAACCGAACTATAACAGTTCGGTTTCTGCGACACCGGTTTTATCGAGCAGTCGAGCTGTCCATTCAGTACCGGAGCGCCTTATCCAAAGTTTAGGCCGAGCGTTACTGAATAGAATTCGGAACTTATGATTTTATAAACCTATCAATAATTAAATAGACCGTCGTTAGACACCAATAGAAAATATGAGCAAGACTATTATGTGAGCACAGATCAGTTATAAAATAATTTTAGGGCGTACGCTAAAATACGCGCGGGCGCACGCTTGGCGG
Organism: Tortrix viridana; assembly: GCA_963241965.1. NCBI lineage: Eukaryota > Metazoa > Arthropoda > Insecta > Lepidoptera > Tortricidae > Tortrix > Tortrix viridana. The sequence goes on from OY725171.1 coordinate 12,181,968, forward strand.
ATCTGTATTGAAAAATAGTATGAGCACACAGGTGTGGACTTAGCTATTTATTCGAGCAGCGCACTCCGGCCCGAGCGCGCTTGCGACGGATTTTTGTATGAAATCTTCCGGAGCGGACGTCCGCTCCATGCGCCCGCGTTTGTTTTAGCATACGCTCGTGAAGTACAGAAACTTCTATCGAGGATGGGGTGTATATAATGTTAAGAACCTATCTAAAAGTGCATCGATGATAATCGATGCACGTCCTACAAGTTTGGTTTAGCGGTGGGTGCTGTGGGGCTGCTTGGAGCCATGAGTCATGCGGTCCAGGAAGCGGTGCAGGTCGTTGAATCGCGGGCGCTGCGCGGGTTCCCGGCGCCAGCACTCGTGCATGAGGTCGTACAGCTCGCGGCGGCAACGCGGCGGCGGCGCGGCCGGCACGCGCGCGCCGCGCCCGCCCCGCCGCCACTCGCTCGCGTTCGCCACCACCTGCCGCAACACATCGTACTTTTAGGGCTCTCAGGGCAATGTTATTATACCTGCACTGCAAAACTAAAATGATGCAACTGCAACACAACTTCTGTAGCGCACATTCACAATGCGATCGAGTCGTGGCGTGGTCGCCTAGCGGGTGCTCAGCGGCGACCGTGTTCACGTGCACGTACAGTCAAGGTCATAAATATGTATATATTTTAGTACCTTGTCACTTTAATCGCTGTGACATTCATATATGGCAGTTTAAACATGACATTAAATAGACAAGGTACAGTCACCACACGGGATTGTTGAGCCACTATAGAACCCTCTCACAGAAAGTCGACGGAAAATTTTGACGTAATTTCTTTTGAGTGACTTGACGTTGTCATTATGACAGGGTTCTATGGTGGCTCAACAATCCCATGTGGTGACTGTACTAAAATGTATACATGTTTGAAGGGTCCACGGAAAGAACATGTCTAGTTACTTTAGTGACATTTTGACTTATCGCGTTTTTAAAGTTTGGAACGATGTAATTAATCAACAAATATATTTATGCACTTGTCTATAAATCAGTTGTATGTTAAAATTACTTATCTTCAGATAAATAAATAGAATATTAGTTAAAAGTGACGGATTGTTATTATTAATACCAAAAAACCGAACCAAACCCCTATTGAACACGGAAGAAACATGCGTTGTCACTTAACTACAGGAAATAAACATGCAAAGTCAAAAGCATAAAAGTATATTTTATTGGAATCTGGTAACTTTGAATATTAATTAGGTATATTTCGATTACATATTTCTTGGTTCGAAATACCATGGATTCACTATTGTATTTATTAATAATATTTATTTAAATGTAAGTCAATCTATGTCATCTATAGGATGGTAATAGCGATTTTAGTATTATAACGATGTCCAATAATTAATATAACGACCCTTTGGAGTGATTTAAGACTTTACTGAAAACAGCGGCCCGGCACATCGTATGCAGAACAAATCAGGAAGAAATCGTTCGAAATCATAATAATGTATCATTATTATAACCGCATTGGCACGAATCTAATTACTCGTTATATTATCTGCTCTGCGTGTTAAAGGAGGTGTTAAAACATGCATATTATATTACTAAATATTAAGTCGATAAGGATAGTATTACGAAAAAAGTTAGTTAAAATTTGCTAATAACTCCATTACTTTATATACCTACCTGTATGAAATAATGCAAAGTCTCCGATCCGAAGTCACATAAGTTGAGCTTGGAATTAATACCTACCATTTATTCGTTCTCATTTTGTAACGTGATATACTAAAAGAAAAGTTTCTTTAATATATTTTTTGGTTTAGTGTGACATAACATGTTTTTTCCATGTACCTAATACACAACGCACGTTATTTCCGTGTATATGTTTTTAAAAGTGAAAAAAAAAGTCATGTTAATATAATAATTTAGTTGTAACAGAAGATGTAAGTAATAGACGTAATAGTCTACTACATGCTCGACAACACGCTCCGTCTGCTTCCTACCGACTACGCCTCAATCGCGTTTTATAGGCGCAAACAATTCAACTAAATAAACATGTCCAACCTGGAGGCGGTCGAATCCAGTCTTCAGTTTGAGTAGGTTAATACATGTGTGTATATTGAACGATGAGGAAGTATTGGTAAAGTCAGCAATTATAATGGCTAAGTGGACTGAGGGGCAAAAATATCTATGACTCATCGCTAGTGATGAATTGCACATACCTGGTCATCGTCCATCTCCTCGAAGGGCTTAGCCGTACAGAAAGTGAGCACCTCCCACACAGTCACACCGAACGACCACACATCGCTGGCGGGTGAGTACATGCCCTGCGCAAATTAAGACGTATTGAAAACCCATCTGATAGCAGAATTACCTAGTTACGAATGGGTTAAATTGTTTTACCATCAGCAGGCTCTCCCAGGCCATCCAACGCAGGGGGAACCGCGACCCGTCGGGCATGACGTGATAATCGCCAACGAACTCTTCACAGAACATAGCGTAGTCTGATACCTTTACGTTCAGTTCCTCACTCACGGTAACGTTGCTGCAAATTAAATCATCAAGTTTCATTAAATTCTTACATTATACGCAACAAAAACATATATCAAGAAGTATTTATATGCTTGGTCTTACCGAGCAGAGAGATCCCGGTGCACTAACTCGAACGACTCCAGATATTTCATACCGGCTGCGATTTGGCAACATATGTGAATCAAGCTCGAATAGCTGCAAGAGAATAAAGTATACGTTTTCATCATCGAGTCGCAAAAGGCTTGGCGGAAACTGAGTGTAAAGTAATCGTACTTCAACTTGTTGTCCGGTTTCAATATCGAGGGCAAGGGAGCAGCGTTGCCGCGGTCGAGGGCCGCGCACGGGGGCTCCAGCAGGCTGAGGCCGAGCACTCGCGCGAGCTGCGGATGCTTTAGCCCAGCGCCCCATGTCGCTTCTCTGGCAAACGCTGCCCTGAAATTACACGTTAGGTACACACACGCTGTTCATTGCCAGTGACACCTTCACCTCACCTAAATAGACCTTAAACGAACGTTTTTTTTGTTCCTTTATATTTGGGATTGAACAGTTGGTGTCACCGGAAACTAACGCTGGCGCGCATGCGACAGTTAAACTCACAGAGTCTTTTGAATAAGTAGCTACTGGTAACACGATCAAACGTGATTCAGCGTCAGCAATCCTAGTTCTTGTTTGATAGGATATATGGATTAAAACCAGCAGAATTGTACTCGTAGAATACGGATTCACGTATTCTATGTAGGTATAAATTAAGTATTGGATTTTCTCTACGGTAATGTTTCAATGTAAGTTTTATAAGCCGCGCATAACGGAGTTTTAGTACGAGTATTTTAGTGATGGCTAATAAAAGTCAGCGACGCGTGTTTATCCGAGTGGGCTACGCACTTGATATCGTTATGGCAGCCGCGCCACAGCGTCTTGACGACCACAAGTCGGCGGCGCGCTCCGCTCGGGCACTCCTCGTCGTTCAGCTCCTCGATGCCGTCCGTCTCGCACACCTGGAGCTGCAAACACAACATTCAAAAATTTTTTTTACCTGTAAGTTGGTCACATTTTTTTTCAGTAAAGAGAAGTAGTTTATGTCCGCGCTCAGGAATATAGAACCACAAGTTAAACAATTCAATGATAAATAAGAGGAGCTCATTAGTTATCCTAATATTTTTCGTCTTAGGGTCAGTTTCAACATTTGTGATTTTCGTCTCATTTCGGTGTAATTTTCAAGTTTTGTATATTTCTGAGCGTTTTTCATTTAAAATTACGCATTGAAATATATTCTAGACGTAATGTTAAGGGGCACGCAATATAGTGAATAGTTTATGAGATATACGAGATAGAATATTTTATGACACACTGGAATGATTAATATACACCGAAACGATAAAATGTACCAACCGAAGTGATAAATACCCACTGGAATGATAGAAAATACCCACAGGAATTATAGAAAAGACCCACAGAAATGAGATCTTATCCACCGGAATGAAAAAGTTAATAATCTAAGTGAAGCTACTTTTGTATCATTCCGGTGTTGCTTATCATTCCAGTGGGTTATTCATACACCGGAAACATCGGAATGAGAACGTGGGAATGAGAAAAACTGAACAAAAATATTACTTTAAAAAAACGGAGTCCTCTTTTCTTAAACTAACGTTACTCCAGAAGGAAGAAACATGACCTACGTGTTGTATATTAATCTTAAATAAAACAAATAAAAAACACGAAAAATAAATCGAACGTCGGAATGAGGTTTTTTTTGTCCCCACCCCACCGAAACCAAATACTTACCTTTATATCTGATCGACATAAATGCGCACAGCACAACTGCTTGTACCAAACTCTTGCGTGTGACTAACTCTAGGAGTGCGCGGGAGATGGGTTGCGTATATATATTGAAGCTTAGCAGATATAACACACAGAATATTTGTCGGTGGTAATGAGAACGTTTCTCCGGACAAACGTATTTACTCGTACCAGACGGTATGTGTAATAGATTGAAAAAAGTAAGGGCTTCTTTTTGTACATTGACTATATAGTATTTAAACTAAGGTAAACGTTTTTCATAATCATAAATAGTATTCAATTTATTCCATGTTTTGCAATCAAAACGGGGTTGCGGACAGCCCACCGTGATGAGAAATGAGGTCTTAATTATTTTTTTTCAATTGTTATTTATATTGATATTTTAATTCTAATTATTGCCCGAACTAGGCTACTGCGTGAAGTTTTCAGAAAAAAATAGCAGTTTAATATTTAAACTTTGCTCACCCACGTTTTCAGCTCCGCCACCTTAAATTATTGCTTGGGAAATTGACCCCTTAACCGAACCGAATTATTTGCGGGTTAGAAAACTTTTTAGATTCTTTCTAGGCGATAAGGTTAGATATTTCATTAAGAAAGTATAAAAATATTAAAAAGCTTAGTACCTTAAAATTTTCTTTACGCTATAACCGATAAACGACGCCTTAGGTCTAATAAAATTATACAAAGCTATTAATTTTTATTAGTATTGTTTTATTGAAAAACAAAAACAATACAGACAAAAGAGGATGTAAAAATGCCAATTTAGATACTTATCCCTTTAAGGGTTCTCTTCTAGCTAACCACCATGGTATGGATCCATACGAATAACTTTAAATATATAAACGTTATTTGTTTTATTAAAATAGCTCAAGAAATATTGACATTTCTTGAGCTATTTTGACATCTTTATTTTTAATTGTCTATATCTTTTGGCACGATCTCTAAACCTGTAGGTAATGTGAAAGAACTTGCACCAAAAGCACATGCAAATGCGCAAAAGGGTTAAAATTTGGGTCAGGTCAGCTAGCTCAGTCCACTTTTCTGTTTTAAATGGGTACAAAATATGTATACATTTTAGTACCTTGTCTTTTTACTGTTATGTTTAAACTGCCATATATAAAAGTCACAGCGATTAAAGTGACAAGGTACTAAAATGTATACATATTTATGACCTTGACTGCACTAACCAATTTGAAATATCCAAAATACAACAAGACATTTTCACTACGGGTGGAAATAAGGAAATACACAAAGAGGAAACGACCAGTCTCACAGTAAGGAGGAAACCGATCGTGCATTCATACGAGTATTTAAAAATGGGAATACCTAGTAAATTCACGTTTTTATTCTACGGTACCGGAGAACTTTCCAATAAAATGGTAGATATAGGTAATATAGCGAAGGAGGGTAGAGGCTTTCCGGTATATTTCGTGAAAGCCTACTTTGTCCCAGTTTCTAAGTTTACCGAGCGTAGAGAATGGCTTCGCGCCTAGCGGATTTACAGGCCTTGAGAAAAAGCCTTTGATACGAGAATGAAACTGCTCTTGGTGTGTGCAGGTGCGAATAGTCTAAATACTTGGAATCGCTCCGTAACAAAGAGTGTTTTCCACTATATTGAATACGGGCTAGGTATTATTATTAGTTTATGAATTGTATATATCATACATGGAATTTAATGTATTTTAATTATCTTTCGGTTTAACTTTATCACTTTGAAGTACCTAGTCAATTATCACAAAAACTAGCTGATCTATCAGCGGCCTCGACCATTACAATGATTTATTACTTTTTTTCATTTACATTTTTTCAGTGTAATATGTTCCTGTATAATTCGAAAGAGGTTAGTGAAAACACCATTAGATAATTTAAATTCGTTTTGTAGTCCTTAAGAGGATATGGGACATACAAATAATTATTGATTTTTATTCATATTATCGATATTCGGTCGGTCGAGGCTTTAGTTGAAACGTACACTGTTTTAGGTGAACTCTATTAGTACATTAAAAACGTAGCAATGTAGTTCGTTTAAGTTTCACTTCCAATCGTCCGACAAATAGTTAGGTAAGTAAACTATTCTCAAAGGTACTGAGTAAACACGTGAATCTCTAACTAATGGAATTAAAGTATTGTTTGTCCAGGTGTTCCGCAGTTGTGTGCTTTCCGTAGAACAAACGCGCCCGCCGGTAAACAACGAAATACAAAAAGATAGGGCGGGGCTCGGGAAATGGCGGGGACGCATTTTCAGACGACGGACATGGACTTAGATAACCGCAAAGTTTATCAGCCTTTGATGGTATAATTGTTTTTTCACCATAAAATGCTGATATTGCGGTTATCTAAGCCTATGACTGTACCAATTATTGGGACAGTTGTTTTTTTTCACTATCAAAGGCTGATTAAAATAGACACCGTTTTTGAACAGTCGAAATCACAGAATTTATATTGGTATATGATTATCAAAGGCGTCTAGATGATGCCTATCTATAGACGATATCAAATGCGAACATATAAAGCGCATAAAAATATCTGAACACGTTCTAACGGCTTTAACAATAGAGTCGGGTTCTTATATTGTTGAGCACCTTATTATAGGTATGTTCTAGTATATTTTATGGAGACATTTTTAGCGTTTTTCTAAAATTATGTATTTTTTAATACTTACATATTTTCTTAACTGCATAACAATTATTAACTATTTTTGTTTAAATAATTAACTAAATTGGTTATAATTTGAAAGATCGTTAGAAGAACTTTATAGGGAATTGTTGTGTAAATGTACAAGAAATTCCGAATAAAACTCTCTCTCTTAGAAAAACTTGTTTATTAAATGTAATACCTTTTTTCCCCCAGACCTAGCACAACCTCCTAAGGCCCACCATACAATGAAATTTGCCAATGGAATATGAACCTATTCTGAATAGAATAGAGTCAATTTTGTAATTTAAATGTCAGTCTAACAACAAAAGAAATTTCACTCTATCTCCTTTGCAATGGATCTTTATTCCAATGGCCGTATTATGTACATTATATTGTACAAAGGAGGATAAAAAAATCATTCATGTAACAAACAGTAGAGAAAAATCATTTTTTGAATAATTATAAAAATAACCAAGATTTATATCAAAGTTCAAAGATTTGTTTGTATCTATAGATACAAGCAAAACATAACTTAACATGGTGTTTATATGGCCGTAAGTGAACGCTGACGTCACATTCCACGTTCAATCAGTAGTTTAAAATGCTTATATCATTCGTACTTTTTGGTTGATTTTAATTTTAATTTCTCCTTCTGTCATCTCTTTTACGGTATTTTCATATTTGGTTAAGAAATGCGATAAAAAAAAAATCATGCATATTCCCTATTGGATGTAAACAATAAAAACATCTACCTGTAGTTGAACACGTCAACAGTGGCAGTAGGGTACCTGATGAGAAAAAAATAAAAGGCGCAGACCAATGTTTCTTATTCCGTGGTCACAGCGGCGACCCGTTCCGCGAGACGCCCCGCGACCGCCGGCGCCGGCGGCTCGGGCCCTCGCTCAGAGCAAACTTAATACGATTAACTAGGAACCATGCCGGGTAATTTTTGTTTCGATTTTCAACGGCTTTACTCCTGTCTCCCCTTAGTTTGCTTGCTCAGCGCAAACTAAGTTATCATTCTTGCATTTTTTTTACGCTGTTGCTAGTTCAGAGTGCTTGTTTTAGGTACGGCGTGGTTAATGTTATTTAGGGTCCCGTAGTCAAACTATCTAATGAACCCTTATAGTTTTACCATGTCCGTCCATCTGTTTGTCTGTCTGTATGCCACACTCTCTTTTTATCGAAAACTATCAGTGTCACAAAGCTGAAATTTTGTATTTGTATGCATATATATGTATGTATATTTTTATCACGCGCAATAATATAATTCGTAAAAATGTACATCTATCTATTCTATTTTATAATTGGATTGCTCTATTTATATATTATTATTATTTATTTTATAATTTTTTATTATTTATTTTATAATTTGAAAAATATGTCAAATGCAAGCACATATTATAACGAATTTAAAGCATAGTTCATAAAGAACTGGCACGCGGTTTTCGCTAAATTAAAAAATCTTAGACGTCAAAAATAAAAAACAGACGAACGCAATCTAAAGTCAATATTTTGAAGTCTTTGTGCTAAAAATTTGGCTTCGATAGGTTTATGCATTTTTTATTTGAAGACGATGGAAGTTGAAATACGAAAACTGATAGTGGATAAATAATTAGCAAATCCATCTTGGTCCGGATCGAAGGTCGCTAAATCGTTAAATTTACCAAAAACCACGGTAAGTATGTAGGGTCTTAAAAAATACAAGGAATCTCTGTCACTCGATAGAAAGCCCCAACAAAACCGAAGGTCTGGGACTATGGACAAGAACTTAGAGAAGAAAGTGTTAAGGGCGATCGAACTAAATCCAGGCATGTATGTCGGATTATGATCTAGCTCGAAAATTCAAAAAGAGTCGTAGTACTGTAAGACGTATTCGGGTTCAAGCTGGGTATAAGAGCTAAAAAGCCATAAAACAACCAAATAGAACCGGGAAACAGAACAAAACAGCAAAAACACGTGCTCGTCTCTTATACGACCGAATCCTGACAAAATTCGAAGGCTGCCTCTTATTAGACGATGAAACGTATGTCAAGTTAGATTTTAACCAACTACCGGGTAACAAGTTTTACATGGCCAAAGCTAGAGGGAATGTTGAGGAAAATATAAGTTTATAAAACTTGAAAAATTTGCCAAGAAACATATGATATGGCAAGGAATCTGCAGTTGCAGCCTCAAGTTGGTCTTGCTTGCTCGCTTTCATTACCTCAACGACAATGACGTCCGAGGTTTACATATGAAAGAGTGCTTACAAAAACGACTTTTGCCTTTCATTAGAAAGCACAAGGACCCAGTAAAGTTTTGGCCTGATCTGGCTAGCTGCCACTATTCGAAAAGGGTTCTGGAGTGGTATGCTACAAATAACATCGATTTTATATCCCGTCACATGAATCCTTCTAACTGTCCTCAGTTTCGTCCTATCGAGAACTACCTGGGCAATTATGAAAGGCAAATTAAATAAGCTCTGCGTTCCACGTGGAATCAACAAGCTAAACAAAACATAATGACATCAATTAAGAAAAAAGTTCGAAATTTCGCACGAAATAGTACTATCTAAATATATAAAAGAAGAAACTGACTGACTGACTGACATATCAACGCACAGCCCAAACCGCTGGGTCTAGAGGTTCCAAATTTGGCACGTAAGTTCCTTATGAGGTCTAGGGGTGCACTAAGAAAGGATTTTTCAAAATTCATCCCCTAAGGGGGTAAAAAGGGGGTTGGAAGTTTGTATGAAAGTCATCCATTTTTGAAGATAGAAACGTGGAAATTGGTATAAAAGCTACTATTTACAAATAAAAAATACTAAATTCAGCGATTTTGGATAAACTACCCCTAAGGGGTTAAAATGGGGGGTTAAAGTTTGTATAGGGGTTTGGACATTTTTGAAGTTAGGAACGTGAAAATTGGTTTATAGGCTACTGTTTACAAATAAAAAAGTACGACCGGCAATTTTGGAAAAACTACCCCTAAGGGAATGAAATGGGAGGGTGGTAGTTCCTTTTGGAGTGGTGGTTGGTCCTTTTTGAAGTTCGAAACTCGAAAATTGCTATAAACAATACTGTTAACAAATAAAAAACTACTTAAGGCAATTTTGGATAACTACCCCTAAGAGAATGAAATGGGGGGTGGTAGTTTGCATGGGAGTTAAGTCATTTTTGAAGTTGGAAACATAGAAATTTGTATATAGGCTACTGTTAACAAATAAAAATACTACTGTAGGCGATTTTGAAAAACTACCCCTATGGAAATGAAACGGGGGGGGGTGAATGTGTGTATGGAAGTTTGGTCAATTTTGAAGTTAGAAACGCGGAAATTGTTATAAAGACTACTGTTAACAAATAAAAACCAACTTTCGGTGATTTCGGATAACTACCCCTAAGGGAATGAAATTGGGGGTTGAAGTTTGCATGGGAGTTTGGTCATTTTTGTAGTTAGAAACATAGAAATTTATGTACAGGCTACTGTTAACAAATAAAAAATACTACTGTAGGCGATTTTGAAAAAACTACCCCTATGGAAATGAAACGGGGGGGGGTGAATGTGTGTATGGGAGTTTGGTCAATTTTGAAGTTAGAAACGTGAAAATCGTCATAAAGACTACTGTTAACAAATAAAAAACAACTTTCGGTAATTTCGGATAACTACCCCTAAGGGAATGAAATTGGGGGTGGTAGTTTGCATGGGAGTTGGGTCATTTTTGAAGTTGGAAACATGGAAATTTGTGTACAGGATACTGTGAACAAATAGAAAATACTACTTTAGGCGATTTTGGAAAAACTACCCCTATGGAAATGAAACGGGGGGGGGGGTGAATGTGTGTATGGAAGTTTGGTCAATTTTGAAGTTAGAAACGTGAAAATTGTTATAAAGACTAATCTTAACAGATTGAAACAACTTCCAGTGATTTTGAATAACTACCCCTAAGAAGATGAAATGGGGGGTTAAACTTTGTATGGGAGGGAATCAACCCATTTTGAAGTTAGAAATATGGAAATTTGTGTATAGGCTAAATGAACAAATAAAAAATACCACTTAGGGTGATTTTGGAAAAACTACACCTAAGGGAGTGAAACGGGAAGGGTGAAAGTTTGTATTGGCGTTTGGTCATTTTTAATTTAGAAACGTGGAAATAGGTATATAGGCTACTGTTAACAAATAAAGTAATACAATTTTCGGTGATTTTGGATAACTACCCCTAAGGGGATGAAATGGGGGTAATGTTTGGTCAATTTTGAAGTTAGGAACGTGAAAATTTGTTTTGGCTACTGCTTACAAACTAAAAGTATTACGTTCGATGATGTTGGAAATACTACCATAAGGGGGTAAAATTGGGGGTGTAGATTTGTCCTATCCCATCATGCATGATACGTACGATAATGAAAACTTTATCTGTACTTTTTAACAAAGGTACTGGACTTTCCGCAGACGAAGTCGCGGGTGGAAGGATTGCATATATTTGTACTCAGTTCACGTTCTCGAAAACGGCTCCAACGATTTTGATCAAGATGGCGACATGGGGGTTTACGGGGGCGAAAATTCGATCTAGCTAGGTCTCATGTCTGGGAAAATTCGTTTTCCCCGTATTTTCACGCAAAAAGAATTCTCGCGCAATGGTTCGTAATTACGGGGCGGCTGCTTCCGTCTGAATAGGCTGATGGTTAGAGCGTTGGCCCACTACGCAAAGACTGCGGGTTCGAACCCCAGCTATAGACCGTTTTTTTTGTTTTTGTATAGAAATTCGATGAAAAATCGGTTTCGACCCCAGCGACGACGCTAAATAAAGTTTGTATGGATGTTGGGATGTTTTTTTCAGTCACGCCTTGAATAGTTGAATGGATTCAGATGAAATTGTCACACAGATAGTTGTTATCCTGGATTGGCACCTTTTTTTATCCCAGACAATTTGATAGTGTCCAGGGTAAAAACAATAAACTACTTACTTAAGAAGAGGAAAAAGGGGTACTTAAGGTAATAAGTTTGGATGTAGGGGGTAATCTCCGAAATTACCCATCCGATTTCTAAAATTCCTTCAGTGATATTCAGAATGAGGTTTCAGGGTGGACATAGGCTATATTTTAACTTATAACCGAAGCTAAGCGAGGGCGGGTTGCTATACTTAATATTATAAACACGAAAGTAGACATACTTTTGCGTCTGTCTGTCTGTAAAGCTTTCACGGCTAATTCGCTTAAGCGATTTCGATGAAATTTGGTATGGAGATAGCCTGAGTTCCGAGGAAGGACATAGGCTACTTTTTATCTCAGAAAATTGAACAGTTCCCGAGAGAGCAGTGATAAACGACTTCTACGCGGACGAAGTCGCGGGCAAAAGCTAGTAAATGTATATAATATCTGTAAAAACTCTAATATTCTTTGATTTTTATTGCTTAAAAACCATGTGTCTTAATTTACTTGAAAATGCTATGTCTTCGATTGTGTACAATTTCTATGTGAACTATGCTTTAAAAGGAAAACTATCATGACTAAGTAGACTTTATTTTGCTTTATACCTACCAAAAATCAGTTAAGGTAACTTTGAATAAATTAGCCAATATTTGTGGTTTTTGGCGATTGATTTTTGTATTTTAGTTATGGTGACGGATCCTATTCTGAGCATGGTCTGATATGCCCTTGTCCGGTTTTTGTTTTAGTCATCCAATTGCAGCTACCGAACTGTTTTAATGCGTTTATCAAATAAAAAACTTATCGACGTTCTAAATCCGCGCGCACGAAGTCGCAGGTTAATAAATACCTAGAATAAATACTATTTAGATTGAATGGTTTCTTCCTCCTTTCTGATATTGAAAACTGCTGGTGCAATCAATTCAATTTAGCTATCACAACTTAATACGAATGACCCGTATCTCTTCCTACTTTATTCACGTAACTCCTGTGGTAACACAGAATTGATCTAAAAATGAATAGAATTTCGATGTCACGGTAACCATACTTCTGTGTTACTCTATGACACGGTATAGGTACTACGGTTCTAAAATCCTTAAAGAAAATATAGTTTTACGGCTGGACTGCCACTGGCACTCTCGACGCTCCTTTAAATTAAAAGATTTGTTTTTCTATGCGAATATGGTAAGTAAAGGCGGAATTCTAATTAGCCGAACCAGTTTTGACAATTGAAATGCACAAATGTTGTCACATTAAGGGTGTTCATTATCGATATTTAAAATGGCTTGTAAAAAGTTAACAGTTATGTTATGAATAATAGTAGATTGTTCAAAAGGGTTAGTCCCTTTTTGAACAATCTACTAGTAACCTATCGTGACACGAGATATTTATATACCCGAGCAAAGCGAGGGTGGATTAAGTCCGAATGTCATTATGACTTTTTAATCTCGAGTTAAACAATTGCGACAAAGAAAACTTAAATTAAATTAAAATATCTAATAATTTAAAGACAGAAACGTAAAAAAACCAACTTAATAGCGCTATCTTTCTCTCTCTCCTCTCAGCCCGTCACTGTTATGCATAAAGAGACAACAATAAGGTTGATTTTGGGGTTAGAACATAACAAATAGTCTAGTCCATAGACAACATTTCCGAAACGAAGACTGAAGCGGTGGAGGTTGTATGCTCAGCCCGCTCTCCACCACACACTTCGATCGCAAGGGTAACATCATCAAATGGCAACATGTATCTGGCTGTTTGTGGTTTTCCAAGGCTTTTAAAAGGAAATAAAAAATAAAAATAACTTAAGTCCGTAGGGACTAAAACTAATTTAATTAATTTAATTTTGTAGAGACAACATTAAATTATTTGAAAGTGAGACGTCAGCGAAATCTACAGATGGCTTTTTTTAAGAAACGGTCATCACAACCGGTGACAAAATTATGATGCAGATAAAGTGAGGAAACCTTTTATAAAATAGCAATCATGTAATTAACTACAAGGTTTTAATATGTTCAATTATATTTTCAATTTAGCTTTCAATTCAAAAGCGCAGGAACGAAGTTACATAGTGAAAAATAAAATAAGGGCCGCAAGCTATTAAAGCGCCGGTGGAGGGGTGTGAAGCAGGTGAGGGGGAGGGAGTCTTGAACAGCGAGTGGCGGAGCCCCCCTCGGTGCTGGAATGAGCAGATTGCATTTTCTTGCTACGGTCAGTAATCAATTTTTATGAGTATTTTTGTGGACCAGCGTCGGCCGCGACGGGAGCGCGCTACTGACTGCCGCAGTTGCTGGCGAATCGCTTCCTACTGCACATAATTTAACTTTTTCACGGCTCCACAAACCTACTTAATGTTCATTAATTAATTAATTAATTAGCGGGTTACGGAGAATGGTGTCGGTTTGTGAAAAGTATGCCGTTGGCCACGGTTTAAGATACAATGTAAAGACAAGTGAGTTCATGATAATCAGAGGCGTCCATTAGACGGTAGGTTTTGCGGCAGTCAATTCAATCAGTCATGAATCATGATTGATGGTGATTGATGTAAAAATCAAAATAACTGCATAATGATCATGCAAACATCAGTCATCGCATTAGTTATCCGTCATTCACAGCGGTGATTGTGGCAAAACTGACAGCAAAACCTACCGTGTAAGTAATGGGCGCCTAACAATAAATTGCGAAATAACATACCACCACTGTTTCTGAACGCAGTACCTCTGAACCGTAATGTGTCTCTCGATTTAAATATCAGGTCATATTATAACCGAGGATCTAAATGATGACACATCGAGCGTGAGCGAAGGGCGCCGTCGGTCCGTGGCAACATGCTGGCGCACAGATTCGCTGGCGCGCAGTTTAGAGGTAAATATTACTCTTAAAAGCCAGAATTTTTATACGAGCGGTCTGTGGGTTAGGTTCACGCAAAATTCGTACAGTGCCCTTCGCGTACAATATATCAATGGGCTAAGGGCACTGTAAAATCGCTATAGTCACTTAGTAATAAAAGTCAGGACGAGACACTTTTATTTAACACCTTAAGCGGTCTTGCGTTAGAATAAAATACATTACAATAACTCTTTATTGAACAACACATACAGCAAGGACAGGAAATACAACAATAAATAAATATCGAATTGAATATCGAATAGATGTATTCGTTTCCCTAGAATTTCCCCAAATTTTATCTCGTCTATGCATGTTAAGCCCGCTGCTATGTTTGCGGAGGTCGCGATAGACGACTTATTTGCAAAGTCCGCGTCTATTGTTAAGCAAATACGAGGGAGTGGCAACAATATCCTGCTAATGGTGGCCGAGAAGATGGGGTTTTCCTTACCTAGGTCGCTCAATAAAGGGAAGCCAGATGTGATAGCAATTACCTAAGTTTGATTTACTAACATACGATGTACAGTCAAGGGCATAAATATATATACGTTCCCAAAATCTCAAAAATATCTATACGCCTTTATGCCACTAGCAATAAGGTTCATGTATACATATATTTAACGCGCTGACTGTATAGATATTAATGCCCTTGACTGTACCTAAGTGACATTGTTACTAACACGTTATGGATTTATCTTTCTGAATTAAGTAAAAAGATTTTAAGTTAAATTTATTAATTTATTTTATAATATTATTTAGTATGTAAGAGTAATAATAATTCAATTTCGGTAGACCGGTGCCGTTACAGGCTTCAGATGCGCGTTACGCAAATAATTATCAGCTGTGACTGTACTCTATTACGGACTGACTGTAGACTAGAACTCGCGTGGCTCCAAATCTTAAAGGTAAAAGTAAAGCAGCTGCCCGAATATAATAATAACTGATATTAGTTATACTCTGAGCAGTTCAGTCCGCCAACATTCTAAATACTTTTGCACCTTGTCGCTTTAACTACAAGCTATCTAGCCAATGGAAGCGATGAGCTATAAAAGTAATTTAATTATCTGTACTTGACGAAAAGTGGCAATTACTCCACCGACAAGAGCCTAGCTCTTAAGTAAAATGATGATGATGACTTGATGAAAATGTCGCGCGGCTTCCCCAACACGGCCCATCCGAGTCGGATTCGCGGATTGACAACTTTCTCGAAGTCGGACTTGCCTAACTGAACATATTAGTCGTCAAAAACTGTTTGTTTTTAAAATAAATCTCTCAGTGCCAGGGTATTGCCGTACCTACACAGTCGCTAGCAATAATACCCTATCCAATATTTAATTATTTTGGTAATTGAAGCATAATAGCGTGTCAGATATTTTTCTGCTCAATTTGGAATATTATATTATTGGTAATTGTACATGAAATCACACGGTGTTGCAAGGCGATTTTTGTAGTTATAAGAAAGTGAGAAGTCCCTTACCCATGTTTTTTTACATATAGGTACCTACATTTATTGAACACATTCTCAGGGCAGGCAGGGACTCTTGCCGGGGCATTTTCCGAACGCATCGCATAATGACGCACTACTCACTCTATTTATTTGAAATAATAATGTTTGTCCGAACAAATATTTCTTCCTTCACGACGGTGAATGTTGTCGGCAAACAACTCCGCCATACTGGGCGTTTGAGAACGGATCCTCGTCGCAGGCACTTGCAGGTAAGAACCCGCGCGTCATCGGTCCCACCTACTACGAGCATCTGCCCGCCGATCTCAAACGCGAACCATCTGACGAAACGTTTAGGCGCCGGCTGAGAAATCTTTTTTTGGATAATCCACTTTATTCTGTTAATGAGTATACAGAACTTGACATATAAATAATATTGACATTTAATGTATTTTGTGTTGACTTTCATTGTTGTTATATGTTGTTATTCCTGATTTCTTTACTGACCACTTATTTATATCATGATGTTATGACGATCCTTAATGGAGATATACTTATAAGATGACATTAACATGGAGGTTAAATAATTCAAATATTATATTTTTGTATTTTCATAATTAATGTGTAATTTCTACTTCTGACGATCTCAATATAATAACTTGTAATTTGACATGAAGTGCAATTTATACTGTAATTTATATTAAGTAATAAAATCTGAATCTGAATCTGAATCATTTTGATTAAAATTTTAAAATTTGATTTAAAAATTTTAAATCGAAATGTGAATTTATTTTGTTACCCGACTATATAAAGAAATACATCTTGTAATTTATGGATTATAAATAATTCAATTTAATGAATCAAGTAATTTGAAATATGAATTGATTTGCAATTAGCTCTTGGATTGGTCATCATTAATCAGTGGAGATAACGGTGGAGTTGATAACCCGGTACGTTTGTTTACAGCGCCACTCACACGTCCTTCTCTGTTCGTAGCGAGTTTTCGCTACATACGAGGATTACACGGCTACGCGCTACGAGTGTAGCGGCGTAGCACTGCTGGCGCTGAATGGGTTAAAAATTGGATTGGAATAGACTATAGATTATTATTAACATACCTACGGATGAGTATAAAGAGCTCCACGAACGAATTGTTCGTCAACCGTTATTGACCTGTCGGTCAGTCGTATCAGAGCACAGGGTATCGGTGTCAGTCCAACGTCTCGTGGCCAAATCCACTTGCGAATAGCCGGCAGGCGGCCTGATGATCGTAGCCACTTGTCAGTCAAAAACCGCACGGAGCAGTTTCACGTTCAGCCGGTAGCACGAATATTGCCGGCAGGCATGAACGTTTAACGTGTCGGGCTGATTGATTTTAGACGACAGGTGCCTGATCAGCTTGGGAGGGGCCTGCAGGTAAACCGTTAGACAGAGGGGCCCTAATTAAAATATGTAGTTGAATATTGCATACATAATATTCTGTACTGACCCGGTATTCTACATAAGGGCGTTTTTATAAAAAGTACCTACCTAGTTAAGAACTAAAATTATGAAACGGTAACTTTCCATTTCGAATCGATAATTAACTATACTGCTTTAAGACATATTATTATGGTGGTATATCAGTCAAAACTCCTCTAGCAAACGCAACCACATTATTAACGGGTGAGGATTGAATCTGCTTCGGTTATTGAATTTGAGATACCGCCTATTGGCGTATGAGGCCAGACAAATTTTCATAACGCAATGGAAAAGTTACAGTTTTTTAATTTTAGTCCTTAACTATGTCCACTTTTTTATAATTAGGTTCCTCAAAATCTAAAACCCGACTGGCGGCAAGTATGACGCATCCTTGTAATGTTTATAATTTATATAGCCTACAACACTCGCACGGTTTTGACGAACCATATGAGTATGACACCTCATTTGTTAAAATCGGTCCAATAGTTTAGGAGCTAGAGTGGAACATCCGATTTTCGGTCACATACTATATCTAATTTCAACTTGATACCTCTTGGTCTTGAAAGACAGACAGACAGACAGACAGACAGACGAACGGACAACGAAGTGACCCTATAAGGGTCCTTTTTTAGGGTTCCGTACCAAAATGGTAAAAAAGGAACCATATGGGTGCACATTTCACACTTATTTTTTTTATAATTTTGCGTGACTTACTTTTTGATTTATAACCAAAAATGTTCAAAAAATTTCCGTACCCCCTTATCTCCAAAGTTTATGAACCAAAAAATCTGAAAAATTCCTAACTTATAGATAATTACTTATATTTTACGGGAAAATAAAGCGAAGTATTCAAAATTTATAGTTTTCGAGAAATTGACAAAAAACTTTGAAAATTTGTGTTAAATTTAGACAACTCAAAATAGACCTTATTGCATACGACTTAAAGTATATAGTAAGGTATATTTTTGAAGTACGGACTGAAATACGGAACCCTCGGTGCGCGAGCCAGTACTTGACTGGTTTTTTTCCTTTGGAGGTTCCGAACCCTAAAAATAACTATTATTATATAGAGAACTCACAAGTTTTGATTATTGTTCAAAATAAAATGTTGTTCAGTGACGAAAAATCCAAAATAGTATCATATTTAACCATAACTTATGATTTTTAGGGCTCCGTACCCAAAGAGTGCCTAACGGGACCATTACTAAGTCTACGCTGTCCGTCCGTCCGCCCGTCTGTCCTAACTTAAAAGAGCTGAACTGTAAAAGATAGCCTGTTGATTTTTTTTACAGAATATGAGACCGACTCGCACTTGACCGGTTTTAAAATTATTACTTGAAATTCCTACGGATCAAGAAATGCGCCCTTAGCTTAAGACAGTTATCTGAAAATGCTCGGGTAAAATTATCCGAGTGCCCCAGAATTATTCCGTGTTAGACCTGTCAACTCATTAGATTTGTCATAGCGGCACGCGTATGCCTCTGGGTACTTTAATTGTCAATGTGTCAGAAAATAATTCGAAATATTATAAATAATTTCACGAAAGTATCAAAACACGGCAGTCCGGCTTATAAAGTTTCGTTTTGTTAAACTTGTATAAATAAATTACTTCTATGTATTCAGTATCGGGAGAGGAGGCCGGCCGGCCGTCGCAGCTGGCCGAGATTACTCTAACGCCGCCGATTAATGAGAAAAGCCGGGTGCTGCTCAGAATGATTAGTATTAGTTCATGATTGATTATAAATGTCAATTAACTTTGATTAATGGGTCAGAGAACAATGCCAAATCAGCCGTCACATAAGCTCCGATATGTCCGTACCTACATATTCGGAACGGTTCCGGGCATCAACCTCAAAGAAAAAGAAATGCCTGATCTGGTCTGATCCTCCGACTCCAGTCGCGTCGCCTGTCCCCGCCCGGGGTCTCGTATCTGCGGATGGTTTGTGACAAGTGGACCTAAAAACGCACACGAATTAGTTGCGATTTACATTAAGTATATATTTTTGGTTATTTATGTTCGTAATTGCTGATGACGCGTTTCATCTTTCCTTTCAAACGGGCGCATGGCAAATTCATCAATAACTAGATAATAGCGCTTTAATATTAAAATGCCTAAGTCGCCCTTTCATTTTTAACCGACTTAAAAATACGAATGTTCTTAAAAATACGATTTTTTTTTATGTTTCTTACCTCAGAGCTCCGATTTGGAAAATTCTATTTTTATTAGAAATAATATACTCTCAGATTGTTCCCATTTTCATCAGATCAGGGATCTGATGATGGGATCCTGGAGAAATCGAGGGGACTCCTTAAAAGTTAAAGGCACACGTACAGCATCTCGAAAACGATGCGTCATAGGAAATTTTGTTCTGCTACATAATGAAAGTTGATGAAATTCTCTACAACTTTGATTCTGTAGTTTTTACCTATTTCCAATCGTTGTCTAGATATGAGCTCCGGAAAACGGTTGATTTTCAAAAATGTGTTTTGCGTCTCGTTTTTTGTCATACATTGCTTGCAAACAGTTCATGAATCTGAGAAAAACGCCCCTCAAAAAACATTTAGAGAGTTCAACTCTCTTTAAAAATATGTCATCTAACGTCGAAAAGTTATACCAATTTTAACATTTTCGGCACTAGAAGGGATTCCGTGTCTTGATTCATCTTCTCCAGAGACAGGAACCTAGATAAAGCAAGCTTGTTACTGTCAGGAATTACCAAATTGATTGATTAAATAATTGATTGATTGCTGATACCTCCTGTGCTTATTTAGTTCACTTTTGAGTGTTTGTTGAGTATAAGTTGTTACTTTTTGTGTACTTGTGTGTGTAGGAATGGGTAAAAATAAAAAGTGTATGTCAAAGTTGTAGAAAATTTTATCCGCTTTCATTATATATATAGTGGAACAAAATGTACTCTGACGCGTCTTTTTCAAGATGTAAACAATAAACCAAAAGTCCCGAAGTCAAATTTTCTGCCCTCGACCTTTCCATCCACACTCCTCTTGTGAGCACTCATTTACCAAGCTAAAATGCTACTAAATCTACGTACGATTTGTGGTAATCATTAACCTCGACGTGCCTAAACTCTCGTTCCGATATTATATTTATTTTCTTTCAAATTGTATTATTTATTAACATGGAAATGCAACTAATGAGTAAGTACCATCACCAACAAAGTTAACTGACCATTTGTGAATCTTGTCACCTTACAATAAGGCTCACTAGTGGTCAGTTAATATCAAACCATCAATACTATAACTACTATAGATTTACTAACACTATGAAATGGGATTTTATAGCATAAGTAATAAAGAACTTAATTTTTCTACGTTTCGACTGTGTTACAACAACCGTGGTCACGAGAAGACTAACTACGAGCATAACGGTGTTATTACAAAAAAAAATCATAGATAACTGTCATCTTAGACTTGTCTAAAGCGTGTCTAAGTTTTTTGTTATAATTTAAATATATAACACCGTAAGACTTTAAAATTAGATATTCGTTCTGAGCTCTTTCTATAATGCCTTCTTTGCATGTCCCAGGTTTTGAGTAATAGGCACGCATGCAATTAATGTACCTCTACTTTATACCACTGGAATGCGCAATGCTGTAAAAAAACTAGTAGCGCTTTGTCTCACGCTGCTAGGGTGACCAATCGTTTGGCAAACCACTTTTAAAATTTATAATCCGTGTAATTTTGAAATATTACAAGCCGAATCTTCCGAAAGTATAGCCTGGCAAAAAAGAGTAAGAAACAAAAAATACATACAGCCGAACATAGAACCTCCTCCTTTTTTGAAGTCGGTTATAAATGAGGGCACTGCTGTTCGGAATGAAATTAGCAACATGATCCGTTTACTCATACTGGGTGGCCATTTGAAAATACTGTAGTTCCAACTGTCACCACGATACCCTCTTTTTTGCCACGCTATAAGCTTGTTGGTTTGTCCGTCTGTAACGCACTGGCTACGTTGTATCTCTATGGATACAACTTGGCAAAATAGAGTTTTAAGACATGACAGTTATTTTATTTTTAAGTGAATGCTCCCGTACGTTTCCGTATTAAAACAATTTAATCATCATCATCATTTCAGCCGAAAGACGTCCACTGCTGGACATAGGCTTCCCCCAAGGTTTGCCACAAGAACCGGTCCTGCACCGCTTGTATCCATCGATTTCCCGCAATCCTAACCACGTCGTCGGTCCACCTTGTTGGAGGTCTGCCCACGCTGCGTCTTCCAGTACGCGGACGCCATTCGAGAACTCTTCGGCCCCAGCTGCCATCTGTTCTGCGAGCGATGTGTCCTGCCCACTGCCACTTATGTCTAGCAATTCTTAGGGCTATGTCGGTGACTTTGGTTCTCGTGCGGATCTCCTCATTCCTGATTCGATCACGCAGAGATATTCCAAGCATAGCCCTCTCCATTGCCCTTTGAGTGACCTTGAGCTTTCTTATGACAAAACAATTTAATATCATCATTATAATATTAAGTCTTAATTGAAGGATTAATTATTAGTTTTAATAAACAAAGTTGCAGCGGGTAATTATCATCGGGGTAAAACTTAAAGACAGATGGAGGGTGATGTAGGTTATGTTAGCTCGATTAAATAATTCGTTATATACCAAATGAAGCTAAAATTGAAGTATTTTATATTTTAAATTGGTCAGTTTCAAAGAGCAGTAATCGGATGCCATACGAACGGAGTCACGGGCAAAAGCTAGTTAATAATATTAATTAACATATTTTACGTATCCGTTTATTGTTTTTTATCTAGTTGCTGAAAACAATTACTTAACTGTTCGATATTCCCAGTTACCCAGCTTCGTTTTGATCTCACCACATAAATTTATTGTCACCCTAACCAAAGCCCTAACTGTAACATATTAAGAAAGGGACAAATTGACCTCAAGTCGGGGTCTCTTACAGGACCGTTGCCCTTGTCACTTTAAATACAAGCCTTCTGTCATTATATTAAATTATATTTTTGTGTGCACATTTTTACTATGTGTATTTCCTGATGTATAGAGTATATACTTATTAAATTCCATGCTGGCACGAAATATCTGTGTTAATAGTTTTACATTGACAGCACTCCATTTTTGTCAGCTCGACACCATGAAATATTTTTGAACAGCATTTTATAATACAAGAAAACCATAAAAATGGACATGTTTATTTCAACCCTAAAAAGCAAATTTAAGAAGAGTGACAACGAGGGTGGGCTGGTTCATGACACCACCGGTAAGTCGCAACAGAACTACACACCATACTTTACAGTTTACTACAAAGATATCTCTGTCACTATATTCTCTAAACCATATTGATTCCAATCGATTATATTGTTTGTGTAATGCTTTGTTACTTTTGTTTGTTGTTCATTAGTGTTCATAATGTTGAGCCAGTCAAATTAAGAATTGCTGTAACAGATGAAGCTGTTCTGGGTTGAGTGGGATCTATGCACTGTCGCGTTTGGTTACGTGTTTTGATTTGATGTAAGTATAACTGCTAAGAAATATAAATGGGTTATGTTTCATTTCACAGACGGAGCGGAAACAGCAAACAAAAGGAAAGAGGAGGTGCGCCAAACGCTCTCTAAAGTAGACCCAAACGCGCTGGTAGATGTGGACGATATGGTGCAGCTGAATGAAGTCACCGACAGCTCTCCCGAGTCCGGGACTGATAAGGCCGCTAAGTTGGTACCCTCTCAAGAAAGTAGTACGCTCCAGCGCGCTTTAAACCTTCTCAAGAGATCTGGCACGAACGAGGAGGATGATAAAACTGATACAATGCCTAATCCAATAGAAGACGACGTATTCATTTATTACGATTGATGTTTTAAAGTACACGGAGCAACATTATTGTTAATTATTTTTCCCTAAATTCAATTACACGAATTGCGTCTGTGTTTGTTTTTCCTTCTTTTGTGTCAAAACTGCACTCAGTCATAGGTTGTCACAGGAATTATCCAAATGAATATTCATTATCATGTCAGCCGAAAATGAATCATGATTGATCCTTTGCTACAGCTTAAAACTAGTGACTCGCTTTGAGATTGAACGTGTAATATCAACGTCTTATATATTTCTATAACTTCCAACAGCCTTAACTGATATTCAGGAATAAATGGTGTTCAGTCTAAACATTACTTTAATTCAAACGTCATATCGCGTGTCATCTACCCCCATCCCTCATCATCCCATTCCTATGAAAAACGCGGGTAGAAACCTGACAGCACTGACTGTCCTCCAACAACTGACAGTTCAGCTAAGGTGACGGTGCGAGTCGGTCAATGTCGAGTGTTATCTCCATTCCGCCATCCGCCCAAATCTTCAATACCGTGAGCATCAGCTACGCCGTCGCGTACACTCGGGCGACACATCGCCAATCATCGCGAAGAGATTTTCAAGAGAAGTGCGTAAGACCGGCAGCCATACCATCTTCTGCCAGCGCGTAGCACTATATGAACCAGGTACGCGTTTTTCTCCCATTTTCCTTGCCTATCATCTTCAAATGGGATTTACTCAGAGTGATAAACCTAAGCCACCTACTAAATACTTAGTAGTACTATTAAATCAATCGTGTCTGTAGGTTTTAATGTAACTGGTTTAAAGTTGAACTTGAGTAAATATCACGAGGTACAAGTCCTGCAGTACTAGCACTTCTTTCTTGCAGCTTCATACCCTGTCTGATCTCCCTATATTCTAAGTTGGTTGCACACTGTAGTAGCTCTCTTTCGAGCTAGACAAACAATTACTAAGCATGCTCTTGCGATTCACGAAGGCGAGTGAGCTTTATTAGTGTTTAACGTATAGGTAACATGCACATCGCGGTAGTGTGCGTGTCTGACGGAGCGATCCACAGCGAGTGCGCCGTCGCTCATGTTACTTGTGCATATTGTTTCCGTGTGTGCGTGTACATTACACGACAAGTAAAGCCCACTCGCCTTCGTGAATGGCAAGAACGGACAGGCGAGTTCAACGAAATGTTATACAGTTTAGGACGTTAATTAATTCAACGCAACGGGTTAATGTGTGTGCACATCTTATGAACTCAATTGAACTTATTACTCTGAAATAAATAAATTGTTGTTATAAAGGTTACATCAGAGTGGTTATTTGTGATCGTGTCTCCAGCGATATGTTTAGCGGCGTCGAATATCCAGTTTGTTACGGCCCTGAGGAGTGAAGTAAGATTGTACTCACGCTCCCATAAGGTCCCTCGCCCAGGAAGGTAACTGGTCGCATGCGCCCCCGCGGAAAGTCCAGCAGGGGCGCCACTCCGTTTGGGGGCTCAGCTTCCGGGAGTTTGATGGAAGTGAAGAGCCCCGGGGCAGGCCGCTCGCGCCGGCAAGTGCGCTCCTCGGGGTACGTCTGAGGACAAACAAACTATCTATTAACCTTTATATTGTCAGAAAAAGGCGAGAATTCTTACCTGTTATGACTTTGAAACAGTATAAAAATAGGTGTATATATTTTTTTACATTATACCTAGTATGTACACTGTGAGGTATTTTGTTTATTTATTTACATTCTAAAATATTTTGGGGCTTTGATCATAATTTGAAAATGATTATTCTTTTGTGAACAATAAGAGCATTGCATATACATATACATATACATATAACTACTCCTGTATTATACATTATTGTTAGATTGCAATGTATGAAGAATTTGGCAAAATAAAGGACTCCTTTACTCAATTAAAGTATTTTCATGCTAAGGCAAATTTAAAATTCTTCAACTTTTATTTTCAGTCCAATGTATGTTCTGATTTATGTATTTTCTTTGGCAGCACAAGCCTGTAACACTATAGGAAAATGCTCTCGTAATTAATTCCCGGTATTTTTCCTTTTGTGCAAAAACACACCGATGGTACAATATTAGCCGTATTATTACATATTCGTGCTTTCCTCCGTCAATTAGCTCCAGTTGCTTCGCCCCAAATTATTACCGACCGTGGGCCGTATTGATCAGTTTTTGTACGCCATTACCCCGTTAATAATCCTCTATGGTACGTTCATTTATATGAGTCAGTAAATAACACAGGTTCCCGACTTAATTGCTACTCCCCCTCCCAAGATTGTGCTCGCATAATTTGTACTACACATGAATTATTGGCGATGTCTAGGTGTGTAGGTACATTTCATTATACATATATGGCATGGCCGCAGTGCTTATAATAACAATGAGGCATTATGAATAAAACTACTCCGGTAGATTATATGCGAAGCAATTTAATTAATGTCTAATGATACATAAATGTTTAACAATGTCTTATTTGAAATGAGGGCGGATGGAAGTCATGTTACAATAAGAGTTTTAAGTATGAATGTGGAGGGCTATAAGGCAAGGGGAAGGCCTAAAAAGAGACGGATGGATTGTGTTAAGAGCGATATGAGGAAGAAGGGAGTATGAGGAGAGAATGCGGAAATGACGGCTGATAGGGATGTGTGGAAAAAAAGACATGCTGCACCGGCGACCCCAAATAATTTGGATAAGGGCAAGGAGATGATGTAGAATTTGAAACGATCAAGCTCATTTTCAGTACTATTTGCTTGAACTTTTTAATTCTTCAACAATTTTCCATGTAACAATGCTCCGAGTCTGAATTTCAAGTAATTTATAATATTGTCTATTTGCTAAGCTACAATGGACAGCTGTTTTTAGTCTTTTATATTTTTCTTCCATGAATGTACACAAGTCCTTTATCCGTAAACCGTTACCTCAGTAGAAGCACATTTAAAACCCTTTGTTAACTTTTACCCCTTATTATTCACATTCGCTTCGACAGAGACGTCTGTAGTTCCGCGGGTTTGGCGCGTTGGTAAAGGCGAGTGTTCATGTTCGCCTGCGCTTGTGTAATAACCTATTTTTATTTTAGCTAACATTTTCTTTAAATTATTGTATCATCCCTTTCGGTATGCGATATACTAGATCAATGGATCCAGAGATATTCTTTAGCAATCTTTTTATAATTTCTGAACATTACTTACCGTTTTTAGGGTTCCGTAGGTACCAAAATGGTGAAAAAGGAACCCTTATGGTGAGACTTCGGCGTCTATCTGTGTATCACACACTGTTTCCGGATTTTTTCCTTTACTTGTGCTTAAGACGCTTTTTTCCAAATTTGATGATTCTATATAGGTCTAATAGGTTTTGATTCCTTTGCGAGCTGCAAAACATGGGGCATAAATGGCCATATCTTTTGATTGAATATATTATTAATTTCAACATGATACCTCTACGCGTTCCTGAGAAAAAGAGTCTTGACAGACAGACAGACAAACAGATGGGTAACGGAGCGATCCTATAAGGATTCCTTTTTTCCTTAACCCTAAAAATATGACAAAAGTTTTATAGTATTCACTAGTATATTTGATTTTTTTTAAATCTCATTATTCAAAAATAGTGAATGATTATAATTTTTGTGAATGAATGAACTGTCTTAGTTAAAGTAGCGAAAAAGCAAAATGTCCGCTGCCATATTCCACGGATAAGTGTTTATATAAGGTTTTTTTATTCTTTCCTCGTTATTGTCTTGAAAAACGTCGTATGAAACGCGTGACCATTGGTCAACATTCTCGGCTCCATTATGCCCTCGCTTACAGCTCGGGCTGCAATCTCACCTCGACTTTAACTGAAATTGAAATTATTTATTTGCAAGAACATACACAGGTGTTATAAATATTGGTATACATATCAGTAATTTTATGAGTTATTTATGGTAAGCTATTAGTTTTCTGGTTTTAGTCAAGCATTTTTGTCAGTCCTCGACTCCGTAGTGCATAGGTAGTTGACATCAACGACTTTTGCAAAAGTAATTTTTAAATGCTGGAAAGGGCAACTCTAAAATTACGTCTTTTGTTGGCTTAGTGAATTTGTGAAACAATGCGAGAGATCTATCCGCAATAAGAAAGATGTGGCACCTGTTAGCTTTACATTTTGTTACTTGTAGCACAACAAGGACATATTTTTCAAGTTAACTCAATTAAGGACCCGCCTGAAAGCCAAGTCCGATTTGTTACAGGCGTAATTTTTAGGATTCCGTACCCGAATGGTGCCAAACGGGACCCTATTACTAAGCCTTCGCTGTCCGTCCGTCTGTCTGTCGCCGGGCTGTATCTCATGAACCGAAATAGGTAGACAGCTGAATTTTTCATAGAATGTGTATGTCTATTGCCGCTATAGCAACAAATAATAAAAATAAAATAAAATTTAAATTTAAAACTAAATAAAAAGATGTAATGAATTTAGACAATTACTTACTATACATAATTGTTATAGCGCCTATCTTGTTTCTTTTACGAAAGTATTTAACAAGTACATATTATTAAATCTTGTACGATGGTACAGAACCCTTCGCGTGCGAGTCAGACTCGCACTTGGCCGGTTTTTTTCAACGCACTTCCTCATAAAGTGGCCCTTATTCAACCGTAGTTAGGGTCATAATGCAGGATATTAAACATGCATGCTTTCTTTCTTAGTAAAAATATCCATAATAAATTTTTTTTTCATTGAAATTATTTATTTTAGTTACAAAAAAAAAATAGTTCTTGTAATAAATATATAAACATGTAGTTTATCATATTATTAAAAAAAAAAACAAACACAAATCGTTTATTACTTAAAACCAGTTACATTTTGTGAGATGTCCGTCAGACTCCAAACTAGGCATCTTGGATGTCTGCGAGTGCGAACACAAAAGGTTACATGCTTAGTAATTAGGTTAAATATAAAATTATCGAAAGCGGAGATATAAAAATCGAACGAAACTTTATAAAATGTATCAAGAGTGAGAACTGGCTGTTTGGCGGATTCGTCAGTGCCTCTAATTCCACCAGAGCGCGCTCTAAACATCAAAACTACGGCGCAAGAAAAAACAAAATGTCCGCCGCCATGTTTTACGGGTAAGTGTTTATATGAGGTTTTATTATTTTTTCCTCGCAACTGTGTTCATTCAATTCAATAACAAAAAACGTCGGATGAAGCGCGTGAGCATTCGTTATAAACTAAGCGCACTCGTATTATAATGTACCAAGTATTTTATATTTATGCGTTTGACATCTTCAGGGGGGTTGCCATGACTTCGTCATGACACTCGATATACCTACCCGTAGTCACTGAGAAGAGACCAATCAAAAGCGCGCCCCAGTCTGACGGGCCTCATCACCAGAAATAATATTATTCACTAATTCATTAGCCGCCCGGAATTAATGTAAGTTTGACATGTCAAATTCGTTGCATGTAGCGAACGACGGCCAGTAATTTTAATTAATAATATTAGCAGATTGCATGCCGCGGAGTAACCCTTATATTATTGTTTACTTTTCTGTTGCTATATAAAAACTATAACAGGTTAAAGATGAACCAATCAAATAGTAGTATTATAGAAAAAATATGGTTAGTTTATTTTTATAGTGTAGTCAGTTATCTCAATAGAAAGCGAGCTAGCAATTATATAAATCATTAATTACCCTTTCTGCTCGGGCCATAAGCCGGACAAAGCTGCTGTAAAACATTAACAAACACGGGAACAAGTCGCCTTGCTCATTTTACCGTCCTACACTCATTTATCATTTTGAAACCGTCCACATAATACCCCTAATGAGTAAAATCCAAGCATACCTAAGGCAGTACCATTAATATTACAAACCCGGCTTCCCCTCCGGATGAATGCCGCGGCCCGCCGTGTGCGGGGATAGTTTGAATATTGAATAGCTCGCCGATTTCTATGCTACTTTTATGTAGAGGCAAACATTACTGATCCCATTGCTAAACAGGTTGTCACGGCAGAAAGCGAAAGAGTAAGTATTTCTTATATCATCAATGTTTAGTTACCAAACTTATGGCTTTCGCGCGCATCGTTGTAAGTAGGTGACATTCTTTAAAATGTCATAACATAACATTCAAATGGCTTGACTGCTTTTAATTATTTAAGTATGTTACCATAATCTTGATGAACCAATCGTCCTATGACTCCTATGGTAGGAAGTTGAAATAACTAAACAACAAGGGTACAATTTGGTAAACGTATTTTTATACACAAGATAAAGTTTTAATAATTGTTAATGTTGAAATTTAATTGTTGGTTTTCACCTCTTGGAATGCCGAGAAGTTTTAAGGCTAACAATGTGATATAAAATTTCACAGGTGTGACTAACCTGTGTACTTACCTGGTACAGGTACCTTTACCAGGTAAGTGGATTTTTTTATTATCGGCGTGCAGTAGTAAGTTGCTAGGCTTGCGACACATCCCTACTTACAGATGGAAAGTGGGGTGTCGCCGGCCACGTGACATATTCACGTAGCACTGGGGGGTACTTAGGGTAGAGCTGCGGCCACGGCGCTTGTAATGGAGTGCAGCGGGAACAGAGGGGGGGGCAGGTGGGATAAGTGTGCTAAAGCATTGCATAAAACATAAACATTGCTTCGATGAAATTATATTTCTCGTGTCGAGTGCACTCGCATGTGTCTAATCCGGTCAATGGCGCACCCGCCCCAGTAACACTTACTGATAATGATAATACTGGACTTTCGCGTTTGCTTCGAATTTATCCATATAAAAAAGAATCACTAACTGCTACTTTAGATTTTTTTAAAATATTTATGCGCCTTACCTTTATAATGTTTTTGTAAAGTTAATAAACTTAAACACAGTTCAATTCTATAATACTTAAGAGGCTCCCGAGGACTCTGGTCAAGTTACAAGCCCGAGTTCTGTCGGTGAATATCCTCATTATCTAAGTTAGTATTTGCGTGAAAGGGTCCCAATGACTGCACTCTCACTTCGCGCGACCTTCCCAACAATGGTCGCTGTAGTACAACTTTCATCGAGGCGTTCTTGGTTCGCATTTTACCACGTTTTAGGGTTTCATAACGAGTAACGGAGCTCAATTACTGACACTCTTAGCTGCCCATCCGTTCGTCTGTCTGTCAGTATGACACGGGTTTCTCGTTCGCAGACGGAATAAGTTACGTTAAGTTACGTACGGACCCGGGGGCCGATTTTTGAATCTCATCCGGTGAGTAAAGCGCACCAAAACGCAATTTTTTACTGATTTCCAAAAATTAGTATTTTTTATCTCGCTGGTAACTATCCAAAGTTCTTACGCCTGTAGAGTAATGAGTAAGCAAGGTCACAGCGTGATTTATTTTTCATGCTGATCATCAAGTTCATCAGTGAGGTTGAAAAATCGACCTCCTGAAATTTAGATATTTGTCTGTAAAAGGGGATTCATTGGAATATTTTAATTAGACCTAAATAAATAATAAATATAAACAAATATCAGGGAAAAATCACACACAAATTGACCTAGTCCCAAACTAAGCTCTAGGCTTGGACTATAGGTATTAAGCAACTATATATGTACAGTCAGCTGCAGAGAAAAGTAACCCCTGCTGCTAAGTAAATTGTATGCAAGGGGGGTTACTTTTCTCTGCAGCCGACTGTACATACTTATATAGAGAAATACACACTTCAATATAAATACTTACTTAAATTATCATTATATTATTTTTGATACATAAAAACGAGCAGATATTCGTTTTTCTTTCTCCTGCATGCGAGCCATTTTGTGTGGAGCTTTTTTATTGCAATTTTTTAGTTATAAAATAATGAAATGGAGCGTCTTCAAAGATTCAACGCTTCAAGCCGTGATCAATCAAAATATTTATTTATTTTTCTATACAAGTCATCGAATATAACTTTCTAGTACCCATAGATCAAGCTGTGAGCTTAGTTTGGGACAAGGTCAATTTGTGTCAAATGTTATAAACGTAACAAGACAAGTTCTTCTAGATAGCGTTGGTATGCATGTATATTTTGACTATATATAGTATAGTTACTAAATAAAAATATTATTTTATCGGATGTCTTTTAGTCTAATGAATGTTTTGGCTATATAAAGGTTCCATGAACTCCAAAGTTGGTGATAACTCCTGCAATGTGTGCAGTAGTTCCGGACGGAGGGTGTAGGTTATGCACTGAAGTGCTCCAGATAGCTGCGCCACAGCCGTGTCCAGGGGAGCAACGAGAAAAGTTGCCTCGAAACAGTTTATTTACATATAATAATAAGTTCGCCTCTATTTGCTCCTGAATATTTTACACGGCGAGAGAAAGAGCTGGTCGAGTTATTACTGCAGCGTTGCGAAGGTGCAGATATTCCACGCAAAAGTGACCCGAAGTACCTATTTGCTTGTAATACGTGAATTTTAAAACCTACTTTCATCTGATTTTAATGCGTGTGAATGTGTTGTAGTCAATAACGTACACGGACAACATTCACCGTTCGGCGTTCACCAGTAGTAGAATTTTTAAATCAAAATTCGCAGTCTTAGGGCCGTATTATTTAATAAACTCACCTCGACTGTGATATTCGTCTCAAGACACGTCCAAGTAAACGTCATTCCATAGAAATTGTCATTTTTGACGCATTTTGTAACGGGCATCTCAGCGAAGATCAATTTATTAATACGGCCCTTAGATCATTGAATAAATAGGCTTTGCCTTATTATTTCCGGCTGTACCGATAATTATTAATAGGCTATTCAAACGAGTCCAAACTAGATGGACCTACCAATAGCCATGAGGAGTCCCTGTGACCAGTTTTCGTCTCCATCATCATACCAGCTCGATGGTACCATATTATTTTATTATCATCGAAATTACATAAATGTGCAAACATTATATCAATCCGACAATCAGAAGTATGTTGAATTCGACTTCGAAGCATTGATTACCATGTTATAATTAAGTAGTTTGTTAAATATAAGCGAAGCTAATAAAAACGTGTTATACCTAATTATCCGTGATCGGAATAGGTAGTAATATTACCTAAACTTGATGCATGTTCATTAAATAATGTGTTCCCATCTCACTCACGCATGAATTAACATGCGTCAAGTTTAGGTAAATTAGCTCTACCTATTCCGACCACTGCTAATTATACGCATCTAGTCAAAGCTACTTAACTAAAATGCATTAATTTAATTGCAAAATTGTTATTTGTTATGCAAGGTTGCTAAGTTATTATAATATATAATATTCTCGTTTTGCAAATTTCCTGCTGAAGTTTTAAAATGTTATATTAATATAAAAATACTATTCACCGGACTCTTTAGATATTCTAAGGCAAAAAGTGGCATCCTTATTCCTTAATCCTTGAGTAGGCAGCAAGCATACGTCGCTCGAGCACAAACTCCCAGTGTCATTATAAAATACGGCCCGCAATGTGGATTCACTTTGAGAAATGGAGGCCAGACTCGGGAACACCTGAGCCCGGACTCATGCCTTTGTGTACTTTGTTTTCCTTTTTTTGACCACGTTTCAAAGTAATGTAACGTTAGCGTTAGCGTTTGCTATAGCGTTATAACTATTGAACAGCTTGTTAAAAGAAGCTATTCAATGTAGCGCCCAAGAAACTAGTGATAACAGTGTGCTAAGGGATTAATAATCTTACGTTGGTAAACTGGTTTAATAGCCGACTTCAAAAAAAGGAAGAGGTTATCGATTAGACTGTGAGTAAGTATATAATTTATTAATGTACGTTCACGCATTACTTTTTATCTAATGAACCGATTTCGATAATTCTTTTTAGTTAGGGAGTATGCCTAATTTAGAAATAGTGATCGTATAATGAAATCTATGAGGAATTTACGGAACGCCTCAAAAGTTATAGGCAAACATACAAAGATTTTGGAATGAACTGTAGCATTTGTAGCTGTAAGAACTTAAGCATTTGCATCCTAAAAGCACCTTTTGATCAAATGGAACCGATGATGAAGACCAGAGATGACCACCGGAACTCCTTAATCATAAGTGCTTCACGGGCACCGATGAAATTTCTTTACATATAAATAATATGAAGCTAATTTAACTCATTATAAGTCATGTGGTGAAGCAGAACCGATGGAGAAGTACCAGGAGAACTCCTCAATCATTAACAGCCATGCATCTTGGAAAACGACATTTTGTTAAGGATGACGGGGATTGGCATTAGGCTATTGTTTCTTAATGGAGTGTGTATGCAATATTAGGTTAAATGACTAAAAGAAGAAAAAAAATATGGTACTGGTTATAATTTAATTATTTAATTCTGCAGTTTATTAGGTTTTTGAAGAAGGTTTCGTTCGCTAAAACAAATTGTGCCCCGTTTTAATGAGTACTCAGCTTTTTTGTTTGTATTCAGGCTTTTTATATGTCGTTCACAAACTCATAAGCTCTGTTCAATTATATCATCTGTTCGAGTATGCCAATAGCACATAAAAATATTCGGGCGTCAGTCGGGGCGATATAAAGAGTGTCACTTGCCGCTAAACTCGACCGTCGTCTCATACAATGAGGCTTTACGGAGAGCGTTTTGAAAGGTTTAGGTACCATGTTAGGTATAGGAAGCGGTAGGTAAGCACGGGCACACGATATTGATTAAGTTTAACATCAGTGTGGCGCCAGCGCCGGCGGGCGTAAACATGAAGCGCCTCCTCTAATTTGTTTACCGCGGGCAGGTGTCGCGAGCTCACTCGCCCGAGTGTTCGAGCATCTCTACTTTACCTAAGTTCTCATTAATTTTCAGTTTTAAATGTTACCTGCCGCTTAGGATCGGACCAGAATTAGGATTCAAGGGGTGGCTTCGATAAATAACCACCTCCGAGTATAAATATAGTTCACCAACATATTCAGGGTTTTTCCAGCATGAATTAGAAGTAGGGTTATTTTTAGATAATGAAAATGTACAAATTATGTACGTTACTGAACATTGGCTTAGACAAGACCAATTGATTTTTGATTTTGTTAATTTTAAATTCGTTTTTTTGCCAGAAAATCCGCCATTCATAGTGGCTCCTTTATAATTGTTTAAAGTACTCTACATCCAAAGATAGGAAGGATATTGTAAAGCTGTCGATAGAAAGGATTGTAGAAATCTCTTGCGCAGAATTAGAAAACTATATAATAATATTATGTATTTACAGACCACCATTGGCTGATTTCTGCACATTCGAATCTACTATGGAAAATGTGTTGAAATTATCATTTAATAGCCAAAAGCCTGTTATATAGTATGTGGAGATTTTAACGTTAACTTGAATCGTCAAATAATACTGTTAAGTTAGTAAGTTTATTTAGTCTTCTAACTTAGTTAATTTGTTTTTTGAACCCACACACATTTAATTGCTTTAATTCCGACGATAAGTGGTTAAAATGCTTCAAGAAAAATTGTATGTTTCGTACGGCAGCAAAGTTATTTGGATCATGAGGCCTTGAATCCCTCGTTCCACTCAGGATTCTATTTATGAACCACTCGCTAGGCTTGTGGTGCAATTTTAGAATCCTTCACTATCTCGGGATTCAATAATGACTCTCGCGCCAAATAACAAGTTTGCAGTCTTAACTATTATTGTTTGTATTGAGAATTAATACTCTTTAATTAAAAAAAAAAGTCACGAACAAGACGATTAAGACGAAGAACGGGAAAAAGCGCTAGAAGGGTGATGTATGAAAAATAAGTCAGTTCAAAAAATAATTTGATGAAAGAGTGTCAGCTTATACAGGGTGTCCCAGAACTTGAAGAATACTAGGGCATTAGAAAGTCCATTTTATACCGGTCCAGGATATATCTTTAACTTTTTAATATATAAATTATAGTCAAGAGCAATGAAAACGGGTCACTTTGTATATAATTTCCATAGAAAGTGACCCGTTTTAATTACTCCTTAGTTCAGGAGTTACTAATGTTTGAATGATACTTGGTAAAGAACACTTGCGGTCACATAAGGTTTTTTTGCTAAAATAGGTATTATTCACTAACTAACCACTTTACTGTTCTGAAACTTGATATCTATTCCTCAATAACGTAGCCACTTTTATAATAAACATAATTTCGAAACCACTGAAGCATTACTCGTTTTTCATTCAAAAACTTTGACTCTTCGTGCTAAAAAAAATCCGATACACTAAGGTGGCATGTTGTTTCAAAAGTTGGCACCGTTAATATTGTGTAACAGGGATTATTTAATGTAACGGAAAAATAATAAAGTTTGCTGCTTTTGTTCAAGCGACCTAATGAATGGTTAATTTCGCACCCAGACCTTGACGCTTGAATTAGTCAGTTCTAATCGATGATGTAAATAGGTAGCCCAGTTGATGCGATTGGATCAATACAGTTTTAGTGCATAATACGCCGTTATACTACAGTAAAATTGTTATATTTTTTGGGCTTTTTAATATTTAAGCGTTTAGAATAAATAACAACTTGTATATCAAAATTCTGGCAGAAATAGGTTACCTATATACCTAAGTAAATTTTTTTGTGTGTGTTTATTAATACACATTAGTCCCTGGGCAGAATGCCAAATTTAAACGGTAAGAACACTGAAATATGCACATTGCGTAGCACGTAAAACACGTTCCTCCAGCATTAAATACCACAAAATAACATTCCTCTTCTGCATTGAGTTATTATTACTACGTATAGAGGCGCTATCTCAAACAAAATGTGTGCAAATATTATAAGGTTTAAATAAATTAAAATCAAACGCATTATTATTTCTTTCATAGAATTAACAAAATTAAATATTTGAAACATGAAATATGACATGTAGGGTAGCCTGGGTACGATTGAAACAATTTTACTTTAACAGCGTATAGTGAAGTATCTATTATACTTACGGGTTAAATATTTTAATCATATCAAGTATTGTAATCTGGCTTATAAATAAATTATATTATTATTATGTAGCTCTATCTCAATCAATTACCTAATGAAGAGGACGGGTAAATTGGTTCAATTGACTCCAGGCTAGGGACAATTGAATCAGTACGTGAATTAAACGAATCACTTCAGATAACTTTTAAATAGTTGAACATTTTTAATAGATTTAAACGGTTTTATATACTACACAAGTATTCGATGCGATCGTGATTAGTTAGTAATGTAACTATAAACATTTCTAAAATTATTACTGAAACAATGTTTTAGAGGTAGAATAATTTACCTAAGACGGATTTAGCGAACAACCTGCCAAATGTTATTAGAGTGGTGTAGCACTGTGCGGCGCGCTCCGCGGGCAACTGCAGCAGAGAGCTGCGTAATGAAAGCAGCGGCAGTAGTGATGTGCCGTTGCCAGTTTTCCAAATTCCCGGAATACTGCCACCCGCAATATTGCCGGTAACATAATGAATTTACTGGCAATATTATCGATGCCAATTTTTTGAGGCAATTGCGGGCAACATTGACGGCAAAGTTCTCAATTTGGACAATACTGCCGGCAACGGTATCATTAGGTGGGAGTGAGCTAAAATACATTTTAATAATTTCAACGCCACAACGCGAGTTTATCTTGCTTGAGCGATTTTCAAATGATATGACTAAATAAAAGAAACTAAAAGTAAAATGTAGGTATTTTTCCTTATCTAAGTACGAACTTATACTATTTCTCACATAGCAAGGGTTCAGTAGGTACTTAACATAGGAATATTTTAAACAATAAACTTTTCAAACAATCGAGCTTTTAACGAACGTTTAAAAATAAGTTTCTTTTATTAATATATTTTTTGTGATGTATGTACCTAACGTCAGATACAATGAAACGGGCAGTTAGTAATGATAGACGTCACATATATCATCGGCCGAATCGACCCTCAGTTTTGTAAGATCGCGTCGTTTACCTCAACTGAAAACCATCCCACCCGTAAAACATCATTGCGTTATATTTTACTTCGGGCACAAAGAGCGACCGAAACTGAAGATTCCTCGGTTATTTCCTAATGAAAAAATCGATTGCTTTTACAATTTTTATCGATATTAGTTAAGCATTTGTGTCAATATCATTCGTTTCTAAAAATGAAGTTTATTTTCTCACTCTATCGGAACATCAGTTTTTTCATGTAGGCAGGTACCTGTGTCTTAAATCACGCGAAGTTTATTTTCTCCGTCTAGAGGGCCGATCTGTTTTTGTGAGGCTTCAAGGAAGCGTGCAGGGTGTCCCCCGCCGGCCTCTGCCGGATGTTTAGAGCCGCTGAAAGGATAACGCATTGTGTCCGTGCCCAACACAACACAGCCCGCCCTGGGCTGAGATTAATTCAAATAAGAGGGTCATGATATTAATTAATTTTATTTTGATTTTGTCATTACATACCCTGGGATTCAAAAAGGCAATATTTTTTGCGTGTATCTACTTGGATTTCTGCTTAATAAAGACGTCCGAAAATAGGACAAATTAAAAACATAACCCTACTTCGGGCAGTCGGGTAAAAATCGACTAGGTTAACCTGTCCTTTGGAAACTTATTCCGTGCGGATAGGTACCCTTATTCAAAATTGTTATAGAACACCGAACTAAAACGACATTCTATCCGTTGGGTGTTTGAGTGATAATAAACATCTGGTTTTAGCGAAGGGCATAGACAACGTCGAGGGCGGCGGGACCCGCCCCGACGCGTCGCAGCCGCGGCTCGCTCGCCAGTGACTACCTCGTTACAGAGACAGGAATGTGAGCGTTTAATCTAACTGACAAGCAGGTCATACCCGAGTCGTGCCACTTACACTACAAGTACAATGTCGGTCGTGTCACTGTGCGCAGGCGGCGCTCGGCGACAGAGTTTAATTACACGAAGGAGATACACGGCTGTAAGCGAACAACATGTTTGGGCTCACTGCGATTATATCCAATTAGGTGTGCTTAGTCAAATAGTCCGGGTAAGTCAAGTATCACAGTTCGCTTTCGGTCCACTGGCTCTGCTCAAAGTAATTGTTGATATTTGCTGCTTGCGGCCGCCCTTAATGCTCAGCAAATGTTAGTTCGGGTGGTTTTCATTTGTTGGACATTGTGTTTGTGTCAGAGCTTAAAAGATAATTGTATTTTTAGGCTCATCAGGATGATACTCCGGTATGTCTAGGTTAGGGGCATCTTTATACTAGTACATGTCGGCCAGCTAGGAAGACCAATAGAAAGTAAAGGAGGATTAAAGTTGGGTTAATAGCCCGAAAGCTATAAGTATTACGATGTATGAACAAGTATGTGCAGTCAGTTTTGCTTGCTTGTGCTATCGAAGATTACTCTTGCTCAACCTTTAAATCTAACGTTAAAAATGGCTTCTTACTCATGACTGAGTACGAAAGACGATGAAACAGAGGACATACTAAAATCATAAATTATATTAAATCACACACATACAAACACACAGACACACGCATAGAAACACACACACACACACACGCACCTTCACTTTATATCAATAGTTTTAATTTGTTTAGTTTAGCAATAGTAATTTGGTCATTTCTTTGTTGATTACTTCACGGCCATTTCATTTTCAAATCAAGTTTGTTAATCTGTACTTACTCCTGGTGACCAAGATACAGGCTGTGCCTAGTTTGGGACCGATGGGTAGCTTCATTGTTAAAATGCCATATCCTTTATTATTTTAATTTTCGAGTTTAGTTGTGCCTTTTCTCCATAGTCTTGTTCTTTTTTCATCAGCATGAACTCTGTTCTGTGTTTTGAGTTAAAAACACAGGTAAAATTAATCGGTCCAACAAGAAAAAATAACCAAATCTCATATAAAGCTTTCCATAATAGTTATTTCCTTAAGACACCCAGATCGTTAAAACATGGCGAAAAACTATACGTATGATTTCTATATTTACTTACATTTTGTCGGTTTTAATCCTACTTATATTATAATTGTAAAAGTTTGTATCACGGTTAAACGGCAAAACGGATTCGGATAAAATTTGGCATACAGACAGACCTTATACTGGATTCACATGGGATACTTTTTTAAATTTGTCATTTTCGGAGGGAATAACGTTAAACGGCTTCTACGCGAGCGGAGACGCGGGCAAAAGCTAGTGTGTTTATAAATAGGAAATATAGGGACTAAACCTGACGGACTTCACTTGCCCTGAAGCCTGCATTATCTTATCGCTTTGTAATTTCGCTGCTTAAAGCAACAGGATGGGAAGTTCATAAAAGGGTTTCGAAACTTTATAAT
This sequence comes from Tortrix viridana, assembly GCA_963241965.1. Taxonomy (NCBI): domain Eukaryota; kingdom Metazoa; phylum Arthropoda; class Insecta; order Lepidoptera; family Tortricidae; genus Tortrix; species Tortrix viridana. The sequence continues at coordinate 12,221,605 of OY725171.1, forward strand.
TCGAATAATTGTAAAACGAAAACCGACACGCTATGAGCGCATACTCGCATCTACTTAGATGCTTTATTACTTTTGTCTTTCCCGTATACTCGAGTTAATAAATCCTTTTCGTTATATTCGAACGAGAACAAGGGGCATATGTCATTTAATTAGGGAATGCATACGTTAAAGGGTACGTTTGAATCCTGGCCGGTGGCAGCACTCGGCTGCGCGCCGCCGGGTTGTGTTAGTGTAATTAATACGCACGCACTGAAACAAGCTCGCCTTGAAGCAAATCCAATACCCTACCTGTCCGTTTCACCGATCTTCATTATGGCGCTGCATACACTCTACGTATCTACAGTTCAGTACAATAATGATAGTCACTAATGCCAATCAAACGCGTTCAATAGGTGACAGCTGTCCGACCAGTCACCGACCGATGACCGACGTGTCATCCAATCAGTTTCTAATTAGTAATTACAACTGCCTACATAAAAAATACCTGCCTATAAAAAATGTAATATTGTGGTATTACAATTTGGATCCAAACCGGCAAACAACGTGTAAAATAACAGTGATCATTACAAATGAACGACGTGCCGGCTTGCGCGCCCGCGGCGCCGCGCCGCGCTCCTCGGGGAAATCACGCGCCGGGGGGGGGGGGGGGGGGGGGGTCCACCGGTGAATTAGTATACTACAATGTTGGAACTTGTACATTTGTACATTGTGCCTACGTTCATCACCTTTAGCCTCGTTTTCAAATGTGTACACATCTCGGTATAATATTGACAATTTAGTGATATCTAAATTATAAAAAAACCGGTCAAGTGCGAGTAGGACTCGCGCACCGAGGGTTCCGTATTTAAGTTCGTACTTCAAAAATATACCTTTTTATGTACTTTAATTCGTATACAATAAGGTATACAATTTTAGTACAGATCTTTAAAAAAAAATTGACAATTTCTTAAATCTTGAACACTTTGTTTTATATTTCCTGTAAAATATAAGTAATTATCTATAAGTCACGTGGGAACTATAGCCCAAACCCTCTCATTGTGAGTGGAATATAAAGAAAGGGAAGAATTCATTCAATATAAAGTATGGAAAGCTGCAAGGTTCAATATTATGCAAATTGCAATTCCAGTTAAACAGGGGGGCCTCGTTGGTTATTGGATCGGAGCCGGCGGCGCGGAGGTCCGGCGGCGCTGGTCGCTGCACCTTGCATCTCGGTCTTTGGAATCGTGTTTCAACATAACGACGCCACCCCGCTATAACCTGTGTGCTTTGTGACTGGTTTAGGTTCCACAAATTTGGACACAGCGATTTAAGCTTCGCAGCGCGTCGCGTATGTCCAGCTGACCCCTTTATTATCACGTAACGTGCGTACCAATTAGGCGGGTTTCGCAAACCCACCAAAAACTAGACTGAATCCGAAGCTCGTTATTAAGGAATCCTAGCCCTGTTCTGTCTGATCTAGCAATGTATGTGTTTATAATAAATTTACCCGTTGAACGGGTGCAACGTAGCTCAAAATGTACCTACCGTAGTTTCGTGTTCGGTAATTACGCCGCGAGTGCGTCGCCGGGCGCCGAGCGCCTGCCTGACTGGTCGGTCCGATCATTTTAAAAGCGGAACACGCCGACATGGTTTGCTGCTGGTATTTATCGACATTCCTAGTGCTTTGACGTGTGACTTTGACATTTTTCAAAAAGCAATAAGACAAACACTTACATGGTGTATGATGTCAGTGGCAGCGTAGAAGCTCTCATGCGGGTCGGGGCGCTTCATCATGTATGGCCGGGGGAATTCCGGATCTTCGCAGATTTCTGTAAACAAAAAGCTTTATTTAAAACGAGCACCTAAAATTGCAAACTTTAACGTACAGTGTTTTATCAGATTTTATTTATGTTCACCTGGTCTGTGGGTGAGTAAATCTTACTAGTTTATTTTACCAACCGGGAGGTGTTTATATGAGCTGACAGCTTCCATAACGTACATAATTATGTACAGTGCAACTATTAGGGTCTTTAAGAGCTGTTGGATCTCTCCTGTGCCCAACACAGGCCTATCGGGCTTGGACTCGTTAGATGGATTTTGATAAGCTGATGACTGATGAATAAATAACCGTCGGCAAAAAAAAAGTTCGTCTCAAAAATACAATGTTTGATGAAAATTATTTTATTAGGGTGATATGAAACACTTCAGCCCTTTTACAGATATTGTGAGTTTTTTTTCAATTATGCATAAGTTGAAAGAAGGATCAAAAATAAACAAGATATGTTATTGAATTAGGGTGGAGCGTGGGCGCTGCTGCAGCGCGGGTATTGGTTTACGCAGCGGAGCTCGCGAGGCGGACGCGCTCTCACTTCAGGGATAGGTAAGTAATAAATAAACACCTTAACTGTTTTAAACCAACGTTGCTATTGTAAAGTTTGTTATTGGATTTTATGCTTTATTGGATCAAACAACGGGGCCTGCATTGCATATCTAAATAATACATTTTTTTAGATAACAGGTACCGGCACTAAAAGAACCTATTGTTCCCATGCATTTTTATCATAAAAGATGTTGATACGTGCTATGAATATGTAGCATGTGATGTAGCATGTGATGTGTAAAGGAATCTACTCCTTTTTGTTTGAAAGTGCTCTTTAAGCGAAGTGCAGAATGCAGATCCGTCGATACTGTAACATGTTCGCTATTTCCTTCAACAATGTATCCCAGTCCGTTGAAGATAGCAGGCTAGCCCGCCAGCCATTATCCTGCTCGGAAGGCGCGTCATCTTTTCAATATGGCGCCTGAACAATGGCTGCCCTTCCGACCGGATGTCCGCCCGTCGTAACGAGCTCGGCCCTCTCAGTTTTCTTTACCCCTAATGTCTGGGCTCCTAGGTTTTACTTGCAGCGAACAGACAATAGCGGGACACTATCGGGGCTCCTTAAGGCATCCCCTCACAATATATTGTACATTCATTTTATTAAGAACCTCTTTGAAATGAAATAAGTATAATTAACGACTGTATATTAATTAGCTTTTTAACCACCGCAGTCTGAATAGTATAATACAATACACCACACCTCCATATCTTTAGCTCTCATTTCTCATAATATAATTAAAACAAAAACATATTTGTTGGGATATATCTACTTCAACGTATGTTTGTGTTACTTTGAGGTATAGATGACTATACGGTTCGATGTTCAAGAAGAACTTCCTGGTGCCGGCAGTTAAATGGATTGCTAGATTACTGTTCTTTCCCTTAGTTAGTTAGGTAATTATGCTGGTACTCTTAAATGATAACAAAAACAATAAAAATGCCGCAGTTAAAACAGTTAATCGTACCTATCATAAGTTAGGTCACAACGTACTCATCAGTAAAAAGAAATTGTTAAAGATAAACTCCTTTTAAAAACATAAAAACATTTTGTTTCAATTAACAATCACGCAGAAGGTAAGAGCGCCCCGCCAAGTACCTACCTAAGGAAAGTAACGATCTAGGGGCGAGTGCACTCAAAAACCCACGAGTGCAGTGGGGAGTCGTCGAGGGTCGTGGGCAAGCCAACTAGCACTCGGGGAAAATAGTGTCGCGGCAAAGATGTTTCTTAGTGCTGTAAGTCATAATCGGCTACAATTTGTTAATTCTAATCTCATAATCATGCTCAACTTGGGAATATAAACTTACCATAAAAATATGTATAATAATTAGCTTAATCAGAGCTGTGACAAACGACTTCCAAGTAAATTAATGTCGGATTTCACTAACCACTTAACAGACGATTAGAGTATTAACAGCGCTGTCAAAATGTATGAACTAACAGTCGATTAACATTTTACATCGAATGGTGAAATTGGTACTAAACGGATTAGTAGGTATGTGGTTGACAATAGTCTCGTTTTACATAGCTTATAGGTACAATGATTATAAAGCTTGGTGAGCCGGGCATGGTGAAGTTATTTTTAAAAGCTTGCATTACGCCGAGTGTTATAAACTAGGTGGCATTTCAAAAATCAAATTGCAATTCTTCAAATATTAATCAGCAGGGTTTTTTATTTGCTGGAAATTGTACTAGCAAAAATTATCCCTTGTGTTTAACTTTAAATTTGGGGAAAACTGTTAAACTTCACAAATAAAATAACAGTTTTAATACTAACTGCCACACTCAGAGACGTCAATTAATTTTTCAGTTTGATTAAAGTTACTGCGTCTTACGGCCGCACTCGGAGACGTCAATTAACTTTTAAGTTTGATTACAGTTGCTGCTGTCACTTCCTTTGCTATGGAAATAGAATAAGACGCAACAAATTTAATCAAACTTAAAAGTTAATTGACTGCGGCCGTAAGTTTATTAGCTTATTTTTCAAGTTGCAGTTGTAACCAGATTTTTCATTTACCATTTATGTCAGTTAAATCAGAACAGTGTCAGAACAGTGAAAAGTATAGTAGGTATAACCTTTTTGTTGGTGCGACCATTTAGTAGTTTATGATCGCTTTAGTGTATTATAACAATTGATACAGACAAAGCAGAAGGCGGCCCTTGTTTTTAATATAAAAATGGTTCACTACTGTTTACAATTAGGGTTAGACCCTTCTATGTGAATTAAACATTAACCAACATTATTACTGTTTGGGCTTTTGTTCTTTAATGGGGTATTTTTTTGTAACAAGAACGTTGACTTGGGGGAGAATCTCTACGAACTAGGCGTGCGCGCTTCGCGCTTGGATCGGGTGAATATGTGTGCTAAAAGGAAATAAATATAAGGTGATTGCAAAAATATCATTTCCTAATTTAAAGCCATTTCAAAATGAAAAATATGGTTGTCTTATAAAACATATGGTTGTCATATACAGTAAGTTTTCTGATTCCTAGTTATCAACCTAGCTCGTAAAAATTCGTAAATCGAAACTGTCACATTTGGTTCACATTTAATAATTAATTACAATGTCTTACCATTCATTGAATACATTACGGAAAAAAACTCACCCTTAGTGATTTTACGGATGAGCTACGAAATTTAGTCCGTTGGGATGAGATCACACTAGGTAGGCCTAGACTAGTTGCATTCTGCGAACTATAGCGACTGCGATACCAAAGAAAATATAAATAAATATGAAAGAAAATATAATTATAGGATTGGGTGCCGTACGGCGGAACGGGTAAACCGACGTGTAGTCGGGTGGTTTAAAGAAGACTGTATATTTTCTAATACGTTTAATACTCTAGTACGTTATAGTGATGATTAATATCAATGATTATGTTTCGTTCACCTAAGTATTTATTATAACTATTATCTAATAAAACTAAAACCAGCAATACAATAACTGGTCCAAAAGGAATATTGTCATCCTAAATAATAAAATGTTACTAACCATTGTATTCGTTTTGATCATGTGCGTCGTGCTTGTCGTGGCGGCCGAGGGTTTCCCTCCAGATGTTGTAGGGCTCTCTATAATCCTCGTCGACGACTGAAGGCCTACACACAAAAATAACCTGTTTATTCCCTTTCTCGTTACTGTCAACGGTTACATTTTATTTTATTGAAGGTATATGGCTAGAAACCGTGAAATTTAACGAGGAGGATGAAATGTACCTGAGCATGTGGATGGGCGGACAATTAGCAAGAGCTAGTGCTAGCCTGGGGGCCCTGCGGTTGTTCCTCGCGTTGGAGTTGCCGTTCCGCAGCGAGGGGCAGAAGGGTTTCTTCAGCATGTTGGGGATCCTGCGGCGCGTGCGCTTGGTCAGCAGCAGCGCGGCGGCGGCCACGAACGCCCCGCCGCCCACCAGCGCGCCGCACGCCAGCCCCACCGACACGCGCAGCGACGACGGCCGCTTCTTGCGCGACGACGGCGGCATGTCCGTGCGGTAGTACTCGTCCAGGAACTCCGCGGACGCGTTCACCACCGTCGGAACTGCCGGCAAACACTTCTGTTCAGAGTTCAGACTCACCTTTTTTAATACACACACCTACACATACAGAACATGATTGAATATGTGTAAGTTACGCACTTAATGCAGTGAAAAATAGCCAGTCGACAACAATGATTTCGTTTACTTATATTTATTTACTACTGCAAATGTTTAAATTGGCATATAATAAAATGAAGGTACTTTAAAAAGGCTACACAATGATCCGAAATTTTACCGAGCAAATAATATTTTATAGTCGAGGATCCGAATAGGGAACGATGTTTACCGGTCTGTTTAATGGATGAAAAGTATTTTATATCAAAAATATGTTAAGTACTCTTCATCCATTAGGCAGACGGGTGAAGGTCGTTCCGTATACGGATCTTAGACTATCAAGTTTGTTTTTATCATTCTGCCAGTTATTATTTTTATCAGAAATTGAGTGAACATTTATGACGCTTCTCGACGCGCCATCGGTATATTTTACTCCGTGACTTGACTAACGCGTCTATTTTTAGTTGGGAGAGCTTGATGACAACCAAACGTATTGCGAGAATGAAAACACCGTCTTCGTCTTAGACAATGCGGGGAAATGAATAGGTGTCGAGCGCAGAACTAATTTGTTGGGCTACAAAGGCGCGCCGGCGTCCGGACACGGTTCCGTGCGGCGCGCGCGGCGACAACCCCGTGACTCGCCTTATTTACTGCTGACCTGCCTGTCATTATTATTTTTTGCTATCAGTGCGTCCAGTGTAACTTCGGATATCACTAAAGGGCCTTATTATGAACTCTTAAAACCTGACAACTTCCAGACAGCGAAAGGGTAACAGCTTTTTTGTCATATTTCTTTTAGCTAAAATCACTTTTTAACTAAGTAAGTATTAATTAATCTTTTTATATGTATAATTTTACTCTTTATTATCAGTTAACCAAGATGCTTTACGTTTAGGTACTTAACGATTATCGAAAATCGACAAAATGTATGGAATTTACAGAAACGGCTGACGCGACTGACCATTAGCTTACGTCAATCCTAAATTTTGACAGTTTTTGAAAAACGCTAAAGTTAGCGTTATGTATCTTCTTTAATAGGCCACCTGGACTCTTAACAAGTTTTTGTCTGACTACATTGAATTAATATGATCGTATTACTTATTATACTTAACAAAATAATAGAAAACGTAAATTAAGCTTAACATATTTCGATGAAAATTAAAATGAATGAAAATCTTTATTCTGTAAGTAGCCCTGAAGGCACTTTTACATGTCTGAGTCCACGAGAGCGCTTCCCAGGAGGAGACCACTACTGGGAAGAAGCGCCGCAAGAAACGCAGTCTTTTTTTCGAATTAAACTCTTATTAAAATAATAGAACTTAAAAGCTAGCAATAAAAAAATGGCAATAGGACATTAATTTAAGAAAAAGATAAAATAAAATAAAATAATCGAAATGATCATCACAAACAGTTAATTATTTAAACTAACTTTACGTTGTTAGGATAACTGAAATTACGCAAAACGGTTGTTACCTAGACTAAAAGAGGAAATACGCACGGAACGGGTATTTCACCCACGGATGTACCTATCCAGGTGAGGCGCGCGCGTCTACGGTCAAGATCTATTCGTATGGAACGTGGGCGGTAATCAATTTGCACTTTCAGCCCACAAAGTTCAAGAAGTAGGCGAAGCAGCTATCTAAGCTCTTATTGCATTGAGCTGCATCTACCAAATCTTTAGCCATTCAAGTTCCTGGTATTTTTAATTGAGTATGTTAACACAAAACCTTTGTTTGACTGGTTCCTGAAATATCGACGAAATTTTGGAAATATACCTACTGATTTTTTGTTTTAAGGTTACTGTGTTACGTTACTTTAAACTATAGGAAAAGAACAGGATCTAAACTTTATACGAGGTGTGTGATAATGGCGGGTTGCCAGTGACATAATAATTGCAGTCGGGAAGTGCCAAGTGTTTTTATACTGTGCAAATGTCTAATTGTACGAACCGCGAAGTACCTACTTCGCAGGCCTAGGTCAACTGTATTTGGTTTTAATTTTGATAACTATAATAAGTCCAGATCAGAAAAAAATTAATGCGCTGGTATCAAAATGGTATAAATAATTCAGCTTGGTAATTAAAGGATTAAGAAGAAATGTATTTAGACGACGTGGTTAGCCTAGTTGGTAGAGACCCTGCTTACGAAGCTAGCGTCCTCGGGTTCAAATCCCGGTATGGGCCCAAATATTTGTCTAGTGTTCCTGAGTTTTGAATGTTTTCTATGTATTCAAGTATGTATACAAGTATGTTTATCGTTTTCTACTATGCATCCTAATACAAGCACCTTTAGGTCAACTTGTGTGAGATTGTCCCCCTCCCCTGATTAGTGATGTGCCGTTGCCAGTTTTCCGGATTACCGGAATATTGCCAGCGACAATATTTCCGGTAATATTGGCAATTTATCAGCAATATTGCCAAGGCCTATTTTTGCCGGCAATATTGCTGGCAATTGCCGGCAACGTTGACGTCAATGTTCTCAGTCTGGGCAATACTGCCGGCAATGGCACATCATTACCCTTGATATTATTAAGCCTAAATATATGTAACTGGTACTTATGGCTTATTTTAGTACTCTTTTCCACTCTCCAGGTACACCTCACTCTGTTATACTCATCTTGGAGCGGCAGAGCGCAGAATAGTATTTCATCCCTGGCCCGTCAACGTTATATATTTAAGTAGGGTGAGGCAGGAATGTTGCTACATTCTATATTATGTGTTGTTCTATATTGTAGCAACATTCATGCCTCACCCTATACCTAAGCCGCACATCCCAACGCTGTTGCAGCAGTTGCTGCCTGAATTGGATTTTAGTTATTTCTGCCGCCGAGTTAGATTCTTAAGCAAAATAATAAAAACTTTTGGGACGTTTTTATCAAACTTTGTTTTTTTTTACTTTGACCACCAAGCTCACGACACTATCCGATATAGATTAAATGAGCCTCAAAGTTGTTTAGCGTCATAATGAAGCCCTAGTCGGTCGCAGGCGACGCGCGCGGATCAGTGCCGTTATTCCAGCATGACTGAAGGGAACAATGTAATCCAGATCAAAAATTGCTTTAATTACAAGTTCTTCGTTTAGCGGGCAACGATTTATCACTTAGGATGCGATTCTCTCAAAAGAGCTGTGGATTAATTAGAGAAAGATAAAATTTGTGTAATAGCCGGAGGCTCGCGAGTGCTCGGAACAGATAAGAGAAGCCCGATGAGGAGTAATGGATCTATTAGCGTGCCGGGCGTCCTGTGCCCTCCGGGGCGGTCCTCTTTTTGTTCGCGCGAAAAATCACCCAATCGTGCTTATGAATCTCCCTGTTCACTTTTTTCGCACCCAAATTATTTGCTCGATTTATTTGTTTGTATAAAACATTTGATTCAGTAAACTGTTTTGGGTTCAGACGCTGTTTATTCCGGGAACGTCGTAAAAGTTGATAACGAATTACAAATAAATTATCTGACATTTGCGCAGATTTATTTATTTGGAAGCGGGGGTAATCCGTAATGTTAGCAATTGGAAGCAGTGTTGACATATTTTAAAGTTTCATTGGTCTATGATGGCATGAGTGCAATGAGCTCCTCACCTGACTTGAAGGTGATCTCGCTGACGAGGATCCACTCGTGCTGGAACTTGAGTCGGATCATGACGTGCTGAGCGGTGCGGTTGAGCAGCGGCACACGCACGACGCGCGCGTGCTCCGACACGCGGTCCTGCTTCGGCTCGTGCGGCACGTAGTCCTCCTGCCAGCGCTCGCCCTCCAGCGAGAAGTACACCTCCGCCTCCTTGAACAGCTAATTACCCAACACCATACAACATACATGTCACAATCACTAGAATAGCACCTGTTACTGGAAATGTCTATATTTTTAGCAGTTATTAAAAGCTTAGGTACCTAGTTACCTATTTACAAAATTTCGACTTTGTAACTTACCTGAACATCCTTCGTAAACATGTTGTTGGTGTGAATATCGACATGATAAAAGAGTCTGGTGTTGCTAAAATTAAATGTGAGCTCTACTTCGTCATCCACTTGCATTGATTTGTTCCAGCCGACCCAACGCGTCCCTAGAAGAATATCGTTAATGTAAGGATTTGAATCCAGATCGTAGCTACCTAGCTCCAGGTGAATGAATTCGGTGAATTCAATCCAATTTTAAAGTTTTTACCCTGAGTATCTAACGGGTCCGGTTGCTCAAAATCGTTAGGGCCGAGCAATGAGTCTGATATTTGGCCGAGTCCGTCCAGCAGCCTGCCGTCGCGCTGCACTCCATCGTACGCCAGGTCCTCGAACCGAGCCCCACCGGTCATCGCCTGCATATCTCCGCCTTTTGGCGCAGAATAGGCAACTAGATTTTCTGTTGAAATACAGATGTAGTTAATTCGCCGCCAAAGGGCGGTAGCCCTTCGCGTTGCGACAGAAACGCTCTTAAAGATTAGAATAAAATTAAACTGTCGCTCAGCAACAAAGTATTATAATACATTGATACAAATTTTAATTATGGTACATTTTGCGTAAAATTCGCTTGGACAAACTCGCTTCGCACAGGCCCCGGGGTATCGCCAGCTACGTAAACCCTTTATCTGTTGTACCTACGTTTCCACAGACATCCGTAGAGTTCGACCCTCATGCACGCGGTCCTGGGGTGGGCCGCATATGGGAAAAAACGGACTTTGGACGCGACGAACGGAGCTTCCAAGATAGTCTTCCGAGGCGTGTAGGTGTTGACGTTCCCGGGGATCAGCTACAATCAAATGTAACCGTCACTTATGCTTTACAACTACGAGTACAACTAGGTACTTACGGGTAGTTTGTGTGTATTGTCTGTTAAGTATGTTATGTATTATGTATGTACCTAATGCATGTACAGTGACTGTATATTTTGTAACTTTGAATTAATTCTTGATAATTCATAATCCGGCTTCTACTCGTAAGTATTTGGGGATGACAGGCACGCGTGTATCACAGGCGACAGCTCGTGTAAAGTTTCTCCGCAGAGGGACTAATTTCATGTAAGTAAGTCGAGCTCGGTGTCTTTGCAAGCCGAGCTTTAAAACTTTCACATTTATACTGTCAAAGTTATGAACCTATTTAACGTGGTTAGTTTAGAGGCATAGGTATGTATTGTAAAAAACATAACGAGAGATTTTAAAGTGTTATTGATATTATATAATATATGATAATAAAAGGGATCAAATAATAAACAACGTATATTCCGGAAATCTAGTACTTAATCTCGGATTTGTTATTAATCATTATGTTAAATAGCTTTAGAGTATTGTAAATAGTTAGTGTAGGTAATAAAATAAATTGTTTAGGTGTATTTCCTCCAAAGCCATCGCAAGATATTTTTTTTCCTTGCAACTATCGAGCACAAGATAATTATGAAATAAACAGTTATGAAATTTATTCGTGTCAAGCTTATTCAATCAGCACGAGTATCTCGCGTGTCGCTCAGTGCTTCTCTTTCGTTACAAACTAGAGGGATTACCTAGCGACAAACGAGTCCCGGATAACTTGTGCTAGCCGCCCTGAACAGCTGAAAGCTTGTGATAATGATAGATACCATCAGAGAGAAGATTTGCTTAGTGCTATTAAACTTTTTGATATTTTTGAGTTGAATATTCACTACACTAACTGAATAGTCCAGTCCATACCTATATTTTATTTTTTAGTCGGGTTTTGAAGGCGAACCTTAATTATACGACCACGACACATATGGAATCGACAACATTTCATTTTTCTCACCCTTGTATTTTACGTGTCCTTTGGAAAGAGCATTAAAAATAACAGAACACGTATTTTTTAGTTTTCCAAAAATACACTCAGCGGCATAACTATCTGCCCACTCGACTTTTGCTCACACAAGTCTTAACGAAAGTTACTTCTTAAACCTGACAGTAACGTTAAGAATACTTAACCAATTTGAATGAGGTTTGTATTGTTTTGCAGATAATTACATTAGGTCCAAAATTGCGTATAAAAATCATTTCAAAGGTCGTAACTTCTCCTAAAGAAGCCCAAAAGACCCGTAAATCAACTGCTCATAGTAAATTATTACATTTTGCGCAATATGATTTTTAAGTGTCATTTTGAAAAATACTGCAACTTTTTTTTAAATATTTTGAAATGTTGTGTTTGAATTGTGCATATTGTTTATAAGGGGTCTGTATAGACTGCCATTATTATAATATTATTATTCATAACGTAGGTACTTATTATCGCAATAATAATATATAATTTAATATATAATAATCGCAAGTCGATTTTTTTTTTATAAAACCGTTATTTTTTCAGGATAATTATTTAAAAAAGTAAAACTCGACTACAAAAAATAATGCAACAAGAATGGACCTTTTTAATATTTTATACTACAATGTCCTTTATTCAAAATAAAGTTACTTCTATTTATTGCTCATATGATGACGAACAGTATATAAATTTAGTAAAATCCAAGACATTGGCAGCAGGAATCACCTTTGAATGGAACTACATCAATTTGTGATCGCCATCCCGCCTCCTAGCAAGCTATTCAAAATATTGTTCGTAGTCGAAAACCAGGAATTATTACAGCAACGCGACGCGCGTTGCAGTTTAGCCTTCGATTACGAATAATATTTTGGATAGCTTGCTAGGAGGCGGCGGAGGCGGAGTTCCATTCGCAGGTAATTCCTGCTGCCAATGTCTTGGATTTTACTAAATTTATACTGTACACTTAAATACTTTTAAATAAAAATAAGTAAATGAATCAGTTTATAAATTACGGATTCTCAGGCAACAAACTTCTTTCCTTTTTAAAAACCTTAAGAGGAAGAAAACTAACTCTGCTTCCGTTGAAGTCCTTGTATTTGACCCAGCGGTTAAGCGCTTTGCGCCAATACTCGACCGAGTAGCTCTCCACGAATTCCACCCCGACGGAGTTGGCGAACCGGCCCTGGGACTCGGTGCCGGTGACCAGGTACTCGCCGCGCAGGTCGATCTCGAGGAACTCCCGGCTGCGCGGGGAGATCAGCCCGTTGGGACACCACGCGCCCCCGCGCAGCTCTGTTCTTATCCTGAGAAAAAAACATCAAGTGAAGTTTGAACATCTATAAATGGAGGGACAAAATATATATTTAAATTAAAAAATCTGCTTAATAAACAAGTGAAGCAGTATCAGTTTTTTTCATTTAGCCCTAAACAAATACGATTTCGTTTTATGAAGATACAATACAACAAATGTAGTTAAAGGGTTACTCTAATTGCAAAAAAGTTATATCCGTTCCTACGTCCGCTCGTAACGGACCAACCGATTTTGTTCTGGGGGCACGTTAGTGCCCACGCCAAGTCAATGCCAACATAATAACTTATCTTTCTTTCTTTCTCAGGCCCACTTGAGTGTCCCACAGCTAAGCAATAACTTATCTACCTAATATAAATTAATTACCGATTTGAAAAGGTATTTTTACGCAGCAGCGCTTTATTTGTGCTGTGTGACTGCCGAGTCACTATAAAATAAAAGATATCTAATATTTATACATACATTCACTTAATAGGACTAGCTTTACATGAGATCTCACAACTTTTTACGGTGGAAGCATTGCGAGACTTGACATTTTTGTACATTTTATGTTTTTGATGGGATAATCGATGCGTCATTAGATTACTCATTAGATTCGTCTTAATGGCGCGATTGTCACTGGGTACTAAATATAACTAAAAAGGATAAAATAACAATAAAATAAAATCAAAATAACCCGACTGCGTTAAAAAAATCAACTGAATGGCTAACATAAGCCTAATCTAAATAATATAAACTTAAATGTTATTCTTTAAATTGCAGGCGGGGACAAGCAAATTTCCGATCGATTTCAGTATCAAATTATAAGATACTTTTTCTTAATGAAAAATTGGTCTCCCAGGCAAGTAACGAGCAACCCTCACAAACAAAGCGCGATAAAGCACTTTATTCACTCACAGCGAGAGCCATTCCGACTGCCTAGCTAGAATAATCGCTAACAATACTCCTCCGTGCATAAGCAAATAAAATTTGTATTAAGCATGTTTAGAGAAAATGTTGAAGTGCTCCAGGATTAGGTTTGCCGAGAGACCCGCGCCCCGGCCTCGGTCCACCTGCCGTTTAATTTGAATACCTACCTATCTTGAGTGCAATCTCATCAGCGGTGAGAACAAAGCAAGCTAAACGCTGAATTAACGTAGCATTCGCTAAATCGCCTCTGACCCAATGTAAAGTGTTTCAGATGATAACGTTTCGGCATCCGGCCGTACTTACATCTTGTTATCTTTGGGGCGCCGGGCCCTGAAAGGCTTTTTGGGATCACGCCCAACTCCGAATTCATATGAAAATTTAATTTTCTGTTAGTGAATTTCTCAAACAAGCGCCGGGTTCCGTTCTGTTGCCTCGCGCCGAGCTCATGCGGGCGCGCTGCGCGAGCGTGAGACCCCTGCTAATTGCGGGAGCCGCGCGGCACGTCGTCCCCGCCGCGGCGGCGGATTCGCAATCGTTGTGTTACAACTTGGCCGTATCATGACGCTCTATTGTTCTCTAACAATGCCCACTTAAATGCGTAATATCCGTTTGCAAAGCGCTTTGTGACTTCGACAAGATCTTTTAAATATACTTGTATACATCTCGACGCACCCTCCATATTTGAATACTTATTTAATCTTTATTGCAGAAAAATAATTAAAAATGGCAGACTCAATTCTTAATGGCATTCTCCGAGAAAAAATAATTATAATGGTAACAGAAATAAGTACTTATACTAAATATAAAAAATTAATATGACGGGAGGGCGTTTCAGAGTCCGGTTGCCTGGACAGACAGACAGTCGTCGTGCGGACATGGCGACGGCCACTCACCGGGCGCTGAGCGGCGACACGCTCTGGTCGTAGTTGGAACTGGAGGAGAGCGATTCGTTGGAGACCACGCCGCTCTCCATGCCCAGCGGCGCCTCGCACGTGCCCAGCTCGGCTGCAACAAACGATACACCATATTATACAACGTCAATTTGCAATTTTCCCTTTTCTATTTATAACGACCCAATTCAATAATGACAACTCGGCCAATTTAACTCCCTTTGTACTTGTTACTTAATTAAAATGTAATTACTTTAGTCGTATTTTTTATGAAGAAGTACTTTCTGAGCCGTTTGTACGCATTCGTTTTTCTTTAATTAACGAATGTGTCTTCTCCCCGGCCTCGGGCGGCCCGCAAGAACTACATAGATCGTCGGCATTCCGCTTGTAATGAGCCGTTGTTTCCTGCCTCCTTTCGGTAAGTGACCTGTTTGTTTGTTTTATGTATACGACTCAATGGTTGTTTGGCTTTAGTTATTTATTTGCCAAAGATACACACGAATATTACTTAAACCGGAACTTTGCAACATGCGCTTTATTTTTTTTTAATGAAGGGGCCTAGTTAGTCTCTGGCGGCTTTGACTAATTTATCGGAGCGAGGCCCAGCTCCTAAAGGAAGCTCAGCGCAAAAGTGGGGTTTTTCACTAGCATGCCTAAAGGCGCTCCTATTGAGCTGACCTCGGACTTAGGACGCTAGGGAAGAATTTCAAACAAAACGATTTTGTGCTACCAAAGCTTCGGAAAGTTACGTTAGACCAGACTGAGAAGAAGCGTCGTCACAAGAAACTCAGTCTGGATGTCGATTTTGTAAGCGATCCGGTAGCGGTACCGGAGCAATATGGGGTCGCCCACGTGTAGTGCGAGTGGGGTAGGCCGACGTGTCCTCCGGAGGAGACGCTGTGGTGTGTAAGGAGCGAAACTAGCGTTGCTCTGTGAGACAGGTGGGCTTCAAAGTTATTTTCTGGCTGCGAGGGCAGCCGTGATGGAGTCATCGGTGTCAGTCAGTACGTGTCGGGGACGCCTATTCCGAGAGGGTACGCACACGAGCCGGACGTTATTTACGGCAGAACGTAGTAAGGGGTTTGAATGGTGGGAGGCGTTGTTGAAGAAGCGTCGAGAGGCGTCCTTCATGAACTTGGCCACAGTTGGAAGACCGAGGTCATCCAACCAAGGCTCTGCGCAATAAACGGTTCTGCAATAGCTGAAATTGGTACAGAGCAGTTTAAATCTTTAGCATCGCATATATCTTATTTTTTACACTATATTGCAAGGTTTTCCTAATGATGAACAAATATTCACGCTCTCGATTCAACTCGACTACGCTTGTCAATAGAGACGAGTTCACTGAATAAGTTTTGCGCATTCTTATCTTTGTGTATTTGATTAAACGTGCGACCGATCCCCTCGATGTATCAATTTGAATCCAGACATTTTAAATTGTATAGGAGTTTACAGCCCAGTAGGTAAAATAAAAAAGATATGTATATTAATGGAATAATTAGGATACTTTTATAGCTCAGTAATAAACTAATAAACCTAAGTGAAAGTTTGTGGTTTTTCGCAGTTGCATTTTTTCCGTCACTTTATAAACAGACCCTTGACCTACTTAGTAGTTGTTAATAATAAAAACCGGCCAAGTGCGAGTCAGAAAGTGTTTATTTTCATAACTTCGTTTTATTTTTTATATAAAAATGTGTACATAAACAAATGTCTATAAGTCTGAATTATTTCAGATCATTCGGCCCGTAAATAAGGAAAATCGAAGATTAAGGGGAACGGCCACTTTTTGTACATGTTTGGTCATAAATCCGCAACTAAATTACTAAAAATTAAAAAATATAATTTTAAATTGTGCAAATTAAGACTTTACATATGATACCCTACTAATCGCTATACTTTCATTTCGACGCTTGAAAGGAGAAATGGGATAAGCGACATTTTTGGTGATATTGAGTTATATATATCGTTGAAATCGGCTGATTTTTCCGCATCGAATGAGCTAGGTCTCGTGTTCATCTGACGACTTTGTTGTCGCTTATCCCATCGGTGATTTTGAGAAACACGGACAAATTTTGTTACTAAACGACGTAATTTTTGACTCATTTTTAGATGATGGAGGTTAGATAAAATGTGTTTTGATTAAATTGAGCTAAGATTTTTTTACTCATTTGTCAGGACAAATAACACTACACTTGGATAGTTTTGCTTTGTCGCGTCTAACCAGTGACTTGTCGTTTGTCTTTTTTTACTTGACTGTATATTCGATTTTATTTTCCATTGTGACTTTTTACCTACTACCTTCAGAAAGATATAAATTAGCTTAGATCAAATAACCTGATCAACCTTATCTGTTGTATTGCCGCTTATCCTTTTTTACCTAATTGCAGTTTATAAACCTTTGTCGCTTATCCTTATTTACTTATTTGCAGTTTATAAAATCTTTGTCGCTTATCCTTTTTTACCTGCAATAAGTTTTGAATACTCATGTCGCTTATCCCTATCTAATTGAATTTATGAAGTCGGTTATTACCAACATCCAAAAAAAAGTGTTGGTAACGCATTATTCTCGGACGCGACTAGACCGTGCAAACGCCATCTACCTAAATCGCTACGCTAGGAGACGTTGTCTAAGTCATACGCGGTCGTCGCATAGATAGAAAGTCCATCAATCAAGGGATTATCTAGGGCTTCTAATGTCGCTTTTCCGAGATCTTCCATGATTTTCCAATCTCGCTTACTGCTGAATTAGAAATGCGAGATCCTTCAAGATGGAAAATTAAAATTAAAATCCTTATTTTGTAAGTAGGCCCTGTAGACACTTTTACATGTCTGAGTCTACCAGCGATCCCCAAGATGAGACCACTGTTGAGAAGAAACGCCGCAAGAAACTCAACAGGTAGTCTTTTCTTTCAATTATCTCTTATTACTCGTATAAACTGGTAAATAAATAAATAATGGTATAAATTAAGCTAGCGTTATAGAAAACGATTTAATCAAATGACAATTAAAATAAGCAAGTTTGAAAATTATTAATATACGAAGTAGTATACGACACGTTGAGAATATTGTGTTTTTTACTAAAATATATCATGAATCCAAAGTAGTTTTTAAAGCCTGAAAAAAAGGTTGTAATAAAAAAATAAACATAACTTTTAACCATTGTTACTAAACAAACAGCTCATCAACTAACCAACTTATGGAGTTACGTAGAAATATTAAATTAAGACAAGTGACAAACAATTTAAGAGTAATTTCACTTATTGATGTAATTTAGGGCAATCTCTTATTTTATTAACCATTTTTCCCGAATGATTGTGATCTGAATGCAACACATAATAATTTATACGAGAGATTCATCCATAATTAGATAGTTTGTAGAAAACAATATGTAAACATTATTAAATCACGGCTACGAAAGTTACAGTTAAAGTACTTGTAAGTTTATACAATCTAAACAGTTAAGCCAACAGGTATGAATTTAGTTTTTTAGATTGTCGATTAGTTGGACTTTAGTGTCGAATTAACTTTGCAGTCAAAAAATTACCAGTTTTACAAAACAAAAAATCATAATTGTAAACTATTTAACTGTGGTTCATTTTTTGATAGACTATGTACGAGGGCGAATTGAAAAGTTTTGAACCTGACCTTCAAAATAAAGACTTTAATTATTATAACAATTTTATTTTTCTGCATAGTTTCCAAAACGATCTGTACACTTTTGCCATCTCGCCTCTAACTTCAGAATTCCATGCAATAAAAAAGAATATCCAAGATGCATTTATAGCTTCTTGTACTTTAATATTTGTTGATTTTTTTTGTCTTCATAAGCCTTTTTTTAGGTTGGGGAAAAGGTGATAATCGGAAGGGGCCAAATCCGGCGAATAGGGTGGATGCGGCAACAATCCAAACCCACAATTAAGTATGTACTTATTTGTGCGATTAATTTCGCTGCAGTGTGGACAGGAGCGTTGTCTTGTTGGAACAACACTTTCTTAGATAACATACCGGGCTTATTTATTTTTATTTCTTCATGCAGACGTTGTAAGAGGGTATAGTAATATTCAGCATTTATGATTTTACCCCTTTCAAGGTAATCGATCATTATGACCCCTCTGCAGTCCCAAAAAACTGAAGCCATCACCTTCTTGGCTGACAAAATGGCCTAAGCTCTTAGGAGATGATGACCTTGACCTTTTCCTTTGCTCGGACTGTGATTTTGACTCACATGTGCTGTGGTGGACCCGTCTCGTCCATGGTCGCGACTGAGAAAATCAAGATCAAGATTCAAGAATCAATCAATCAAGGTTAAGGATCACATTGAAATATTATAAATTCAAACAATCCTGTGATACTGTATGGCGTGTGCGTTTGTTTTCGGCTGAAAGCGGTCTAGGCACCCATCTGGCAGACACCTTAGAAAATCCAAGATCGTTGGTGATGATGTTCTGTGCTCGTTCATAAAAGATGGCTATTGCTTCCGCTATCTCTACGATCTTCAACCTTCTATCATTCATAATCATGTCTAGTATTTTATTGGCATTTTCTTCTGTAGTAGCCGTCAACGGCCTACCACGTCTAGGTTCTACTTGAACTGCTTCTCTGTCGCGTTTGAAATCCGCTACCCATCTTTATACAGTGGCATATGATGGGGCGGATTTCCCTAATGTCTGGCACATGTCTTCGAAAATATTCTTTTGTAAGTACTTGATTATTTACGGAACGTTGCTCAATTTTATCCATTATTATGGAAATCGCATACCTTGTTTAGTATTTCCGTCACAAATTTTAAAATTGTGACAGGAGAAAAACAAAAGATAATGCATAATAATGAGAAAACATGTGAAGATTGACACAATTTATTGATTAAAGACTGGCGTGTGTCAGTGTTATTTTTTGTTTTTAATTTCGGTTATCAACCTTAGGCTTAAAACTTTTCAATTCACTTACGTATATTAATACAATTATATTAAAATTAGGCCTACAGTGTGGTGGCAATATAATTAGAAACGCTTGCGATCTCTACGTACAACTGCCTAGAAATAACTATTGACTTATCGAATTTGACCAATAATAAAAAATACTAAGCTACTTATTCCACTATTAGTACTAAGTACTAATTATATTCCTAGTTATAATTTACTTTAAACTAAAAGCTAAGGTTTGAACTAATGTACAATAAACAAAAATGTGCTGACGCGTTCATAAAAAAATTCATACGTTGTATGAAAGCAAATATTAATCCTTATTTAATGAAAACAACGTTTTCAACAGGGATTAACTGTACATAATTGGTCAAGAACTTTTTGATTAGTTGTCATATTTGTAGTCATAAGAAATATTGTATGGGAAAATGCAAGCATTTCTATTAGTGTGGCTTCCACTGTAGGTAGGTATTATTATAAATATAATTGTATTAATATACACAATCTAACAAAAAAAAACTAATCTTACAATGTCATAAAATAGTCGTTTTTTTTTTTTTTTAGTTTTTAAATATATTTCGTTACAAAAAATAATGAAGAATCCCAAAAAGTACCATTTTTTCATATCAAATACTTTATAAAAAGGTATATTATTAAACGGGTCACTAATTTTTCCCAGAAGTGAATTAAGGTTTTATTTTAGCTTAAACCGCTTTTACGTTTTCAAGTTGCCCGTCTAAAAGCAGTCAGATAATTTATCCTGAATATATTTTTACACCTAGAATAAATATAGAGTTTTCTACCTCACCATCAAATTAGCATTATTTCTAGTTGGATAATTTTACTTGAATATGTTTTAGTATATTTTTTTGGTCAGACTCTTTTACCGAATTTATTTCTCGCTCAACATTTTGTTTAGACAATTTTACCTGAAACCATTTTAAAGACCAAATTGCGTAAGCGACACTAAAATCGAAACTAATGCATTTTTGGGCAAAATAATCAAAACATCATATAGAAAACAATAATATGTTAATTTATATAGGTTTCATTCAAAAATTGGTCTTGTAGAAAAATTTTGATGATTTTTTTTCGAAAATTTGCGCGGTTTTTTGGCTCTCCTGTAAAGTTTGCTCCGTGTCGCTTATCCCATTTCTCCTTTCAAGCGTCGATTTTAACCCCTCTTTTAGACCCTATTTCCAACGACTATCAAACTTTTTTCATATTTTTTTATTTATAAATAGATGCAAGCAAGCAAGTTATACAACTACATGTGATAATTTTATATTTGATAGCTTCAGTAGTTGCTGAGAAAAACTGCTGTGACACGCAAACACGAAGTCTCATTGATATCTTTTTTGATATTTAATTGATAACAGAAACGACTAGTGTCCTGAACAATTATATTTAGTCCGTCATTATCAAAAAATATTGAACATGTATTTTTTCTTTTGTCAAATAAACAAAAAATTACAAAGATTTACTGCGTTGAAGTTCCGCGCGACGTCACGCCGTGGTACACTTTTAGCACGTTATGACGTCACGAGCCCCCAATTCAATTTTGTTTGATTTGATTAACCAGAAAATACGTGTTCAATATTTTTTGATAATCTAACTGACTGACTAAATATATATATTTTTTTACCCAGGACGTATCCCTATTATTGCTTGGTTGTTTCTGGGATCCTCGATTTACAACCAACTATATGTAATTATAATTATGTAGCACACGAAGAGAGAGTACATTTTATTTACGAAAATGCTGAGAAACTTTTATTTCATTAAACTTTTACCTTTTACCCTCAATTAGGTACACCGGGGTATGTTCGCCACAGGCGAAGTTAGAGAGCGCACATCCCCTCGGTAATACGCGCGTCGCGGCGCTCGCGCGGACCGCGCGGCCCGGCGGTGGGGGAGGGACCGAGGCTCAAAGCCCGACATTTTTGTTTGTTTTCCTGCTTTTAATAAAACGAAAATACAATACGCCGCGTCGGTTAGACAAAAAGGGAACATTAAAGTTCGGTTTAGTGAACGGCATTATTGTAACGTAACGTAGGCAGGTATGTTTATTTTTTCATGTTTCTCCTGCGCTCCCCTTCTGTCTCAATGTTCGAGATTCAGAACGGTACATACAACATTACGTTCTTTTAATAATGATCCTCGATGGATGCAAGCGGCGCAGGACCGGTCTTTGTGGCTTTTTAAACCTTGCGGGAGGCCTATGTCCAGCAGTGGACGTCTTTCGGCTGAAATGATGATGATGAATATTATAATGATCCTGACGTTTTTTTAATAATGATTTTCGCCATAGTGTTGTCCAAAAAGGCGTATCAAAACTATCTCTAAAGGGTCTTGATGGGTATTGACGTCAAAACATGCGCAAAGTTTGTAATTTATGAATTACGAGTATTCGACGTTACTGTAACGTATAGTTTCGAAGAAGTGACCAGTACCTAAAATTTCTAATTAATGTAAAAAACATTGCTTACCACAAAACAATTATTTTTAAAAAAAATTTAGGATGTATCTATTTTAAATTTACTAATACACCTATCCTTATTTAATGAAAATCAAAAGCATGTTTTTGTAGCCCGCCACGGCACGGCTCAGTAGATTTACACGATCTTTTTAACAAAACAAATTAATGAAGCAGGTTTCTGATCATTAGGGCTAGCGCTTAAGTGAGTAGGTTCTGGCAACTAAGAATAAGACAATTTTCATTGATAGCAGAGCCATCTCTACCACAGACTTTACTTCATACAGATAAGCTAGGATTAAGCCTAAATTGAAATGAGTACCTGGGAACGTCTCCCAGGTACTCGCTTGGGTCGAATCCGAATTTTCATCGATTTTCTATACAAAAACAAAAAAAAACAAAAAAAAAACGATCCATAGCTGGGGTTCGAACCAGTGTCCAGTAGTCTTTGCGTAGTAGGCCAACGCTCTAACCATCAGCCTATTCAGACGGCGGCAGTCGCCCCGAAATTACGAATTATATTGCGCGGGAAATCTTTTTGTGTGAAAATACGGAGAGAGGAGATATGAGACCTAGCTCGATTGAATTTTCACCTCGTAAACCTCCATGACGCAATTTTTATCGAAATCGTAAGAGTCGTTTTTGAGAACGTGAGTACAAATATTTATATACTAGAAACTAGATGGCGCTGTAAGCGGGGTTTAAAAATAGCTCGAGTTGCCTGTTTATCTCCGTATGTACATTCAGTCAACAAAGTATCGGGAATGGATGATTTGTTTATGGTTCCAAATTCAAATTTTTGTTTTTTTTGTTGTTGTTAGATTGGCACAACTGTTTTCTATTTTGGCGCGGAGTTTGAGTTGCATCTGTTATTTATATTAAATACAGTGCTGTTTTTAGTTATATCATATCTAGTGTGTATTGCGAATTTCATAATGGACAAAAACATTGAACAAAGAGTTTGTCTTAAATTTTGCATCGCCAATGGAATTTCGTGTTCGGAGTCACTGAAAATGTTACAGAAGGCTTACGGTGATTCGACTTTATCAAAAACACGTGTTTATGAGTGGTACAAAGCGTTCAAAAGCGGTCGAGATGTGATGGAAGATTTGCCTCGCTCTGGTAGGCCATCAACGTCTGCAACTGAAGTTAACATCGCAAAAGTGAAGGAAATAGTGACTGAAAATCCTCATTCAACTTTGAGAGAGATAGCCGCCGAACTTTCTGTATCTCACGAGTCGATCCGTACTATTTTAACTAATCATTTGGGTATGAAACATGTTACCGCTCGGCTAGTCCCAAAAGACCTGAATTTTCTCCAAAAACTCAATCGCATGAGAGTCGCTGAGGACATGCTAGAACGAGTCAATTCCGACCCAACATTCATGAAACGTATTGTTACTGGTGACGAGACGTGGGTTTACGAGTTTGACATGCAAACTAGTCAACAAGCTTCGGAGTGGCGCTTCGTGGCACCCGTTTTCAATCGGTAGAAGACATAAAGGAGAATTCGCGCCGAGAACTGAATTCAATTCCGGAAACAGCGTTTAAAAAATGTTTTGATGATTGGATTATTCGTTGGCGTAAGTGTATCGTTTCTGAAGGAGCATACTTTGAAGGTGATAAAATAAATTTGGATGATTAACAAACAGTTGGTGTATTATTGATCTTTTCCCGGTACTTTCTTGACAGAGTAGTATAATATAATAGTCTTTAAGTCGGGCTGTCATCAGTTGTCAACACGTGTTATTGGGAATTTTGGGTCTTTGGTTATAAAATCTCGTGTGCATTTTGTTAAAAGCGGCCAGCTTTTAACAAAACGCACACGAGATTTTATAACCAAAGATGAGTAGATAAGTCTACCGATTAGGGCTCAAACTAAACAAGTTGTTTATAAAGTGTACGAATATTTTAACGCAAGAAAATCAGATCCCAATTCTACTGAAAATAAAGATGGCATTATTGTACATAAAACCAAGTAATAAGTAACCACCAAATGACCATCTTAGCGACGAGATAATGGATCAATTTATTATAAATTTACGACTTGGGGAATCAGATAATAAAAGCGATTCAAATCAAACAGACAGTGATTCGAGTAGCAATATGAATACAGATCAATTTAATTGGATTTAAAGTTCAAAATTTCAGTTCAAATCATTTATATTAAATAATATTGTAACTCACTTTCGGCCGCACTCAGAGACGTCAATTAAGTTTTAAGTTGCATTAAAGTAGCTGCTGTCACTTTCTTTGCTATAGCAATAGAATAGGACGCAGCTACTTTAATGAAACTTAAAAATTAATTGACGTCTCTGAGTGCGGCAGTTAGTCAGTTTCTATTGTCATACGCAATTGTACCAATTCAATTTACCTGTACACACTTGTAAATTTCATAAGGCTGCCTTTCCATAGAAGCGGAGACGAGCGGAGCGGAGAGGACTGTGTAGGAATCGACCAATCACTTTGGTTGTAATCCACATCTCGTCTCCGCTCCGTTTCAATGGAAACAGTCAAGTGGAGACGACTGTATCAAATTTGTATATTCGCCATTCATACCCGCTCGTCTCCGCCTTAGTGGAATTACATACCTCCTTTCACAGCACCGCTCCTCTCCGCTCCGCTCGTCTCCGCTTCTATGGAAAGGCAGCCTAAGAGATAATGTTCTTACTACTCATCGCGTGTAGGTATAGCAAGACAGTTCTGTTACATCACATGTATCCCCCCGCACCGCTCCACTACCGCAGAAATCTATTCAGTTATACGCTATGACTGTAGAGGTACATCATTCTACGAAAAATGAAGCAACTTAAATCGAAGTTAGTTGCTATTTTAGTAAATTCTGCAGTGTTATTAAGTGGAACTTGACGAATTTAGCGATCACTGAGATATTTAATTGGCTCGACTGCACGCCCTTGAGCAACGTCGCACAATGAAGGCTCTTATACTTAATACAAGTGCCCGAGATAGAACAAGAGGCGGATATGAGCAGCCCAGTAATAGGCGTAAGTATCACCAATAAGAGTTCTAACCGTTGGATACAATCTTTTTATAATAATTTATAAGTATCGTATACAATTAAATTACATAATTAACTGTTTTAAGCATTGAATTTGTGCAAAAAGTAGACGTCATTACAATTATATTACCTAAACGATAACCTTAAAAACTCAGTTATACGAGGGATCCAAATGTTGATAATTCATTATTCAGTGTCGATATATTAGTAATTTCCAGCAATACTAGTTTCAATTTCGATGTAAATGCAATGAAAATAGTCAAACAACAAAAGTCACGCGGCTAAATTAATTAGTTTTTAACCCGACTACCCAAGAACATGAAGTTTGTTTGTATGTCGGTTAGCATTACGTCGGTCTCTTTGTGACTTAAGTATATATATTTGTAGTTGCCGAGAAAAACAGTTGTGACATACAGACAGACATGGAAGTCTCACTAATAAGAGTTTTTTTTTACAATGTTGGTACAGAACCCTAAAAATAAAGTGGCATAGAGGCCCTCGGCTAATATAAAAATAAAAATATATGGTAGCAAGTGATATAACTTTATGTAAAAGCTGAGTCTTACAAATATGTATGTGATGTGAGCACTGCTCGCCTAATCCACGACGTCGCAGGACGAGTGATAAATTACACCCGAACAAATGATGTGAGACGGCCGTGAGAAAACAAACAATTTATTACGAAGACAAACGAGCCCCGACCTCTGTTCCGAGGTGATTTTAATTAGGTACAACGTGATAATCCACCGCTTATAACAAGCTTTAGTTTCCACATCGAAACGTTTTCTGACGCCGCACACTGCACAGCGCACCTGAACCAATTTGCTGAATTACACTTAATTTCTCGCAGGTCACTACGGTTTGGTACCAGTCTCACGAGCCCAACAATTACAAGCACTACGTAGCTAAACATACATACATAATTTGATTAGAAGTTCGCACATAATATATTTCCTTTATAACAAATCCATAATAACTCTAAACAACAACGCTCTAAATGATTTGGGATAATGAAGAAAGCCCGAATCCGTTAGTTACGTTCGGGGTTGTATGTAATTTAAACTTTCTCTCCTTAATGAAGACGATACATGAATTTTCGTCGCAAATTGAAGGGGATCGATGATATAATTTTCTTGGGAATATTTAACAGAAATTAACGGTTACACCATTTAAGCACAGCAATCTCGAGGAAATCTAGTTGAGAATTAACTCAAATTTACCGTGGCCCCTCGGGGTAGACTAAACTTGTCTAGCTACCTCATTATATTAATTGTTCCTCGCAAAGGAGAATAACTATAAACAATTCATTGTTTTCAGCCTTCTACTGAGTTCGCTTTGATAACATTATTAAATATTAAATTTTGCCGGGACGCCACGCCTTGCTCTAATTTAAAATTCTTACGAAACTTAATATTTGAGTGGGGTAGACCCCCAAGGAATTCTATGCCTACCAAAAACACCCAAGAAATGTCGAGCATTTGCAGCAATTGTCATTGCAATTCTGGTCGGCGACTATTGTGTAAAGCGGGCATCCCTCGCGGAGCGCAGTGGATAGGGTGCGATGCTATGCCGAGATCTGTTTCAGTTTTCACGACGGGTCGCTTAGTACGAGACTAGACTTGCATGCTCAGCGGTATATAAATTTTGTGCCGGTACCGCATCGGAACCGCAGTAGCTAGAAGGACCTCCGTACCTCGTACGTGTTACGTTGCCAAGTAAAACGTTGAACGAACATCATGTTCAATATACAGTTACCATCTTTAAGATTTTTCTATAATATCAAGCTTTGTAGGCGTATATTTGTATCTTTTATTCATACGTTGTAGTTAGTCTAATCGGAAATAGGTCAAGACTGAGCTAGAACCATCCCAGATGATATGTAACTCGATTAACTCGAACGTCAATTAGATCTGGATACTTACCGTAAAGGCGTCGCGATAAGTGCTGGCGCTATGATCAACCGCATCAGACACGTGAATCGGGAAACGACCATGATAGATTTGTTTCACCATGCGTTAGAGTCGTTCGGTATTTTTTTATCCTCAGTAACACTTGCTAGGTATAGTTCTTTAAGGCCAAAATATTTAAAATCAATGGCAGGCTAGATTGTGTCATACAGAAAATATAAAAAT
Organism: Tortrix viridana; assembly: GCA_963241965.1. Taxonomy (NCBI): domain Eukaryota; kingdom Metazoa; phylum Arthropoda; class Insecta; order Lepidoptera; family Tortricidae; genus Tortrix; species Tortrix viridana. The sequence goes on from OY725171.1 coordinate 12,248,946, forward strand.
CACTGTATGTGCATATAATTTTTAAAGAGTTCCGTCGATGTCCCTAGGATTCCATCATCAGACTTGAATTGACAACCTCCACCTTTTTTTGTTGTCGGTTGCTAATAGAGTGAGTTGAGAGCAACCATAAAGTAGATATTAAAGTGGTTTTCGTCGCTTTTCATTCTCTACACATGAAATTTAGTAAACAGCAAGTGATCTTTTCTATTTGGGATTTTTATTAATACTTGCGTATATTACTGTATAAAATGTATGAAATTGTATTGGCTGACTTATAAATAATATTTCAGCCTAAAATAAAGAAGGGAATAAATGCTTTATTCAGAGAAATAAAGGATCCACGAAGGCATATGTCAGCGTTCTCGTTTAATGAAAGATTCCGCAGTCATTGCTACTTTGATACTCTGTCTTTAATATTGTAACAGTCACCTATGTACAATTGTATATGTAATGGTTTTGAATCACATTTTTTTTATATACAGCGTTTACCCGGGAATACATTCCGTGTAATTAAGGTTGTACGAAAGTGTCAGTAATGCCTGACAGAACTCGACTTAGTTAATTTATTTAGAGTGTTTTTATTAGCGTGTCTGTGAACATACAATGTGGTCGGTATCGTCGCGACGCCCGCTTTAGACGTTAGGCAGACATTATTGATGTGGCGCCTGCGCTGCGAGCCTGACAGACCTCCAGCGGTTCATCAACCTCGCCGAATGCAAGGTGCTGGCGAGGGACCAGTTAGTGACGCGCTTTGCTTACACGGACGGTTGTGTTTACAACAGTAACATTTATAGAACGTGGTAACGTCACAAGTTTATATCACTGCCTTTCACGCAAAAATAAAACATGTTACAACGCCCACTTTCCACTTGATGGAAGCTTTGAATCGTAATATTTAATAGTCAAGCAATTGTTTGGTGAAATTAATCTTTGTAATTTTAATTACTGCTTTATTTCAGATAAATGTTAGTGCAAGTTTTATTTGTATTAAGTTAATTTACACCCAAATGTAACTTAATACAAGTAAAACTGTATCTTCAATAATAGGCTATTTGACTAATTTCAAAATAAATTATTTTCACAGTACCACCAAATCAAGCTTTCGGAAATAACACGAATAAACCTAGCTATCGCTTATTTTTGGAATTAAAACGATTTTTAATTCAACAAAAACATTTAAAGGAACACTGAAAATTATAACGTCACAGGTAACTATTTTCATACTAACTTCATACTACCGGATCGTTTTGACGTTTCAATAAAAGTTGCTGATTTGACCAGGACGGCTAGCATAAGAGGTTCACGACTTGATTGTCGCTCGCATCTCCCTCTCAAACTAGTGTATAACGAAAGAGACGCACTGAGCGACAAGGGACAAAATACAAGATATGCTAAGCGCGCCTAAGCGCTAATACGTGTCGCATGTATCGTGGCTCAGCACTTCATACTACCTACCATGGGCTAGGTGGAAGTGAGTATTGATTAGTAGACTAATTCACGCCACCGCTGACAGTAAGGGAGTCAAATTACTTTTTAAGCACTTATTAGTTTTCTGTTGTGTATTTTCATATTGTGTGAGATGTCGCTTTCTGCTGTTACTTTATGATAATAATAATAAAAATAATAAACATCAGGGAAAATCTCACACAAATTGACCTAGTCCCAAACTAAGCTCTAGGCTTGTACTATGGGTACTAGGCAACGATATACATACTTATATGGAGAAATACATACTTAAATATATAGAAAACATCCATGACTCAGGAACAAATACTCGCGCTCATCACACAAATATTTGCCCATACCGGGATTCGACCCCGGGAACGCTAGCTTCGTAGGCAGGGTCACTACCAACTACTACTACTAGCTAGGCTATTCTACGCTAGGCGTCGGCGTTATACGTATATTATTTTTAATCAGATAGCGGGAGCCCTTGTCACAAAACATAATCACTCTGGCTTGGTGTAAATTCGTCTATGGATGGCGGTTCAAATAAAAAAAATGTTCTATATTATTGCTAAGGTTCACCCTGTTAAATGTCTATTGGATTTTTCTTTTTAGTTGCGTGTTTTAATTTGTTTTGAATTATATGTTTACTTGATTTTTTGTTGCTTGTCTCTCTTTATAATTTAATATAGGTACACTAGTTTCCTTGAAGTCATTCAAATAGGGGTCACTGAAATCCAGCGTCGTGGGTCGTGGTCTGCTACACCACGGCATCGTGCTGAGTGGTACTCTATTGTTTCTTTTTTTGTGTTATATGTATTGTGTCAAATTTCGTCAGTAAATTTATTTATATTCTATTCTATTCTATTCATGCGTACCAAACAAACCGATCTATGTAGCTTACTGATTGAGTGTACACATTGTAATTTTGTGTCACCAACAGACATCGTAGAAGTGCTACGCTGCGCGTACTCGTAGCCGCACGGCTACACTCGTAGGCATTGCTACGGATGCTGCCGTAGTCGTGACAGGAATCTTTTTGGGCCAAGCTTAGATGGAATTTCCTTCCGGATCCTCAAGGTTCGGGGAAGATACACCCGTAGGAAGCGATAATGTTACAAACGACATCATTATCATCACGTTCATGTTTATAATTTATAAAATATATGCTATTTAGACGCAATGCCTAAAAGTGTTCTCATAATAGCTTAAAGCTCCGTTCACGGGGTAGCACCTACGCTTCGCAAAGTTCTACGTAATTTATAGTTTTAGAGCCGCATTACTTCGAGGACTGAAGCAAGAAACTTGTGAAAGGGAATCGTAACTACCCTTCTTAGGATTGTAATTGTTTTGTTTACGGTTTCCACCCGCATTATTTGAGCCGACGACTTGAATTAAACTTAACTGAACTGTTAAGCTTTCGGCACACGAAACGCGTGTCAGGCGCGTCGCGTCGCGTCGCGTGGCGTGAGCGACGCAGCACCCGGCACACCGCAGGCAGCCGCAGGCAGCAGGCAGCAGGCAGAGTTTCGAACGCGTGCCAGTGCTGCGCACGCCTCGCGGCTGCGTTCGGTATGACTTGCTGCGCGGCGTGCGCGTACACCACGCGTTTGTAAAAAAATACAACGACTAGTAACCGCACCGACGCCGCGCTGATGCGACGCGTGCCAGCGCGCGCGACGCGCCTGCTTCGCGCACGCCACGCGACGCGCTGCCCGAGTTGTCTGCGGCGACTGCGGCGCGTCGCGTGCGCGAAGCAGCTCGAACGCGTGCCCTACGCAGGCACGCGTTACTTTTTGGTGTTCTGGGTTCAATTTGATTTGTTGTTTTACAACATGCGCGGGCCCGCGTTCGAAAGCTTTAAATTGAGGACTACTGATACCCGGCGAGTATGTCGCTTTATTGCTTAACGCCCTTTATTCGATGGTAATGACGCGAAATAAAATCCGCTTCGGCGCAGCAAGGGCTTTACAGTTGTTTGCAAAGCTCGCCTAAGCCTAATGCATTTCTTAACATGAAGTTTTAACATAACTTATCTTATTACAAACAGGAAAGTCCAAGTAAGTCTTGTCGATTTATTTATCGATTGTGCATTATCTTCTTTTTCTTTGCTAGCTATCCCGAGGCGTGACGGGTCATTATTCTGTCACTCTTACCTTAGGTTACTGAGTAGTAATAAATACCTATATTCAGTTACCAATAGCTTGCCCGCCACTAAGTTATCTACTCCATTAACTTAGTTCGCTTGCCTGAACTTGGTTCTAAGTTTAAACGCCCACATTTAAGCCACACTGATGTTTGGTCCGCGGACTTGCCCAGTTTAGTTCTGCTCCGAAATCTACATAAAACATTTGGAACCCATAAGTAACTTGGTTTTACTCATAACGACATTTATACAAAAATTGGTTTCGTTAAGGTTATTTTTAAAGTCTAAGAAAAAAAACAGTTGCCATAGTCTTTTTAGGGTTCCGTACCCGAAGGATGCCTATTGGGACCCTATTAGTAAGCCTACGCTGTCCGTCCGTCTGTCTGTCCTGACTTTTAAGAGCTGTGTCTTTTAAACCGTAAAAGATAGCCCACTGATTTTTTTTCCGAATATGTGATACATATAACGGCGGATTTACTAATAAATAATAAAAAAGTAAAATAACAAGGGGGGTCCCCATACAAAAAACGTTTCTTTTCAACGTTTTTTTTGTATTTGTTCTACCTATAGTAAAAACAGTAATATACACAAGCGTCAAATTTGGTATGATTTATAGAACAAACCGTATAGAAAAATAAGAAATACTGAAAACTGGCCAAATGTGTACGGAGCCCTTAGTGCGCGTGTCCGACTCGCACATGACCGTTTTTTTTTTGTTTTCTACCTTGATACAGTAAAATTGTAAATAATTTTAAAGACAAGCCGCGAGTGATGCGCGACCACGAGCGGGTTCCGACATACTCGTAGTGATCAGGAGAGCGGGGCTATAAATAAAACAAAACGAAACGGGCGCCACTTGCGCGAGTCCTAAGAGGAAAAGTCTAGAACAAACAAAGTACGGGATTGCTCAGCGTCCTGTCCCTAACTCACTATTGCTGGATTAAACGAATACATTTTATTTTATTTCACATACGTACCAACTTTACGTCACTTTATTTACAGAGCAAGCTTATATAATTGTCTTTTTAAACGTAATGTAGGAGTTTTCCTTTAACTAACGTATCGGTTGTTGCCATGAAAAAAATAAACGTAGAGGATTCGAGACAATGATCCACTGCAGACTACATACCTAACAAGCGCGGGGCAGTATAAAATCATAAAAGTAAAAAGCTGTTTGCTTTCAGCACATTCAAACTGACCAGAATATGATAATAGCCAAAAACAGCATATTTATTATAATGTTCAGTGACAGTAATTATTCGAGAACATTGTGTTTTACGGTCCTGTATGCACGCGCGGCCAGAAGGGAACAAAGAATAGGTCCACGCGTTAGTTGGAGTGAGCGAAAAATATTCTCCTCTCGTGGGACTAATTTGTCACTGTCTCCGCCAATTTCCTCTTGTAACTAGTTTTTTCTTTGCGTCACGTAAATTTAATTTCAGCTCTTTGTTGAATCGTTTTGAAGCGAGTTCGGCTCGAGTCGCAGCCTCCGGCGCTGCCGTCGTGTTGCCGCTCGTCGCCTCTTCGGTGTGGTTCGTTTTCATGCTTCTAAACGAAGTCATTGGCTCGTGTGACACCTACACCTGCTCGTGCTCGCGCCGCCGGCTCATTCAGCTCGACTTGTTTAGTATAAAGCAGACTTACACACAAGGCATCGCTCGTGGAAGAAAAAACGAAATGAGATGTAGATTCGTTTTTTAGCCGACTGAGCGAACCCAAGAGAAAGGTACGTAATGTTTTTAACAGTTATGTGCAGTGAACAAAAATCGGATGTTCCACTCTAGCTCCTAAACTATTGGACCGATTTTAATAAATGGGGTGTCATATGATTCGTCAAGAACGTGCGAGTGTTGTAGGTTATACATATAAGAGTTATAAGGGTGCGTCATACTAGTCACCAGTCGGGTTTTAGTCTTTGAGGTTAGGTTATTAGTACTACTTTACTACTTATACGAGTATAGAATCAAGAAATAACATAGTTTCTAGATATTTAATTATAAACACATGAACTGATAACATTTTAGATCTGAGAAAAATCTCTTTTTTTCGAGTTGATTCACAGATAGTTAAACATAGAACGTAGCATTTTTTTAAATTTTACTACGGAACCCCAAAATGAAAAGCAGCATAAAATTATATTTTTCTATCCATTGTTTATTGATGGCGCAAATGTAATGTTCGTATAAATTTTAATTTTAAGCACCGCTTAGTCCGGCTTAAAGTGCTTTCCATTACCCAATTGATATTTTTGTTGGCAAGTTTAAATGGATTCCGCGCAATTAGTTCACATTTTATTCGGGTGCGAGACGAACAGGATCGCCCTCGGCTCGCACTAAATCTTTCATGCCTCAATCGTAAATCAGAATTTTAGAGCATGTACGTTATTTATCGGCCTAAACTGACTTCGCTCTGTTTCTTGTTATTTATTATATTTTGAAGTTTAATTTTGTACATGCATGTCAAATTCGTTACGCAGGGTTCATGATTAGGATTTCTAAACTCTAGTGGATCTAGGGAGGAAAGTTACTGTGAAACACTCGCAGTGTGGTGTGTCGAACATTCGCAGTGAGTCTCGTATCAAACTATTATATGAAAAAAAAAACCACAAGTTAAGAATAAACTAAGTTCATCATTGTTGTATTAATTAACTTATAAGCTGATTGGTAACACAACAAACACAGGTATAGTAACAATAAATAAACAGGATGTAGGTGTAATTGTTTTTGTCGCTCGGGTTTTCATATTTAGCCAGGCCCAGCTCCGAGTTACGTGCTGGGCCAAAGCGTGCCAGTATGCAGTGCATGAATACAGATATACGGCGCAGTAATTGGCAGGGGTGGTTTGCAAACCAAGCACTCCTTTGTTGACACTGGTGTTCCTGGAAGCGTTTGCCAACATCATCATCATCAGATAACGATATATCTAGATCCTGTCACTACGAGACCAAGAGCTTTGTACTTGCGTAGGTATAGGTGCAGTAACGCGAGCAACAAATAAAATATCGTACTGTTTCAACGGAATTGTTATTTTCATAAATTGCATGACTTCTCGATGATGTTCCTTCATTGCAAAATAAATACACGCGCACGAATATGGTGCATTTTTATTTCGTACTCGAAATGCTGATCGCATTCACGGTTCGAGTAACTGAATTTTGATTGAAATTAAAAAAAATGTTTAATATCGGCCACTTGTACGTCATCAGGAAATAATATTATAAATACGATACTACTAATATTATAAATACGAAAATGTAGTCCGTGTCTGTGGTTATCTTTTAAATAAATTTTTATCATGGTATCAAGTAACTTGCAGATGGTAACTCCTGATATATTAGATTAGTTTAATTAATATAATAACCACATTGCTCGTAGAATCGGTAGCCGATGGGGCGGAAAATGGCCTTAGATATTTTTTTGTCATCGTGAATACATTCAAAAGCATATGTTTCTATTTATTCCTACATGTATTGTAGGAATAAATAAAAGCATAAATAAAAGCATAAAAGAATAAATAAAAAAAAGCTAGTAGAGTTTTTTCAGTATTTTAAGGTTGTTTATACTTACAATTCCGAAAAATGCTGTCACTCACAATATTTGGATTTTAATTCTCCTGTTTTACTTTTTGTTCATTATAAATAAAGTTTATTTGCTATTTTATCAAATTGTTTTCAAATTCAAAAATTTTATTGCATAACAAACTACACATATAAGGTGGAAAACAAACAATAGGTATCCACGTGACGCCCTGCAAGGGCACATCAGTTTTAGAGGGCTAGCTAAGTAGGTTTTTTTTATCGAAGGGATACGTTTTATATTTGGGAATACAATTATAACGCGAAAAGGTATCTAAAGGTGCTACGTGAATTGTGTTACTAACGCTACCTCAACAACAATATATCCAAGATGTGTACTTAAGTGTGTTTTGTGGCCTAATCCCTACGTCAATTCCGCAAAACAAAGGAAACATTATATTGAGAGTCAACTATTTCTTCAACTCTCACCTATGCCTTTTACGAGTATAATGTTCCTATTGTGTAAAGCAACAATAAGTACCTACTTAGTTTACTATTCATACCTACCAACTTTAATCTATAACATTTAGGGCCTGTTCCACAATCGACAAGTAAATTTATCTGTCAAATAAAGATAGCCATCTCCTTGTCTACTTTCAAGTGTAAGAAAGCGTAAGGGCTAAATTTATTTGACAGATATGCGTGAAACAGGCGGTGACTCTCTCTGATAAACGACTTATATGTCTATTAAGATATTGTGAACTAAAGAGTAGACAATTCTTATCGACGCCACGACTATCAAAGTCATAAATAAGATGAATAATTTCGATGGGTTGGCCCAGTGGGTGATATCCGAATGGTTCTTGGAAACAACATTTGTAGAACTTACCACGCTCGAGTGGCAGCATGCCAAGATCATGTTAAAATAATGTTAAAATTTTCAAATAGAGCTGATGACGTTTCCTTTGATTGGAATCTTACGAGTATTATTTACATCTGTGTTCACAACAGGTATGCTGTTTTGAATATTTATATAATAATTTTGTATACCAATTAATCTGGCAAATAATCAAAGAAATTCTATACACTTTAGTCAAATGCTTATAATTTGGTTTGTCTACAGACCCAGATTGCAAGCCAAATTTAATAGAGATCGCTCTGATAGTTGGCGCGTGAAACAAACAAGTTATATCAACATACTAAATAAATTTCTGTAACATTTGTAATTTCAGATCGCAATAAAAAATTTAAAACCCGGCCTTGTTATAGATACATTGTGATAAGTGATAACCTAATAACAGTTTTTCGAGCATTACTACAATGAAACGACCCGAGTTATCCCAATAAAATCATATGTCGTCGTCTCCAACACACGGAGCCGAGCGCCCAGACTAACTTTGCTATTTTGATTATTGTTTGGCTAAGAAGATTAAACGTTGAAACATCTCCAGGCTGGAGCTGAGTATAGTTATAGGACAGGAATGCGGTGTTAGCAGCTAAATAGTTGCGAGCGCGGAGAAGTTACACAAGTAAATATTCACGTTGTTCTGACGCGGAGTCTGCTTTGGCATTAGGACCAGACGACTTTGCCTAAACTTAAGCGTTTTGCCCTGAATAATGAAATAATCTTGAGATGTAGTTCAAAATCGTTTTCGTGCTAAATGTTGAAGAAAACAATTGCAGTCAAGGCAGGTGTATATACGCACGTGATTTTTTTATAAAACTTTCAAATATCAAAATCTTTCCTCGGATAAGAACATACTTTTTTAAAAGTACTATGTATAAGTAAAATGAAATTTGTTAAGCACGACCCCGTCAGACCGCTAAAGGCGGATAGCGATGGTAATAGTGTGATGTGTGAGCTTCGCAAAAATGTGTGGACTCTTCTTATACCGGCACTTCACTTGGCCATGTTTGCCAAATATTGATCTTGCATCTCTTACATTTTTGACATATCGAACGAAATAGATGCAACTCCAATATTTGACAAATATCTGCCAAGTGAAGTGCCGGCATTACACAGCTCCGAAGTAACTAGTTGAAAATATTTGTCTTGTCTGAAATTCGCATTGCGGGGGAATAGAAACTAAGTCCAGACATATATTTATTTTGAGAATAGTCCTGTGCCTGTAATGGATAAAAAGCCTGGTCATTGTTGATATAAAATTGATATTGATCTAATAATTATGACGAAAGAAATATTATTTCTCTATTTTTATTATTTTATGACTCTTGAAACAAAATATTTCGCAACTGTGTAACACATGTAAACACAAAATAAAAATTAAATAAAAACATTTTTTTCGTCGATAAAATTTAATTGAACGTCCCTCAGTTTAATATGTGCACTTCCCTGTATTGTAATCGTAGCACTAAATGCGACATGACGCCGTCATCATCATCAAACATCGTTGTTTACGCTTCAATGTTGTTTTAATAACCTTCTTGTTTAAAACCGAGGCTCAGAAGATAAGTCGAAAAAAAATGAAAAATCGCTTTTCACGCCCGGCCCATCTATCTAATAAACCTAATATTGGTTCGATACGCGCTCAAGAGGCGTGAAATGACGCCCCTCTCCTTAAGCCGAGAAGGGTGGCCGAGAGCCAGCTCGGGAAGACCTCGGCTGTTTTCCTCTCCGTGATAAAAGTAAGCTCCACCACTGTTTTACAAACACTTTGGAGCTCTTGGAATACTGGTAATAGAACATTAAACCACGTATGCAATTAAGAACTGATAAGGTTTGAAAGATTTTTCAATGAACAATGAAAATAATGTAATTTGAAGTTCTTTAAATTTGAACCTTGTGGAGACTGTCAATAAAACACTCTTGTTATTTTGCCAACCGCATTAGGTACTCGTACTTTGGACTGTCAAGAGGTTATTAGGAAATGGACATGGCTTAAACATGACAACGCGCATTACCAGGCATAATAAGACACGAACAATAAGTAACTAAAGTATGCTTAAAGTATGCTCGAGCCTTATCTTTCATTGTGATATTTGAATTAGACAGATTAACAAAATATATTGCGTTTATGAATAAAAAAGTAAATCTATTCAAGGGTAATTCTTTGAGCGTTTCAACCGCCCTTATTTATCTAGACGCATTAATGTCGAATTTTCTGTAGATTAGGATAGCGTTTTCAGTTATTTTGTAGAAGTCAAGGCACTTTACAAAATTACCGAAAATGATAATATCGTACCGTAATTTCGACATTAATGCGTCCAGAAGAATAAGGGTGGTTGAAACGCTCGAAGAGTTACCATTAACCGTAGCGAGTAAACTATTTGGTTAGTTAATGTTAATAACGTTTACTTTCGATTTATCATGAAAATACTGCAGAATTCAACACGGGATCCAGGAACCAACTCACAGGTAATTAAAGTGTATAATAGAAGTCGTAAAGGAGTACTTCATCTACTTCTATGGTGACGTTGCAAATTCCATCGCTGACCGGTCGACGCGTTTAAATTGGCTGCGCGTTTCGGATGCCGGCATATCGGCACACTATTGCACTATCACGTCTTTCACTGACATGGTGCTAACGGTATTTTTATTCCTCGGAAACTATCAAATTTTCCGGTATAAAATATTTTTTATGTAAGTCCAGTTAATAAACTATCTGTGTGCCAAGTTTCATAAAAGTTGGTCGATTCGTTCTTGAGTTATAAATGGTGTAACTAAGCCGACTTTGTTTTAAATATTTAGAAGATAAAATAACGTGACAGGGGCGTCCAAAATAATTATACATTTCATGTCAATTGGCAGAGCATGAAAATATGGTTAGATTATGCGAACGAATCCAGCAAGCCTTAACATTAACTTTACAAAGGCTTAACCTTTACCAAAGTTCAAGTGGATCGTAGGAGCAGAGTTGCTTCAAAACACAAAGACTTAAGATACCTGATCTCTTTTCACTTTGTAGGGTTCCGTTCCTCAAAAGGAAAAAAAACGGAACCCTTATAGGATCACTCGTGTGTCTGTCTGTCCGTCTGTCAGAGCCAATTTGCTCCGAAACTACTGGACCGATTGAGTTGAAATTTGGTCGACATATTATACGTATGTATATAAGTCGGTGACCCAAACACGGACGTGTAATGTAAATATATAAATTTTAAAAATGGGGGCCACATTTGGGGGGTCAATTAGAAAATTTAAAATAGTTTTGCTTACTATATTGTGGGACATAACATAACAAATGAAAGGGCTCGTTGTGTAAATTTCAAATATATATATTTTTTAATTTTTATATATAATTTTGAAGTTATTTAAGAAAATAGGCGAAAATTGACCCCCCCCCCCCCCCCTTATCTCCAAAACTACTGTGCCTAAAATTTTGAAATAAATACAGAAAATAGTTCTTTACCTATAAATTACAAGAAAACCTATAAGAAGTCTATGGTATTTAAAGAAACAGGAAATTCTTCATTTGCAGTAGTCATGTTTCAACGAATTTGCTTCGAATATACTAGACCGTTTAAGTTTTAAGTAGTACACATAATATGTATTTTTTGTATTTGTTCTATCGTTAAAACGGTAATACATACAAACGTCAAGTTTGCTATGATTTTAGAACAAACCGTATAGAAAAACAACAAATACTAAAAACGGGCTAAATGTGTACGGAACCCTCAGTGCTCGAGTTCGACTTGCACTTGACCGGTTTTTTTTAAGTAACGTTAAATATCAACGGAGGATTAAAGAAATGGTTCCTATTAATATTATAAACGTGTAGGTAAGTTTTTGAAAATCTCGAGTCAGTTCTTTACTTATTCTTTGCTCGCAAACCGCCCGGGCGCCCTTCGCGTCGGTCAATATACCTAAGTTAAAATATAGCCTAAGTCCACCCTGGAAGTCAATGCCTATTTAATATTGTACCCTACCGTCCCCGTCCTTTACCTTTTTTGATACTTCCATAATCGAACTGTCTGAATATATTACAAGAAAACATTTTTAAGGTTATTGTGCTAGTTAATTACTGCAATACGGTGGGGATTAATTAGATTTTTTGCTCAGCAGCGGTTAGAGGAATAATCAGTTAATGAGGCAGACACGTAGGAGCTAACGAGCGCCTGATTATAGCGCGATTTATGGCGGCGGCGGCGGCGGCGTGTCGTGCGCAGGTAGCGGAGCGCAACGAGGGCGCCGAAACAGATCAGACACGCTGCCTCTTCCATTTACAAAAGTACGAAGCTGTAAGCCATTGCTTTGCCTTGTTTATTTAATAATTACATGTGCGTGCCAGACCTTTTAATTAATTTTAATTTTACTAGTACAATTTAACAAATATGTCCGTTTTTTACAAAATTATCGCATTGTAATGTTTATTAAATAGGGCCCTGTACTTCTGTGTGAACGTATTTTGAGCATTTTTGTTCGAGCTTCGTAAAATGATCGCAAGGGACTTTGATTAACTTCCTATGCAATCCAAGATATTAATTATAACAGAAAATAAAAGTTTATTATATCAAACTGTAAGTATAATATCAGAAATGTTGTCTCAAATACCTTCTATTTTTTTAGGAGTGGGCTATTGCTCAGCTATATTTTTACCTTACATTAACCAAAGCGAAGCGAGGGTAGATCTCTAGTATTAAGTATATAAATTGAAAGTGTAGTGATTCGTGAGCATGATCAACCGACATACGTATTAAACAGAGCACTTACTGTGGTCGAACATCCTCGGGTCGATAGTGGTGGTTGCGGGCGTCGTGGTGGCATCGTCCTCGTCTTCGTCGGGCTCGACGGTGGTGGTAGTGGTGGTAGTGCGCGGGCGCTTGCGCTGGCGGCCCTGCTTGCGCGGGAGCGGTGCCGTGGGGCGAGCGGTGCGCGCCGGCGCCGTAGCCAGCGATGTGCTGCCCGCGCTCTCCGCGACCACCAGCGCCACCAGTGACACGACCACCAGCCGCATCACCAGTGGCGCTAACCGCCACATTGCGCCTGTTGACAATAAAAAAAAATAGGTTCAGCCAAGAATATATTTTAAAATAACTATTTAAGAGTAAAGCCGTGCTCTTGAGTAGGTAAATTAACTCGAACAGAACTCTCCTTTCTCCTACCAATGACCTCTATGCTCTGTGGATTGTTAATTCAGTCAGGAAACTGTATGTTAATAATGTATGTTGCGCATACACTTGAATACCTACTCCCTTCGATCCATTACTAAATGTAGACAAAAGACGTGATAGGGTTTGTAAAACTGGTAAATGTAGAATTGTTCTGGTGAGGCGACAGTATTACGGTTGGCTGGTGGCTTCAAACGCTCAATTATGATGACGTTGAATCTCTAATCAAGACTTAGGCGGGCACATAATCACACACACACACACACACGCACGCGTGCACTTACTTATATACACATCCTCACACACCCGTGGAGATTGGCTAAGCAAGATTAGCAAGATTTACTTTGATGTAGAGCGAACAATTGCAAACATTCCAAGATAAGTTGTTATGCGCTCTATGTAAGTAACTTAGCTAAGAACGGTTCGAACTAAACGTCGCCTAAAATACTTTGAGATTGAATTTTAACTGTCGGAGAATGTCCGTGATGGGCTAAATAGAAACTAATTGACGTCTTAAGAGTGTTAGTAGCCTAGAGCAACAAGACGAGCAAAGTCGAAGTCAGAGGTATTAAAGTCAAATCAAAGCGCTTTAAACGAGGGTGGGTGAACTTACGATTGCCCAATATAATTTGTATGACGTAACGTATACGAGGCAAATAATTATATTCTAAAGAAGACATTATGAAACTGTAACGAGGCCCTATTAACCATTGAAGAGCACCATTAAATTTTGTGCAGAATTAAAAAATATTCCACATTCCAAAGACGAGATTTCGAGATTGCGTAGCGACGTAGCAATCGGGAGGAAAAAGTTATAATTTTTTAATCAGTAGAGGCAGGTACTAAAATCCATTTGCTTTTTGTTTTATTAAAGCCCACGGCAGGTTACATAAACAGACGCTAGGGCGAGGGGCGCACCCCACATCGCCGCGAGAGAGTATGGGGAACCTTATGTTGCTAATTGTTACCCTTATCAAAGCAGGGTCTTCAAGGGATCGCACCGAGTTTCATCCCGAGAAAGCTTTCTGTGTTTGTGCTGTAGCGTGAGTCGACTTAGGAAACGGGCTACTACTCTAAGTTATATTACCTCTATAACATAGTGTTAAATGCCTTTCAAACACTGCAATACGTAGGTCACGGCATAAGTCTTGTCGTATGAAAAAAGTATATACTGTTTCTCGAAATATTTTCCACCACACTCAATACACTTTCTCATACGCAAGAACCAGTCACTAAACCAATGCTCCCATTTTTCTTTTTCAATGGAATCACATATTGTTTCCCAGGCCTCGATTAACTGCTCCTCCGAAGCAAACTTACGTCCTTTTAGTTGTGATTTTGCAAACGGAAAAAGACCAAAGTCACATGGTGCCAAGTCAGGACTGTAAGGTGGATGGTCCAATACTCGGATTTCAGTTTCTTGAAAAGTCTGTTGAGTTAGCTGGGCACGATGCGCTGGAGTGTTGTCGATATGAAGATACCACGAGCGCATAGGGGATTTTGGCCTGAGATTTTTCAACGCTCTAAATAACTGTGGCGAACAAACTTCAGTATACCAACGAGCTGTGACTATCTTCTGCTTATCTAGCACAACATTGGCCACTAAACCCGTTTTACGAAAAAAAGACACAATCATTCTTCTTCCGACCGAACGTGATTTTTTCACTTCCATTGGTTGATCTTCATCTTCGAAGACCCATACCTTGTTCTGTGATTTAGATGGTACATCAAAAAAATACAGCCAGCTTTCGTCACCTGTGATGATTGAATTTACAGCACCGTGTTCTCCCGATTTTCTTTCAATATTTTTTTGCACCAAATTACGCGTGCCTCCCGTTGAGCGTCGGTTAGCTCGTGGGGTATCCACAGGTTACAAAGTTTTCTAACATTTATATGGTTAGATATAACTCTTCCAATACTTCGTTCAGAGATCTTCAGGGTTTCAGCTAATTGATTATAAGTTATTCGTCTATCTTTGGTTATAGCGTCTCTCACAAGTTCAATGTTTTTTTCGGTCATGATTTCTGTCGGCCGGCCTGAACGAGGATCGTCTTCTAAATTAAACAGCCCACGCTTAAAATTTAAATACCATCTCTCAATGGTTCTCAAGGACGGGCAATCCTTATCAAACACTTTCTTCATTTCTTCTTCACACTGTTTAGTAGATAATCCGCGGCGAAAGTTGTAGAAAATAATAGCGCGATACCCGACAGCTGGGAACGACTCCATAGCGACGTACCTATTCAAAAAATCACTGAATAAGTAAATTAAGTCAATAGTTAACAGTCCATAGACTAAACAAAGAGGGTACTTTGTAATAACGTAAACAAATCAACGCTGCGGTATGTTTAAGTGCTTAACGACAACACTTATGCCGTGATCTACGTATCCTTGAATGTCGGTTCCAAACCAAGTGAGGCAAAATATTTTATTACATTAAATATATTTTATACGATGTATCTTTTTGGCACAGTTAGGTATATTTTTTAACTTTATAGTTATCCAGCAAAAGTCGCCTGAAAAATTAATGACTTGCGTGCCAAAGGTTAGCGTATATTACGGGCTCGCGAGTGCGTTTCTTCTTGCCAAATGGACTTTTCCTGTTAAAAGGACCTTTAAACCCAAAATGGGCACCACTATGTCTATCATAATCTTTTCCCCCCAGTAAGTATACGTGTAAAAGCTTTTTTCTGTTATATTGGCTTTAAAGGTTGTTGGTGAAATGTTTCGATTTCTTCTTGGCTACGCTACCTCGGCCACCAGGAGTCGACAGGGCAGACAGGTGACAGGCTAGGCGACAGCCAATGCTTATTTACAAAAACCCGTTTACTGATGAAACCAAGATCTCTTTTTGTTGTGTATATTAATCATGTTTGTGTTTATGTAACAAAAGTTACATTTGAGCAGATTAGAATGTTGTCCGCTTGTCAAGCTTAGTATAAAGTATGTAAATAGCTTGTAGTAACGTAGTTAGGTACATTAGTTATCAGTAGTAAACAAAGAATCAAATCAAAGTTTATCCAAATCAATACAAGTTGGAGTGACTTTCATTACACCGATCTTTTTAGGATCTGGGGGCACGGTAGTGCCCCCGCCAAGTCGAGTAGACAAAGCACAGCCGTAGGTATCATCCTTTTCTCGAAGCCATTCAGGGCACTTCTGACCCCCTGTAACTTTGTTGTGGATAAATCTAGAAGCTTAAATTTTCATAACCAAGAGTACCCACTATAACTAGCTATATCCCTAAATAAATTAATAATTTTACCTGTATGTTACCAGCTATCGCCGATCGAATTCAGTAATTTTGTCACGTCAGTTAAAGTCAGTTATTCATCATGTCATAGATGTAATTGCACCACACTTAGCATTAATTTACAATAATTGCATATCAGAGGGGATCTTTCCAAATCTTATGAAATATACTTAGTAAAGTCATACCCCTTTTTAAGTCAGGTGAGAAGAGTGATTTAACGAATTTCCGTCCCATTTGTATACTACCAGTTCTGAGTAAACTCTTTGAGAAGTTAATGTTGAATGATATGTTAGGTCACTTCAATAGAAATAAACTGCTTAACAGTAATCAGTTCGGATTCACCAAGCGACGATCCACAACTGATGCAGCATCTGTACTTATTAAATATATATATATAACATCTGGGAGATATCTTGTGATGCAGTAGGAATATTTTGTAACCTTTCCAAAGATTTGGATTGCGTTGATCATGCGACCCTTATTTTTAAATCGCACGGAAACATAATAACTTATCTTTTTTTCTTTCTCTGGCCCATATGAGTGACCCACTGCTGGGCAACAACTTACCTAAGTACCTAATATAAATTAATTTGCGATTCCAAAAGGTATTTTTACGCAGCAGCGCTTTATTTGTGCTGTGTGATTGATTACCAAGTCACTATCCCTATTATAGAAATAAAGATGTCTAATATTAATACATCACTAAATAAAATGTAGCTGTACATGACCTCACAATTTTTTACGGTGAAGCATTACATTGCGAGACTTGACATTTTTGTATATTTTAAGTTTTTGTTTTTTGAGGATATACACGACTTTTTTGGTCTTGGAAATGCTCTGAGACCTTTCTTAGGACGTTTTCAAGGAAGGAAAAAAACTTAAAGTAAGCCAAGCGTTAAGCATTTTTAAACCACGATTTACGTTGTGGTGATGGCGCTATGGATAATGTCTTTCAGGGTTTTTCTTTCTTTTTTTCTGACCAAAAAACAAGTAAAAATATCAACGAGTCGCAGTAAATTACTTCTTCATTTCCAATGACTGAATTTAAAGTATTGAAATAAAATAAACTATATACTTAGTTACTGTTTTTTCTCACCATATATTAATCTTATATTTTTTTAAAGAAAGCTACAAATGCCGGAGCTTTGCGCCCGGCTGTTTCGGCACGCCCTGCGCTAGGAATATATTATTTACTGAAGTCCCGGAGGACCACCTCTGAAAGCCTCCGAAGTTCCGGTGCACATCGATAATGTTCCTCGGCCTCTCTTTGTTTTATTTTCTAAGACAAGCAGATGGATGACGCGCTAGGAGTTTTACCGCACAGGGACTATATTTAACATGGCGTTATTGCACTATAGCGTCACCGCAATTTTGAAGTTGTAATAAGTCAAAGTCAGCGTAAAGTACCGAAAGTGCAATGAATTGAGGATTTATTAGATATTTATTTAATACCTATTGTTCCAATGATTATTCATTTTGATTGAAATGTAAATTATTTACAAATTCCTAATAGGGCGGTGACGTCGTGCGGATGATCAGTCATTTAAACCTTATCCGTACTATGCCCACACCATATTATTAATTGCGGTAATTGGCTAATAATATAATTAATGTACATATGAAACATGCTTTTGCCACGCGACCTTGCTCGTATGAAATGTAGCATTGACATTCGGGAAAAAATTACCTAGGTTTCTATCGGTGACAAAAAATCGAAGTCAGCCAATCAGTAAATTCTGAGATTACCTCCTACAAACAAACTCACAAAGTTACAAATAAACATGACCTCTTTAAGTCCGCTTAGAAGTTGTTCTCAGGAACGGTCCATTTTTTCGGGGTAAAAAGTAGCCTACGTGCTTTTCCAGACTATAATCTATATCTATGCCAAATTTCATCCAGATGCGTTGAGCCGTTCTGGCGTGATTGAGTAACAAACATCCATCCATCCATCCATCCAAACTTTCACATAATATTAGTAGGATTAATTAATCAACACTTCAATAGAAATACTAAATTAATGTCAAATGTAAATACTCGTTACAGCGAATGATATTCTTTCAAGTTAGTGGCCTTTGATTGGACACAAAGGAGCTTATTGGGCGCTCTTATTTCTTTGCACGACTCGGCACGGTTTCGGTTTCCATGGTGACCGGCGGACGGCCACGGCAACGGACGCTTTTATAATTTGTCACTTTGTTGGGTGCTTCCACATAGTGCACACGTCATGTACTTACCAATCAGACCATTACTAATGACAGAGACCACTTGATCTTATTCTAACCGCCTGTTTCACAATCGTCAAATAAAGCATATCTGTCAAGTAAATCACGCCCTTTCCCTTTTTTACACTTGAAAATAGACGACGGTACCGTGGCGACGTCATGGACGGTAAACTAAAAGCGTCTCTATACAATTCCATACATTTCGGCCGCCTGCCCCGCCATCACTGTGAAATCGTGCCGGGCCGTGCCAACCGTTCAACGGCAAATTCTGGGGTCCTAGTGAAAAAGGGTATAATGATGGTGGCACACCTCCGCCGCGAAACCGCGAAACTGTGGCGGAATCGTGATATTTAATACGAAATTGAACTTTATTTCGTTGCTAGAGTTTCGCTACTACAGTTCCGCGGTGGAGGTGTGCTACCGGCGTAAGTGTTCTAAAATCTAAGTGAAAAAGGGTATAAGTCTAGTTTACTCTGTATATAATTTATAGCCTTTTTGATTACGAGTTATTTATACCCCTTTTTTTTACACTAGGACCCCAGAATTATAAAAGCGCCCATTCGCGGCAACCGCCTCACAATGCTAATAGGTAGAAGACTGAGTTGTATTTTGTAAGGACTACATATTTAACCACGTTACCTGTAGAACGTGAAAAAATGTTATAACTTAAGTAATAACTACTACATGTAAGAAAAACAATTTTCTTAAAAGTTTCAGTGAGTTGAATTAATTCTTATAATGACTGCTATTAATCAGAACCGTGCTGAAAAGAATAGTTAGACCTCGATATATTATGCTAGTACTATAGATATAAAACAACTTTTTTATGTTGTCCTATGTCCGGTCCATATATTTATTCAAACCGCGGATAAAATGTTATTTCGAGTTAAAATTTGATATAGCCGCATACATAATGTGTCATATTTGGAGTTACCTTATCTATCCGCGGTTTGAATATAGGGACCGGACATAGCTAAATTAACAGTGAATGTTTTGGTGAACTGGGAATGAAAGGTTAAAAGTACCCAGGTTTACGTCCAAATAAGTCAAATCATCGACGTAGAAAGTTTCATAATAATTTTCCCTACTACAAGAACGAGCCGAGCCAGCTTTTGTCTCGTTACCGATCAGAGTCCGTTTAAAAGATCAGTGTTCGACAAGTTTAATTAAACTCATTTCGCTATTGAATAAACTAAGTTTGAGCTTCTTGAACGTTTTGTAAAGGGAGTACCGGCGAGCAATAACAACTTAGACAGTTATAACCTGTACGTTCCTTAGTTTGACGGCTCGAGATGGTGGTTAACGAAACTTTGGCGTGTCATTATATTTAGAATGGAGTTCACCAATAATTGAACAGACGTTTTATTTACGTCAATCGTTTATCAGTACAAAAGCCTAAGTATATGGTACTTATAATCTTTATTATTTAAGATTTAGAGGTTATGAAAACCAAAACATGTTTTTTTTTGAGAAATAAACAGCTGTAATTTTTTATATCGCTGTCTAGTACCCATAGTACCTCAAAATAATATTATAGGTATATTCTTATTTCTTACTAACCAACCAACTTTGAAATAAGAGAGGTTGCTGGGATAAAGTAACATTTCGGCATCATAGGAACTACCTACCCAGCGAAGATTTTTTTCGTTTTGTTATTTAATATGTTATAATTTTTCCTGTTTGTTTATTTTACCTGTCATCGCTATAGGGCAGTATTCATTAGAATAGACATTTACATTTATTTTTCTTTTGATCCTGAACTAATTGATTACCTTCTAACCTATTTAATTAAATGATTTTTGTGGTTCCGTACTAAAATGGTAAAAAGGGAACCCTTATGGTGAGACTTCGTTGTCTGTCTGTCTGTCTGTTTGTATGTCACAGCGGGTTTTCTCAGCAACTACACAAGCTATAAACTTGAAATTTGACATAATTGTACAACATGCTTGCCGGCATCTGTTTTAAGTAAAGAAAATAATTTAAAAAATAATTGAAAAAGGGGCCTAGAATGGGGGGTTGAAAAATGAAAGTGACTTAATTATAGCAAAAGCTATTTTCTTTTAATAATTTTTCGTGACGTACTTTTTGATTTACGAGTATAACCAAACATTTCCAAAAAATTACCGTTCTCCCCCCCTTAACTCTGAAGTTTATGAATTGAAACATCTGAAAAATTCCTAACTTATAGATAATTCTCTACATTTTACGGAAAAAATAGAAAATAAGTGATCAAAATTTATAGTTTTCGAGAAATTGACAAAAAACTTTAAAGATCTGTACTAAAATTTAGGCAAATTAAAATGGACCTTATTGCATACGAATTAAAGTTCATAAAAAGGTATATTTTTGAAGTACGGAGTTAAATACGGAAGCCTCGGTACGCGAGACCGACTCGCACTTGACTTGTTTTTTTTAATAAGATGCTCAGACTACCGTGCAGTCTAAATAAATCAGGGGGACAATCTCACGCAAATTGACCTAGTCCCAAACTAAGCTCTATGCTTGTACTATGGATTGGTAGGTAATACTAAATATAATATGATATTTGCCATCTTATAAAATCCTTAAACTAGTTACGTTGAACGCAAATTTGGAAGTGGCTCATGTCGATATTACTCGTATGGATATATATGATAAGACAAACGACATCGCCAGCTGTGCACCGTGGTAGAGTTCCTGTTACATTCTGAAGCCCAACGTAGTTATAGCGTATGATAGTGAAGCACAAGGAATAATTGTCATCGAGTTGGACTAATGTCTGTAAAGTGTTTCTTTGAGATTAGAGCGCTGGCTCTAGTAGGTTCGCCTGATCGAGCGCCGCACAGGTGGTCGATCAATTTAATGATATGTCTCGGATGAATGAAATAGATTTTCATTCACTTCAAGAAAAACCCGATCAAGTGCAAGTCGGACTCGCGTACTGAGAGTTCCGTACACATTGGGCCGGTTTTTACTTAGTACCTATTTATTGTTTTCTATTTTCTATGGGTTTGTTCTATAACCATATTCACCTTTTAACATAGAACAAATACAAAAAAAAAAAAATTGAAAAAAAACGTTCCTGGTATAAGGACTCCCCTTATTATTTTACTTTTTGACATTTTTATTGTTTGTTAAGAAATGTGCCGTTATATAAAATATTATGCAAAAATAATCAATCGGCTATATTTAACGGTTCAAAAGATACAGCTCTTTAAAGTAAGGGCAGACGGACGGACAGACGGACAGCGTAGGCATAGTAAATTTAGGCACCCTTCTGGCACGGAACCCTAAAGACGACAACAATAAGGTCCAACTCGACCAAGACGACATTACCTTAAGTAATTAATTATTACAAGAAGAATCAGTTTATTAGTTAATTGACCAGTTTAAACTGAAACTAATAAAGGATTCGATGACCGAGGTACACCGGGGAACGCTGTAGGTACTCTAAAAGTTTTTGCTTCCAGCCAGCATACCCCTTTTACCCGATTTATGACGTCACCGTGCATTTGAATAAGTTTACCATAAAAATAGGCGTTCTGCGGCCAGAAACTTTGGCAATAAAATGCAAATGGTGACGCGTTCAGATGCGGCTTGCCAGCGAGACCTGGCCTAGGAGCGGGGCTTCAGACGTCAGGGGGAGCGTGTGATGTTATTTATCGAGCCTGAGGGCTACACGCCGTGTTCTAAAGACGCATTTCCTGCGACCACGCAGCCATTGTATAGAAAATACCTCGGAAAAAGGTAACGTTGTATTTAGTTTATATCTTCATACATTTTTCCTTCACTATACCTATTTCATTTATTATACATAAATATCATTTTCGAAAACAGTTTTTGAACAAAAACATCTGCTAAATCATTACCTAAATAATTGGTTGTTTTAATAAATGGACCCGGAACAATAGATTCATCACTTATTTTAGTGGTTTAACTAGTCCTGATGGATGAGCTTTTAATGGTTCGAATGCAGCCAGACACCTTAGTAAATAAATGTAAAATATACGTACAATCAAATGTAGGTACACATATTTCATCGTATTTTAACAAATAAATATCAATCAAATACTCGATTTGGTTTAAATTTTAAGTGGGTACCTTGCGTTAGATCCGGTTGTTCTTGACGAATGTTACGGTTACCGCTTGAAGTCGAGAACTTGTGTTACGTGGTAAATGAATGTTGTACATACATCCTATAACTCGGCAAAATTACGTATAAGAAAGGTATAAGGGTTTTGCGGCAATTCCTACTATGAATGATCTTTTACTTACCATTGTTTCGTGGTAAATAGGTGGTTAGGTGGTGGTTTTCAAATCGAGAGTGAATAGGCACTATCTATGTAAGCATGATACATCTTTAGCTTCATCATTGACTTACATAATAAAATCGTGGTCACTAATATTAAGTTAGGTTAAGACTATCCACTTGATTCAACGTTATATTGATGTCATTTGTACATATGTCACCACATTACCGGGTTCAATGGACTCGGTGTGACAGCTGGAGTGGGGTTTGACTGCAGCGTCATTGTTGACGGTGGTGTGGTCACCTTGCAGTCGATTCAATCATACTAAAACGCGTGAATGGGCGGCCAAATTAACTGATGCTTTGTGCCCCGCATCAGAATGGCGTTAGCTCAGCGAATCAATGGGCTCGCGAGTACAGGATTGTGACATACCTTATCTTGCTGCCTTGGAATGCAATAATTACTGATGCAATCTCTATAATACTATCGAATGATCTGCTATGTTATTCTGTTAACGCATCGTTGGTCGTTCAGTTCTATTCAGTCGATGAATAGCCGGCGAATTTACGTCGTCCGTCAAGATGGGTAAATGACATTCTTGCATGTGCCTTGCGTTCAACTTAAAAGGAGGATTCGACCCCCGCTTGCATAAAACTTTGTTGAAAATAAATTATTTTGAATTTAGACTTGCAAGTGGTCTGCTTGAATTAACTAAGTGGCACATTAGATACATCACTAATTTTAAATAATTGATAAGAATGTTACGAATAAACGATTACTAACGTGTGTAAGGCTTGTCTATAATTTTAACAAATGCACAACACCTGTACAAATTGTTCTTATTTAATGTAACCAAGATACCAAGAGGCTATGTTCTTATGCTACAGTCTAATAAAATAACCTAGGCTTTCAAAGTAGCGGCAGAGATCTGTTACCAGCATCAATAAACATGGCTGGTATTTTTACGATGGACGCATGAGCATGATTGATAACGACACTGCATCAGCTGACGGATCCCGCGATCTATTCGAAGCGACAGGAAATACCTACGTGTGTAAGGCGTTTCATAGAATTGAATAATACAAAGTACTGTATCCTCGAACTTCCGGGCCATGCTTTTCAAAAGTATAAAAAGCTTTGTGGCTATGCTTAAAACTAAAAATATATCTCCAGCTTAGATAGATACATATAATTTAGTCAATCGTCAATAAACGTTACACAACTAGCAAAGGAGTAATGAACGATCAGGCAGCTTCATTACGCTTTGTATCGTTGAAAGGTAATGGTGTATCAGCGTCAAAGCATTCACACTGGCCGCGGGCGCGTGGCCGCCGCTCTCGGGAAATTAACATCAATTACTTAATACATAAGCTCCGTATACACTCGTGTACACCACAGCGCAACGGTAATTTCTATGTAAGTAGCTTCCATGCTCAAACAGAAACAATTATGTAAGAGAATCGATTTTCTATACGGAAACGAATCCTGTTATACATTCAGTCAACAAAGTATCGGGAATGGATGATTTGTTTATGGTTCCAAATTCAAATTTTTGTTTTTTTTGTTGTTGTTAGATTGGCACAACTGTTTTCTATTTTGGCGCGGAGTTTGAGTTGCATCTGTTATTTATATTAAATACAGTGCTGTTTTTAGTTATATCATATCTAGTGTGTATTGCGAATTTCATAATGGACAAAAACATTGAACAAAGAGTTTGTCTTAAATTTTGCATCGCCAATGGAATTTCGTGTTCGGAGTCACTGAAAATGTTACAGAAGGCTTACGGTGATTCGACTTTATCAAAAACACGTGTTTATGAGTGGTACAAAGCGTTCAAAAGCGGTCGAGATGTGATGGAAGATTTGCCTCGCTCTGGTAGGCCATCAACGTCTGCAACTGAAGTTAACATCGCAAAAGTGAAGGAAATAGTGACTGAAAATCCTCATTCAACTTTGAGAGAGATAGCCGCCGAACTTTCTGTATCTCACGAGTCGATCCGTACTATTTTAACTAATCATTTGGGTATGAAACATGTTACCGCTCGGCTAGTCCCAAAAGACCTGAATTTTCTCCAAAAACTCAATCGCATGAGAGTCGCTGAGGACATGCTAGAACGAGTCAATTCCGACCCAACATTCATGAAACGCATTGTTACTGGTGACGAGACGTGGGTTTACGAGTTTGACATGCAAACTAGTCAACAAGCTTCGGAGTGGCGCTTCGTGGCACCCGTTTTCAATCGGTAGAAGACATAAAGGAGAATTCGCGCCGAGAACTGAATTCAATTCCGGAAACAGCGTTTAAAAAATGTTTTGATGATTGGATTATTCGTTGGCGTAAGTGTATCGTTTCTGAAGGAGCATACTTTGAAGGTGATAAAATAAATTTGGATGATTAACAAACAGTTTGTGTATTATTGATCTTTTCCCGGTACTTTCTTGACAGAGTAGTATATATTTTAGGCCTATAAATATTATCCAGTTCAATTGTTAGTAAGGAAAAACACATTTCCGAAGGAGCAGGCGGCTGTTCAGGCTGGCCGAGGCGTCTCCCGGGCGCTGAAATGTTTTAAGGTACTTACTGCCGCACCCAGAGACGTCAATTAACTTTTAAGTTTCATTAAAGTTGCTGCTGTCACTTTCTTTAATATAACAATAGAATAAGGCAGCAACTTTAATGAAACTTAAAAAATAATTGACGTCTCTGAGGGCGGCAGTTACCTTCTGCAGCCGCGCTACGGGGGTGTAATTAGGTTAAAATAAATATCAAAAGTGCTTAAACCATTAACTGGATGTTCATTTGAATTATTAATATAAATGCAAAAAAGGCATTCATTCCTTTATCCTATATTACTTATAAAACGAGAAACATTTGTAAACATTTGTACTCACGTTCTCGAAAACGGCTCTAACGATTTCGATGAGGTGCTCATTTTTATTTTTGACTTGTATTGTATAAAGTAATTGTTACGGCACGTTTAACGAACTTAAGGAATATTTAAGTATAATAACGTTGTTACAGTTGTTTTTTTTTATATGGTGGCCAGTCTTTGAGATTTGAACTACTTTTTACGATGTAATAATTTATTCTCATGTTAGCGGTTACAAATTTTCCGATGGTCCTTACCTACTGGGTCCGAAAAAGGACCGACCCTCTGTTTAATTAAGGCCCCGCTGCGTCAAGTTTGCTCTGATGTGGGCACAAACCGGGAGCCCTGGTACCTGTCCAAATCTCTTGCTTGAGTTTCAACTACTCAGTAACTGAAGCTTTTTAACTTACTCGTAAACTAAAAGTTCAATAGCGAATATATAATTCAAACACTGCTAGTTATTAAATACCACTGCTTGTATAGATAGGTGCTTCTAAAAATAAACAGAATGTTTTTTTTTTTAATTTATGGCTAATACAGGAAGGTACTATTATACAAGTTTATTAAAAACCAGAAATTCGTTCGAGAAATTCGAGTACATGATACAAAAATATATAGTTTTATTAGTATTTTGGAGACAAGCTTTTGTTCCCGGCTGAGCTGTACATGACCCTGTCATCAGGTCAGCTCGTAGATTAGAACTGTCACCAAATTTATAATTTAAAATTTAAATAAATTCAAAATTCAAAACTATTAATTTCAGCCCAATATTTCAATAACGAAAACTGGTTCAAAATTTACTTGCTAGATTTACAAACTGAATAAAAGACAAACAAAAAAACATTTGAAGTGAAAAACATAAAAGCTCGTTAATGAATTTACTTGGATAAATTTGATACCATCTTTAACTAAGAATCGTCGGTTACTAAATTCAAATATTGACTGGAGTGAATACTGAAACTGATTAGGACTCAAACCTATTGTCCGTCACTTCTCGCTATTCGAGCCGACGATGCCCAGTCACGTCTGGTGACATCGACTTAACCGTATTACTTTGAAATGGTATCTAATTTAACTAATTTAAGTAAATTTAGTTTTTTTTACTTACCAAAAACGCAGGTACTAAACGGCCGAAGACAGGCGGTCTTAGCTCCAAAAGGCGTATATTTTTCTGAACAAGTGCGGATAAGCAACTTCCAAGTAAATTCACTTGTTTCCCATCTTCTTTCTCCAATTGTATCGAAAAGTTACGGTGTTCTGCGAAGACTTTAAGTGTCAGACGTCTGTCACATTTTGCAAAATGAACGTTGAATTCCCGAGAATTATCCTCGAAATCGAAGCGGAATTTTAGAGCAAGCTCAACCAGAGCGAGGGAAATGGGTAACCTAATTTTGTTGTACGCCGTCGGAATGGCATCCGCGCCTTCGACGTGTGACGGAGCCATTAGATTCGATCGGAAATAGAAAATTTGTTGTTATTGCAACCAACAATCTGCGCGGAGATCATTTCGTAATTCAATACGCGATACGAGCGGGCCACCCCCTGCGGCCGCCGCGGCGGGCGGGCGGAGGTGGAGGCTCAACTGGTTCCAATGCGGTTTGCTCGTGTTCCATAATCAAAGAAAGTAAATAATGCTTAATGATGTTGACTTTTTTACTGGCTCGAAATTACTCGGTCACTTCACATAACAATTGAATTTCTATCCTGTCCATTTCAAACATTCCCCGAATTACATAAGTAAATAACATAGGTACATGGCCGTACATGCAAAATTGCTTCCTCTCTGAATCGCTTGTTGTATAAAAAACTACATGACATGATTTTCGCTGAAAAACGTAAGTCTATTTCATGTTTGAAATTCCGTAACAGTAGCATTAGTTTCATTTCAGTGAACACAGAAGATTGACACAGTGCTTAAAAAATCCCCTCTTGATGTTTAACGCTTTGAAAAGCGATGTAGCGCAAATGCTAACAGCCTGGAGGCAATTCCGCTTCCTGCTAGAAAAGGAATTTAATGGTTCTCTCCTCCACAAGTATTTATTTTGTACGAGTATAACGATACTATTTTTTGCACTGGCTACATTAGGATAAGGACTTTTGGTGAGTGCGGCCGACAAGTGTTACAATAGTAGATTACGTGACGGCTGCGTAATGCTAATTACGCAGAGTCAAGTACAATACTTTATTTACACCCTTGTAAATCCTCTATGATAAAAAAGTATAGGTAATTATGTTGTTGACATTTCATCTTGATTGATGCTTCATCTTGAGTGACATGACATGAGAAATTATCACCGAATCAAATTGTATCGTGATTGGAATAAATTCTAAACTCAAAAACCATTAGCTACCTACAGTATCGGCAGCGAACACGTAAAGTGAACTTTACATTACACCACTAGATAAGATTTGATACGACGACAGCAACACCACTGACTGACGTAAAGCTAGTTAGTTATAACCTACAGTTTCTGAACGCGTTGTAGAGGTCTTACGATATGAGTGTAGATAAAAATATTTGTTTTCTTTTTGATTATCTACTCTCTCGGCGATAAGTTTTCACATGGCTCATATTGCTCAGAGGATTTAAAATCAGTTTTACCATTCTGGCAATAATCGGGTTTTAAAGTATTTAAAAGGTATTTTTTATATATTGATGAACTTTTTCTGACAACAATACAAGGGTTTGTTAATGAGCATAGATTAAGAATAGCGAGTGAGAAGATACCTCAGCGCGATGAAGGCGGCGCTCCCGGCAAGTTTGCGTGCATTTGTTTACTCGTGAGCGGAAGGTTTGGGTATTTTCCCGGAGTTTCCCCATTTTTCCCAAACGGCGGTCCACGGGACGGAGTGGTACACGGCTTTTTACTTACGCGATATTACTCAGTGCAGGTGTTTCGGCATGCTAATACAGTACCCACTCGGAGGCGAGGATTGTTCTCAAATAATAACACCCGGTTGTATTGATGTTTATGTATTTTTCTTTCCAGTTTTATTTGTGTATCGCTTGTATTAGTTAGTTATTACTTTTAAATTGTATGAAGTTACTAAAATTTACTAAAATTTGATTTGATATATTTATTAACGGGCCTTTATAAAACCGGGCAAAAAACAATGAACTAAGATTAGCTTAATTATAATAGGTAAATAAGTGCATTTTATCTTTCTTTCTGTCCATGCCTTTGTAATGTCCTTCTGTAAGTAATAAGGCGCTTAGCTTGTAAGTTTGCATGTACCTACATTACCTAAGTAATAGTGTAATTTTTTGTTGAAGGTCCTGATAAATAAATAAATAAAGGTAGGCTAAAACTTATCTTATATTAAAAATTACGCGATGTAAACTTTGCTAGTTGTAATGTAATCTTTTAGAGAACATTGAGCTTTACCAAGCAAACATCAAACTCTGTAAAGCATGCCTTTATTCAGTGCAACAGTGAGTTGCCCTAAAGCCTGTAGTGTACGTGTCGGGGCGTTTAGCAACAGCGACGCGACAAGCGGGTTGTGATGCGAGCGACACCGCGGCACGCCTCTAATAAATGTAGGATTTCGCCGCAGCACGGCGCCGCGGCACGGATCCGACACGACTTAGTGGACATCATTTTGTTTAATTCGGTTTACTTTTAAAGTCTTGTGTTAAACATATTTCTACTTTTACTCACTTTTCGTTAGTAAAATAAAATTTCTACAGTACATACTGGAGTAAATGCCCCAAAATTTTTGCTTAAGAAACACGGACCTGAAAGAAAGACGGACGTACCTAAATGTTACACTAAAAATATGTGAAGCTTGCACGGTCCTACAATTTCGTTTGTTATACACGACCTACACTCACACATATACACCAGGTCCGACAACCCGCGCCGCCACAACGCACCGCGAAACGCACTAGTGACACATATTTTTCGCCGATAAAAATTGTTAAAACATACCGTCTTGAGTGGGGAAATCTTACAAAAAATACATACCTATGAGTAAACTTAGAAAGTCACAAGGAATTACCAACCACGCGTAGGTTATGATGATTCGTGGTAATTTTTCATAATTATGTTTTATTTACTCTGATAAAAATTCCAAACAAATATTACCACAGTGTTGTCAGTTTTTATATGGGAAAATTTCCCTAAAAGTGGGGAAATCTGTATTAAAAAAATAACGCCGCCAGTTATGGTACGGAACACTCATTAAGCGAAACTTAATTTTGACCGGTATTTTCATTTTTAATAGGTTTCCTAGAAATAAAATTTATTTTAGGCTCGTGCTTACTAAATTACTTACGTTACGATTCTGATTGTCCTACTGAGAACAGTTAGAACAATTACTAAGTATACATTAGGCATTCAAGTATGTATTTTCAAGTCACATAAATAGTATAATTGAATTTATAAGGTTTAATAAGTTTTAGTAATTGATCTTGTTAGATGAGAGGTATGCAGGCTGCTATGAGGATAGGTACCATCATCACTGTGTAATGGGGTTCCGAGTACCAACAATAAATTTAAGAATCGTGTATTGGTGTCCCCTCGTCGCCCGCTCGCCGCTCCCTAAATGGACTTCGCCATGTCCGCAGAGAGTGATACTACATTTATTGCCCCAGCGGGGTTTAAACTGTGCATTTTGTCACTTCACATTTTGGACCGGAATAGTTTCGCTTTATTTTTTAGTTGCTCTATTTTATTCAGTGTTTTATTTATTTTCATCATAGTCATCAAATTGAGTTTCTACTATCGTTACCTATTATTTTTTTCAGGGAGGTGTGCGTTGAATTCCTTATATACGTACCTTAATCGTATTGCCAACACCACTACTAGCGATGAAAACTTTCTAAAACAGTTTTGTTGTTTTTTGCATGCTCTTACGTTTGTTACGTTGCACGTTGGGTGTCCTTGGGGGGCGCCGGGGTTGTAGGTTAATCGCACAATATGACACCGCTGAACTGCGCCGCTGCAGTTCAACTTCGGGCTCAGCACTAACTAGCAATCTGCATATTAATCAACAACAGCGCAAGACGACCGACCGTCACCCCCAACTACGAAAGTTCTAAGAATCGCAATCAAAACTTAATTTGCGTCAAAGCAATATTTTTAGCAAAACAAAGTCTACGTTGGGTTGTTTGGAATATACTTTGTAGAGCCGTTTGTTAATCACCAAACTCATCCCTTAGCTTACACCATAATCCTGAACATCTTGCCGATGAGCCCGCGGT
This sequence comes from Tortrix viridana, assembly GCA_963241965.1. Classification (NCBI taxonomy): domain Eukaryota; kingdom Metazoa; phylum Arthropoda; class Insecta; order Lepidoptera; family Tortricidae; genus Tortrix; species Tortrix viridana. The sequence goes on from OY725171.1 coordinate 12,279,894, forward strand.
AAGAGCAGCAGCAAAATGTTTGCACCATCAATATGATGAGGCTCATCCAGGAAGTGCGAGCAAAATACTCTTTAGACATATTCATTAATTTATTTAATGATCTTGGCGCATAATGAAGCATTATTTCGTACACGCTGGCGGCCGCCATTCTATTGTGATAGGGGAAATTGCACACCCGACTTACGAGTAGCTGAGCTGTTGCTCTTAACTTGTTTATGTAAATTACAATGAACGCATTGTGTTACATTATTTACAGACGACTAGCTTCTGACGGGCAGATAGATAGGTACCTACACATGTGGCTTTGATTTACCCGTCTCTAAAAGTGTAAGAATAAGCCATTCCTTTAATACAATAATATAGGTAATAAAGTGTACCTACATTGAAATCAGCTCTAACCGTCTGATAAGTGGTTAGTGAAATCCGAAAGACATTGCAATATAATATTTATTTCGCTATTAATAACAATACTTACTTACACGAAATTAACAAACTACAGGTTAAAGCCATTATTGGATTTTTAAAGCTTGCGTTTTAGTTGGATTTTATGAAGGAACGTCAAAAATTGTATGAAGTTACTAAAATTTGATTTGACATATTTACTAACGGGCCTTTATGAACCGGGCCTTAATAGACTTTTTGAATATAAATACATATGTACCTACATACATTAATGCACTTTTATCAAAAGTCAATAGTTTGACCATTACAGTTTCATGAACACAATCGTAGTAATTTAATCGTAATAGATTCTGCAACCTATATTATCGCTTTTATCTTTTTAGTTAAAGACTAGCAAAAAAAACGGGGCACACAAAGCGACAAACATGCCGGGGAAATTTTGAGGTAGCCTTATTAGAGACGTATAGAGAAAGAGAGGTGAACGATTCCACTTGGCGTTAGGATCGTGTCTTACTGAATTATATAGCTCAGCGAGACGCGTGCCGCGGCGCGCGGCGGCTTGCCCCATCAACTTGCCGATGTTTGCTCGATTCCCGGACGTGTGCACTGTGTGCAGTGTCCTTTAATCGGTTCAAGAGTCAATTCTTATAGAGTCTCCCCGTTCTGTGTGGCCATGCCTCGCAGGAATGGCTTATTTTATTCACTCAGCGGAATTACTTAAACTATTAACCATTTTGCAAAAAAGAAGACAAAATGATTCCAACCGTAAAATAAACATTCATTAACGTAATAAAATGAGATGAAAATGAGTAATTTCCTAAAGAAATTTAATTTCACGATGGCCCTCCACCTATTCAGAGATGAGATACAATAAGTAAAGGGTTTCTTTTCAGGCACCTCGACTCTAAAAAATTGAAGTAATGGGACGTGAATAACAATTCGGCCCCGGGGGGCAGGCGGAGGTGGGCGGCGGGGGAATAGATTGATAGCACCCGTTTGTAGCATCTGTCGTTTAAGAGAGCATCGATTATAGTACACTCCTCGCTATTTCTTTATTTGTCTTGAGCCATAATGCTTCCACGAATACTAAATTATCAAATTCTCCGACCAAACATAATACATGCTAATATTTTTGCTTCAGGTGACGAGGCAGGTAAAAAATTAGGTATCTGTTCCGATTATTTGAAGCCTCATTTTATGTTCTCTTCATGTATAATAAAGAAGAAGTTATGTGAATTTGTTATAGATGGAATGGTCTTGTCAACTTGGATGTCAAAAAAATCGAAGAAGGCTTTACGTCGGATTTCACCAACCACTTAACAGACGATTAGAGTGTTAACAGCTATTAAAATGTATGCACTAACAGCCGATTACCATTTTGTTAAATGGTATTCGGCTGTCGTATGGTGAAATTTGTACAGGCTTTTGTCGTGAAATGTTCTGTCACCTGTTATAGAGTTCTAACTATGAACTATGGGAGTGTTGGTTGCTGCACGTGCCGATTGTTTTTGCTGAGCCAGAGTCGGACGCCATCTTGGGCCACTCTACTGAGGAGTGACGCGCAGCTGAGTGGAGCACGGTGGAGTGGTCAGAGCGTGTGATGATTGACACTCTCGCCAAAGATCTCCCACTTGATTATCAAGAACCAAACAATACCTAACCGAACAATGTATACCAAACACGACTGTCCATGTAACATTGACATTTGCAAAATTGTCCGCATATATGGACAGACGCCATTTTTGAAAAAAACAAGAAGAAGAACTATGAACTCAGAAAGGTCAGGTACATATCGACGCTTGAAAGGAGAAATGGGATAAGCGACATTTTTGGTGATATTGAGTTATATATATCGTTGGAATCGGCTGATTTTTCCGCATCGAATGAGCTAGGTCTCGTGTTCATGTGACGACTTTTTTGTCGCTTATCCCATCGGTGATTTTGAGAAACACGGACAAATTTTGTTACTAAACGACGTAATTTTTGACTCATTTTTAGATGATGGAGGTTAGATAAAATGTGTTTTGATTAAATTAAGCTAAGATTTTTTTACTCATTTGTCAGGACAAATAACACTACACTTGGATAGTTTTGCTTTGTCGCGTCTAATCAGTGATTTATCGTTTGTCTTTTTTTACTTGACTGTATATTCGATTTTATTTTCCATTGTGACTTTTTACCTACTACCTTCAGAAAGATATAAATTAGCTTAGATCAAATAACCTGATCAACCTTATCTGAAGTATTGCCGCTTATATTTATTTACCTAATTGCAGTTTATAAACCTTTGTCGCTTATCCTTATTTACTTATTTGCAGTTTATAAAATCTTTGTCGCTTATCCCTATCTAATTGAATTTATGAAGTCGGTTATTGCCAACATCCAATAAAAAAGTGTCGGTTACGCATTATTCTCGGACGCGACTAGACCGTGCAAACGCCATCTACCTAAATCGCTACGCTAGGAGACGTTGTCTAAGTCATACGCGGTCGTCGCATAGATAGAAAGTCCATCAATCAAGGGATTTAACTAAGGCTTCTAATGTCGCTATTCCGAGATCTTCCATGATTTTCCAATCTCGCTTACTGCTGAATTAGAAATGCGAGATCCTTCAAGATGGAAAATTAAAATTGAAATCCTTATTTTGTAAGTAGGCCCTGTAGACACTTTTACATGTCTGAGTCTACCAGCGCTCCCCAAGATGAGACCACTGTTGAGAAGAAGCGCCGCAAGAAACTCAACAGTCAGTCTTTTCTTTCAATAATCTCTTATTACTCGTATAAACTGGTAAATAAATAAATAATGGTATAAATTAAGCTATACAAAACGATTTAATCAAATGACAATTAAAATAAGCAAGTTTGAAAATTATTAATATACGAAGTAGTGTACGACATATTGAGAATATTGTGTTTTTACTGACATATATCATGAATCCAAAGTAGTTTCTGAAGCCTGAAAAAAAAACGTTGTAAAAAAAAACATTACTTTTAACCATTGTTACTAAACAAACAGCTCATCAACTAACCAGCTTATGGAGTTACGTAGAAATATTAAGACAAGTGACAATAAAGTTATTAAATTAAATTAAATAATTAAGACAAGTGACAAACAATTTAAGAGTAATTTCAATTATTGATGTAATTTAGGGCAATCTCTTATTTTATTAACCATTTTTCCCGAATGATTGTGATCTGAATGCAACATATAATAATTTATACGAGAGATTCATTCATAATTAGATAGTTTGTAGAAAACAATATGTAAACATTATTAAATCATGGCTACGAAAGTTACAGTTAAAGTACTTGTAAGTTTATATAATCTAAACAGTTAAGCCTACAGGTATGAATTTAGTTTTTTAGATTGTCGATTAGTTGGACTTTAGTGTCGAATTAAGTTTGCAGTCAAAAAAATTACCAGTTTTACAAAAAAAACAAAAAAACCATAATTGTAAACTATTTAACTGTGATTCGTTTTTTGATAGACTTTGTACGTGGGAGGATTAAAAAGTTTTGAACCTGACCTTCAAAATAAAGATTTTAATTATTATAACAATTTTATTTTTCTGCATAGTTTCCAAAACGATCTATTACTATATCACTTTTGCCATCTCGCCTCTAACTTCAGAATTCCATGCAATAAAAAAGAATCTCAAAGATGCATTTATAGCTTCTTGTACTTTAATATTAATTTGTTGATTTTTGTTGTCCTCATAAGCCTCTTTTTAGTTTGGGGAAAAGGTGATAATCGGAAGGGGCCAAATCCGGCGAGTAGGGCGGATGCGGCAACAATCCAAACCCACAATTAAGTATGTATTTGTGCGATTGATTCCGCTGCAGTGTGGACAGGAGAGTTGTCTTGGTGGAACAACACTTTCTTAGATAACATACCAGTTATTTTTATTTCTTCATGCAGACATTGTAAGAGGGTAAAGTAATATTTAGCATTTATGATTTTACCCTTTTCAAGGTAATCGATCATTATGACCCCTCTGCAGTCCCAAAAAACTGAAGCCATCACCTTTTTGGCTGACAAAATGGCCTAAGCTCTCTTAGGAGATGGTGACCTTGACCTTTTCCATTGCTCGGACTGTGATTTTGACTCAGATGTGCTGTGGTGGACCCAAGTCTCGTCCATGGTCGCGATTGAGAAAATCAAGATCAAGATTCAAGAATCAATCAATCAAGATCAATCAAGTTTTAGGATCAAATTGAAATATTATAAATTCAAACAATCCTGTGATACTGTATGGCGTGTGCGTATGTTTTCGGCTGAAAGCGGTCTAGGCACCCAGCTGGCAGACACCTTAGAAAATCCAAGATCGTTGGTGATGATGTTCTGTGCTCGTTCATAAAAGATAGCTATTGCTTCCGCTATCTCTACAATCTTCAACCGCCTATCATTCATAATCATGTCTAGTATTTTATTGGCATTTTCTTCTGTTACTTCTGTTACGGCTACTGCCGTCAATGGCTTACCACGTCTAGGTTCTACTTGAACTGCTTCTCTGTCGCGTTTGAACTCCGCTACCCATCTTTATACAGTGGCATATGATGGGGCGGATTTCCCTAATGTCTGGCACATGTCTTCGAAAATTTGCTTTTGTAAGTACTTGATTATTTACGGAACGTTGCTCAATTTGATCCATTATTATGGAAATCGCATACCTTGTTTAGTATTTCCGTCACAAATTTTACAATTGTGACAGGAGAAAAACAAAAGATAATGCATACTGATGAGAAAACATGTGAAGATTGACACAATTTATTGATTGAAGACTGGCGTGTGCCAGTGTTATTTTTTGTTTTTAATTTCATTATCAACCTTAGGCTCAAAACTTTTCAATTCATTTACGTATAGTAATACAATTATATTCAAATAAGGCTTACAGTGTGGTGGCAATATAATTAGAAACGGTTGTGATCTCTACGTACAACTGCCTTCAAATAACTATTGACTTATCGAATTTGACCAATAATAAAAAAATACTAAGCTACTTATTCCACTGTTAGTACTAAGTACTAATTATATTCCTAATTATAATTTACTTTAAACTAATAGCTAAGGTTTGAACTAATGTACAAAGAACAAAAATGAGCTGACGCGTTCATAAAAAATTTCATACGTTGTATGAAAGCAAATATTAATCCTTATTTAATGAAAACAACGTTTTCAACAGGGATTAACTGTACATAATTGGTCAAGAACTTTTTGATTAGTTGTCATATTTGTAGTCATAAGAAATATTGTATGGGAAAACGCAAGCATTTCTATTAGTGTGGCTTGCACTGTAGGTAGGTATTATTATAAATATAATTGTATTAATATACACAATCTAACAAAAAAAACTAATCTTACTATGTCATAAAATAGTCGTTTTAAATTTTTTTAGTTTTTTAAATATATTTTGTTACAAAAAATAATGAAGAATCCCAAAAAGTACCTTTTTTTCAAATCAAATACTTTATAAAAAGGTATATTATTAAACGGGTCACTAATTTTTCCCAGAAGTGAATTAAGGTTTTATTTTAGCTTAAACCGCTTTTACGTTTTCAAGTTACCCGTCCAAAAGCAGTTAGATAATTTATCCTGAATATATTTTTACACCTAGAATAAATATAGAGTTTTCTACCTCACCATCAAATTCGCATTATTTCTAGTTAGATAATTTTACTTGAATATGTTTTAGTATATTTTTTTGGTCAGACTCTTTTACCGAACTTATTTCTCGCTCAACATTTTGTTTAGATAATTTTACCTGAAAACATTTTAAAGACCAAATTGCGTAAGCGACACTAAATTCTAAACTAATGCATTTTTGGGCAAAATAATCACAACATCATATAGAAAACAATAATACATTCAGTCAACAAAGTATCGGGAATGGATGATTTGTTTATGGTTCCAAATTCAAATTTTTGTTTTTTTTGTTGTTGTTAGATTGGCACAACTGTTTTCTATTTTGGCGCGGAGTTTGAGTTGCATCTGTTATTTATATTAAATACAGTGCTGTTTTTAGTTATATCATATCTAGTGTGTATTGCGAATTTCATAATGGACAAAAACATTGAACAAAGAGTTTGTCTTAAATTTTGCATCGCCAATGGAATTTCGTGTTCGGAGTCACTGAAAATGTTACAGAAGGCTTACGGTGATTCGACTTTATCAAAAACACGTGTTTATGAGTGGTACAAAGCGTTCAAAAGCGGTCGAGATGTGATGGAAGATTTGCCTCGCTCTGGTAGGCCATCAACGTCTGCAACTGAAGTTAACATCGCAAAAGTGAAGGAAATAGTGACTGAAAATCCTCATTCAACTTTGAGAGAGATACCAGCCGAACTTTCTGTATCTCACGAGTCGATCCGTACTATTTTAACTAATCATTTGGGTATGAAACATGTTACCGCTCGGCTAGTCCCAAAAGACCTGAATTTTCTCCAAAAACTCAATCGCATGAGAGTCGCTGAGGACATGCTAGAACGAGTCAATTCCGACCCAACATTCATGAAACGCATTGTTACTGGTGACGAGACGTGGGTTTACGAGTTTGACATGCAAACTAGTCAACAAGCTTCGGAGTGGCGCTTCGTGGCACCCGTTTTCAATCGGTAGAAGACATAAAGGAGAATTCGCGCCGAGAACTGAATTCAATTCCGGAAACAGCGTTTAAAAAATGTTTTGATGATTGGATTATTCGTTGGCGTAAGTGTATCGTTTCTGAAGGAGCATACTTTGAAGGTGATAAAATAAATTTGGATGATTAACAAACAGTTTGTGTATTATTGATCTTTTCCCGGTACTTTCTTGACAGAGTAGTATGTTCATTTATATAGGTTTAATTCAAAAATTGGTCTTATAGATAAATTATGATGATTTTTTTTCGAAAATTTGCGTGGTTTTTTGGCTCTCCTGTAAAGTTTGCTCCGTGTCGCTTATCCCATTTCTCCTTTCAAGCGTCGATATTATTAACACTTAAGCACTGCAAGCACAGGGCCGTATTACTGCCCTGCTAAGGTAAAAGGCAGTATTTTACACAAAACTACTGTAATAATTGCAACCTCATTACTGGGTAATAAGGCTGCAATTGCAACAGTAGTTTTGTGTAAAATACTGTCTTTTACTTTAGCAGGGCAGATTATTAAACTCATATCAACTGTAAACGTCAATCCATAGAAATCTATCAATTTTGACGCATCTTGTGACGGGTATCTCAGCCAGGATCAGTTTATTAATACGGCCCTAAGTAAGGCCCCTCAGCTTGTCTTTGGCTTTGAAGATCCAGTTACAATTATAATGTTATCACTTTAGTAAAAAATTATGTCCAGCGGTAGACGTGTTCCGGCTGACATGATGATGATGATAAAATTACGATAAAATATTATGAATCGATTGTATCAAGTTTTCATTACGGTAACTGGGTCAAAATAGACGAACAAGATTTCAAATAAGATACTAACAAACAAATAAAAAATATGTAAAATTGAATAAAAGCTTTTATACCTACTTACTTCCATTAAGAAAGGGATTTACTTCGCATAACCGCTGTATATTGGTGGAAAAATAACGATGTACGTTTCGCTAGTAGTTGTAAGTGTTCGCACGGCTTAGGCCGCGGCCGCGAGCCTTCGCTAGTAAATAAGGATCATAGGATTATTGGGAACGGCGTATTCACTCCGCGAAGAAGGAGGATTTACAGCGCGAGGGAAATTGTTAAATATTATATGGGTGTCTTGTTTATTTTGTACTGCGATTGCGTGCAGGACTCTGAGCCTATATAACGACTTCTGGCAATTCCAACATTTCTTTCCGACATTTCTGTCAGGTTAGTTGAATAGAGCTCACTTTTTATTATTACCGTCTACTTTTGTTTCAATATAAAAAGTAAAAAGTGCCTAAATACTTATCTGTCGCTACCTATAACTATGAGTATAAGAATAAATAAGATTTGTTACTTATTTCAGTATTTTGCTCTCGCCATCGTTCAAAAACCGATAATATGTCATATCGGCTTGTAAATTGTCAGACGCAGTGCACTGCACAAGCGTTCATACGACAAGTACCTGCTCCGCCACATTGCTTTGTGGAAATACGATTAGAGTTTGCCCAGCTATGTAGCTAGAGGCATGTCTTGTCTCGACTCTCGAGCGATTCAGGAGTAACCAAAACCAGCATATATAGTATACCGGTACGGTTCTACAGGTGTCCCATAAGTCGTCACAGTGACACCGGAGATAGACCGGCCTAAGACGGACCGGTCCAGCCATTTTTTTGACGGGTGGAAATGCGTTACGCATCATCCCCACACCCAACCAGCCTAACATGACCTCGGTAAAAGTCGCATGGTTTTCGCATGGTTTTCAAGATATTTCCAGTTTAAAGTTTACATCAGCAAAAACTTAAACTTTAAACTGGCATATATCTTGAAAACAATGCGACTTTTACTGAGGTCATGGTTCGGTGCGTCTTATGGGACACCCTGTATACATACACATTGGATCGAATGTAATTAAATATTCGTATTGCACTATCGCCCTGAAATATTGCTTTATTTCAAATATTTGATAATATAATTAAACCATGCATTGCTACAGTGGATATCGAAGCCGCCCGGGACTGCGACCTCCATGGCGTTGGAAATCTGATCTTATGTTGAAATCCAAGTCGCGTGCCCAGAGTTCGCCTTTGCCACAGGACACGTATTAAAGCCCCATGCAAAAGTGTGACTCCATACAAAAATACGGAACCCTAAAAACCGAAAGAAATATACTGTTTCGAAAGTAAAATTTAAAATTAATAACGCTGATGTTAAATTGATCTGCTCGTATTTATGTAGGTAAATATACCAAGTTGGTAAGAAATACAATTGACACAAAGATATATGTTGTCGTGCGATTTCAATTTTGAGCGACCGCTTCCTGGGCTGACAGAGCCACGACACGCAAAGCACGGCGTCGGTCGCGACGGGGGCGGGGGCGCGGGCCGGAAAAACGCTTTTGTCTCCACCCTCCCATTTATTCAAATGCTGAGCTAAGACGCTTAATTATGCCCGATGAAGTAATAAACTTTTGACTAAAATACCGTCAAAGTATAAAGTGCTATGGTGTACCTACGTCTAATTTGCTTCTTAGATGTTGCCACGTTTTATATCACTGAAGTGTCGCAATGTCATCAAATATTTTTATCTACACACATATCATAAGTTCTCTATAATGGGTTCAGAATCCGTTGGCAATGACCAGCATTACAACAATAAATTTTACAATGATAATTTTCTTATCTGTAGCAGTAACATAATGTTCTAATTACGATATAAAAGAAAAAGTTATTTTATTAGTTTCAAATTTGGAACATATTCGAAAAACAAAACAATTTTATTTGACCTTAATTCTAATATTACTCGAGATGACATTTAATTCGAAATAAAATGTCAATTGCATACAATTTTGACAAATCTCGCATGTTACTTGATATCGAACGATATGATAGTAGAGGCCTGACTCTAGATTGTCTCTGAATTAAAAATAAAACTACGGTTGCCGCCATTTTTGACGTTCTAATATTTGATCAATGCCGCTATGCCGGTCGTAACCGTAACATGCGGTTCCTGAACACATCACAGAGAGCTTATATTATAATAATGTATGTAGTTAAAATAGTGTATGTAACTGTACATAATTAGGCATTAAAACACTCGTGTGATGTTATTATGAAACTTTTGCCTGTCGGCTCGTTTCATAAACACACACTCGAATTTTAATGCCTCTCACTCATTACATTATGCACTAGTCACATAAACTACTATAAGCTTATAGCAATAATCCCGCTGTTGAGATAAATAAAAACTTGCACTCTTTAAATTTATACTAAGTCGCTAAAGCTAATGAAATCAAACATAAAACATTCTTAATTCTATTTTTGAATTGAAACTATTACTTAGTTGAATTAACTACGGATCAAAAACTCGGCCATACAAAGGTAAAACTTCTTTTATTCGAGGATCTGTACTAACTATTTGAGTACCTATTAAGCAACCCTATTATTCCTCGAAATGGTTTTCGAATAATTGCAAAAACCTAGTCAGTTACAATGAATTTTGAGTTTAAATTAGTTGCTTTAGTTAAAATAACTTATTTTAACCGGTCGTACCAGTTTCTTAAAACGTATGAAAACCCGACTTAAAGTTGCAGTAATTAATAGCTTATCGCGCCGGCCCGGGCGAGTGTCCGGAGTGGGCAGTAAAGCTGGCATGCTGTTTAAAGCAGCAGTTGATTTGAGTTTTAATTGAAGCGCTCCTTCATAGCGAGTGTTGGACTCAATTAGCGAGCCCGATCGGCGATCCGAAGCTCCTTCGTCGCGCGGCGGCTACGAAATGATTCGGAAAATAAATAAAGCGTCGCCGAACTTAATAGCGCCATGTTTGATTTTCTCTTTGAAACAACTTCAGGAGTATACTCGTGATTCATGTCACATAAACCAGATGAGAATTTACAAATATATACTGTGGAGCTCACTTTTGTTTTTTTACAACCTACGATTATTATAAGTAATTACAAAATATTTATTTCATTACTATTACGTTGTAGGTAATCTGTTTTATTAGGGTAATACAGCTGGGTGAGATTTTTCATCGGTGAGTTTTATTATTATAAATATATAATAAATATATTTTTTATTATAAATATTTCAAGGAAAAGAGCGACTTCTTGATCTGGCTGGAGGTATTTTATGTTAATGTCAGTTTTTAGTGCAATAATTTAAGACGGGCTGCTAGCGCTAGCGTGAACTTCCCTCAGCCTACTTTGGCCAGCAGCGGCGCGGCGCACGCGCGTCTCTGGCGATGTCTTGTTTAACGGAGCCACTTTGACTAATAAAACATTTTTCTTGCAAGTTTGAACTGCTCCAAAACGAACAAGCGTCCGGTTAGGAGAATAAGTAGATAAAGCTTGAACGTTTATTTATCGCATGGACTACATGTTCTCTGACAAAGGTAAAGTAAGTGCGGTGTTAAAAAAAACAAAAGGGAGTATATTGGTACAAGCAGGTTACTTAACATACAACCCTGTATGTTAAGTAACCTGCTCATTATTAGAACGACCTAAGTGCCCCCTATCAGCAGATCACGGTTTATCCACTCATTACCTAACACCCTGTATAATTGAAATTAGTAGAGCCGTTACAGGTTTATGTTGATTTGCAAAGTTCGGCAAAGCAACGGCTGATTTTGTACCGACAAAGGCTACGTAGCCATAATGCCGTAAATGACATTTGAGGCTTCTGGCTACCCGAGACTTTAACTACTTAAACTAAATCAAAGTGAAACTCCTGTCTCACGAAATTACGAACACCTTCAGTCTCCTGTTAAACAGTAGGTTCCACTTGAAAGTGCTCAACTCAATCCCTCAGCATCCTAGGTAATGAACAACTCAGGCGCCACGTTCGGAACACTACGCCACGCAACTTTAATTAATTCCTGGCTGGGCGGCTATACTTTGATCTTACACTACAACCTAGCCTGGTATCCCTCTTTGCCTTTAATTATATCAGTCGTTAACCGTATCGTTATCATGTTGTTAACGACTTGTACTTGAAATAATTACAAGCGCCAAAACTCTAAACAGAGTAGTTAAACCTCGAGTAAGAATATTATTAGGGAAACAGTTCGTAGCAGGATCTAGAATAAAGGCATACCTAAGCACAAAGGTGTCACGGACGCCACGCGCCGCGCGCCACGCCGGCGCGCGAACACCTCGCTTTATTAGACTGCGCCGATCGCAAACTTTATTGTTCCAACTATGCAGCGGTACACAAAACATTACGTCCAACTTCGATATTGCCTGACGAACAATCGGTTTTAATATTTTCAAACACAATATCGGATGGAAACACTTTTATTACTTTTCAGCTGTTGCTTGATTCGATATTAGTTTTTTTTAGATTTAAGTGGATCCGAATAGTAATGATGCAGTCTCGATGTTGAGTCGTTATTGTATAATTTTACTGAGAATGAATCACAAGACAGTTAAAATCACACAGTTAAAAGGTTATCATCCCACAGGTGGTAACTGCATTAGCGTTCGTAAGCGGCCTAATCCGAAGAGGTACGAAACATATATTGGTGCGTCTTGCCTATAATCTCGTTCGGCTTACCGCGTTGCCCCTTAGGCTTTTGGTATTACAGCGAATTGACTCAGTGCAGGTGGAGGCGAGAGCTAGGTGGTGAAATTAAGAGCTACTCACCACCTACGGCTTGATTAGTTTCATCCTACTACGTGACGTACTTGTGGTCTAATCGAATAGCGCTCCTACCGCCTTGTGCTTCCTGCCTCATTTGTTAAGATATGTTGCTTCCTGATATTCAATATATGTATACATGACTATGATACCTAAATATGAAATCTAATTTTTAAATAATGATATTGACCACAATTTATAAATTAGTAAGGTAATTTAAAAAAAACAATTGAGTTTAATGTACCTCCGACCAACATTTGTACGCCTGCTTGCATTCTGAATACGAGTGCAAAACTAGTTATAAGACCTTATAATATATTTACTGTATACTGACAAATAAATTATTTTGATTTGATTTTGTTTTTGATTCACTTTTGTCTAAAAAAAGGACTTTGCCAAAATAATCAAGGATTCATACTCCTGATTCTTCTTAAAAGCCCGGGGGCTTTGGAGAATATTTTTAAAAACTCGTGCCAACTCGCTTTTCCATAAAAAAAATCATTAAAAAACTGGAGCAAGTAGAGAGATATAGTAAAATAAAATGCAACAAGACCAGACCAGGATAAAAATATTGAGGCTAGTGCCTGAGTGCTGTGAGGAGATATTTATGTATACAATTAGATTTGTAACTCTTATAGCTTCAATTAAGTATTCTCGTTCTTTATTAGGGTTCCGTATCCAAATGGTGCCTACGGAACTCTATTACTAAGCCTCCGCTGTCCGTCAGTCTGTTTGTCTTTTTGCTGTCTGTGTCGATCTTAACGATCGCCTTATCTCTTGTCTTGTACGATGGTACTGTAATGCAATAAGTTGGTATTTACTGCCGCACTCAGAGACGTCAATTAATTTTTAAATTTCATTAAAGTTGCTGCGTCTTATTCTATTGCTATAGCAAAGAAAGTGATAGCAACAACTTTAATGAAACTTAAAAACTAATTGACGTCTCTGAGTGCGGCAGTTAGAGTTTAGAACTTGTTATTATGTCACATCTTTTTATTACGTGAGTCAGTATTGTCAAATCATTGACGAATGACTATGAGTTATAGGACACAGATCCACACCATTTTGTCTCATAATGTTAACCTCTTGACCGCCACACTACAAATGAAGTGTCATGCTCTATACGCCACGGATCAAACCGTCTAGTAGATAAATGGGACTCTAATTCCATTTAGAAGGATTAATCTCGAGTTGAATGTTGGTCATGTATAGATGAAATTTGCGTGTGAGTCTTATTATTGCTTGTCACGACTGGATGACTGTGGCGGTGAAGAGGTGAAGAGTTAAAAAGTTAGGCTACAGGTTTGTAACAGATATATGTTGTCCGCGTTGAAAAGTTTCATTCGTAATATTAATATGACATATCTGTTACAGGAAATTATTCCCTGGCAGGGAACGAACTATTTTTGTATAATAGGAAAAAAATTTATATTTCCTCCATAGGTACGAGTAGGGAACTTACCTAGGTGACGCCTTTTCAAGAGAGGCGAGATATGTAATGCAATAAGCTGGTATTTAGAGTTTAGAACTTGTTGCAAACACGATGTCACATATTTTTATTAATATTTAAAAATGAATTAAGAACTAGGAATAAAAAAGATTTGGGAAACAAAATGGTAGTTTTGTTTAAGTCGCCCTAAGGCATTTCAGGTGCTAACACCTTAATATTGTATTTCTCTATAATTGTAATAAAAGTAATAACCTCAAGCAAGAAGCAGTTTCCTTTACGGAACCCTTCGTGCACGATTCCTACTCGCACTTCGCACTCGTATGTATGTATGTAAACTCTTTATTCCACAAAAACAGGTAAGTATAAGGTGTCTTGAGAGAAGATTCCTTGTTTATTTTAACAAGAGTGTAGTGCCTGCGTATAACCCATAATATAATACCTATGGTATAGTACCTACGTATGCATTCGGATGACATATTGCCCTCAGTCAGAAAAATCTGTTATCCAACTTCTATCGAAAGCCCACCCTTAATAACACACGAGACTGGTCGAATTTCCTTTAGCAAGTAAAAAGTAAACAGATGCGTCGTGTTTCTCTAACGAACGTGAAATGTACTTTGGTGCGCGCTTCACCTATCTAGCCCAGCACGTAACGTACGGATCCTTTATTCGAAACGACTACACCCATTGTGATAAAAAAAATAAAGACTAAAACAAAACACAGATGGTGCTCCCATTTTCAAAAGCGTGTTATTGTTTGCTCGCTTTAAGAAAGAGGCAGTTATTTTTTTTAAATCATCATTTATCTATCTATTAACGATTTTTTCACTTCTCATGCTCTAAAAGTTCGACATAAAGTCACTTCTTATGCTCTAGTGCATAAAGTAAAATCTTCGTCGAAGACCTAGGCAATCGGTCCAACAGCCACACGAACAACTTTAACTTCATAGAATAACCTCTTTATTTTATTTCGTTTCGTTAGTATTCTAACACCAAGGCAAGGATAGGTACTAAGAGCCAAAATACACAATAAAGCTTCATGAAATAAACTTATAATTTTTATTTCACCGCATTTATTATTATTATTTTTATCGTGTTGCTGTTTCATTTAGCCCCGCAAGCTCGCAAGCTCGCTTGGATGGATAAACGTCTCGCGTAAAATGGTGCGTTTTATGCACTTGTTGTACAATCTACTATTTACGCATGCCGCATGTCGTATATTACCTATCTGTAGGTAGATGAAAACAGCAGGGGAGTGGCGACGAGGACAAATGTGGCGCAGGCTCGGGAATTAATTACTAACTACTCCTTGTCTTGCGTACTTCGTGATATCACGCGGAATTTTAATTCAACTTCCTCTTAAATAGCCTTATTTTTTAAACTAGACTTTTATGCTTGAGGTCACCGCTTAAGGTAACACACATAAAATGAAGGGCCGTTGTCATTTTGACAAGTGCACCAAATACAGGGTGAGTCTTGATAAAGTGCACTTATATTAAAATGAGGGACAATAAATTAAATTTTATCGACGAAAAAATGTTTTTTTTTTGTGTTTACATGTGGCACACAGTTGCGAAATACTATTTTCTAAGAGTCATAAAAAAAAACATTGTTTTCATCGATAAAATTTAGTTTAATGTCCCTCATTTTAATATGTGCACTTTATCAAGACTCATCCTGTATAACGTGTTTAAAATAAAATCACAATTTCGAATCAAATAGTTTTAACCGAATATTGCAATCTAGAAATATAATATAAACCCAGTACGTCTTGTAACGCGGCTTAATTTAAAACACAATTGAATTGTGCAGATGGATACGGCGTTTGAAAACCGAAAATAACCTTCGAGATGGTTAACATAATTCTATTTTCTTTTTTTAACCAACACTTCTGGAGACTGTTTCTAGGTTAGGTATCATCCGAATAAGACCCATTTTTAGGCATATTTATACAAAACAATTAAACTACGCGTTTCGATTTCAAACCACGTTTTCCGACGAGCCAAATTGGTTGTCCAAAACTGATTCAACGATTTTCTTAAAGAATATTGAGCAAAGTCTCGCTCACGCGTGAAAAAGCTGATATTTTTACGGAAACGTCTTAAAACGTTCATTACATTCAATTTAGGGAGGTGAGGTGGGAAGGTTTCACGTTTTTTCATTAGCCTTTCAGTGGGGTAATGAGTTGAGACAGATAAATTAGAAGCTTAAATAGGGCCCCGGGGCGTAAAAATTGTCATATAACGTCTTGTATAATTGTGCCGCAGTGGAATCTGTAATAAAGTATATCTATTTTTGTTCAAGTTAATGTTTTTACTGAGGGAAGCAGTAACGTAATACATCAAATAGACTAACTAAATAGGTCCCGCATTGTGCGGCTGTCTATCGGCCGGAGGCGTACACAGCTCGGTACATCGGCACCGTATTATGTTTCACTAACAAGGTGCATTCATTAGTAACCCTTGAGGCGAACAAAGAAACACATCCGAGCTGTTCGAAGTCATGGACATTATTAATAATAAAGGCAACAAGTAAGTATAAACCTTTGTTCATGTAATAAAGATTCACACGGTGAAAAGGTTACTAGAAATATAACATAGATATAAATAAACATCGACAAGATAATATTTATTACATTGAGCGTTTCATCGAATTATTCCCGACTCGTTAACAGCAGTAGGAGGAGAAGTAACAGGCACTTCACCACGTCGCCGAGCACTCGTACCTACTTTCAATTGCTGGTACTGTATTGACCCAAAGCGGGATAATATTTTTCCTTGAGTATCAGTCAACAAATTGAGTGGCTGGCACTTATTATAAATATTGTCATTTTTGTTCACTAACTTGTTAAGGTTTGCTGTCATGTCATGAAAAATCGTAGGTAGAAACAGTACGACACACTTGATAAGGCGCGTCGTGAATCATCGTTTGCGCAGACACGAACAGACAAAACCGATGATGTCCGAGAGCATTATTTCAATTTACAATCAGACTTGTATCTAATAGTTCTAAGGTGCAAATCACACTGTAGCTGTTTTCCGCCTCACTCACGTAAGGCACGCCTCTTTCTTAGTTACACTGCAAGATGGGCAGCAGCGTCCTTCTGAACGTTTTAACATTAAACTGCGATCCCGCCTGCCAAGCGTGGCGATTATTATGGCAATTTCTCCCCAAGGGAAAAAAACAAAGATGGATGCACAAAATAGGAATCGACCCCCAGCCTCCGGCGGCCCCGCTATTCCTGGCTATAGTAGCGGTCACGGTAACGGCAGGGCGGGAAGTGCTAAGAATCTCCGGCAGAGAGCTGGCTACCATCATCGACGACCCCTGGGCCTGGAAACTTACAACACACGCACGTTGAGGACTGACGTGAAGATTGTGAAACTTGAGGAAGAATTGAGCAGGTTACGCTGGGACATAGTGGGTTTATCAGAAGTCCGAAGACAGGGGGAGGATACGATAACTCTTAAGTCGGGTAACCTGTTCTTTTTCCGGGAAGGCGACCAACTGTTCCAGGGAGGTGTCGGGTTTATCGTACACAGGTCTCTTGTGAACAACTTTGTCAAGATCGAGAGTGTGTCGTCCAGAGTAGCTTACCTTATACTCAGAATCACCAAACGGTATCCGCTGAAGGTCATACAGGTATACGCTTCAACTTCGACGCACTCCGATGATGAGGTGGAGGTAATGTTCCTGAGCCATAAATTCCACCAAAACTCATTACACCGTTGTCATGGGAGACTTTAACGCAAAGCTGGGTAAACGAAGCGGCAATGAGTTGAGAGTGGGGCAATTTGGAATTGGAAGTCGGAATTCCCGTGGCCCGCTGCTGGCGAGCTTTATGGAGAAAGAGGGACTCTTTATGACTAAATTTTTTTTCAAGAAGAGTGAATGCCGCAAATGGACATGGGTAAGTCCCGATGATGTTGACCAGAAATGAGATAGATTTCATCATGTCGACCAGAAAGCAGATATTCAATGATGTCTCCATGATCAATAGTGTTTGTTAGTTTTGGCTGTAGGGGGATGAGTACTCATATGTTTGTACCTTTTGCGAAAATGAAACATCTAAAAATGTATTCTAAAATACAAATATTCATTTTTAAGATCTATCCAACGATACGATTTCTCATTAGTTGTTGTAAGATACCTTCAAATGAAAGTCTTGAGAAAAAATGGCTGCGACATACGAACAGACAAACGGACATGATGGAACTACATATATGGGCTTTACTAATGAACCCATGAAATTAATGGGACAGATTGCTATGCTGATGTTTTTGGGAACGCAATTAATTTATATTTTGAAAGTCTCGTGAACACTTGATTATTTGTCGGAATCATTATTGTATTGCAATGTATTGTTAATTTGAATTAGGATCTCCATACCCGCTTCTAGAGCTAGTGAAGTCACTGGTTTAAAATCCAAAAGGTTAGCTAACTTTTTGGATTTTAAACCAGTTTTAAAATTAATTTTGTGCCCCGTCTCGTGTCGGTGGAATGGAAGCTACGTCAGGCATTTCCAAGCAAAGTAATAGCTTTATGAGTTTCCCTCCAATTTTTTCCGAATAATTCATTGGTGTAACGAGCGAAATTAAATTACTGTGTCCGCCGGTATCTCGCGCAGGTAGCAGGAATTTAAATTTTTACATTATTATTTTGTAAATACAAATATTTGCAGGTAGGCCAGGCCAGATCGAAACATGCCCTACATTCGATGAAATTACTAATGCGTTTATACGAGTACAAACAGCACACAAACAATGACAGTAGGAGACAAAGAGTTTACGGTACGCTGGGATCTATACCTAAAAAAATAGTAGGCAAATTATTCATTTTAATCCAAAAACTAAACATCTTAAAAGTCTTAAAAATAGGAGATAAATTCAACCCGTGTACATTTCAGGACGAGCGAATATTTTCTGGTTCACAGAATCTACCTTCTCAATTGTACTGGGGCCAAATCCTATAAACACACTTAAAAAGCCACAAAGGTACGCAATAACGTAATGTAACCTCACGGCAAACCGAAAACAATTCATTTCTGCGTAGTCCCGCGCCCCCTGGCTCCTTCCCCCCGCGGACCTGCGGAATGTTAGCCGATCCGTAAAAAGCAATTCTTCCCGCGCCGTTTCCCTTTTTCACCGTACATTTAATGTGAACCAATGTTATAGTTTACTTTTACCTCAAATTTAAATGCAGTTTGTGAGTGCGGTGAATCGAATCCGGTATTTGATTACAAATATACCTTATATACACGCATGATAAGTGCTTATGTAAATATGTCAAAGCAACGGCTTTAAAATCAAATAGACGAACGAATAAAACAGAAATGAACATATATGTCATAAAATCAAATGAATGAAATAAAATTCAAAACAAATGGTATTTTATCAAATTACAACAAACCTTATCTTTAGTGGCAGAAACATATAGGTAGATACGTTATCACTTGTCATGCTTGTATAGATCAGGTTCGTGCTGGGTGTAGGGGATAACCATATTTTTTTAGATTTTTAAAATCAATGACTACTGCGATATTTACATTACTATTCATCTAGGCCAGTAAAATCTTACAAAAAACCTAAAACTAAAAACACAAAACGCGATGTAAAGCTATTTTTTGGTATGTTATTTGAACCTCTTAGAGGAGTGTGAAACTACGTTTTGCAAGCAAAAAGAATTTGTGCTACCTGCGTAATACGTGAAAAACTGCAAAATTATCGGACTTTTTTCACGTTTCGCTCTAAAAGTCATAAATACGCATTTTTAGGCAAATATATTTATTTTATTTTGAATGGTAATTAAATTTGCAATAATTAAAGTCCAACCACAGATCTATAAACCCAACCGGGACCAAGCTATGGCCCTGTGAAGATGGTCTATTTTTCCCGAAAATTGTCAATTTTAAGTTTTGCTCCCATCCGGATCAAAATATTGGCAAAATCGCTCGTCCTGCAAGAAGTCATTAAAATAAAGTTGCAGTATATTTAACTGGCTTTCATTAAAGCAGAGAAGGAAGTCTGTGAGACTAAAATTTCACTCACAATCTCGAAGAAATTAAAACAATGAAAAAAAAATATTTTTGTAGAATTGAGACAAAGCCCTTTGAATACCTATTTGTGTTCAAAGTACAGTCGAGTACAATGATTATGTACACACTTTTGCATTCTTTTGCATCTTATCCCATTGTATCAAGTAGCAAAGTGTATACATATATATATATAGGTACATATTATGTATACATTATCTTTGTACTCGACTGTACCAAAGGAAAAGGCATAAAATCATGTAAAAAAAAAGATAGTTAATTTTTATTTTTCAGCCTAGATGTTAATTAACGAAAGTATACATAGAATAGGATTAGTTGTGATAGAAATGTCGAAATCAAACTTTCATGGGTGTGAAATTTCACTTTATTAATTAGATTTGTTGCACAATTTTGATATCTTGATTAACTGCGCCAACTTATGAAATAACAGCCATCATCTTAGTCTAGAGCAATTTTTTTCAGGACGAATGGTCAAAGTTGTTGAATGTAAAACTTACTGCTTCAGTGGATTTGTATTAATTTATTTCAAAAGTGCTCATGTTTTCGAATTATGGTGTGATTCAATACATTTCAACGTTATTGATGACCCGAAATCAAGTATTAGAACCTCTTATTATAGCTAGTTTAAGACAAAAGAGCCAAAGGTGTACCGCGAGGTAGTGTTCTTTACCAGTATCATTAAAACCATAATAATAATAACTCCTTAACAAATTGACATATTGAAAATTTTAAGTTATATTCTGGACCGATATAAAAAGGGCTTTTTTATACAATATATTTACGTCAAGTTCTGCGTCACCTTAATTTTAATTTTAAACGTGAATGTTAGGTACTTTAGCCCTCCCCCCTATCCTCAATCACGGAGTTAGGATTACCTATCTGAAGTTCTGGGCACAGTTTGACTTGTATAACATTTATGCCAAGTGGCAATGTTAAACTCAAAGGGTGTAACGTTTTTAAAGAACATGGATAATGTATGGCATATACCTTCAGTCAACAAAGTATCGGGAATGGATGATTTGTTTATGGTTCCTAATTCAAATTTTTGTTTTTTTTGTTGTTGTTAGATTGGCACAACTGTTTTCTATTTTGGCGCGGAGTTTGAGTTGCATCTGTTATTTATATTAAATACAGTGCTGTTTTTAGTTATATCATATCTAGTGTGTATTGCGAATTTCATAATGGACAAAAACATTGAACAAAGAGTTTGTCTTAAATTTTGCATCGCCAATGAAATTTCGTGTTCGGAGTCACTGAAAATGTTACAGAAGGCTTACGGTGATTCGACTTTATCAAAAACACGTGTTTATGAGTGGTACAAAGCGTTCAAAAGCGGTCGAGATGTGATGGAAGATTTGCCTCGCTCTGGTAGGCCATCAACGTCTGCAACTGAAGTTAACATCGCAAAAGTGAAGGAAATAGTGACTGAAAATCCTCATTCAACTTTGAGAGAGATAGCCGCCGAACTTTCTGTATCTCACGAGTCGATCCGTACTATTTTAACTAATCATTTGGGTATGAAACATGTTACCGCTCGGCTAGTCCCAAAAGACCTGAATTTTCTCCAAAAACTCAATCGCATGAGAGTCGCTGAGGACATGCTAGAACGAGTCAATTCCGACCCAACATTCATGAAACGCATTGTTACTGGTGACGAGACGTGGGTTTACGAGTTTGACATGCAAACTAGTCAACAAGCTTCGGAGTGGCGCCTTCCAACTGAACCGAAACCGAAGAAACCACGCCAAAGTCGATCAAAAGTCAAAGTCATGTTGACTGTTTTCTTTGACTATCGCGGTGTTGTGCACTCGGAATTCTTGCCGGAAGGTCAAACGGTAAATAAAGAATATTATTTGAGCGTTATGCGGCATTTAAGAGAGCAAATTCGACGAAAAAGGCCAGATTTGTGGAATGAAAATTCTTGGATTTTGCACCACGATAATGCGCCTTCGCACAAGGCCATCATTGTGAAAGAATTTTTGACCAAACACTCAACAAATACCATCGAGCAACCACCATATTCACCAGATATGGCTCCTGCCGACTTCTTTCTTTTTCCTAAACTCAAATTACCACTTCGTGGCACCCGTTTTCAATCGGTAGAAGACATAAAGGAGAATTCGCGCCGAGAACTGAATTCAATTCCGGAAACAGCGTTTAAAAAATGTTTTGATGATTGGATTATTCGTTGGCGTAAGTGTATCGTTTCTGAAGGAGCATACTTTGAAGGTGATAAAATAAATTTGGATGATTAACAAACAGTTTGTGTATTATTGATCTTTTCCCGGTACTTTCTTGACAGAGTAGTACATAGTTTTTCAGTCATTACGACCTTTCTACACCCATTTGTGTTGCTTCTATAAAATACATTTATATACCATTTTGTAGGAAATTTAAACAGCTTTATTACATCTAAAATGTGTTTTTCTAAGACGCATAGTTTAAGACATAAGAGCAAAAAGTGAAAAAAGTGCCAAAATTTCGCAGGTTTTCGCGTGGCGCAGCGAGCACAAGTTTTTCGAAGTTTCAAATTTTGATTAACACTACCCAACTGGTCCATACAACATATTAAAAACCGGAACTACTTCCAGCTTTGCGATTTTAATGTCGATTTATACTGGCCTAATCACGTGTACCTTGTACGTCAAAAATTTACCCCTCCCGCATCGTTCCACTACCGCAGGAACCTCTAACGTTATGCGCTAGAACTGTAGAAAATATTACAGGAAGAATAATAAAAATGCTATAACCCTTTGATCGCAGAAAAAACTTACTAGCTTGTACAAAATTGCTCAATGTCCTACGAATAATTATTGAGGGGTTTGCAAGGTCTTATAATGGCCATATTTAAATGTGTACTTTTTTGTTTGTTTTTGCTGAAAACGGTGACTAATGTCATAAGTGTCAAATGCTGAATGTGGAGGCTCTGTGAGGTACCTCTGGCCTTAGGTTTTAAATGCAAGGGTCAATTCTACTCGCTAAATTGAACTAATTTTATTCTGCATCATTCAAAAATAACTTTAATAACTATGCACAAATTAAATTTTATCTAAATTGATATCATAAGAACACAAACGAACAAACAAACAACTTAGACGCATGTACCGTCTCCGTCCCGTCGTGTGTACTGGGTAATAAAGAAAGGTATGTAAAAGTAACGATAAAAAACTACTCTCCTTAGGAATTCCATCGCGTGAAGCTTAGTGGGCCAAATTGCGCAATATAGGGCACATAATTCGCGAAACAGCTGCGTTCGTCCATTTCATTTATAATGGAGCGAAATCGTGGCGGTGTTATATGCTGAAAAACTGTATTATTTTAGTTTAGACTTGTAGGTCAAAGAAAATAATTATATTAGGTAACAATGGAGCTGAGGCGGCTTCATTGTAAACAGCGCATCGTTTAAATGCACGCACACGAGCCACGGGCCTCTCGGCCATAATGACATCCAACTAAAACGGCGTCGCTGAAAGATGAGCCCGCCACCATGGTTTTTATATAAAACTAAAAGTTCATTTATAAAAACAAAACAGGTCCAGTACCAGATGGACTCAACTCGCACTTGGCCGGTTTGTATTATTTGTTGCTTTTCTTTAGGGTTTACACTATAATCACACCAAAATTCGGCGCTTGTACGTATTACCTTAGTTTTAACGATAGAAAATAACAACGTTGACAAAAATGTTTTTTGTAAGTATGGTATTTTAATTCTTATTTTTTTTATTTTTTTTTATTTAATTTAAAATTTAATATAATTTAATTTCAATTATTTGTGGTTATAGCGACAATACACAGGTTCTGGCAGCGCGTCTTCTCAGCAGTGGTCTCCTGTTGGGAAGCGCTGGTAGATTTTGCGCTGGCAGAGAGCTCTGTAGTAAAATTACATGAAGTTATGAACTCGGAGCCACCATTACGAGATAATTGTTTAACTAAAATTAGTTAATCCTTGATACAGCCAAGGATCTAAGAACGTACTAAGAACAACTGTTAGGAATAATTTTTCTAAATGCTGAAAATCTCAAAATCCAATTTACTTGAATGCCTGCGATATCGTGTTATGATATCTTTAATAAAAGTACTATTTTTTAGTCTTTTATAATATCTGTCAGAGTAACCTGGGCTCGGCGCGGGCACAGGGCTCCCCGACATCGCGAGCGTTCCTCGCAGGGGACAAGTCTAGATAAACTGGTGGCATTCACCTGCAAATCTCGACACGAACTAACGAAACGGCTCCCATCCACGCTATTGCGATTTTTTCTGGCATAGAAAATTTAAAAGAGAAGCTGTCTCGTGTTTTGCTTCGGTAAATCACGTAGAAGCCTGACGGTCTTGCGACATATCATTCAAATAACAAGGCACATGGTGGCACGGGTTTTGAAAAACTGTTTTGTTGTTACTGTACCTGCAAATCCTACTGAAATTTCTGATCGCAAGAATATAATATGACTGCGTCTGAGCGGTTAGTACAACTTGTATTTTCTCGCTTGTCGCTCAGTGCGTCTTTGTCGTCACAGACATGTTAGAAAGGGAGATCCGACATCATCCGACAAACAAGTCGCGGACCACTTTAAATAATTACTTGATGGACGAAATAATCGTGCTAAACTATTTGTTACTGTGTGTTTTATCTTTACTTTTCTGACTATCTATAATGACTCGAGCACGTTTTAAAAACATACCATGAGACTTAAAGTGAATGGCTTATATAGAAGCGAAAAAGCCCTTTCATTTATTTTGGTAGTGGCGATAAAGACGGCGTGTGTATTGTGGGCGCCGTCACCTGTCAGCCTCCCGGCTGCGCTGCGCAGTGAGCTCTACGGGTCGCTCCAAGTGCTAAGTATAAATTGATTTCTTACAAGAATAGGAAAGAAAAATGGTAACGGGAAGCTGATAAGGTCCGCCTTGTCGAGCTATTTGTGTAGAAACTGTGTTTGATATTTTATGACTAGATGAATGCAAAACAAGATGTATAAGTACTGGTTTCATATCTAAATAAAAATAGCTTGTAATTGAGTTAGTCACTTTTTATTTTAGAAAACAAGAATATTTCAATATGCAACGTCATTTTGAATTAAATACTAATTGTTAAGAATAAACAATTAATTATTAATTTTAACCTTATTTAACAAGTTTTCCCGTGGGACGCCAGCCTTAAAATTTTGTCAACGTAAATGAAGGAAAAGTATTTTCTCGGGTATTCCGTTGGTAGGTAATTCAAACATTACAATGAAATCCGGAACTTAAATTAATTGATTGAAAACAATGAAAAAAAAGAAGATGAACTTTTCGAGGTCGAGAGCAAACAACTTTTCACGAGCTTAAAAAAATGTTTGCGTGATATCATTTTGCTCTCAGCCATGAGAGCATCAAGTTTTTCAATGTTTCGTAAGTAGATATTATTATTGTTGAATTTTTTATAAATGCAAATTGAAGAAGTTAGTGATCACTAAACGTGTCTATTATTCTATCTACAGCTGTATTGTGATAAAAACTTTAGATTGTTTTGTTGAGCTGCGAGCGTTGGGAGCGCCGGAGAGAGCGAGGTAGCTAGCTAATATAGTTTTATTACCACGTCTAGTGGTTAATTAACAGTGACCATTACGCGGCTGATTGTTTTGTTTATCTCCGCAGCCCGCCGTGAGTGAGGCACGCGCTCATGAAAACGAGATGCCCTTTCGTAAATGTATCGCAGACATGCCCGCCAGGGCGAATACCGGCCCAATGTTTCTGTAGCTATGTGAATCAATTCACGTTTCTATTTTATTTATAATTTGTGCTTGTCGGCATGCCATTTCTCGCAATGTATTATAATAATTTATATTCGTATTCTACTAGTGCCTGAAAATGTGAGTTAAAACTGAGTTGATTGTGGATGAATGATAACGATTTTTAGGTACCGTACCAAGTTAAAAACGGAATCCTTATGAGTGCGCCGCCGTCCGTCATGGCGACATGTTTCAGCAACTACCTAGTAATGTCATCTATTTGAAATTTTGCACTGTATGTTATATGTATTGCTTAGGCACCTAACTTAAAATATAAAATGTATTTTTTGTAAAAGGGGCGTAAAGGGAATCGGACTGTCACAAATCAGAATAAACTATTCAAATTAACTTCAATAATTTCGTTTTTTTTTAAAGATTTCGTGTTATTAGTTTATCATATTTTGATGTATAATTTAACTAAATTTGATACTATAGTTAGCCGCAAAGTGGAATGTTTCTAACCGCGGGCTGCGCATCTATTAGGCAGCAGCTCGGAGATGTCGAGGCATTCATTTCAGCCCATTCCCACTATTTTAATCAAGCCTCTGTCGCGCACTTTTATTCGATTTCCCGGAAACGGAACTCCAGTTTCACGCTATTCATATAAATCGATGTCATATAACATCGATTTTTTATTCGAGCAGGAATTACCGTCATTATGCCTGCTTGGTGGAAGTTCTTGAAGTAATTTAATAAACAGTCTTGCATCAAGTTTTATATAACAAAGCCGACGGTTTGTTTCCTTTAACATAAGGTATCTTCCTATCCCTTTTGTATATAATATTGGTTGTTGATCCCCTTAAAGTACAAAAACAGATTATTTCCCTTTGCTAGCGGTTCTGGCATGGGACAGGTTATCGGCGCTACATCTGCCTTATCCAGGTTTATCTGGGTAACCGGAAAAAGGGTCAGCTTTAGTAAGTGTTAAATCTATTTTTTATTTAGTGACTGTTTTATTTAGAGGGTTTTAGATTTATTTTGTAACTTTTATGTAGTCAATGTGTACACACGCGTTTGTGCTCGTTCTAAGGGCCTGTACACAAAACTGCGATGCGACGTCGCATCGCAAAAATCTAGGAGCTTTCTGCGCAGTTTATTATACATTTCATCAGTAAATTTTAGAAGTTATTTGATTTATTATAATTATATAATTGTATGTGTTTAGTTATAGCCGAATAAATGTTTCTCTCTCTCTCTCTCTCTCATTACATTTGCGTCGTAGATTTTTGCGATGCGAGGTCGCATCGTAGCTTTGTGTACAGGCCCTAAGAACGACACGCCGCCGCTGTTACTCTGTGGATAAAGCAGTGGAACTTTTTGGTTCTATGTTTTTAAACTAGGTGAGGCTGGTCTACCTCCGGAGTCACTGTGACGTGCGACTTGTGGGACACCCTGTATATTAAACGTGTGAAAGTTGATAAAAATGCTATTTAAGCAACCAACGTATTGATCGTATTCGTACTGATCTTTAACTTGACGACTGTATTAAAAACGTGTGTAGTTTATTATTTGTAGGTGTTCAGGTTGAGATATGAATTTCAAGCTATTTTTACACAATCGCGATCGATAAAGTTTGCCCAATAGCTGCACGCGTTTGAGAGCGTGCCACAGCTTGTGTCCCGGCGCGGGTCATGTATCCACCTAAGGGACAACTGAGAATTAGCATAATACCTTTGATTGGTCAACCCTGTGTGTCAAATAAGTCATCATGTTTTTACGCATTTATATACGAATTTATTTTCATGTTATCTTTATTGTGATTATTTTATCAACAAATTTATTTAAGGATTCAACGATGGAGACTACTACTGTCGAAGAATAAATTATCCCATCAGGAAACATAAAATGTACAAAAATGTCTAGTCTCACAATGTGCGCTTTCACTGTAAAAAGTTGTGAGATCTTATGTAAAGTCAAGTCAGTTATTTTAGTTAGTATGAATGGAAGCTGTTCGACAACATTGTCATAAATCGTTTCCAAATTTGTTACCTACCAACATTTAGTGAATCTTTATTTCCATAATTAGTAGGTATATTGACTTGGCAATCGCACGGCAACATTATACATGTAATTGATCTTTCTATTATAAATGCGAAAGTGAATTTGTGTTTAGTTTTCACAGCTAAATCGGTGAACAGATTTCGATGGAATTTGGTATAGAGATAGTTTGAGTCCCGGGACCCCCTTTCTCAAGCTAGCAACAAAAGGTACAGCAGCAGTCTCGCACCATGTAATGCTATCCACGTCTATATTTAACGCCTTCTCTACAACATGGTCGTTTTAAAAAAAAATTACATAGTTATCCGCCGCACTCAGAGACGTCAATTCATGTTTAAGTTTCATTATAGTTGCTGCTGCTGTCACTTTCTTTGCCATAGCAATATAATGGGACGCAGCAACTTTAATGAAACTTAAACATTAATTGACGTCTCTGAGTGCGGCAGTAAGGACTTTAATTAAAACAAAACTAAATTGACTTCTTTGTGTAACGAAAGTTACCCATAGAGTTTGTATGATTAACTTTCGTTACACAAAGGACGCGATCGTGATTTCGTTTTCATTATGCCTTTAACTATGTAATTATTTTTTTTAAACGACCCATATGTGTGTAGCTAGGAATGTTGCGCGTCGTAAGGATTATTAGGTGATATTCTTAAACATTCACTTTTTAATTAGTTAAAGAAATATAAATCAGCTTAACGAGCCTTAGTTGCCCCCTGAGAGCATAATTAACATTTCATTGCGTGTATTTTAAATTTGGTCGCCACTGTCGCCAGGTACCTTCTTGCCAACGAGCGCGGGAAACTTTAATAGAGAGAGAGAGAGAGATAGAGTAAATATACTACTCTGTCAAGAAAGTACCGGGAAAAGATCAATAATACACAAACTGTTTGTTAATCATCCAAATTTATTTTATCACCTTCAAAGTATGCTCCTTCAGAAACGATACACTTACGCCAACGAATAATCCAATCATCAAAACATTTTTTAAACGCTGTTTCCGGAATTGAATTCAGTTCTCGGCGCGAATTCTCCTTTATGTCTTCTACCGATTGAAAACGGGTGCCACGAAGTGGTAATTTGAGTTTAGGAAAAAGAAAGAAGTCGGCAGGAGCCATATCTGGTGAATATGGTGGTTGCTCGATGGTATTTGTTGAGTGTTTGGTCAAAAATTCTTTCACAATGATGGCCTTGTGCGAAGGCGCATTATCGTGGTGCAAAATCCAAGAATTTTCATTCCACAAATCTGGCCTTTTTCGTCGAATTTGCTCTCTTAAATGCCGCATAACGCTCAAATAATATTCTTTATTTACCGTTTGACCTTCCGGCAAGAATTCCGAGTGCACAACACCGCGATAGTCAAAGAAAACAGTCAACATGACTTTGACTTTTGATCGACTTTGGCGTGGTTTCTTCGGTTTCGGTTCAGTTGGAAGGCGCCACTCCGAAGCTTGTTGACTAGTTTGCATGTCAAACTCGTAAACCCACGTCTCGTCACCAGTAACAATGCGTTTCATGAATGTTGGGTCGGAATTGACTCGTTCTAGCATGTCCTCAGCGACTCTCATGCGATTGAGTTTTTGGAGAAAATTCAGGTCTTTTGGGACTAGCCGAGCGGTAACATGTTTCATACCCAAATGATTAGTTAAAATAGTACGGATCGACTCGTGAGATACAGAAAGTTCGGCGGCTATCTCTCTCAAAGTTGAATGAGGATTTTCAGTCACTATTTCCTTCACTTTTGCGATGTTAACTTCAGTTGCAGACGTTGATGGCCTACCAGAGCGAGGCAAATCTTCCATCACATCTCGACCGCTTTTGAACGCTTTGTACCACTCATAAACACGTGTTTTTGATAAAGTCGAATCACCGTAAGCCTTCTGTAACATTTTCAGTGACTCCGAACACGAAATTCCATTGGCGATGCAAAATTTAAGACAAACTCTTTGTTCAATGTTTTTGTCCATTATGAAATTCGCAATACACACTAGATATGATATAACTAAAAACAGCACTGTATTTAATATAAATAACAGATGCAACTCAAACTCCGCGCCAAAATAGAAAACAGTTGTGCCAATCTAACAACAACAAAAAAAACAAAAATTTGAATTTGGAACCATAAACAAATCATCCATTCCCGATACTTTGTTGACTGAATGTACAACAAAAAGTTATCATCATAATCATAAAGCGGTGTTCAAATAAAAAAACCGGTCAAGTGCAAGTCGGACTCGCGCACCGAGGGTTCCATATTTTAGATATTTGATTTAAATTTATCTATATTTGGGGAGTTTCAAAAAAATAGCACACCTTTCACTTTTTCTTCAGATTTGGGAAAAAAATTGCACGTTGGTTTGGACCACCATTCTGAACAAGAAAAATAGAAATTCCTGGTATGTCCCCAAAAAGATGTATGGAATTGTCCGTTTTGTTACCTAAATTCAATACATTTTTTTGGTAACAAAACGGACAATTCCATACATCTTTGGTATGGTAGTCCAAACCAACGTGAATTTTTTTCCCAAACCTGAAGAAAAAGTGAAAAGTGTGCTATTTTTTAGAAACTCCCCATTTAATACAAATTTTCGTACTTTTTAGTTATTTCTCAAAAACTGTAAATTTTGAAAACTTTGTTTTATTTTTGTCGTAAAATATAAACAATTAGCTATATGTCAGGAATTTTTCAGATGTTTTGGTTTATAAACTTTAGAGATAAGGGGCGGGAAAGGTCATTTTTTGTACATTTTTGGCTATAAATCAAAAAGTACGTCACGAAAAATTATATTTTTTTTTCAAATGTGCAGGTTAAGCTTTCTTTCATATGCCACTCTATTTGCTATAATCAAATCACTTTCATTTTTCAGACGGACGGACGGACGACAGACAGAAAACAAATTCTCACCATAAGGGTTCCCTTTTTTATCATTTTGGTACGGAACGCTAAAAAGATCAGATGAACAATCTAGTTTTCATTTTTAGATAAACCTAGCTTGCGGGAAAGGCAACGCCTTCTTTTTCATATTTAATTTCATTTTAATTGGTTTTTCTCCATAACTCTAAAATATAAATAAGTAAAATACATTTATTCCGAGTAATTATTATTAAATCCCTTTAAAGAGGAAACTATTTACGGGAAAGATTTTATAGCGTTGACAACTTTAAGCCTGTTGATATTTTAACAACTCTTACGGCCGTACTCAGAGACGTCTATTAATTTTCAAGTTTGATTAAATTTGCTGCTGTCACTTTCTTTGCTATATCAATAGAATAAGACAACTTAAACTTACTTTGATAAGCATTAAATTTAATTGATGTTTCTGAGTGCGGCCGTTAGATACATTTTTTACTAATGGTTAGTCAAGATTATATTTTAAATTTTTAACAGGGATCTTGCATCTACATTTTTTATTTACCTATAAGTCAAAGAGCTATTAAAATAAATTAAAAACGTGCGCTAAAAAAGTGGTTAGAAAATTTCGATATTAGGTAGGTATAATCGTAGGTATACAGGGATAAACAAGCGGGCGCGGCTCATATCGCGGACCCACATTACGCGACTGAGAATGATTAATGCCGGCCACCCGACGCCTGGAGCGGCGTGTCATCGCGCCGCGTCGCGCCGAGTTTTAAATATAAAACCGCCTCGTTGTTTACAACCACTGAATACCTGACCGCAAATATTAAACCCAAATCGAATTAATATCGGGCCGCGATTGGAATATGGAAAGCTCCGTTTGTTTATTGTCTGATATATGTCTACTTCGACCATTTTTGGAGTTATTATTATCGTTATTGTCAATTAGAATAAATAGAATTAGTGCTCTTCTATTTGATTCATTGTCTTAAGGCAAGGTTTTTTAATTGTTGCCTTTTCAAAAACCGAATGTTGCTGGTTAATTGAAATAGTTACGTTCCATTAAAAAAAAAATATTACATAACATATTTAGGTATACATTTCAGTTTTGTCGATTTGTATTAGGGTATTTCTTTTCAGAATTGGGCATACCTAGTATGTTATTTAGAACAACTAAAGATAAGACCTATTTGGCGTTAAACGCTACAAAGTGAAAAAACAACCGGATAAGGTCAAACTAAACTGATCGGCGAGAGGGGAAAGATATGAAAAACCTTTTGTAACTGTGCGTGAATTCTAATCACAACAATGATTGAACAATTTTAGATGATTTACAATTAGACGTAGTAATAGTTTAATGTAACTAAATAATAATTTTATCCCAATTCATTGGCATAGAAAAAATTGAGCTACCAAACAATTACGCAGCCATGCTTAATATCATTGTTGCTATGCGTTTGAAATACTCATTAAGAGAATGGGTAATTATCAAATTGGGTTTGACAAAGTAGTTGTTGTGTTTGCGATGGGCATTCGCCCTGTGAATCGAATCAACAATCAAGTGCTCGCGCGTGAGGACGAGAGGGGTTGATTGGTTTATTCAACACGTTATCTATGTACCATAGTCGTAGACGTATATTTGATGGTTAATTTGCAGTTAAAAAAAAATATAATAGTAAGCTAGAAAGCTAGATGATATAAATGTACATCTTATTGTATTTTCGAAAAGAGGTAGTTATGGGCACAAATATTAATTAGAATATATCCACCTCTTTATTTTGTCTAGTAGGTATTGTAATTATATTATAATATAATTACAATACCTACTAGACAAAATAAAGAGATGACTTACATACTAATGTCATTATTACAATAAAAATGTTAAGCACCAATCGAGCAAGCTCGCCTGGATTTAATTTCTCAAATAAATTGTATTGTACTTAATAGTTACATAATAATTCGCATGTCGGTTCTTCTCGGTAAGACAACGTAATAAAACCATAAAACTAGATGGTAACTTACGAAATTATTGACTTTAAAATGAAGGACGCCATGTTAACCTCTAATTTAACTTATAATTAAAAACATATTTACTATTAAAAACATATTTATTATAAATAAATACTTATAAAATATTGAGTACAGCCCCTCCAATGCTATGTGAAACACACAGCTTGTCAAGTAACGTGATGTAGCTACAGCAGATTTTACAAGGCGTATCGAATACACACATACACGAGAGTGTAACGTGAGAGGCATAGTAAACGCCTAATCAGTGTGTTGACACTTATGCTGTTTACTTAAGGGGCACGCGCATGCGGCCGGACGGCTAGAGCCTACCTACAACACGTATTTGCCTAGAAAATGTAGAAAGAAGTACGCGTTAATGCGACATGTCGTTACTTTACACACTGATATCAAGAACATTTTGTCATTCTGCCGGGAAACGTTTCTTTGAAATTAGGAAAGTAATCACTCATATGGAACATTACTTAAAATTAA
This sequence comes from Tortrix viridana, assembly GCA_963241965.1. Classification (NCBI taxonomy): domain Eukaryota; kingdom Metazoa; phylum Arthropoda; class Insecta; order Lepidoptera; family Tortricidae; genus Tortrix; species Tortrix viridana. The sequence continues at coordinate 12,313,157 of OY725171.1, forward strand.
ACTATCAATGATAAGTAAAGTTAAGTAATACTTCTGAGACGGCTGAAATGACATTTTAACACATTGAGCGGCGGTGACGTCTATAGACGTCAAGTAGTATGGCTAATTGATCACTAATCACGGTAGTGCACGCCAAAGTGTTAAACGACAGTTTACTTAAATATCCGCAAAACAGTGTAAAATTATTGACTTTTACAATGATATCCACAACAATAAAAATATGAAAAAAAATATGTTCATCCCTTGACAATCCAAGCATAACCTAATTAAACATGTGTGTAGAAGCCTCGGTCAGCCAAAAATATGCAGGTAGTAGTAGCGATATACGATATAGTAGCTAGCGTGAGGCAGTAACAAAATGGCCAAACTGCTTTGAAATAAACAAAGAGTTGCACTAAATAATATTTGCTGAAATGTGGCATTTTTTTAACGTTAACGTAATTTGTCTTATCTACATGTAATTTGCCAAGACAAAGTTATGCAAAACTGTTTTGAGGAAACCGCAAGTGGGGCAGGCCCACAGGGCAGGCCTCACAGGCTTTCTGCGCATTGTATTCCGAGCTTTTGAACATTTGTTCAAGCTTTTGTTTATTACTTTTTTATTAAGTTTGCATTATAATCCCTAACTGAATTCTTATTAAGTATATAATTATAAACACGTTTCTTTCTTGTTTATTTTAATTGGGACATCGAATAAAATACTTGCTAAATTAGCTCGCCCATTCACGGCATAAAGGACATAAATAACTTCAATGTGTTAACTTGATTTTAAACAATTTATTATTATCGATCACTAAAGCTCAGCCATATACAGGGTGTCCCATAAGTCGCACGTCAAAGTGACACCGGAAGTAGACCAGCCTAAGACGGACCGAACCAGCCATTTTTTTAACGGAGTGGAAATGCGTTACGCATCATCCCCACACCGAACCAGCCTAACATTAAAATCGCATGGTTTCCAAGATTTGCCAATACAAAATTTAAACTGGTATATCTTGAAAACCATGCGACTTTTACTGAGTTCGGTTTGTCATAGGCTGGTCTACCTCCGGTGTCACTGTGATGTGCGACTTAGGGCCTGTACACAAAACTGCGATGTGACGTCGCATCGCAAAAATCTAGGAGCTTTCTGCGTTGGTTACTATACATTACATTACTGCGATGCGACGTCGCATCGCAGTTTATTGGGACACTCTGTATGTATAGTCTATCTCAGTAGAAAAATAGTTTTAACAATATTTAGCTACTATAGAGGCTTCAATAATTAAATCAGGAAAATAATAAAAAGCCAATAGGCACTTTACATTTCAAATAATTCTTAAAAAAATATAATAAGTTCTTTAAAAAACCGAGCAAGAGCATATCGGACCATGCTCAGTGTAGGGTTCCGTCGCTATTGTTACAAACTCAAACCGTATGTAGATTCAAGCAGTGTATTAAATACCGTCAGACGTTACACATTTAATTAGTTTCTAAAACTATAGAACTCTGCTGTGCCGCGGTGATCTTTGGTAGAGCGAATAAAGCGGCTGGCGACGAGGTTCAGAAGATCGAGACAAGTTAACTGTATTGTTCGCAGTTTTGTAGTAGGTCTCCCGGCGCTGCAAGATTTACTTACAAATTGCCCCTACCAATGCTCTGCGGTAATGCTACCTTTTAATCACGCTTTAACTCACGCCCTTTTATGCTTCAAACTTAATGACATAATCTATTTTAACTCTTAATAAATCATTATGTAACAAATGGTATTTAATATTTATTTCTCTTCTATAAAATTCTCTGCGGCGCTACAACGTAGTGAAGGTACAAAAAACAAACATTTTCTTGAAACTTCCGATCCGAATTCGTATGAATACAAAAGTAAAGGAAACCTAACTGACGATTTCCTTCAATTAAACGAACGAAAGATCTCCTCCATTAAAGGCCCCTCGCATCCGAAGGGTCGCCTCGAGGCTAGTCTAATAATTAAAATATACAGAGAACAATGATACGTCTCGCTTTTACTCAGTGTTTATCGACGGGCCTCGCTGCGAACCCGTTACGATTTCAGTTTGCGAAGGGCCTGAGCCGCCCCGCCGCGGGTCCGGGCCCCGCGCGAGACGGGGAGATGCAGCCGGAACATACGCGAGGAGGACAGAGGAACCAAAGTTAGCTTATGATAGTGCAGCTCGCTGCAAGCTGCAACTTCCAAGAATGGTTCACTGCGTTTGGGGCGCCGTTTTATGAGCGATGTATTGCCGGACCCGAGTGAATGGACACGTTTGTCTTGAACGGCATACAGGTAATATTAATTCAGAAGCCTGAGTTTTTGAACAAATATCTTGGTCGCTATTTTACATGAATGGATAAAATATACAAAAATATATCAACTCGCAAAAGTTATGTGAGTGCGATAAAACAGTTCTGTTATTTCTAAGCAGTGTAATACAATTTCATCCTAAATGGCTGCTTTGCGCACGTGCGCTCGTCGTAAAGGTGTTCCCCGCCCCGCGCCGCCGGCCTGCGGCGAGGGATCCTGCGGGAGTGCTACGACCTTACAGCTAGACGTCAATTATTTATTTAGTTTATGCTTTGCTTCTTATATTCGGTGCTTTTCTCTCTACTGTTATTTTGTTTCTTAGTGGGTTGAAAAACCGCATTATGTTTTGTTATAATTAAACTAAAGAACTACGCGGCCATGTTATAAGTAAACGCTGGCGCTGTAACAAAAAAAACGAAAGATAATGTATCTCATTAGTGAAGACTTATACCTAAAGCCATTTTCCTGAATGTTATAATGAACCACCCGAATACATTTACCATATAGCAACATTTTTTTTACAAATAATATGTTCATTAAATTTCGGTTTCATAAAATTTCAAAATTTCAATTAATATATAAAAGAAAATGCACATAACAAATCGACTTCACTGCCGCTCCACCGCAGCTTGCGTCGCGAGCTCTGACGCAGTCAATGTTCGACTACGGCTAGCTGGCAAGTATGATTCATTGGATTTTCCAAATGGAAACGGAAAAAAGTAAGCGACGAAGCGGTAATTAACACTGGGAGGGCGAGTCGACTAAGCCGGGCAATTGTCGGGCCAAAATAAAACTAACGGTGAACACGGCATTGTTCAGGACGCCGTGGCCGCCGAACTCCGCGGACAATATTGCAATACAAACGAGCCCACGGGCACGCAGGGCGCGCTATAAATCACCAACTTACCATTGCCATTCTTGCTTCGGAAATAAATAAATATAAAGGAAGCGGTCGAAGGGTCCCGACTCTCTCGGGGCTTCATTTGAATTTCATAAAGGTGCTGTATTAAAATAATCGCAATACAAAGGGATTCGAAAAGAAGAATGGGAAACTACTTACGTTCACTGGTCCCAGATCAGCGAGAGAGAGGTACTCTATTATGCGCCGAGCCCCTACACCTTTCATGTTACATGCGTGGGGCCCTGAAAAATTTAGTAAAAAGTGTACGATCAGGAAACATTCATTCAGGGGTCCCATATAGTATAGTTGTTTGATAGCAGAAGCGACATAAGGATGTTCGTGTTTGCTGGCTTTTATTATTTAGGGGTTTGCCCCGTTTCCAATCTTGCCAGCCTACTTTGTCATTAAAATTCTAAAAGAATCTGTTGCTACGACAACCAACCAGGTTTCTTGCATATTTAAAATATTACAGGGTCTCCCCCTGTTATATTTTATATAGCGTTGTGTGAGTCCATGTTTATGGAATGAGTGATATGTCGAGGCGAGGTTATGTATTCCGGCTTGCGGCGCGGCTGGGTGCGCTGCGACTGGCGGCGGCGCCTCGATGCTGCGGCGTGGTTATTAATATTCCGCTTTTAGAACCAGACGTGCCAGCTAAAATGTTTGCATTCGTTTTTATCACACAGGTTCGCACGAAGTTAACCTTCTACAGTATATTATATTATAGGTTTAGTTGTACCCACCCACTTGACTTTGAATTCCTTAAAACTCAACTTTACCATCAAGATTGTCCTCCTTGACCTTCAGGAATAAAGTTTTTGCAGATTTATTTTATTTATAATTATTATATTTGCAAAATTTCATTGAATTTACTTTTGGAAATGCACATATTTTTTATTCTGTTTGTCATTGTCCGAACACGGAGTAATGCGTTTTTTTTATCAGCATATTATTGAGTCCCACTGCTGGGCAAAGGCCTCCTCTATGGATTTCCATAATTCTCTGCCTATTGCAATCTCCGGTCAATCCTTTAGGAAAGCGTCCAAGTCGTCCCGCCATCTCCGCCTGGGTCTGCCTCGCCGTCTGTAGCCGTCCTGGGGACCCACCAAGGTGCCGCATTGGCCCACCTCCGTGGACGCCTGCGGCAGACAAGCGCGGCCCAGGCCCACTTTAGTTAGGCAAAAGCCTACGCATGTCCGTTTTGGAGCGCAGGGCAGTGTTCCGAACTCGATCCCTCCTTTTTACTCTCAGTAAACTGCGCTTGATAGCTCTCTGGCAAACCTTGCGTTTGGACTTTTGATTTTCGATCAATGAGTACGAAGGACTAATGAGTAATTGCGTCGAATAATTAAAATAATTTTAACCATTTCAAGTATTATTGTAGACATTATAAAGTTAATAAAAATGTTTATTTACCTTTTAACAATTAGGTAAGTGTTGGATATATTTCTACTTTCTTAAAACGAAGTATGATAAAAACTATATTTTCAGTAAAAAGTCGATGTGTATACGATGTGACATGTTCAAACTTCAAACATTATTATGTAAATCCAATTACGACAAGATCCAAATAGCCATACAATGAAGCTCTAAATATCTGCGATCGCAAATTTTGGCTCATCAAAGGCAAATGATGGGTGATTCTGTAAGCCACCAGTTTAGCCGGCAATGTGAAAGCACTTCGCGTCAAATCCACGTCAAGTGGCTTAAATTGCCCCCTCCTCCTCACCTCCCCCCCCTTCCTCGCCCTCCCCTTTCTTATGATAAATGTAGGGAAAATTGAAATCACGTTTCGTTTCCCGTAGTCATTCCGTGGGACCAGCCAGCATTCAGCGCGGATGTGCGAATAGCTGTTTTGGTTGTGCAAAAGAGTATAATCAATTCAATAGACGTATTGGGAAGAGCGAGTGACGTGCACAAGTGGTTTTGGGTTGTTAGTATGTAAGAATAAGTATTTTCTCTTGGCTTGCCTCTGCCAGTCATGTATTTAATTTTGTCGTATGCCCTGAATAACAGTCATTACTTCGAAACATTTCCAAGTTATGTTTTGAATGGCTATCAGGAGGTGGCTTTATTTAAAGGAGACTTAAATGGACTTTTAAGTTTGAGGAGAGCTCTAATTAGTAACGTGTAAACTTTTCTGAGACCCCCGTCGCGCTCCAGGGGTACCATGTACTTACATATAGTAGAAACCGCAGCGGTTTAAATACTTTAAACTTATGCTTTATATTGCAATTTTTGTACACAATGATGGTTTGTATATACAGTAGTGTGTTGTAACGTTTGTGTTTTCCCCATACAATTGTCTTCAAATATGACTTATCGAAATTGACCACGAATCAAAAAGTAATTGACCAATTTTATTGTGAGTCACACTTATCGTTAGCTAATAAAATAAAGTAAGGTTTACCTGTATAATAATTGTTGAGGTTTTTCTGTATAATCATTGCCTGTTGAAATCGTAGCTTTAATTTTAGAAGAATTTGAAAAAAGTAATCGCCAGCGTTTACACAAAATTGAAAAATATTGTATAGATGCATCAGCACCTTGATTTAAATCCCTATAAAATAAAAGGTCCGTTTTCAATGGAAATAAATTGTACTTCAGTATAAACCTTCTTTCTAAAGTAAATTGTAACTAATAATAAAATTAGTCAAGTACTTGGTGGTCAATTTCGGTAAGTCATATTTGAAGGCAATTGTATGAGAAAAACACAAGCGTGCCTTATTATCTGGCCGCCACTGTATATACCTACCTACTCGTAAGTACTTATATAATAACCGTAAATTATAAATAGTTATAAAGTGATAAATTGTTGTGATGAAAGGTTGATATTATTTGCGAAAAGCTAGTTTTAGTTGCAAATGTGTGTATCGTGCGCGGATTGCCGCGCCGCGTCGCGCCTCGCGCTCGCAAGTCGCAGCTCGGGAAGCGTCAGAAGACATAACTAAAGCAAGTTAACGCCGGGAAACCTACGGCGAAAGAGCGAGATGGATATGTTAATAAAGTTGTAAACGCGTCTGTTACGCAAAAGCCATCGCCGAATAATATTGGGCCGGACAAGATTAAAGTTCGAATTTGCTTGAGCACCATTTTCGGCTCCGAGTCCCTGTCGAACCTTTGTCATTATAATCATACTTCCGATTTTCCAAAATAATATTATTGAAATATGTTCAATTTCCTGCTTTCTGCAGGACTTGTAATTGCTAAAAGGACTTGTGTGCCGCGCAGCTAACTGCTAGGTAACAAGTATGTAAGTGCTGTGTTATATAGTTATTGGTCCACATGCTCATTTTCCAAATAAAATGGTCGATAACTTGTTATTTGCATGTTATTTTATTAACTTGTTATTTGCTGTTTAGGTTTTTCTGTATAAAAACGTCTACGAGTGTAAATAACAACTCGACTATTGGCAATATTGGCCTTGATTTCGATTTAAAAAACCATCTACCTACACTCATAATCCTGTTGTGTAGCGAAAACCAGACAATAGGTCTGGCCCCCTGGCATGCATGCATGCATGCACGAGATAACATTTTACAGGTGCCATGGAAATAAATACCAATATATATATTAATATATTTCATATTCTAACGTAAGACTTAACGCTAAAGGTTTAAAATAAAAGTGTCCCTTCTTGATAAAATCGCTATAAAAATGTGAAAATCGCAATAGTCGCTTAGTAATAAAAGGCAATAAAAGTCAGGACGAGACACTTTTATTTCTCCTAAATTGGCAACGTCCATCATAGTGCACATAACATAACATTCACTTTTTGTTATTTTTTGTGACTAATGTTTTATGCTTTTTTTTATCCTAAAGAGGTTTGAACACCCGACTTTTTTATTTTTGCCAATTTAAGGGTTAAACCTTAAGTGAAAGCGACATACTAGAAACTATTTTTTGGGCGAGGTACCCTCAGTGGGCGAGTCCAACTCACACTTGACCGGGTTTGTAATTCCGGTTTTGCGCCTCAGATTATCCGAGGAATGCGCGTGTTTGTGAGTAGCGATTTGTTGTCATACATACAAAAAATAAGACAAAATTTTTACAAACGTCGAACCCTTTCTCAGGTCAAAAACCTCGATTAAGTTATCATGATGAAAAGCATGACTAAACTTATATATAAGTTGTTAAGGAAAAATACAAGTTGATATTATTACTATTCCCTAATAGTGAAAACACAGACATACCCAGATGAAGCCGCATATAAAGGCTGGTAAGTGAAAAAGTCAATTTAAATATTGTAATAGAGCCACGTAAAGCATAAATATTTTCATATTCGATTTTTTTCTACAGGGCGGCATAATAGCAGCAGCGCGTAGCAGCACATCTTCGTAGCATTGAACCGTTATCGTGTAGACGCCGCGATACGCGCGTAGCGCGCTTTTGTTGTGTAAATTTTTACGTAAGCTTTTAATATAACTTTACTCGCGCCTATCACTCATCCGTCTGGAAAAAATAACTCGAAACTTAGCACACTGTGAACAGCGTCTGCTCTTTCTCTATCGCAACTTTATACTTCTGTGCTGACTTTAAATCGAAAAAACGTAAATAAATAATAATGAGTAGAAAAAAGCTTCCGAGTGCAAGGTTTTAGGAACCTCGCGAAATATAACAAATAAACAATGCACCCGGGATTTAGTTACATATTGATCAAGAGAAGGCAGCAGGGATCGTTTCAGTTAACTGCTCGGCCTCGAAAGAGATGTTTCCATAAAACCTTTATGTTACCAGGCAACCGTGAGCAAACAGTCTCGTCGCGGGTCGATGTAACAACGCGTTTGTAGGTTAAGGCTGGGCCTCATTAACCCTGTCAATGAGAAAAACAGGGTCTTTGTAAGCTCATCATTCTAGACTAGAAAAACGTATTTCTTAACCTGGTACAGCTTGATACCTGTAATAGATAAAGGACTATTTAATCCACCCCCGCAGAGGGTGCGTCGCCCTAGTTACCCCAAAAATGAGAGTTTTGTTTGTGGTTTAAAGGATTTTATAGGAAATTGGTTCCTTTATGGTTGTCACGTAATAAATAAATTAAGATAATACAATTTCAGAATGATAATAAAAGTAATTGGAAGAAACTTATAGTTACAAATGTAACAATGTTGGTGTATTATACTTAAATCAGTACATTATTCTAAATTTATAACGCAACGTTAAGGAAAACAGCGGTTTCTGAGAAAATCCTTGGCTAGAGTTTTCAAGACCTAATAATCACTCTTTTAAACACTAGATATGAAAAAAACGGTCCCCTTACTCATCATGTCGTCTGTCTCTCCGTATATCACAGTCATTTTGCGCAAACAACTAGGAAAATGTAACTAAAATTTGACAGGCACGTTTTTGAAACCGCTAAAATTGATATTTAAAAAAAAACATATCAATTCTTAAATTGTACCCCAACCTTATATGATGACTTTGTTGTCGGTCTGTCCGTATGTCCGTCAGTCCGTCAGTCCGTCTGTCCGTCAGTCTGAGGAATGGCTGAAACAATCTGGCTGAAATTTGGAACAGAATTCTCATGTAGTAGGTATTTAGTACCTAGTCCACACAAGCCCTCATTATTAGAATTTATAAAAAAGTTTTATAGTAATTGAAATGGGGTCTATCAGGGTGGTTTACATTACGCGTGAATGGGGTATTATTATGAAAAGGCTTGATTTGCACATTTCAATTTTTTTTTTAATTTTCTGTCCTTTGCGGATTTAGATATACCAAAATAATGACAGCGGGCGTGTATGGATTCGTCATCTCGATCAGCTACTTCCGGCACCTCTGGTTCCTGGAAATCACAGCGGAGGAGTGTCATAGAACTCATGTGGAACTCATAGACGTAACTTGGATGCCTAGCAAGCGTTTTGTTGTCTATCTTGTTAGCTGTCATAGAAATAAACTGCTATGAAAATAAAGTAGGTAGGTACATTTATTATATAACCATGTATAATACGGAACCCTCGGTGCGCGAGTCCGACTCGCAATTGAACGGTTTTTTAAATATGTATCTACCTACGTTGTAAGTGGTGAGGAACCATAAACTAATGCGTAAACGGCACACTCTTGGCCTATTTAAATATATTTATTAAAAATATTACCCTAAATAGGAGGAAAAATAATATTTGAACCATAATCGTTTATCACAACGATATATTGTATTTTCGTAACCGAACAAAGACAAACACCCTAAAAGTTTATAACGAATACCTCTGAAACTTCCAATATTGCTCATAGAGCGGGCAGTAAAAATACCTCGCGTCAAATCTGCGAGGCAATTATTCATTCGAAATGCCATCGTGCCGTCCGCCCTAACTACCCTCTTTGGCTGTAATCGAGCGCTACGCAAATCAGCCGGCGGAGGGGGTGCAGGTGAGCTGCGTGGAACCGGGTCGCGGCGCGGCGCGGCGCGGCACGGCGCGGCGCCCTACTGCGGGTTAAAGGCGGCGATGCCGATGGCGACACATGTTAACATACTCGTAATGCACAGTGAACCTTATGCCTTTTAATTATAAAGTAAAAATAAATAAAACAAATACGGATTCGCTACCACCAATACTTTCAGAGTCAGTTAATATTTTGAAAAAATTTGTTCATACTTTGTATCATATTAATATCGAACTTTCCGCTCGCGACTTCGTCTGCGGTGAGTCAGTACTTTCGTAAGTTAAAATATAGCCTATGGCCACGCCTGAAAGTCCATTCTAAATCGATGGCCCCACCGAATAAACGTGCATGTGAAAAAAGCTAATTTTACAGGAAAAAATAAAAACGTTAGAACTGTGATTACGAGCAAATGGGACAGAATTGGTATATAACATGTACATAAAATAGATAGATTTTAAAATAATCTTTCTATTAACTTTATAATACATTAAGTATAAATGCTAGTTTTCAAGAAAATTTAGAAAAAGCATGTTATTTTTTTATTCTAGTGTAGATAAGCGCAGATAGTACGTGCTTTAAACGTTTACACGTTTTTTCGTGTTATAAGGTCCGACTATTTTAAATGTAATGCAATGTTGCGTTATTTTTTGCGTAGAATCCAGACTACTGCTGTGATGGGTACTAAGCTCTCGCATGCTTTTTTAGGAAGATATACACTATTGTTAATATCAGTTTTAAACAGTAATACGCTTACTTGTGCAAGATTGCGTAAGACAATTTTGTGCAAATATTCTTAACAATAACTAAGGCGTTCTTGTTAATGTTTTGTAACTAAAACTGTCTTCTTTTTACAATTTAAACTTAATATACCTTTTGTTTTTATGTGAATTTAATAAAAAATTGGGTAAAAATGGATTTGTAAAGTAAACACATACAGTAAACACGGATTACTTTAGCCCTGGGGGGTAACATTGCCCGCCCAATAAAAATACTTTACTTTTTTATTCTTATCAAAATAGATTATACGGACTTTCTCTACGTATTCTAAAGAAAGTATTTGTCACTTAAAATTGCAAAATATACGAAGAAAAGCTGGAAATATAGGGGCTAAAGTTATAAAGTTACCCGTGTTTACGGTACTCACCTTGTAAAAAATTTAGAACTAGTGTCAGATTTAAGCACCGAAACGTTTTTTGGCAGCTCTTAAAAGAATAGGCATTAGGCGCTAGACGAAGCCTACCCCTACACATCTACAGTGACAACGGTATCAATTTTATTATTGCGGCAAAGGTGCTGGCACAAGAAAAAGGAAAAGCTCTTAAACGTTACATCAACACCGAGATCATGGATACACTGGGCCAGCTCAAACATTGAATGGAACTTTACCGCGCCCGCATAGCCTACAGATAATGGAGAGTGGGAGATTGCAGTTAAGACCACCTACGACAAGTGATTGGTGAACAAAAACGAACACTTAAAGAGTATTTACTCCACCCTCCTGGCATAAATAGAGAACTGTCTCAACTCCAGACCTTTAATAGTACACCTCTAACAGAGGGCATAGGTGACTTGGATTACCTCACTCCGGGGCATTTCTCCCTTTTCGCCAGAAACAGAACCACGTTACCTTCGAACATGGTGGCAACTAACCGGAAAACTGGCTGAATACCTGCAAACACTACAGACCCGGAGTAATAGACCACTGTCAAAAGGGACTTGAAAGTCGGAGACATGGTCTTAGTGAAAGATACCTCCGGCGAAATGATTACTAGGAAGAGTTACGGACACCCATCATGCAAGTATTCAAATTTAAATGGGCACCAACGGTGGTGCTATTATATTAATACAACTACACAGCACAACACAACTACAATATGACTTGAGAAAATTGGAACGTTATAACGACCTAATTATCGACTGAAAATGGATCACACGCTAAAAGAACAAGACGTGGTCTTATTAACGGCGTGGGTTAAGTCGCAAACTCATTTTCTGGCGTACCGGACGAGAGATTTCCCCAACAATATGACAGAATATCTAACTTACCCGCAACAACGAAAATCATACTACAGTTGTAGGTATAAAAATCACACGTCAATAATAGAAGGTGAATATAGACTTCTACAAAGACATGAGCAAGTCATGAATCAACAATTCACGGCTATTAACAAACACTTAGCAGAATCAGACAAGATTGACCGCCAAGACAACAGTATACGACTGCCACAGCACTCGCCCCAGGGATGGACATGGACAACCTGCGGCGTCCACAACAAAGGCTACTACTGGACTTGATAAATGATGCCAACCTTCTAAAGTCGGAACAATTCGAGGAACGACTAAATAAATCGCTGGACAACTTCCTAGCGAATTATCACTGCCCTGCGTCAATTCTGTATTCCAATTCCGCAAATCGTCTCGGAAACCACTCAGCAAGTCGCCGTAACATCGGAATACTTAGCAGTCAACCTCGAAAAGGAAAGGCGTGACGCCACTCTTGTTACAGGGCACAGGAATCATTACGATAGAAACGGGAGCACCATGTTATCCATTCTCATACCAACTTCCACAGTGACATCACAATCAACGACATGTATATACAGCAATCCGTAATAAATAACTGTGGAGAAAAACTACCGCTTTATAATTGAAGATTATGGAGAAGCTCTAGACAGAATAAAGGTCAGCATTGAGGCGGTAAGGGACAACAGAATGCATTCGAAGTCAAGAAGAAGAAGTCATCCTATCAGACGCATCACTACATCTTCATCGCATTTATCGTGGTTTGCACGATCGCCACCACCACCTATCTGTATTGGAATATACCTTCTACATCTGGCGCAGACTTCGGCACACTGCTGGCTGGTGAAGGCGTTGCTCCGGAACAAGGATCCAATGAAAACATTTCATTTCGTTACTTTTCTCAACCGCGGGTCTCCGACAGCGTCAAAAAGGTGATTGTGCGTGATCCAAAACGTCTGGATAAGATAACCTCACCGTAATAATCTTAAATTTTCATTCACTTTCTTAAATTTGGCACCATGTACGAGCACGCTCGATAGTTTAGAATTAAGCCGACGATGCACCTAGTGCGCGTTGCAAACGTTTACTAGCTAGTCTTGATGTCACGCGCCACTCCCTGTCCCTCTCTTTCTTCAACTAAGCAGCCATTACTATTTTAATAACAGGTGCAAAGAAAGTCTAAGCTCATCAAACGAAATTTGACGCGTAGAATATTATCAGTGAATATTCGTATTTTGAATTATTACAATATTACGTAGAGAAATTCTATGCTGCAACCGTTATTACACAATGTGAGTGTTATTTATTAAATAGCAAACAGTTGTTACTATAATTTTTATAGCGACTTTATACTGCAAGAAGCGATACTCTCAAAATTCATATCGTTCATAACACCAAAAAGCGTGCATCAGAATAATACACAAATATAAAATTTAGTAAAGTTTTGAACAAAAATGTTTTAGACTCACGCACGTTTGTTCGTGTTTAGGCGATGGATTGTAATTTGTGTAACAAGTGAGAATAACACTATTCGTGTGGTCTCGCTGATTATATTTTCCGTAGAATAAAAATATTTTCTTTAATAAATCGGAAAATAATAAGCGTGGCCCCTTCAAAAAAATAGGGGGGGTGTATTACAACATGGGGAATCCAAATCGGCAAAAAAATTTTTTACTGTATTAACCTTTGCACGTTTATTCGGTGGGGCCATCGAAATGTTGGTGCAATAATTTTTAAATAGTTCCAGTAGTTTTTGAGTTTATTCGTTACAAACATACAAAAATACAAATCTTTTCTCTTTATAATATTAGTGTAGATATAAATAAAGAATCTGACATCTTAACTAATAAATTCACGCTTTCCACGTTGGCAGGAAACGTTCTATTCTAGTACACACTGGGTTCGAGTACCTGTATTTCTTTTTATTCCTGTAGGCCTATTTAACACCCTTTTAAGTGTAACTTATTAATTATTTAATACGTTTCCTGTTTACATTGATCTTTGAGGGCATGTGTAGTGAGGATTGTTTCTCGATCGGTTAGGTGTGTCGAGTGTCGCGGTGCGTATAACTATATTCACGCGTCGCTGCTCGAGTGGCGCGCCGCGGCTCGGGGTTCCCTGCGACACGACACGGGTGCTGCGGAAGCCAACGCACCGCCCGACCACCCTCACCGACTTTATGAACCTAGGAGTAGGTTAGTCGTATCAAGTCATGAATTAAGCGGTCCAACGAGCACTCAATCGGAGGGTCGTGGATTCAAACTTCGGCTCTAGGTTTTCAGGTTACTTGAAATGCGTCAGGTTTAAAAAGCATCACGAGGATACATTCTCTACTTTGCGGTGCGATTTAGATACGCGCTTACAATATACATATAAGGGCGGAAAGGGTGTGAGCACAGCTTGGCTGAATTTCAGCTCCCCCTTGGTCAACCATGGAGAGATAGAATAGATAGAATAGGATTTTACAAAATTATACCAATATTACCTTGAACATAAAATACGCTAGTAATAATTAGGTACCTTCATTATAAACAGGTTGTGTATGATTAAGCTTATTGACATTTCGAGTACCGAAGCTGAAGAAGCTTAGAGTAGCTTTGTGGAGTAGCAAGAACCAAATCACAATTTGCAAATTGAAATACACCGTGGCCGATCGGGATTTCAATAAACATGAAATGCAAGGGTGTGTCGTTGCATTCAACCGCCCGGGGCAAGCTCTCTGTCAAATACTGCAGTACGTCCATGAACTCAATAAATCTGGAGCATAACTACAATTCTGTCTCAAACATGTCATAGGAATTCTTAGGTATGTAGTAAAAGCCTAATTGTTATTTGAGGCATTCGTGTGCTTTGTGTACTTACTGAAAGGAGCTATGATCTGGGTATGCGGGCCTGAAATTTGCCAGTAGATACAGTCCTTTGGGACGGTCGCAACTTTTGGGTTACCGTAGCGTGTTATGCGATACCATTTAACTTATGTTTATGTGTTATAGAAATAGTGACAAAGTATAGTACTCTTTAAAACGATCAAAGATTTCTTCTTACCAATACATGATAACTTCATTAATAACTAAATATTTAAGCCTTCTATGTTTTATATTTTAATTACTGTTAATGCCATGTAAAACGTGAGGTAGAGAATTCTTAGAGCAAGAACCAATCAGATCCCGTAGATATTGCGCCGTCGACTCGTTGCACATTTAATCTGGGCGGACTGCTCGGATTCAATTAATTTTCGAAGCTTATACTGTACAACCGGCAACTTCTTAACCACCTCATTTGAGCTTGCCTGGCATATTAACGATAATTTGGCTGGGTAACGCAATACTTTCAGTAGTTCAAAAATCCTACTTAAACATTTAGAAAAGAAACAGCAATCGAATTCTGTGCTTTTAGTAATGTTGAGTACTAGCCGAGGTCAATCATTATTAACCTTTTTAACACAGTTGCTCAAAAAGTAGTACTTTTCGTAGCTGTATATCGTGCGGAAAGTTGGTTTTCGCGAACTAGTGCTTTTTACGTTTCCAATTTTTTTTAATTTATACGTATTCCAATTCATGACTACTTATTGATGAGTGTTAATATTGGTTTCCTTTAAACGTCGTAATCAACATAAAAACCTACTGTTAATGTAAGAATATGAAAAATATACATATTTCATATTTTATTACTTACCTCTTCATCATTATAACACGTTTATTTTTTAATATTGAATATTGAAAAACCGTTCTTAATAAGTTGTCTGAATGGAACGGAATAGCTGCCGAAACGCCTGTAAAATTTTTGACATTATGAAGAGGCATTTTTTCTTACTGCAAAAATGTTTTAAGCTTCCAAAGGCAACATTCGATATTGTTTTTATACATAAACGATACACAAATAATCGTAAATGACAATACTTAGGTAATAAAAGTACAATGTTTTATATTTACAATTGTTTATGTTTATGTATAGAAAATGGATTTGAAAAAAAAACTTTCATTGAAGTGGGTTCAATAATAATAACAAAATACATTCTAGTCGAATAAAAACTAAAAAAAACACCTCTTCATAATGTCAAAAATTTTCACTGCGAAAGATCGAACTTACAACGAATTTGTTTACCAATATTAAGTTTTCAAAAAGTTTCTTATAAAATGAGTGAATCAGAGTTTGAAATTGATTTATTTTTCGCAACTGTGTTAAAAAACGTCGTTCGATACACGTGCGGAAATGTCTTTCTTCACTCGTCCCGAGTCTTGCCACTTGCCTACGGCTCGTGGCAAGATATCTCGGTACTCGTGAAGTATAATGACATACTTTCCGCACTAGCATCGAAATGTATTTCGACGTCATGTCAAATACAAAAGTCGTCACTCACACGCCAATGACAGCTAGAAACCACAGCTAATATCAACCTTCCTCGTATACACTTAGGTCTATTTTACGCTGTCAACTATGGCGGATATTTCCGTCGTTGGCGTTGAACCAGTGGTGCGGATATATCCGTCAATGGCGTGAAAATAGTTAAGACGTAACTATTGTTGGTTTATTTTATTAATATACTAATCTAATACAGTAATACACTCTCGCATTTAACAATAATTATATTTGTCATTCACCTTTATTAGAAATACGAAAAAGGCTCAAAAGATTTAAATAGGTTAGACGTTCATAGAATACGATAGTTGAGCAGTATAGTTATAGCTATAGTCATCATTAAATTACGAGAAGTTATTTCGAAAAAGGTCAAATGTTTGCTTTTTCAACTAAATGTGCCAACCGGATTTTGAAACGGTGCTTTGTGGGGTGCATCGCGTTTTGGTATGCGAGAAGTGCCATTAAAAGCCGTAATAAAAAACACAAAACCGCGGACTTGACCGCAAAAGGTTCTAAGTACCGTGTTCTACTTTTGCATTTCCCCTGTATTAAATAGTAGCACCATTTTAAATTTTACTACAGATTTTGTCACCTCAATCTTTTTAAAATGTTTAGTATTCTCTTTGAATGATTGAGATCCTTGATCCGTGTTCCCGGAAATTGTCTTGTGAATGAAACAATGTCTTTGTCGGAGTACTGTCATTTTGGTATGTCATTTCCGCTTCAAGAAAAACATCCGGTGATTATTCGAAAATCAAATGGATTAAAATGGGGGTTGTTTAAATAGAATCATCATGACTAGAAACTTCTTGAAGGTGGACGTGTGATCTGTTGGGGATGATGTACGTATGGAAGAGGAGTGGTGGTCATTATCGCATATCAATGACATACCTAAATGATTATTTTCCATTGAGTGAGTAACGTTTTTGTTTTTGTTAGGACTTGTTTATGAGTTCATAGGTAGGGCGGAAAGTAGGTCACTACATTTTGTAGGAAAAATCTAGATACACGAAAACTTAATGAGATCAACAACTTCATTCCTTAGCGATATTAAAGTAGCGTAGCTTAGCTCGTATTTTAAAGCATACACGTCTAGATGTCACCTACTAATTGAAATAGGAAAGATATTCGTCCGTTTTGATACGTTATATATACAGTTTAAATTGAACATAACGTAATTTAAACTAACTTCTTAAGGATATTACAGTGTTTTCAATCCACAGGTCCCGCTCCACTTCCTTATTTTACGTACTTTGACGCAAACTCGCAACGTCAACACTGCCCTGCTAAGGTAATAGGCAGTATTTTACACAAAACTACTGTAATAATTGCAACCTCATTACTGGGTAATAAGGTTGCAATTGCTAAGAATCAGGGCAGAATATGAGTCGTGAATTGAAAACGCTACCGCCGCCACTCCAGCAAAGTTAACATCACAATACACGCAGCTTATATTTAAAATTTCCATTGGGCAATGCCTGTTTATCCGAGAAATAGGCATTAATTAATTAAGGTACTTGTGCGTGAAAATTTTAACCGCTATTTAGTATTCGTTGGGGAAATTGTCAGCGAGTTCCGGCATGAGCCCGCTGATAAACATGGCCGGAGCTACGCGTATTTTGTCAGTAGTTAACGCGGGAATCCCAAATATTCCCGGCATAATTAATCAACGGACTAATAATAATTTCCGTGGGAGGTACGTACTCTCGGTATTATACAATGAAATGGAATACCTGTCATCTGTTCAATTTTCACATGCACCAATATTACTTATTCTATCATCATATATTGCTTTCTACACCGGCGCTATCACCCCACGCTTTAGGAGTTTTTGCATTTTCATCACGTTTACCTCAAAGATAAGGTAGCTTTTTTAAAAACTACTTTAAGTACCTACTTCAGGGGATGTTATTTTTTTTAGGCTAATTTGTTTCGCGGTGTTGGTGTCCATGATTATGGTGGTATTGCGTCGTACAAACGGCTCTGTTGCGCCGCAGCGGCCCGACGGCTTTCGGCCACATTATCAATTATTCCATTGCACAACGCGCAACGCCTAAAATGCCAGTAATTATTACCCGAAGGCATGCCTGCGTGTTTTGGTGAGATTTAGATCGGATTCGATTGCGAATTGTTCAACACAGTTTGATTTACGTATTGCTTTGTCTTTATGTAGATTTCAATGCCTATTGTTTTCCCAGATTGTATTGTGGGCTCTGACGAGTCTCTGAGTGAAAACATGCCATTTAAAATAACGTGGCACAAACGGAAATTAGTTAAAATCACCGACGTCAAAGTGTTACTATGAGCGTTAAATAAAAATAAAACCGGGCAAGAGCATGTCGGGCCATGCTCAGTGTAGGGTTCCGTTGTCATTAGTACAAATACAAAAAAAGAATCTGGAAAAAGTGCACCAGCAAAAGAGCGTATCTTCATGACACTTACGTCCTTTTGTTGAGCACACGTTGATGTTAGATGAAAAAAAAAATTCAGAATATGTTACATGTATGGAGTGGCCCCCTTAGAAATATTTATTTTTGTTATTTAAATACCAAACTAAGTAGCGGCTTATACAAGACACCTATACTCCAAATTTCATCAATATAGGTACTCTTGTAGTTTTTGATTAAAATGCCTGTGACACACGGCCGGACGGACGTGACGAAGCTATAAGGGTTCCGTTTTGGCCATTTTGGCTACGGAACCCTAAAAACCGGGCAAGATACTATGGTCAGTGTAGGGTTCCGTCGCTATTACTACAAACAAACACAAACAACAATCGCAGACAGATGGACAGGCAGACGGACATACGCATGGCGAAACTATAATGGTTGTATTTTTCGGACAATCAAACATTTCAATAAAAAGTGTTGTACTTGGTTGGAATCTGACATTCATGTGTCGAATGAAATACGATTTATGAATACTTGCCCTTGGGGTCGTGGTTGTTGGCGTAATGGATTGACGCGCCAGCAGCAGCGCTGAGACCGTATTGAATTGTTGCATTCATTAGAGTGGAATTGATAGATAGATGGCGTGTAAATGTGCGGTGTTCTCTAATTAACACCGCGCGGATGTTTCCGATCGGGATCGCGTGGGCGATGTTATTAAAGGAACATACATGGATGGAGCGCTCAATTTATTTGATATAGCAACAATCGGCAATAGCAATAGCAATTATTATCGGGTAACATACATTTCTAGATACAAAATTAAATTCAACATCAGTTCGATAACGTTCATTGTTTATTATAAATACAAATTTTTGTTGATGGCTACAAATAATTTTATTTTACAATGTAACGAAAAACAGTTTAATTATGAAATAATACAACATGGACAAATTATTTTTGTTCGCGCAAGTCAGGCTGATGAACCACCTGACGTGAATCCTAACGGTCCCCTAATAGAACGTCCCATAAATTAATCGTTAGAGGAAAAATGTGTCCACCGCGAATTTTGCTTACTCATAATTACCAGAGTTTTTAAATACGAAAAATGAAAACATGGGCGTATAAAGCAGGGCGGACGACGTAAGACCTCTGAATAACGAGCCGACATTATTTATTCGTGGGCCTCTTCTGTTTTAATTCGGATTTATGTATGGACATAAGCCTCTTTCTTTAATGTAGGCGAGGATTGCCGCGCGTGACACGGTCCTCGTACACTTGTACCGTTATTTTTGCATTACACGCTTAAGCTTAAACTCGGAAATAAAAATATTTAAAGTTGGTAGAGGGATGCTCAGAGATTTATTATACCTTTGCGAGATTAAATCATATACATACAGTTCAAAATGAAATGCTTAAAACCTAAAACGGTAATATTGAAAATTAAAATTGATATAAATATCCTTTCCTTACGACATTACAAGAGAAATCTATATAGTAATACTCGTATAAAGGTCTACCAAAAGTAAAGAGATAATGATTTAGAATTACGCTTGTCTATTCATATTGCACGATTTGCCATAGTTTGTTATTATTAGGTAACCCTTCAATCAAGTGAAAATATTGTTTAGCATGTTTACTGTGAAATTTGTGGAGAATAAGGTGTACACTTAAATCACACAACCTTCGATTTCGTGCCCTGTTTAATAACCGACTTCAAAAAAAGGAGGAGGTTCTCAATTCGGTTGAATGTTTTTTCTATTGACCGGTCACGTTGTATTATCTCACACGTTTATTTCGTTTACGTGCCCACTGAGTTGATATTCGTATGTTTTTATATTCTGAGCTGAACTGAGCTTCGTTCGGTCGATTCAGTATTAATAAATCACGTACCTATCTTCTTTATATTTAACTAAAATAAATATTTTTCCGTTGACTCTATTGATGCAAGAGATAGAAAATAGTAGTACTAAAGTAGCGGCATCGAGTGATGGCACTTTTGACAGCAGACAATAGTGTTGTGAAACACTCCATTTTATTATTGTAAAAATTTCAGTCAAGGGCGAGAAGTATATTTTTTAAATTTATTAAAGAAATAACCCATAAATTAATAACTTCTTGAAGCTGTAGTAGGAATAACCGTGTATTTTAGATGTACCTATGGGCTTTTATAGTCTCCAGAGCGACGATGGGTAGTTTTCATAATAATTTAATTATGGAGACGTTTTTGTGTATGCCAATATAGTTTTTAGATCAAACTCTCGAAATAAACTGTGTGGCTAAAAGGAGATGATATTGTCAGAAATTTGAAATATTGTGTCAAAATATACAAAATGTGAAATTATTGATAAATGACTGGATAAATAATCATATAACAACGGTAATTTTGAGCTGGGACGCGAGTTTGCCAGCGGTACCGTGAAAGTGCAGAACTTCATTGTCATACGTTGTTGTACCAGTCCGCGGTCCTTTGTTATCATCACGCGAATTGTTTTTTGATTTTTTGTTAGTAATGATTAAAACGATGAACGCTAGAGTGCGAGCAAATAAAAATAATCTCAAGATGAAGCTAGTTACGAAATGCGTTTTGGGAAATTACAGCCCCAGCGGTACATCACTATTCCGGTACCTGCAACAATGAAGTTTGACATCTGTTCCTTCATACTTTGCTGTCAATGTTTACGGAGCTTCATGAGCGAGCAAACGTCAAAAGTGCCATCACTCGATGCCGCTACGTAAAACAAAATAACTTAATATTAATAATATATAAGTCAAGATAATAATAGTCCTATTGTAAATTGACAATATTTTGTGTAGAAACTAAGCTCTGGTTCTTCTTGGGTTGTTGTTTAACGTTATACCTTTAGCGTGGCAGCAGCGGCTGTCAGGAGGGGTGCAGTGCTGCTCAGCCGGGAGCCGCCTGCAGCGTGAACGACCCGCCGAGACAAAGCCCGACAGCTGCCTCGCCACTTTACAGATCAGAGCAACTACAAAGTGCACGAGCCCGTCAATTCGACGCGATTAAAATGTACGAGCATTTTTATAACTAGTTGGGGTAAGTTGGGGCAGATCTATCGCAAACCTTACTTGCTAATTCATACTCGTATAAGATCAATTTGGATTTTTTTTAGGTACTTCCGACCGATGATTACGAATTGTAATATTAATTTTATTTCAATTATGAAGAAAAAGTAATGCTTAAAAATAAATAAAGCGTATGTTTAATGGATCACAATAATGTTGTCATAAATAACGTACAAAATAAAACCTTTGATCACCAAAAATAGTAAATGACCACCAAAATTTATAACCAATTTTAATTTAAAATTAACCAAATATTGACCATCTCGTTACCGAATTAAAGTTAATCAAACCAAAAAAAAAGCCGTTTAAGTGCGAGTCGGACTAGCGCACCGAGGGTTCCACACAAACTTGTAGGTATGTAAATAGTTCGAAAATCACGGGAATACGATATGTTTAAAAAAAGTCCAGTATAAACTGACACGCAATAAGTATGCACTTTCGTACTCATTGAGTGTCAGTTTATACTGGACTTTTTTTTTTATGTAATGTAACTACAAATTAACGGTTTTCGGATTTTTTCCTTTACTTGTGCTATAAGACATTGCTTCTTGCCAAATTTCATGATTCTAAGTCAACGGGAAGTACCCTATAGGTTTTGATTCCCTTGAGATTCCCTTCAATATGCGGCATAAACGGCCGTATCTTTTGATTGCGTTGACTTAGATGTTTGATTTTTTCACTGATCCAAGGAATCGCAGATATAAGTATTTGATACGAATTTCAACTTGATACTTTTACGTGTTCCTGAGAAAAAAGGTCTTGACAGACACACAGACAGACAGACAGACAGACGGACAACAAAGTGATCCTATAAGGGTTCCGTTTTTTTCATTTGAGGTACGGAACCCTACAAAGTAAATTATCATTGGGTAATACACTTCGTGTTACCCAATTAAATTTAAAGTAATAAGTATACAAATTTTAAATTAAAAATGATATCCATAACGTGTGATTTTGCTCGCTAAGATTTGGTGTACATTTACTAAATTTGATCTACGCTACGTACAGGTACAATTTGACTCTCAAAGATAACTTTGGTGGTCATTATAATGTGTTGCCAATAAATAATAGTAGATCATCATAGTCCTACTAAATTAATTCGTTTACTACTAACTGTATTTCTTCGTAAAATATGTAGATACCTATTTTACATTCACTCTAAATATAGGTAGGTACGTCCGTTGTTCGATGTAGGTAAATGTCCGTCGAATGTGTTTAACCCTGGATACGAGCTTTCACAATAAAAATATTTTTAACAATTACAATGACAGTGATGTGCAGTGTCCGTTAAACCGATCGGTCTGTACTAATTATTTCAACACGCTACGGCACCGCTTCCCGAAATGTATCAGTGGTCGCTTCATTAGTGCCGTGTCCAAGCTACCGAAGTGAACACGCTTTTGTTTATTATTTCATTATTTTAAGCCTCTGTCGTTATTTGAATATTGATGTAATTTCCCGAATCGCTATTTAATTAAATAACAAGTAACTTAAATTTGAGTTTCGTTAAGGTTCGGTTTAATTTTAATGTGGAAGAATACTTAAAACACTCACAAATTATAAAACGACGAAAACGACTGCGGGCCACAGCTAGTGCTAAAAGTAAATCTTTTAAAACCGTTCATGCTGGGTTAAGCACGAATCTCTAGCAGAAGACGCAGCATGTTGAATATTCTCAAACAAAATCAAAATTCATTCTGCTAGCGACAAGGGGATTCGGAAAATGGTTATTGCTAAAAAGTTCGTGATGCTCCGGATACTATCTTTAAAACGGGAAACTGTTTATCCTACCCAGCGCGCAGCGCCAAGTCTCGGCACCTGAGTTGGTACCAGTTGATGATCTATTATAGCCAAGTATTACCGTGAGTCATGACCGAATTCAAGTAATTTCTACTGGTAGCGATATGTAAGTGATTTTGTGATCGCGGTCGGGACGGAGCGGGCTCAACTTATACCGAGTCCTTTTCATTTAAAGACCTAAATAAGTACGAAATTGTTTGCTTGAAAATGCTGAACGCTGATAAAACGACCGTTGCGTGAGTCTCCATACATTTTTGCCAGTTAATTTTGAATGTAGACCTATTATTTATTTTCATCGTGATGTTTTTGTTTACCTAGTAATTCTAATTTATTTTTAGGTGATTCTTATTTAAAAAGATCTCACAAAATACCGTCAATCGATACATAAAAAAAATTTATAGCAAATAAAAAGAAAAGTTGGTTGAAACTACATACGAAATGATTTTTTTATTGTGAATAGCTAGCTGGGCCTCAATATATATTTGTTTTAAACGTTATCGAATTGATAACTGTTAAGTCTGCCGTTTCTTAAAAAATAATACGGCTTCATGCAATATGGTTTAAAACAATGCGGAATAAGGGGCCTGTGGGTCTAGACAAGTTGCTTTTTGCGAACGACAGCGATCGCGGAAATCAGGATGGACCATGGAGTTTGACGTAAGCTGCCGTGCATTTGTCCGTGTCTTTCAAAACATTTTAACAGATCAGCTGCAACCTGCTAGTCATTCCACGTGTACTAAAATAAATAGTAGAGAATATGTCATCTCAGGGAAATCGAAATGCTATGAGTCTCATTCCAGAAACTGAATTCCATGTTGCTTTGTATATTCATGAGGGCGGAGGATAAGGAATACAGGTGATTCCCTCATTACTAACGACCGGATACTATTTCTGCAAATGACGTATGAAATTTACGTTATAGGTACTCGTAGAGGAAAAGTTAAGTCAATTATAGAAACATAAAAAATCATTAAAAGCAATAACTGTCCATGGACATGTTGTACGAATTTTGTTTCAGGGCAATTCCTGATTGGTCGGCGCGGCATTTGCTGCTCTGAGCCCTTATGTTCGGCCGCAGTGCACGCGCCGGCCGCGTAAGAAGGGAGGGCTTATAAATGCTCTCGGCGAAGAATCTGTTTCGTAATTTCCTTAAACAAATCGCTCACAAAACATTAAATCAAAGTAGATGAATTTCTTACAAATGTTGACGTGGGTATTAAGATTTTAGGGTGTGTAATTTTTAATTTGATCGCTAGTTTCGTCGACAAAGTAATTTGGCCGAAACGGTAGGGACTATTAAGACTTACCTAATAATTATTAATTTTAGACATAAGGCAGACGCCTACGTGCCTTCGAGGCAACATTCATTCAGCGCCACGAGTGCTACGCCGCTACGCTCGTAGCGCGTAGCCGTGTAATCCTCGTATGTAGCGAAAACTCTCTACGAACAGAGAACGACAACGTGTCGTGAGTGGCGCTGAATGGGTTAATACTTACTCGAGAAATTAAAAGAATAACACCCCTGTACCAATGCGATACAATGTGTAAGCTGCTGTAAGTTTTCTTACTTTAAGTAACAGTACCTAGGAGACTGAGCGTCGCTCTGGTCGATACCGAATTTTCGTCGATTTCTATACAAAAGTTCTCTATATCCTTGATATGGCCGTAAGTTATAGTTTTAATTGGAAGAACAATACAGTTGATAGCAAAAGTAAGTCTCATACTTAATGACTTAGTTCCCTTATACGTCAACAGATGGGGCTGGCGCATAGTTCTTTCATGGCAGCAAAGATAGATCTCATACATTACCGACTACTTACAACAGACGCCGATAGATGGCGCGCATACGCGTGCGCACGTAGTTTTCCACCGATGTTTCGAAATATCTTGACGACGCAGTTAGCTAAGTTGGTAGTGACCCTGCCTACGAAGCTAGCGGTCCCGGGTTCGAATCCCGGTATGGGCAAATATTTGTGTGATGAGTGCGAGTATTTGTTCCTGAGTCATGGATGTTTTCTATACATTTTAATTATGTATTTCTCTATATAAGTATGTAATATCGTTGCCTGGTACCCATAGTACAAGCCTAGAGCTTAGTTTGGGACTAGGTCAATTTGTGTGAGATTGTCCCCTGATATTTATTTATTTATTTATTTTATTTATCTCCCAAAATTTCATGTAATATAGTTTTCAAACACCTAAATGTAGTGTTGATAATACAATCAATAATTTTTATTGAAATCTGTACAAGTTCTGTTACTTTTTCATACATAATACACAAATGTTGTGCATCGCGCTATCGAAGTTTTTAAAACATCCTGGCCATACCCTGGCGCTTCATTATTCCAGAGGAGGTGTGTGTCATAGTGTTCTGCGAAACAGATGGCGCTGGTGGCGTCCACGAGACTGCCCCCCTCCCCCAATTAAAAAAAACATCCAACAAACAAAAAACATAAAAACAAAAACAAAATTTTTAACAAAAAAATTAAAAAACCGATCCCGCAGTCTCTGCGTAGTATTCCAACGCTCTAACCAACAGTCTACTCAGACGGTGACGATCGCATCGAAATTACGAACCATAACGCGGGAAATCTTTTTTGCGTGAAAATACGGGGAATACGAATTTCCCCAGATATGAGACCTAGCTACGTAGATCGTTAGAGCCGTTTTCAAGAATGTGATTACACACACATACATATATTATATATATAGTTACTAGCGGTCACACTTTTAACTTGTTCTCTGTCTGTGGCCAAAAACCAAACGCATATAACTTAGCTAAAAGGGAACTTGTTTAATCCTCCAAATCCTTTAATGGACGTTGGATATGTCTAAAAGGTGTAACCTCACTGCGGCTTACGCCATTCGTGTAATGCAGTGCGGCGGTTACTGGCCAGTTCTGTACGTAATTAGAACCTGTGCTTATGTTTAAGTCAGAATATATATTAATACTTAATCAATGAAACATGTTTTTATTGAACCTTAAAGAAGGTCCCGAAAGAACGGAGTTTACTTAACACATATCGAAGGGTCTCTGACTCAACCTCATACTCGTATATGAAATTTTACGAAATCCGAAAATTCACTTTAGGTACACGTCCTAAAGTAGATATTCCAATTTCATAAATTTTCATATACGAGGTTGAGTCAGAGACCTGTCGATATTGAGTCATAAAAAAGTATTACAAATTATAAAAAAACCGGCACTTAGCGAGTCAAACTCGCGCACTGAGGGTACCGTATTTAAGTCCATATTTAATATGCTTCGCATCAAAACTATTTCCCAATTTTGAGTATTTTGTAATACATAATATGTATAATATTATTATAAGTTTAAATATTTCGACGCAACATGTCTGGGCATGGTCTGGGCCAAGAAAGGTAGTCAGTCATTTCATACAATAACTAGTAAAAATAAGTTTTATTTACATTACATTTAAGAGACAAGTCCTACACAAGCCCTATAATCTAGAGAATATAACTTAAATGCTAGAAAATGTATTTATTGCAGGCGGGGACTTAAAGCGCGGTAAAAATATCTATACTTAAGTAATACAAAATTTCAGATTTATGACACTTAGGTACCTATAGTTTCTGATAAAAAGTGAGTGTAACGTACAGAAAGACACATACAGATAAACGGACGTTGCAAAACTTCATAGTTTCCAGCTCGACTAATGCAGAACCTAAAAAAAACTTACATTTGGTTTCCAGTCCAAACGCAACGGCAACCTTCACGCGTAACCTATAAAAGTTCAAGAGCACAATAAATGTACCTACCTACTCAGACATTTTCTATTTGGAATCGTGTGGTTGTTATAAATGGGCATTTTTGTTAATTCATAACCTGCGGCGGCGGCCACAAAGTTCAGGTGGCTCATTTGGGCGAACCCTCGTTAACGAAAACTTCATGAGCACGCATCTGCCGTAAATGCGGGCTGAAAGCATTGATGCTTTGCGGCATTCGCCGAACTCACTCGCAGGCCGCCCTCGTTGCCCCCTAGTATTTTACTTTACGTTATAATATTCAAATACATTTAAATTAGTCCTCGTAATTAAAACAGTTTGTATGACGTTTCTATTTGAGAAATGAAGATGGTGTTTACGATAGCGAAATGTGTTTCAAAACACAAAAACACCATCACATAAAATATTGAACGTGTATATTCACGGTAAAAAGCAACAGTAATGTTGGTCCATTCCACGCCAAACAAAGGGTACATGCATGTTACTCGAATGTTTCTCGTATGGTAGTTAAAATAATAATAACACAAATTGTTTATTTAAATGTGTACACCGTTTTGATTACATGTTATTTGGTAATCTAACTTGAAAAGTACACACACATAGTTTGACTTACAGAGAAAACAAACAGAGTTAATGCAACAGTCACATAACTAATGGAGGCTGGAATCTCGTTTCACGAAATCTATGTTTTAAGGGTTCCGGAGTCAACAAGGAACCCTTTTAGTTTCGCCATGTCCGTCTGTCTGTGTCCGTCCGTCTGTCTGTCCACGGTTTAACTCGGGGACTTTTGGTACTATTTACAAAGCTGTATTTGGCAATCGAGTTAAAATTGGACAGCTCTTGAAAAAATATATAATTTTTATATTTGTGGCACCGTTTAGGAAATATTGAACTCGAAAAGTGTCATTTTCGCTAGTTACGCGTCACCCCCCCCCCCACTCCCCTTTACAGCCAAAAGTAAAAGTAATAAATATCTGAAAAATATACATAGCACATATCCGAATTTAAAAAGAAAAATATCACGAGTATTGGTTAAAGACGATTAAAATGTTTATAACTACCGAATATCAGCTAAGATAACTTTACTAGATTTGCTAATATTGATGTTTTTTTTGGAGATTGTTGTTTGTGTTTGTAAGAATGGCGACGGAACCCTTAGCTGACATGGTCCAACATGCTCTTGCCCGGTTTTTTTTACGTACTGTCATCTTTCCAATTAGTTCATGAATCGCGGACCTTTACCGCTTATTTATAAAGTCGGAATTGAAGCAGTTTGAAAAGACAAACGGATCAAGTCATTGATTGTAGCATGTCTACAACTGGAGTTCAATTTAAATGGTTGTTAATTTCAAAATGGTCGCGTTCTGCTTTTGACACTTTACAAACAAATATTTCCGCTCAGGACTTTATCTGAGGAGGAGGAAAAAACACAAACGTTCTTAATAAGAAGATAAAAAGTAGTTATATAGAATTGAATGATTTAATATACTTAGTACATTCAAGGTCATAAATATGTACCTATACATTTTAGTACCTTGTCTTTTTACTGTCATGTTTAAACTGCCATCTATGAATGTCACAGCCATTGAAGTGACCTACCATGACCATTTTTGACCCCCCTGTAACTTCGTTATGGAAAAAACTAGAAGCCTAAATTTTCAGTGACCAAGAGGGCAATAGGTACATAGCTAGATATATTTCCAAATTACATGTCGCACCTCTAATGCAACAACGATGTAAATGCAGAAAAAGTCGACTTTGAAATTCAGTAGTTTTTTTTACAGCAATAACGTTTTTTTAAACTGTGTTTTGTATTCTAAAGATTCGTAATTACGCATGCATTAGCGATGCGAACAGTGTACATATTTTGCAAGTTGTTTTTTTTTTCATTTCCGAGCCTCTCTAAATGTGTCATTCTGAAGCCTCCAAACGTAACTAACCTAATAACGTCATAATGCACGACTTACAACCTGAACTCAAAATGCAGCGTCGTTGCTTGAATCGCTCCCGACGACGGAGAGAAATAAGACTTATTCGCTTATTTTTTTCCAGACGAATGGAAATTTTAATTAAAGAAGTAGGAAGGTAGGTTCCTGCAAGCGTAGATGATTTCGTTTTATCTGTGCTTTTTATAGATTCCAAAGTTTTATTTACTTACAGATTTTTTTTTATTTAATCAAAGTAAATTGCTAATGTTGAATATTTGCGCAGCGATTATTCCGACAGAGATTGCTAAGAGAGTGTCGGAAATCCGAGAGAGAGGCTTTTGCCCAGCAAGGCGATTCTGTTAATGTCTCGTCCCACATCTACTGAGACGAAGAATAACCAGCGTTTTTACGGTCCGTCAAGGTGTGTAAATGACATTCAACTGCCTGCACTTTTATTTAGTCGCCGGTTTCATCGGTGAAACAAGCGGCTAAATGAAAGTGCAGGCAGTTAAATGTCATTTACACATAAATGACGGACGATGTAAATTCACCGGTTATACTTCGTCTCAGTCAATGTGAAGGACGATGCGTTTACAGAATAACATAGCAGTATACAATAGAGGGACACTATCATAGGCTTTTCAAAAAAACTGCAGACGAAAGTTTTTGCATCGTAATTAAAAAATACAGCCGGGGACTGAGTAATGTAAGATAAAGCAAATTAATAAAATTATTTTTAGCGAAATAATTAAATTTTATAACAAAAAAATGATATTTACAGGAATAATTTTAAGTTGATATAAAATGTCAAGTTTATTTTTGCTGTCGCCTTTATTTACAATACCTATAGAGATGTTTCTTTAAGAGCTTAATTAAGCAGAAACAGGATTATATAATATATAAATTACATAAAATTTTAGATTTATATAATTAGTTTCATTTCGTTTTAGTTTTGGTTTTAATTTTATTAGTATTTAATTAGCTTTAAGTATAAGTTTAGTTATTTGATTTTTGTATAGTATGATATGGACCAAGTGATAAATGCGGGCATTTTTTATAATGCCCGAGCAATTTGATAATAATAACTAAACTATGAGATGGCAATTTAATAAAAATACCAATCTAACCTAACCTAACTAACCTATGTTTAGATAATAATTTATTATTACTACTAACTTGGCTTCCCCGCTTTAATCACTTGGTCTATGACATATACACTGTATATTGTATATTATTAGTTCATAAATAATTGAGTTTCTTGTTGTGTTTTCTTGCTTTTAGGCTCCTAACCCCCAAAACATTACAACATACAAGATTTACGATTTATTATGAGATTTTTTTTTTAATTTTGTTAATCTGTACACTTTTTTGGGTGGTGGGATGGTGCGTGCGCGCGAGCAGTGTTTGGAGGGATGTCATCGACGGCGCGGCGGCCGCATCAGCTGGAAGTCGACGCGGCTAACATATTCCTCCACACGCCCCGCGTTATCTGCCGCGCCCACTCCCGGCCCGCCGTGATAATTGTTTATTTCTACAAAATTATCTTCGCAATTGTATAAATAATACGTGCTCCCTCAACAAAAGAACTAAACTAACAATTACACTTAAATCAATCAAAATTAAAAACAGTGGCACCTACCTATTTGAAAAGTCAAGTGAAATATATAGGAATAATTACTAACCTAGATGAATTCTTCAAGATCAAGATCAATGTTTGATTGTGTTGCAAACTTTTTCTGTAGGTACCTATTGTTTAATAGTTTGAAACAATTAAGCAATAGGTACAGATAAAAATACAAGTCTCGGTGCACATAGACCCTCTCCTTTGAGGAATCTGGGGGCACGGCAGTGCCGCCGCCAAGTCGAGCAAAAAAGGCATGGCCGTACCATCCTTTTCACGTAGCCATTCGGGCCAAACCCCCCTGTAACTTCGTTGTGCAACGTGCAGCAACTTATCTTTCTTTCTTTCTCTGGCCAACTTGGGTGTCCCACTACTGGGCAATAACTTATCTACCTAATATAAATAAATTAATTAGCCATTTGAAAAGGTATTTTCACGAAGCAGCGCTTTATATGTGTTTTGTGATTGCCGAGTCAATATACTCGTACTTATTATAGAAATAAAGATGTCTAATATTAATACATTCACTAAATGTAGTCTTGGCTTTACATGAGATCTCACAAATGTTTACTGTGGAAGCATAGCGAGACTTGTCATTTTTATACATTTTATGTTTTTGATGGGATATTGATATTCTTGCCGCAGTGCTCATAAAAAAATTATGGGAGTAAGTAATCGTACTTGTTATTAATTGTTCTTAAAACCGGCCTTTAAACCTTTAATCCAAAAAGTAATAAATATTTATTTTATATATTATGTAAAAAAATGTATAATTCTCATTTAAATTGTCAAAACCTTTATAATTACGGGCTTCTTTATAGCAGACGTTGTTCTGCAAGCGGCTATGTGTAGAGTTCCCATTCCCATTTAGGCTTTATACCAGTTCATTATGCAGAGTGGAGCCTAACCTAAAACAACTCTCTGTGAACATAAAGTGTTATCAGCCGGGCCCAACACGCCGCCGAATTTAAAATGCTCCCTTATGCTGATATGACGAGAATAAGAGAATGATATTTTTATGGAATTTGCCATACCTACCTATAAAAAATATGCTGTGGCGCTTTAACAAAATCGTGTTACAATAAAAATAAATTGCTTAAAATAATGAACTTAAGAAAAATCGAATTATTGGGATGATTTATTTCAAAACTAGCTTTTGCCCGCGACTTCGTCCACGTAGAAGTCATTTATCGCTGCTCCCTCGGGAACTGTCCAATTTTCCTGAATTAAAAGTATTCTATGTCCTTCCTTGGGAGTCAAACAATTTCCATACCAAATTTCATCGAAATCGTTTAGCGGTTTAGCCGTGAAAGCGTAACAAGCAGACAGACGCTTCGCGCCGTCTGTCCCTCTGTATGTACGCTCAGATCTTTCAAACTACGCAACGGATTTTAATGCGGTTTTCACCATCAGTTAGATAATTTTTCACGAAAGGTTTATGTATATAATAGTACCTGGAGCGAAGCGAGGGCGGGTTGTTAGTTTTATAATATTAGTATAGATTAACTTGCATTATAAGTATACTAACCTCATCGAATTCCGTGACTCGCTCAATTCCATGGTAGCAGTTCTATAATCCGCCATAGAACCCTGCAAGTTGAATCTGGGACCTAAAATACACCCTTTATTTATTTGCTTTAGCCTGTTTAAAAGTCTTAGATCATATTTCAGTGCCTAGATTCTATTAGTAGGATGCTATGGCGGATTATAGAACTGCTACCACGGAATTATGCGAGTCACGGAAACCGATGAGTTTACCCTAGCTTGTAATTTGCTTGTAATAGGTACTAATTAATACTTTAAAATTAAATGTTAGGTGATTTATTTAATTAATGTTTACACCTCTTCGGGGTAAGCACCTAGCGGCCGCACTGAGGCTTCAATTAACTTTTAAGTTTTATTAAAGTTGCTGCTGTCACTTTATCTGCTAAAGCAATAGAATAAGACGTCTCTGAGTGCGGCAGTTAGTATATTTAAATCATTTTTTTGTGAACATTGATAATAAGCAGGTGGTAATTAATTTCAAAACTTGTGATTCAAACATATTACCTCTATACCTACGCTTAAAGCGCACGGTTCGGTGCACACAATATAATTACTTTGGTAGAAAGCGAGAGAATGATAATTACTTATGATGAAACGAAATAAATAAAATACTTCAAGATTGAACAGAACAACAGCCTTTGCGTGTATTTACCCCTTTGTCCGCGCTGTGCCCTGTAATTACTCGCCACTGACTTGGCAATTAAAAGGGGTTTTGTTGTTTAGACTATGTTAAGAAGGCCTAATTATTGAATGCGTTAACAAAAATAACCGTTTATGAAGTTGAATAAAAATAAGTATTATTGTAGCCTTATTAAACTTCACATTCCATTGTGTACCTACAATTTAAAAAAACCGATTGTATCTACCCAAAAATGGCACCGTTATTACAAAAAACCGGCGACGCGTTCATAAATTAGTGGCGAAAAAAATGGCTTCTCGGT
Organism: Tortrix viridana; assembly: GCA_963241965.1. NCBI lineage: Eukaryota > Metazoa > Arthropoda > Insecta > Lepidoptera > Tortricidae > Tortrix > Tortrix viridana. The sequence goes on from OY725171.1 coordinate 12,346,172, forward strand.
ATAACGTGAGATATGGGCAATATAACGGGCACGATGCAGGCTGATGTGATGTGAGTCGTGCGGTCAATATTGATATGCCTTTATGACCCATTTACCTTTTGGGCGGCGCGCTGTGCGAGCCCGCGCCGCCGGGGCGGCGGAATTCCGCCAGTGTGTCGTTTAAAATTCATGCTGCTTTTGAACAGCTAACTCGTTTACATAGCCTGGACGGGCTCAACAATGCTTTTTTTCCTCAACTGTTATAAGTATCTACATGCACATATAATAGATTCATGTGTCAAAGTTTGACTATTTGAAATGAAAATGTCCATTGAAACGATAACTATATATGTTTGAACTTGTGTAAAGTTGAAAAAGTAACGTTACCTATGTGTTCAGCTAAAAACGTGTAGGTGCGAGACTGCAAATAAAAAGCATGCACATGGACTTGAATGCATCGGCAGACACAACACAAAGTGAGTATTAAGTAGTGCTTCCACCATCAGTCTTCTTCGTCTTGACGGCTCTCGAACTGTTTTAAAAGCATTCAGCACTTTAAATCTCTGAAAGTAAACTAGCTGTGAAGAAGGATATAACACTCAAGAGTTCTATTGAAAACTTGGGGTGTTTAAACTGTGTATAATATTTAAATGCTGGAAACTTGATATTGTTAAAAATGACATTTTGATTATTAGCTTTTGCATGGTTTTGACATTATATTATTATATACCTAAAATGATGTCTGCGATGTTACTCGTATTATTTTGTAATATTTGACTACGAGTATACTTACTGATTAACTTCCTAATGAAGTAGTATATTGTAGATACAAGAATAACGTTATAAAGTGGATAGTAGTAGTAGTAGCAGTACGGCCGCGCCGGTGACATGTCAACTCCACGTTAAATGTATAAAGTGGAAAAATCTCCGAGAAAGTCGTTTGTGGTTTCAAACTATATTCGGGTGGTTTCCAAACCTCCAAACCTATAGTTTAATAAAAAAACTTACCATGGAATTGAAATTTAGCATTTCGTCGCAGCGGGTGCGGTGTAGGGAAGCGGAGGGAGGGGCTTAGTTCCCGGGGAAAAAACGGTTCGCCGGGAACTTGCAGAGTTTGGTTGTTTTAATTGAATAGGAAATTATTTCTTAGCTGGGGTTAGAATAATAAAGGTGGTTTTCAAGTATATATATACTACAGTATAAATGAGGAATATCGAAAATAAGGTCGTTTTCTATACATACATAGGAAAGTACTTCTTTTCAATACCTAATATATGTATATTAATTTGATTTTTTCTGTTTCTTTTATAAGACCCCAAAAAAGTAAAAATATTTGTATTATATGATGTCACCAGTAATACAGGACACATGATTCTTATATTGAAGACGATAAGGGTTATTCATTTATTTTGCAACAATCAATTTATCTTTGAATAAAGTTTGATTTTTGAATTCAGGCTTAAGTAACCCCAGTTAGTCCGTGGTCTCAGAGCCCACTAACCATCACGCGGCTTATGCACTCATTTGTGTTCTCCACGCCAGGAAACATCTTGTTCATATGTTATATGTTCATATGTTATAGGGTCACACCAAAAAATAGAATAGTAATACGCAGTATATAGTAGGTATAATAGTCTTAGGTTTTCGTTTATAGGTTTTTTTTCTTAATAAAATATATTCTTAATAAAGTATTTATCTCGCAAATATTTTTCAAAGAATGAACTTCGGAATGAAACTGTATCGTTGAAATGGATTACCTAGTGGGTACCAGGATTTATTGGGAGTTGCGAATAATTCCCAGGAGTCGCGGTCACGGTTAGACAGTAATATTCCAGTCCTTATTTGTGATCTAATCCTATCCGTGACCACGGGACCTGCTAAGGGCTTGTAATGTAATACTTGTTTGTCCATGCGACCAGTAAGTATTACGTTAAATGAAACTCGTCAATTATTTAAAAGAACGATATTCTAAGTACAAAGTCTGTAGATGTTTGCACATAATTTTAATGACAATGCAATTTACTAGTACGTTTTATTGGTAAGACGATTTACTGGAACGCCTGCGAGTAGATACTCAGAGTGATGCTAGATAGAGTCCTGCCGTTTGACATAGTTAATTAAAAATACTTATTTTTTGGTGATTAAAAATATTTTATTTGACTCAAGAGTAATAAATTAGAAAGTCTGCGTAGTTAATAATGATTTAAAATGCGGATATAAATATTATTCTGACGATAAGTTTTATAAGAGCAGCCACCGTGCTTAATTCGACCTTGTGGAGTTGCGGCAGAACAATACCCAAGTAGCACGCAAGCTGTATAAGAGCTTATACAGGCATTATACCTCTAGTTTTAGCTGCATAAGGGCTGTATAGGCTCTTATACAGCTTGCATGCTGCTTGGGTATGCTCAACCGCATGTGATAACCAGAGCAGCGGCCGCAGGGTCGCAGATGGTGGTTTCCTTAACGTCCTCTTTCAACCGACGGACAAATGCAAAAAGTGAGAAGCAGAAAATCAGCTTCTTTAGTTACTGCAGGGGTTGAAGACGAGTTACTTGGAAGGTACTTGATTATTTTTTTATTTAGTGCTCCGGCCTTTCATGCTCGCTGGAAAAGCTTCTTTAGAAACCAATCTCTTTGATGTAAGAGTACTTTAAATTATTAAAGTAATATGTACTACTTACCGGCTGTTTCAAAATCGTCAAGTAAAGCATATCTGTCAAATAAATTTAGCCCTTACCCTTTCTTGCACTTGAAAATAGACAAGGAGAGGGCTATCTTTATTTGACAGATGAATTTACTTATCGACTGTGAAACAGGCCCTCAATGTACTGAAAACAGAACAAATAACCATTATTTCAATGTGAAAGGCAGGATCAGTAATGAAAACAACAAGAATTAAATAGGTAATTATGTGGTTGAGACCCTAATTTGCGAATGGGCCGACCAATAAAAAATTAAATTATGGAAACGGGATATTATTGATTTGTACAAAAAAATTTATTAGCAATTCTGTGCACAGCGGCTAAATTAAGGGAATGTGTTTGCCACATATTTATATAAAAGTTGTAATTCGGCTGTGGATATGCCATCCACGTTCGTTAATGCGTGGTCTGAAGCAGGTGGCGCGAAATGTCGCAGTTCGCGCTTGCAACTTTATTCGGGTAGGTTCGAGTGAAGCCGCCCGCGCCGCGCCGCGCCGCATTTTGCCGATGCGGTGCGGCAACGGTGCGGCGATATTCTGCATTCCCGCGCCCGGGGCTAATCTCACAAGAGCAGCCTCTCGACATTGCGCTTTACTACCTCACGTGTATAACATGTCGAATATTCCTGCGCAACCGCTGCCTGAATGCTGCTTATCGTACGAACTAGAGCGTGTTTTAAATTTTACAATAAACTGTAAGTATATTTTAAGTTTAAGTAAATTATGTTAAGTATATCCTATTCGTTCGGAGATCAAAATACTTATTTGTCCCTAATTTCCAAATAGTAGTCAGCCCGCAGTTTATTCATTCGCGTTCTGCATGATTTCAGTTCCTTCTGCCCACTTCTGCTCGTGTTTTCGTGTCGAACCACAAAGTTTATTTTGCAGCGATTCTTTTAACTTTCCTATAGGTAAGTACATATATCGCTCGACTCGCTTGACCAACTTGTTAGTTAGATTAGCTTTATTGGTAGAGACACTCGTGTTATTCTCCTTTACTTGCCTTATATTATTTCAATCGGTGTCATAGGTATTTTTAGGCAAATAAGATAAGATAATGTTAACCTTTCACTTTAGTCATTTAATACTCGTATTAGACATAAAAAAAAATACAATACTTTGTATATACGGTGCGCGATTAAGCCACGTTTTCTAATTTGAGTTCGTATATGCGAAAATCGTATACGTAGTTTTTAATATACGTACTGTTAAAGACACGAAAAAGAGAACATAACATCCATCGATCTATTTTTGAACACAAATTTATTTATGGCATTCCATTTAAATCGATTTACATGTATACAGTACAGTGTGTAAATGGAATACGAGCATACATTTAAACTAGACGTAGGTTAGGGCTCTACAAATCATATAAAGTAGGCATTTCGTTAACAACTCTAATACATAGAGCGTAAATAATTTTTAAATCTCCCATCGAGCGACAATGTATGTTGAAACGAAGATTAAAGTCTCAGTCAGTTGCAAGTTAATTGAGCTATTTGTGATAAATTGCGTGCCTTATTGGTTAGTATAAAAAAAAATACAACTTATGTTTACGATACACATGTTTTTATGTTAATTAGGATGCATACGTATTCCAATTACATACTGTACATATACGTATATTCGCCTTCATTATTTCTTAATTGCGTTGCAAATCTGAAGTTAAGATTGTTTCTAAATGAAATTTAAGGAGCCGTTATTAAATGAACTTGACTCTATTCATGAAACTCAACCATGGTGTTACAAACATAATGCACTTGGATATCTTCAAGTATATTTTTGCAGTGACTAATCACGATTATTTCATTTAAGAATTCGCGTCATAAACATTGTCGTGGAGTCATAGTGCCGTTTTTATTTCTTTATTTAAATTTTAGTCGAACTTATACCGGAGAAAAACAATTTTAATTACAATGTTACATTGTCAATGACAGGTTAACACATCGCAGTTTGATTTGACTGCATAATATTTAGACGCCCTGCCCGGGAGCGTGACCGAACGGCTGATGACTTATGACGTCTGTTTGTGCTTTTTTTACAAGTTAGAGCTCATTTCAATTTAAAAGTTTGAAAAAAGCATATCACATTTTTTTTAAATAATTTATCAACATTACAACATTCATAGGTACATATGGCATTTTCACAAACGTTCGTTTTTGATAAATACATAAAAGTACCTACTACACTAATGTTAGCCCCTGTATCCATTAGATTGAGTCATTTGCGAGCTTGTACATGTCCGTTGGGTGGCCGCCATAGATAATAATACTCGTATACTCAGGCATTATTAGTTGAAAAAATGGCACCTTAAAATATAGATATTATGTAGATGGCCGTTCGCGTTTTTGAGTTTAAGATATGGATGACCGTTTAGAAAATATTGAACCGTTAAAAGTTTCGCCACAGTTACGTGTTCCGACTACAACAGAACTATCACTTGGTTGGTTTTAGGGTAAGAGAGGACTGAAATATTTATACAGGTATAAATATATATAGTAGGTCTACTGAAAATCCTAAATAACCTTACATTGAAAGTCAGCCAATGCTTGTTGGAGATAGATTTTTGTGTTAGTAGCATCAGAGACGAAACTCTGCATTGAACATTGCCAGACATACCTATACCTACCTACTCTTGTACGTTTATTTATTTGTAAGTAGTAGGAGCCTAAAACCAAATCTCATATTTCTAACTTCAATATAGTCCGGACTCGAGTTTTATTACCCTTAGGAGTACTTTTCTTTACCTTCATCAAATTTTGGTTTTGTACACATGCAAATTAATTTACAGACGGGCAAATATTTTAGCATTTGTTGACTGTAGGTATTAATTTATAGATTTAACTAGTCATTTTTTATATACTGCAAGTTCCGTTCCGTTAAGTATTCCGAGTTCTTATGGTTATTGTTCTATGGTACGAGTACCAACATACAAAATGCTTATTAACCTTTTCAACGCCATGTCAAATACAAAAGTCGTCACACGCACGCCAATGACAGCTGAAAACCAGAACTAATTTCAACCTTACGTCATAGACACTCGGGTCTATTTTTCGCTGTTAACCGTGACGGATATATCCGTCGTTGGCGTTGAACCAGTGGTGCGGATATATCCGTCAATGGCGTTGAAAAGGTTAATGATGCTTACACAAACAAGTTTACGCCAGTACCTAATATCAAGAAAGCCAGCGGCAGCGATAAAGTTCCCTTCGGTGTTTTATTTATTTAAATTCAATTGCGACACGATACGATTATCAATACTTGACAGTAGCCAAAGTAGCTGTATGACGCACACCACACTAGACGGCAGCGGAACTGGGCCCTTAGCCAAGATGCCCATCGCTAACTAGCGTTTCGATTCGTTTAGTTTTTAAACCAATCGCGTCGTTGGTAGATCACGTCATACGGAGAGTCACATGATATACCAGTGACGCGATTGGTTTAAAAACGAAACGAATAGAAACGCTAGTTAGCGATGGACATCTTGGCTAAGGGCTCTGCGCGGCGCGCAAAAGAATCCCGTCACTCCGCGTTACTCCCCTGCAGCGCACCCTTACGCGTTCATAACTATATAGTCGCTTTTCTTTACTTGTAATGTAAAATTTTATATGTACTAGACTTTGATAGAAAGAAAAGTTAAAGCGGGAAATAAGATCAATCGGCGGTTCACTCAATCTTGGCAAACAAGATCATATCGAGCAAAGCTCGCCTTGCCATTGTTCAGGGAGTATTGACGCCAACATTGATGTATGGTAGAGAATCATGGGTATGGCGGAAGAAGAATGAAAGCAGGGTTAATATGCTGTTGAAAGGAGAGCCCTGAGAAGTATGTGTGGAGTTAGGATGATATTATATAGAATAAGAAATAGCGTTACCGAGAACGTTGTGGATTGGAAGAAGATGTAGTGACTAAGATCGAAAAGGTATGCTAAGATTGTTTGGTCACTTAGAAAGGATGGATGAAAGAAGAGTTACAATAAAGGTATGGCGAGTGAGTGGAGATGTCGGTAGAACCGTCCGAGATGCACATACACGGATCAAATTCGCGATGAACCGAATAGCGGCCAAATTAAAAGCACCCTAAACCGACGGACGTGCATGAAGAGATTGATAAATGTAGAGGAAGCAAAAGGGGTCTCCCCCGCTTGACCTAATATCATAAAAGCCTAATGTCACCATCCCTAAACTTAAATGTCCTAATTAATTACCAGACCTAAAGTCATATATACAAAATTTTACTTGTAGGTACTAAATATTAAATGCTTTATTATTACTAAAACTAATATTGATTATTATAATACTTCATTAAATAATGTTTACCAAGATAGGTTGGGTTAGGTTAGAGGTGCAACAAGGCGCGAAGCATCTTAACTACGCGTAATAGGAGCTCTGTCGAACTCCTTTGTAGTCGATATTTTTCTCTTTTCGGAGTGAAATAAAAAAATGTCGTAATTAAACAATGAAATGAGGATTAATTTGCGAACTGCGAAACTGGATGAGATACACATATAATTAGGTTTAATAAACGTTAGGTTTTAAATATAATAGGTATTCGAGTATTAGGTGTTCTAAGAGGCTAAGTAATACATAATACGGCTATTGAGATTTCGGACATGACATAATGAAAATCCGGGATGCTAAAATTAGGGCTAATGAATGTTTAGGAAAATCAACATAATTTGGGTTTGTGATTTTAGGGTTAGCGAAATTTGTGCACTGAAATTAGGCCAGAAATTTTTCGGGCTACAATAAGGGAACCAAGCAAAAGAGGTATTTTTGGACCGGTGCAACCGGTGGACCGTCTGCAGTGCAGCGTCTCTGCCTACCCCACTGGGGGACAGGCGTAAAGGTATGTATGTGTATTTGATACTCATTTAACGTTTTAAGAAGATAAATACAAAGATATTTGTTTAGTTAGTAGGCCTTGCAGGTCCACACCTCAAAAATCTATCAACGCTTCCCGAGAGGAGACCACTGCTGATGGTTCTGCGGCGGCGCCATATTTTGTGGTCATAAGTTACAAAAACTTTAAAGTCGCTTATTTTTTGCGTGTGGATACATTGTGTACCTAGAAAGCTTATTATTGCATTTTGTGTCACACCCCGCGTGTTAGGAATAGGCTAAATAACAGTATTCCAGTGAATAGAGATGACACAAACTGAGTACCTATATACATCAGTTATTACATCTCTAATTTTCTTTTCGTCCGAATTCAAAAAGACAAATAGCTAAATTTCTACAGAGACAAACACCTGAGATGACACAAATTAATGAATTAATTAGGTTGGACTAATGGCCGGAAAGTATTTAGTTAAACGCGAAAAATAAACACCTTTAATATTCTTGAAATCTCAGAACTTAGCGTTGTAGGACTATGAGAAGAAGCGCCGCAAGAAATCCAACAGTCAGTCATTACGTTAAATAAATAAATATCAGAGGCAATCTAACACAAATTGATCTGGTCCCAAACTAAACTCTAAATCAAGCTCTTTAAATTATTATTTAAATATCCAGTTTTTAATCAGAATTACCATCAAAATGTATTCATTTGTGCGCATTAGTTTATCTAACATTGATAGGTACTTGTATTATTGGCTCCACGTGTTGCGTTTTCAAGAAAGTCGACCACTTAGATACTTCATTTAAATAAAAAGGTTACAAACTAATAAAACCCGATTGATGGCGACTAGTATGACGCACTCTTATAATTATGCGACTCGCACGTTTTAGTCGAATCATATGACATTTATTAAAATTGATCCAATAATTTATGAGCTAGAGTTGAACATCCGATATCTGGACACACATACACAGACTGTTAGTCATTACCATCGGGTAAAAAGGCCAAAAGTTGCTGGTTGAATAAATTCGTCTCGGGCCCTTACTTATTCGATTGTAACTCGATATATATGATGTTATCTAATGCGACCGCTGCAGCCAGCTTAACGACAGCGAGCCTAAGGACGCCTTTCTGGTCGAACTAGCTGTTATTGAATCAGAGAAACACCACAGGTGTTCAGATCTGAAACTTCGGAATCGCTCGCTAGGCTTACCGGCTTCATACAATTTTAAACGTTTTAAAGGCGTAAAGTATATGTGAATGGGCGTTTGAAAATTATCTATCAGCTACTTAAATCTGTTATATATTTTAATGAAGGTTAAAAATATCCCTTTAACTCCTAACTTAAACACACATAACAAAAAACAATAACCAATTGTGTCGATAGATAATATAAGTTTATCAACCTTTGTTTTGCAGTCCGTTTCCTCGCGTTCTTACTTCGTTCCAAGACAAAGTAAAAAATATAATTCTAAATTTAAATGCGAATCGTGTTGTATACAGAAATGGTCTAATGCCCTAGTCATTTAAATACTTGGAGCGTTGCTGATTTGCCATTTATTTGCAGACAAATACAAATTCTTCGCCTTGCATTGTTATAATTAAAACGAAATAATCTTATAAATATATAAGTTTTAATTTTTTTTGATATAGTAATAGGTACTCAGACACAGCGTGATTAAAAATGTAATAACACAAAAAAATCTTCAGATTTTTCAATATTAAATAACGAAAAATAGGTACTTACATGTATTAAAATCTTTCTGGTGAATAAACTCTAGCCTTGAAAAAATAAAGGCTGTCTAAATGAAAGCCTGAAATGTCTCCTGTTGAATAAAGAAAAGTAACAACCTAATGATTGAATTGTAAAAAATAAAATAGAAGTTCAATACTTATACACCAAAGTAAAAAAAAATATTAAAATAAAAAATAAACAATACAGTAAAAATATTTTAATTGTACATAATAAAAATTGAGGGCCACCCAGGTCGTTGTGTTTTATTATCTGTCAATGTCACAAGATCCTGAAAATTTTAAAATAAAATAAATAAAAAATAAAACAAACACACAAATAAAAAAATATAAATTCCCACATACCTTTTAAAACGGGTACAGAATACAATTACAGCACAGAACGTTCATTGTCACTTCAAAGTCATGTCCACAAAGATTACAACCCACTCTTTTGTTTTCGGTCGGCGGTTGGAGCGGCGGTGTAAATTTATACAGGTGATGTGACCATGGCGGGCGGGCGGTGGCGCGGGCCGGCTCAGCGGCGGACGTGGCTCTGCGCCGCGCGCTCGCCCGCGGGGGCATTTATGCGCGCCGGGTGGCAGCGCGCACGCGTCCGAGACCCTGTTGCTTCACAGGGGCGCGCCGCGCTCTCGCGGCCTTGTCGACATCGACACAAACACCTACGGCCTTAGTGTTTGTTTCAATCTTCTAGCTAATAAATTTCCACGTGGAAAATTAATAAAAACCTCGTGTTCATATCGAGCAGTCTTTACTACGAGTAAAACTGTTTTGGTAGAAAAAATAGTAAATTATAAAGAGAAAGAGATTTTTAACCGAATTAAAAAGAGATTCAGTTAAACCGATAAATATGTATGTTTTTATATTTATATGTATCTTCGCGATTATCTCAAAAACTACTAAACTAATTTGCAAAATTCTTTCGGGAATATAATTTTCGTATTTCTGAAATAGTTCTTAGGTATAATACCTACACTATGACTTTCACGCGGCATTGCTTGTGGCAAGCTTAATGCATCCTAGACTCCGCGTAATTCTGGTTATCTTCGAGATTAACTCAATAAGTAGGTACGTTACCGATTTTAATTATTATAACCGTTGTTCCGCAATATTTCCGCAATTTTATTTAATAGATACTGCATTTTATGGCTTTAGTTTCATTTTTTACACATTAACTTTGTACAATGTTTAGTTCGCGGTCGTCACTAGGCTGCATGACAATAATCTACTTAGTTATTGGTATGCCTTCTGCCGAAACATAAAATTGACAATATATATAAAACCTACTTTTATTAGGTAGGTACCACAAATAAAGATTATGATTCACTGAATTATTAAAAACTTAAATAAATAAAGATAGTAATCATTTTTTCGTGTTACCTTTGCTAACGACGACGATACATGCAGTTTAAGGTCAACTATTTTGATTATACTATTAATATCACTAATAATAATAATTTATATGAGTAAATTCCTGAACACCCAAATGTGGTTTCGACTTTGCATCGATATTTGAGCGATGTCACATCACTACCTGACCTCCACACCCTTACCACCTGAATCTCCCCGCCTCCCTACCCTTTAAACACTGACTTATCAAAAAACTTACGTTTAAGTTAGAGATGCCGTTACACGTTAGCCACAAGAGGATCTCAGGTCTATCTCGCGAACAAATAAGACAATACCTGCCATTAATTGATCTGTTTGATCTCGGGTTCATCTTCATTGTAGTGGTTCCAGTACCAAACCAAGTGGTTGCACATGTTAATTAGTTAAAGATCAACTTGTAAGCAGTTTCAATTATACGTTTTAAATTTCTTTAAAAAAAACTTGTAGGTACACAATACGCAAAAAATTAATTAGGCCATCCTTCCATTAATTAAAAATAACAATTATTTTGTATAATAGACAGGGGTGTTTTAAGTTGTATCCCGCGAAAAGTTAATTTCCGCGTATACTTTTTTTTAAACATATATTATACCTATCAAATTTACTTGGCAGAAAAAATATTAACAGCTATCTCCAAAAACGAAAAGTATTGGCTAATTATTTATTTAGGATTATTTAAATAGCCATGCTTTCTGTAGGTAAAACGCACAATCGACATTTAAGTCGCCTGTGACTCAAGAATCAATAAAGTCTACGAGTAGGTACTTGCTTTTCTTAAGGTATGGTAAAGTAGGATATGCCAATTAAGATAATTTCCAGTTTTTCAGAAGATTCTTAGTTTTGTCTGAGGAAGGTATCGCAATTAGAAACGGTCTCACAAATCTATAAATTGATAATAACATCTTTCAAGGAAAATGGTTTTGCACGAGATTTGTCAACAAGTTTTAGAGATATGGAGTAGAGCATACTCGTAATGTCAAAATTCATTGATAGGCATGAAAACGTTTACATTTTTACGTTTAATGAACATCAACGATCCCAAAATACTCAGTGATCAACTCGCCCTTGACTGGCTTTTTTTAAATTTGCCCCATAAAATAATTCCATTTATGCTAACGGGGTACAATGGAAAACAAAGCGTTTGAAGTGTATTGAGATGCAAACAAGAAACCGCCCACCAAACCATTGATCCTCATTGAGAAGCGGTGAAATTCTGAACATAATTTATGTAAAAATATTTTCGCTAATGTTTTTGCAATCTTTTATATCAGTAAATCGAGCAATATCATGAGCCGAATACTTTTACCCATTGATAATTAAAGATTAAGTACTTACATCTTAGTTTTGTACTTAGACTAAATAAGTTTTCTCACCGTAAGCTAGAAAATCGAGGAGTGCTGTATAAATATAGACCCGTCAGATAAGGAAGAACCTCTTTTATATTATTGATTTCCAATCTCATTGCTGGCCGTCGTCATCTTTGTTTTGTGCTTCAGAGGATCCCGCAGTAAACTAGCGATCTAAGTTCATGAATTTTAGAGAAGCTGCCTCTGATGGAATTTGCTACAGACTTTGCACGTGGTTGGACATCTGTTACTTTACGATATTCTATTCTTTGGGATTCACACTTTTCTTTTATAGTATGCATCATTTATCAATGTGCACTTACGAAGAAGAACAAGATAGGGAGATTATAAGAACAACTAAATACAGATTACAAACTTTCTCGTTCTCTCTCTCTATTTACAAACTTTCTTTCTCTCTCTAATCTAACTCTCTATTCTCTTTTATTTGCATTTTATTAATTTATATTTATCAAATAAACAAGTTTACAATAGAATAGATCGGTTTAAGCAGCTCCATTAGTACGAGTAATAGACTGTGTCGCAATTGTTATTCCCACTTCAAGACTTTATATATTACGTTATAACACAGTTTAGGTACGGTGTGTAGAACTGTAAGTATTGGGAAGCCATTACAAAAGTGTGAATATTATGGAAATAACACAGATCCTTTGATGTAGAGAATTTGTCAATAATTATAATTATATAGCTACCCTTTTTCCTTTTCCTTTCCTACCTTTTTGTACTTATAGGTTGTGTTCATGTCGAAGTGGAGCTAGACGGATTTGCACAGAAAAAATAAAAAAAACTGGAGAGAGAACCTGTTACAGCTTCGTGTTGCCAGATCAAGTAGTTTAGGGAAAAATATGGCATTTTACAAGCTTTTATTTAGTGCACCGTCCCGGGGTCTGTAATGGAATCTTACAAGTTAAATTTGACCCACTTCCCGGTGTCTGATTGAGCTGACAAACGAGATAAAATACATCGGTTTTAGAATAAAATAGATTGGTATACTTACGTTAATTTGGTGACAATGAAATAATATGGTACCATCGAGCTGGTCTGACGATGGAGCCGGAGGGTGGCGATAGAAACTCCTCAACTACTCATGATAAACCCGTCGTGTTTGGGCTCGTTGCATGCCCGGCAAGAGAAGGTTGTCCCAAAAATTAAATGATTGAAAGCGTCTACTTGTATTTGCCACGTACGGATTACTATGAATAAAAGAAAATACGGGTCTCCCTCTAGTCGCATACTATTGGCATAATTTAGATTGAAATAACTCAGTTGTTGCTGATAAAAGTCTTTTGTCATAAATGGTCAATACAGACAGTCTTCGAGTGTCTGCAGTGTAGTCGTGTTTGTAATACTTAATTCATACGAAGGATTAAAAATGTTTGTCTTATAATGACGTGAAAACGTTATGCGCAAAACTATTATGGCGATTGATAATTACGCTTAAAACTTTTATGCGCAATAAAGGTATGACAATTGTTATTTATGCTCTCAAACATTATGATTAAAAATAATATGCGAACTAATTTATGCCTCATGACAGTTATGCGAAGTGATCACTATGACTCAAACAGTTATGCCTATCAACAGTTATATGCCATAAAACTGTACGAGTATGCAACCCAATATGGAGCCAGAAAATACCTGTAGTTTTGCGTTTCTCATGTGGACCTGAGAATATTATTCTGGTAGATTTTAGCAAATATCAAATAGGCTAAGGCCTTTATTTTGAAAAAGATACAATTTCTCGCCACGCAACTACTATTATATTTTAATATTCGTAAGAGAATACGTAAGTCATTTTACTTGTTAGCAAAACGTTTCAAGTTACTAATTTTATTATTTCCTGACTAAATAGAGTTAAAAAGCTAATTCAGTTTTGTCGGTGTTGAAGAATAACTGATAGGTAACTTAGGTGGGTTACGATTTAAATCTTGTTTTCGTCAACGGTTCTAAATTTAGTCAGCTTTCTGTCGCCGCCCTCATTAGTACTAATTTTGTCTGCTAAAAGCGTCATTACGATGTGACAGAGAATCCTCTAGTGAACCCTTAGCGTGTGCAGGTAAGAGTAGGCCGCAAATTTACCACGAACATTATCTTAACGATTGTTCTTAGCGAAATTTTTAAACCACGACTGTTTATTTCCCGCATTAAAGACCGTCCTAATCCTATTAAAATAAAAATAAAACAGAGTATGCGGCAACAAATTTTAAAGTCGGTGCCGCGAGCTCGGCACTGCCTCGTCCCGCCCGACGCGCAACTTTCCTAATATATTAAAAATTTCCCGTACAAACATGCTGCATTAAAGTCGAAAGCATCTAGAAAGTTGTTTAAATACTTACCTACATACAGAGAATATATTGGCCCATTTGCGATAGGTACCGGGCTAGAGGGAGACTGGGCCTCTATTCCATATTATATAGCCCATCTTGCTTCTATATAATAGTTATATTGTCGACTTTATGATGCATTCTCCGTTAGTAACCGTACGAATTTTTCTGACAAAATGCGATGTCGTTTAATTATTTACCTTCATCACATCAACACTGTATTATTTCGACAACCATCCAACAGCCACGTACGAGTATTTCGCTTTCGTCAAAGCTCAATTTAATTTCGTCTGTAAATAGGAACCGAGAAGCAGCCTGAACGATATTGACGTATAAAATAAATTTGTAATAACTTTTTTTAATGAAATAATAAAATTATGTCAGTAAAAATTACATCCTATCTATCTAACTTTTAATATCAAAGATTGAAATATTTTTAAGGACTGCATTTCAAATACGATTTCCTTAGATTCAATTCCATTTCCCGTAGGGACAAGATAAATTTTATAAATAAAACTCATTTGATTTTATAAAAAACACGAGATAAGGAAATGGTGTTGGTATTTTCCTATAATAAAATATACTTAGTGTGCATTCTAGTGGATACAACACGCAATATATAAAATACAAACGTATGGATTTCTTTTTTAAATTTATTACTTGTTTACGACGTTAGTTTTTAAAGTAATGGAATTTATCCACCTGTTCTATAGGCTCTAGGTTTAACTACTAATGTTTATGTTAAAAAGTACCTACTACGGTTAGAAACGTGAGATTGAGAAATAAATGGAAAGTGTAATACTCGTACGGTATTATTAATATTATTATAGGTAATCGAAAACTTTTGTATTCACTGCCAGCTGTGCTACGACGCTACACTCGTAGCGCGTAGCCGTGTAATCCTCGTATGTAGCGAATACCCTCTACGAACAGAAAACGACAACGTGTCGTGAGTGGCGCTGAATGTGTCAAAGGGAGAAGTAGTGGTGTGGTGCAACTGTTACCCTGACGCTGGCGCTGGCTCGCAGTACGAGGAGGTATAGAAAGTTACGCAGCGTCCTACGTTACGTTACGAACTCGCAAACGTGAAGCGGCGCGGCGTGGCGCGAAAACAACAAGCGGTCGATACCTGGTCTATTGAAGTGGCTTACATGACCAAACGCACACGGGGTTCGGTGCGGCGCGGCGCGAAATGAAGCGAACGCGATTAGTTTGTTTTGAACGCATTCACTGCCAGCGGTGCTACGCCGCAACACTCGTAGCGCGTAGCCGTGTTTGTAGCGTTTGTAGCGTAATTGTATGTAGCGAAAACTCGCTACGAACAGAGAACCCGATATCGGGTACGCGGCGCTGAATGCGTGAACTTTCGTGCTAACGCGGACCTGGCAGCGACGCGGTGTCGTTATGTGGCAACGGCGATGGTGCGGGACGATTCGCGCGCACGTAGTACAAAGCCGCCGCGTCGCACCGCACCGCATTGAATTCGCGTGACACCGCATCGGATCGCTTCGCAATCGGGTTCGCTTTGAATCGCCTACATAGGACGTAGCCTTACACTCGTTAGTAGTGGGAAACTTGCGTAATTGTTTTAATAAGAAATATCGCTAAAATATAGTTAAGTTTTCGATAAAAAAAAACATTTTAATTGTACCTGTTTATATTTATAAAGTCGTTTTTTTTTGTATTTGTTTACAAAGGTTACCTCCCAGCGGGCTTAACATGCACGAAATGAACATATTCCATATTCTAACGTAAGACTTAACACTTAAGGTTTAAAATAAAAGGGTCTCGCCCTGACTTTTATTACCTTTTGCTACTGAGCGACTATTGCGATTTTCACATTTTATAGCGATATTATCAAAACGGGACACTTTTATTTTAAACCTTAAGCGTTTATTCTGACGTATATATGGAATAGATGTATTCATTTCCCTAGCACCTGTCCAATTTTATCTCGTGCTTGCATGCTAGGGGGCCAGACAATTATGTCATCGCCAAGGCGTCTGTTAAGAATTGAATAACGTGCATACGGTTACTAAATAATAATAGATAAATAAAACAAATCTAAAACTTAATATTAAACTTTCGCGAGTCACTACCTACAACTGTTTACTCGCTTATTAGGTATTACTAGTTCGAAATATTATGGGCAACGGCCCATCTAGGAAGGCCTGACTGTATAATACATTAGTAAACTGCTTTACACTTTATTGTACTCGTTTCAGAACATGTTTCCACTCCATGGCATATGGCATGGCTGGGTGCATATTAGTGGATATAGAAATAATTTAATGTTTAGTTTATTTATATTTCAACGTGTATAATCTGACAGGTACATTGATTGGGAGCCGGTCCGGATTCCTCGGCAGACAGCCCGCGCGCTTCCGCACGATTTGCCGCTGATTGCCCCCGACGAAAAAACAAGTCGTTCGGAGGGCTTCTTTCCCTACTTGAATTCCATCGTCTCGTGTATTTTCTTAAATCGTACAAAAAAACCGCTCCCGCGTGATTCCTGCCTCTAACGTCCGTTACCCTAGAATTCATTTTTATTTACATTGACACTGAATACGTTACAAGAACTGTATTGTGTAGGTACTTACTACAAAAACTTTTTACCTCATTAGCTCGGAAGCCCTTTTTTATTCTATAAAAACAGATAGAAAAACTGCATTTTATCCACAAGAGTGCAAAGAATATTTGACATTCGAACGTGTTATTAGTTACTTTTTTAAACAATAACGTGTAAAGGCCAGTTCAGACAGGACAATTTTCACCCATCTGATTAAATTGTCCGATTCTACTGAATTAAAAACATATAGTGCAAACAATTTTATTACTAACGTGATTTAAACACTTAAATGTCTTACAAGAAATTTTATTTTAATCCATCCATTTTAATTATTCTGAACGCACCACAAGTAACAGTGCAAACTCAAAAACTCATAAAAACTCATGAAGGCTAATTTTACATATTTTAATTGTTTTTCTTATGTAGTATTTTAGTAAGGTGATGAAAGATTTGTGTTACACACGGCTGCAAAGTTATTTTACGTCTCGTGTGTTGCTACACTCGCTACGCTTAGGATTCTATTTTTGAACCACTCGCTTCGCTCAGGAATGATTTTCGAACCACTCGCTTCGCTCAGGTTCTATTTTCGAACCACTCGCTAGGCTCGTGGATCAACCATAGAGTCCGTTTGGTGACTCGTAGTTCAACCGTAGAATCCATTCGCTAGCTCGTGTTTCAATTCCACACTCGCGGTTAAAATACAACTTTGCACCCTTGTATAACAAATAACTATTCATTTAGCTAGCAATGAGGTGAGAGAGGTGGTTAAGGACGTTTTTCTGGACTACTCGGAGGGTAATGTTTTTCGACTGTATGTATGTATGTATCCATGTTTCTTTGTGACCTCCTGTAGGATTTTAAAGTGCGGGGAATCGTTAGATTGGTATTCAACCAAGGCGTGTCATAGGCTATATTAAGACCTCTTGAGTCCTGATGCTGCAGGGGTAGTCGAGTTTTAAAAGCTTGCTTTTTGTAAGACTTGTACCCTTATTAATTTTATTAATTTAGTTGGTGAACTCCGCACAATTTTCGATATCATTACCTACATTTTAACCTTAACTTAATTAGTTTTGTAAATAAATGGAATATAAAGGCGTATGCCATACAGTTAGTAAGTCTGTTTATAAACTAGTGAGTGAAGTATTTCATCACCATAATGTTCGCGTCAGCCGAAACACGACCGCTGCTAGACAAAGGCTAAAGGATCGCCATAGTGATCGATCTTGTGTGGCCTGCATCTGTCCAAGCGTTTACTTATAGCAATAACTACCAAGAAAGGGTTATTTTGCATTCACGTACTTGTATCGTCGCCTTAAGGTTTTGTAGTATAATCTAGTCACAGTTCTAGTAAAACTAGGAGCCCTAAGTAAAAAAATTGGTGAAACAAGTGGATTTTTTTAATTTGTTTATAAATCACTGGATACCTAACAAATAATGAAGGTTTAAGCTTCGTGTCCCAATCTCTGCATCCAAAAAGAATAAAAGGTACTAAAAAATTGGAAAACATCTTACATTTCACCCTGTGTAAAGAAATGAAAGGGTAAAACTATAACGACTAAAGAGCAACACAGACTAACATTCCGCCGGCAGTCACAAGTCTGACAGGCGGCCTGCCGGCCAAAACCTATGGAGCGCCCGCATTAGAACCATTCATGCCTGCCGGCAATATGCGTGCAGCCGGCTTAAAACGAAAACTGTCGATCGCCCCACATTATCCATTAACAGAAGACAGTTCGAGATCGCACGATATGTACCTATAGCGGATTTTGCCATAAGGCGTGGGACCGTCCGGCCGAGATTTGTCGATACAGATCACTGTGCGCCCCAAACGTGCAGGGCGGTTAGCACATTACAAGTTGCCCGCGACTTGTTGGTCGCTCGGTAACCTCTATCGATCTAGTTTGCAACGAAAGAGACGCATTGAGCGACAAGCGAGAAAATGCAACCTGTGCTACTTGTACAGTTGGAAGAAATCGTCAGCCCTGAATCGTAAGAGAAACGGATAGTCTGTGTTCTATTACCATATATTATTATCGATATCTGACTGTTAGTCTGTGGTGCGCTTTAGAAGGTATCATTGCTTCTTCGAGTTACAGGCTGAGGTTGTAAGGACTCTTAAAAAACTTCCGAGTCTTTAAGTCGTAATCGAGTCTAGTATTCACAACTCAAGCTTAAGACTAAAAGCGTGTAAAATAATAATTCCTTTTTTGATAAAAGTATATCTAATTATTATTAAAATAAAAAAGTATCAAAACCCCTACACTGGCTTCTTTATTTTCTTAAGAAAAGCCGGAAAAATTCCGAAAATCGTTAATCACATAAAAAAAAATGTGATGTTAGTAGATATTACCGGTTTTCGGATTTTTTCCTTTACTTGTACTATAAGACATTGCTTATTGCCAAATTTAATGATTTTAAGTCAATGGGAATTGCCCTATAGGTTTTGATTCCTTGAATATTCAGCGGAAACAGCCGTATCTTTTGATTACATAAACTTAGAAGTTTGATTTTTTCACAGCTTTGAGTTCGTTTAGATAGCTACAACTTTCACAAGCATTTTAAGTCTACTATGAAAATTTTCGAAAAGCAGTAGGTACGTACCTAGATAATTATCTTTGCGAAAAAAATCTTATCAAGAAAATCATAAAAAGCTCGAGAGATTTTTTATTTTTAGAAAAACTTATTACTGCAATGTGTTTATGTTTGCAAATGTAAAATAATATTATCATTTTCTAACCAGCCACGTCAAAAATCGTTAGGGCATCGGCACCAATAAAAATGCCCTCCCCACAATTTGCGGCAGCAAGGGTAACTCGGCGCACGAAACTGAGCCACAACGCCACGTGAACCCGTTACATGAATAAGTGCAGTGTAGTCTAAACGCAATTAATATGTATTCGTACTCAACATCAAATTAAAAATAAACCGTATTTTTGACCAAGAGCCCGTTTGTTTACCTATCTAACAAACTATCAGAATATAAATTAATCTGTTTCAAACACAATAATAGTTATCATTGTTGTCAAAATAAAAACAAATACGTACATGCTACATAACTTCAGAGCTGTCATATTTAATCCAGCAAAATACTATAACTACTTTACCATATATCGCTCGATAACTCCAGCCGTTTTAACGATAACAGATCTTGACAAGCAGACAGAAAGATACCAATAACAGTTAATTTTTAGTAACTAGGTAAAATTGCCACAAAACTCTTTAAACGTGCCAAATGGCGCTCTTAACTATAATCGGAAACTCACAAATTCGTGTACCGTGTAGCACCAGGCAAGCAATTTGGGGTAAATGCGATGAAAGTTGTCACATTACCACCCCAAATTACCCGGGATGGTCAAATGCCTCGTAGTAATATTTTAAAGGAAAGTCTTTTTTGTAATTTACGTTTAACATTTAGGTAAGTAACCATATTACGATGTAGTATTTATGATACGTTTTAAGATACTCGTACCTCATACTCGTACTACGTGTAATGTCGAATTGCACCAACAAATTAATAGGCATCTTGAGATCGGAATCGCGGGCAAAAGACAGTTTATACTAAATATTATAAACTAGCTTTGGCTAACGACTCCGTCCGCGTAGAAGTCGTTTGTCAATGTTCCATCGGGAACCTTCAAAAATTTGCCTACATGTTAATGAATGAATTATATTTATTTCTCAAAGTCAATTTACATTGTATAGAGCTCTTAATCTTAATTCTAAAATCAACTAAAATGACGCGTTGATACTTTTTGAGTAGATATGCGTGGAGCCGAGCTGTGTGCCGGCTAGAACTGCACGAAATAACTAACTGCGCCCTGCTTTATCTCGCGCCAATTGCACTATTTACAATGCGAGGGGGACTCTCTTAATTTCCGTCGCAGAAAACATATTACAGTGAAATAAATGGGAAAACTAATGAAACGCTTGGTGAATATTTAACCGTTTGTTGCATTAAACGGGGTCTGTGCAGGGCTCTTGTTGTTTTCATGCACGTTTAACTAATCCCAATTTAGAACTTTTTTTGTAGAATAGATTGTAACTTTTTAAACCGATTTTTTTTGAGATTATGACAGGCGCGGGACCGCGACCGCCGAGACAAGAATACCTGTTGCGTCGACATTGTCATTTCCGTTGCCATCTTTATTCCCCATACCACCCCCGGGCATAAGGGGACTTGTCTTCGACGATTCGCCTTCTTAGTTAAATATTATAATCGGTCTGATATAATTTACTGTACCTATTAGTACAGAAATTTAATTTTTGTAATATTATTTTTATAATTCTTTTATTTTATTTTTAGGGTTCCGTACCTCAAAGGGAAAAAAGGAATCCTTATAGGATCAATTTGTTGGCCGTCTGTCTTGACTAATTATTTGTTAGTAAATCCACCATAATAACACATATTTTGAAAAAAAAACCGGTCAAATGCGAGTCGGACTCGCGCAATTGTAGGTATGTAAATAGTTCGTAAATAATGGGAATACAACATAAACAAAGTCCAGTATAAACTGACACCCAATAAGTATCCACTTTCTTACTTAGTGAGTGTCAGTTTATACTGGGTCCATATTGGCTCATACAAAATTCTTATTCCGATTTTTGGTTTTACTACCGATTTGTATTCCTAATAATCACTCTTCATAATTTTTTTCCTTATACTTTTTTTGTTCATACATTTTTACTACTACCAACGGAACAGGGACTTAGAAATAGAAGGGTGATTCTGCGCTCATCGTCTACTATATGTAAGTATTAGTTAAAAATATGTTCATTTCTGGCGCTTCGCCGGCCGCTACCGCGGCACGCTCGCTTCGCTCGCTCGGCTCGCGCGCTGTAGGGTCGCAATTCTACCTAACACTCCTAACGCTTCGCTCGTCGTCGTACCCAATGGAGACCTTCGTTATGAATTAGAATGATTAGGAGTTTCGATCGTTAGTATCAGAAAATATATGAAAACCAATATTAGTATAAACAAGGTGTATAATTAGTGATATTATTAAATCTGATGATTATGAGTTTCGATCGTTAGTAATAAAAAAAATTATGTACAATGATCATTAGGTTGTAAAATTGTATGAGATACATTTTCGGAAATCCAATAATCTAATTTGCAATTTTATATGAACTTTGGCGCACCCGTTTATACTAGATCAATTTTATACAGTATTTTTTAATTAACGGTTTTCGGATTTTTTCCTTTACTTGTGCTATAAGACATTGCTTCTTGCCAAATTTCATGATTCTAAGTTAACGCGAAGTACCCTATAGGTTTTGATTCCCTTGAATATGCGGCATAAACGGCCGTATCTTTTGATTGCGTTGACTTAGATGTTTGATTTTTTCACTCTCAATCCCTTGGCTGCAGAAGTATATTACAGAATTATAAGTATTTGATATGAATTTCAACTTGATACCTTCACGCTTTCCTGAGAAAAAGGGTCTTGACAGACACACAGACAGACAGACAGACAGACAGACAGACCTACAGACAGACAGACGGACAACAAAGTGATCCTATAAGGGTTCCGTTTTTATCATTTGAGGTACGGAACCCTAAAAAATCAACCCACTATCTATTACGTTTCAAAAGATACAGCTCTTTATAGTTAGGACAGACAGACGGACGAACTGACGGACAGCGTAGGCATATTAATAGGGTCCCGTTGGGCGCCCTTCGGGTACGGAACCCTAGAAACAACACATTAATAACATATTACATTAATTTCAAATTGATTTTTTTTTATGGCTGAGCGCCATGATGTTGTGTCACAAATTTATATTGAAACTAAAGAAGGTCACTTTGCAGGCCTAAACCTACAATTTTGTATGAAGTTCCACTATGGGCCTCTCGTCCCGACGCACCCAAAATTACATAAAAATAACGTCAATATTTCATTGTATGTTTGAGAAAAATGTAATTATAGCTTATTTTTGCACTGTTGAACAATATTTGCGTAAAGGAGCATTCCGATTGCCATTGGGTAGAACGAAAATATTATGAAGGAATTCTGCACTATGCTCACTCTATGGACCCTCCCATACAAGTGGGTGCACAAAAGTCTTACAACTTAACATAAATCTGTGATAAATATAAAATACTGTACCTACTGTTAAATTATACCCGTAGCTATGTTACCATTTTACCGTTTACCTTGGCAAAGTAACGTAGCTATAACTGATATGAAAAATTCAAATGTCGGATAGTGTACCAGGCCGTGAACGAATGAGCGAATCCATCGGACTCCATAATCAAGTTATTAAGCTATCTAGCTGGGAGATTGCCCGAGCTGAAACCTGATAAGTGATGACGGAAAACTTAATCCTCAAATAGATGCTACTAAAGTTGTTTATCCAAACGAAATCTATGATCCTTTATCTTCCACTTAGAGATTAATCCCAATCATTAAAGTACTGAACCAAAGCGAGCTACTTACATACTACGTTACGTTCAAGAAAAAATAGTCTTGGCAAACAGCATAGATGGACAACAAAGTCAGGGTTCCGTTTTTTTTTAGTATTTGGTAGTCATGGTCCTTTACTATAATGTTGTAACAATAGACACAAAGCGAAAACCCGAGCTCCGTTCAACCTGTTCGCACTTACCCTTATCAAATTATCTAACATAAAAATAAAGCAGCACGTGCTATCCCCTCGGTATACGGTGTTTTAATAGTACAAATGTATAAAAGCTTCACGCATAATAAATGTTGTTGACTCACACACCGCTGACCGATAGGTACTTTAATCCGCCATATAATTCCATCTCGTGTATACATATTGCATCCTGGGGTGGTGAAATCCGGCTAGGGGATGTTCACACTTGTTTTATGTGAAACAGAAGTTTAAATATAATTTCAGTCATTTAAATGTGTAAGATATACATAATATATTGCTCACTTCAAAGAACACTTTATCTTATTGTACCTACTGTAATTTACTTATTCGAGTTTTGGTACAAGTTTACTTTTATATAAATTTATTATAAAATAAATATATGGTACATTTTGTAACTTACACTTCTTGGAATCAAGTTTGCATTTTATCTCCGTAAGCTAAAATTATACAAATTTTAATGACATGAACTTTATATTGTTGTTGTGTTGCTATTGTTGTTATGTACATATAATATTTCACTTTGTATCTGTAGCTACAATATTGTCTTTGTACTTTGATTGATTTATGATTTGTGAAGTTCTATTGTGTTGGTGGTATGTCTGCAATTTTTCAATCACAAGTTTACGTAAAGTTTTCGTTATTTCGTATTAAGTTATATTACTGATTTTCATAAATTAGTTTGACAGATTTCCAGTGTGAGTGAGTTTTTATAGTTGCTCAGTCATTGTGCGGCGGCGCACCCCAGGCGGCGAGAAGCAATATTTAATGTTTTTATTTCGTAATAAACGCGGCGGCTGCAGCTGTGTCGCGTTAGGTGCGTTTTTACGACACTTTCACTATTCTGCTTTCAATAGTAATAGTTGGGTACAGAAATTAGTGTATGAACTGTAGAAACTATTCTTTATTACACGAACAAAGTGGCACGATGGAAACCCTTATTTCTCTTAAGCCTTGTTCTTTTTCTCTCTCGCTCGCTCGCTTGTTTTTTTTTCCGCACCGCATACCTAAACAACCTGAAATAAAATTGTTTATTTGGCATCTTTTGTCAAGAAAAAATACTTACAGACTGTAAGCCTCATTACCAAGAACTTTATAACAAAGATAGGGGTAAATAGATTCCAGTTGCTTATGATATAATGGTTCTAGACGAAATTTTAACAACCCAAGAGTCCACTTACTAAGTACTTAATGTTTCCCTTGTACATTTAGCACTAAAACCAAAGAAACAACTTTTCAATTCCCTAGAGAAAATAAATACACACCTAAACAGTCTGGAAGTCCTGAGCATAGGCTACTCTAAAATACAATAATGATACTTAATATGTAATTAATAACCATCTTCGCTAATTTTTTTAGGGTCAAACATAAAAATGTTTATTTAGAACACTGGTAGGAAAATACATGATAACCGTGATTGCAACCACTATTGAAGTTAGTAAAACTGTGTTGCAGTGTTTACGTCCACTTCTTTACAATAGAAAGCAAATAATCATGTAATATTCATACAAACGGCAGCGTTAAACTTGCGAATAGTGCAATTAGGTATTGTTGAAGGCTCGCCGACCGAGTCTCGCTCATCAACATAGGGCCTGCGCAAACCGGGGGAGCGCAGCGCAGATCACTTTAAATTTATCAATGTATATTCTTTTCTATTTTAATTATAATAAGGTATAAATTTAGAGCCGCAGCCGCAGAGTAGAAATCCCCCGTGATGCTCCGAGGTCGGTCTCAGAGCATTCAAATTTATACCTTATTGTAATTAAAATAGGGAAGAATATACATATACACGGTTTGCGCAGGCCCTAAGTGCGGCATGGATATCGCGCGCGCGCCGGTGGCTCTTTTCACTTACGAGTAGTATTATTTGATGCGGTAATGTAGAGCTTTGTCGGACCCTCCGCGGAATGGCAAAGAGGGGAGCACGGCGCTTGGCTAGGATGGGGCTTACTCTGCAGCGCCCGTAGTTTTAGTTATTATTCAAATAACACGACTTATCATGTCAAGGAAATTTATTGTCGACCATAATTAGAAAGGTACGCTGATTTTGTTTGTTTAGTATTATTTTCAGATTTAAGTAAAGATACATATTGGTACATTTAATGACTCCTCACGCGTTGAGTTGTGGCTAAGTATGAATGAAGTAATTGACTGTTGCACAAGTTTAGATAGGCAGGCAACTATTATATTAGGTACTTAAAGGGACTTTTGCACTAACCGTGGCATACTGTATTATTATTTAATTTTGTGTACTTAATGGTCGATCTTTATCTTTCTATATTTAACTCTGTGAGGGAGAGATTTTGCAAGATACCTATCTGGAATTATTTCTTTTTGAACAAGCATTCTAAACGCTTTGATTAGAACTCCTATTTTTATAATTATAGGTTTAGGGTTATTTACTACATGACACAAATTACAATATAAATTTGCATTTCATAATTTTTATATTTTAAGTATAAAAAACAACTCTAAAGTAAAGTAGATCTATATCTAAATCTATATTATATCTAATCAAATCATCCCTTAACCGGTAATTAATGAATCCGTATGTATTCTGTGTTTGAAGGTAGCGGCAATCACGCGGGCTCGTCGTATAAGAATCTTATATTATAAGATTGGTTGTTAATCTGCTGTAAAATGATATGTTTTTGTTTCATTTAGATATTCTTTGTATTTGCAGTGCCCTAAGGTCAAAGAATATGCTTACTACTAACTAACGTAACGACTTTTTACAATAATTAAAGAGAGTAAGCGGTAAGCGTTATGCGGTGTCGAACTCTTTAATTGTATGGATAATACCTAGAATGATCTGTTGTCCCGTCGACGCGTGCGTCAGCGGTTTCATACAAACACCGCATAACGCTTACCGCAACGTTGTGCTTTCCGATCAAGAGATCAAAGCTTAAGGGCCTGCGCAAACCGGCGGAGCGCAGCGCAGATCACTTTAAATTTATCAATGTATATTCTTTTCTATTGTAATTACAATAAGGTATAAATTTAGAGCCGCAGCCGCAGAGTAGAAATCCCCCGTGATGCTCTGAGGTCGGTCTCAGAGCATTCAAATTTATACCTTATAGTAATTAAAATAGGGAAGAATATACATTGATAAATTCAAAGTGATCTGCGCTGCGCTCCGCCGGTTTGCGCAGGCCCTAAGATACATATTATTATAATTTAATTTATTATTTAAAAAATGTGTGTTGTGATCTAAGCTTTGATAAACATAAACTTTTGTTCCATAATATACTAAATCAATTGTTCCATATAAGTGTATAGGAGAAATTACTTAATATTAATCATCATCACCACTAGTAACTAGTATTTTAACATATCCCATTTGTCTCTGTCGTTTATCATTGGTTTTCCTCTCTTACATAACGCTGGCATCAGCAGATGGCATTAATCATTGCAATTTATGTGTACACGTCCTTTTTTTGGTGCAGGTTGGGTAATCTGATTACCTAGGAGCTGATCTGACAAATCCATTGAATCTTTCGAAAAATCTTTTGTCTATTTTTGTATAATATTTCTTATTGACTGTGCTGGTGCTAGGAGTTTATTTTTGTCTTCGCTTGTTCGAAGTTTTTTTATTTTTTTTCTAGTTTGGCTCTTTTCATTGTTTTCTCTCCTGAATTGCAGCTCAGCTTTCTTCTTCTCTTTCTCGTGTTCTGTTCTCTTTTCTAAATCTCTTCAGTCTATTGAATATATGGCTCTAATTCGATTCAAAACTCTAGGTGCGACGAATTATTTTATAGGAGACGGAACTTTAAAAATACTTTGTACTGCTAGTGATACATTTACAGGTATGGATAAGATATTATTAATCTTATTACGTTGGTTTGTAAGGTGAATATTCCAATTAACATTGAAACTGTAATTTTTTTCCCTAAGTTCCTAATTCAATTTCTGGCCCAAGGCCCAAGTTGTTTAAAGTGTACTTTCTCTTAGCAACAGCAAATTAATATCCAAAGGATTATCCATTTCAACATTAATGTTTTCACTATTTGTCCCATTTGTAAATTAGTCAAATCCTCTGATAGAACAGAGTAAATAATCCCTATCGTATTTTTCGCAGTTTCAATAATTTCGAATGGCTTCCATGGCGGATTGAGTTTCTCTGGTGGATACGAGTCTATATTTCTCGGGAAGGAACAAATAGATAAAAAGAAACGTACAAACCTAGTTTTTCGTAATAACTTCAACATACTTATTCAAAAATCGTAACAATCGGAGTTGATTTAGAAGGTGAAAAACGTAACCGCCCGGAAAATTTAGTATGAAAAAATTTTACAGCTCCGCGATTTCAGCGGCAACTCACAATCCTTTTAAAGCCCTACTTATATATAAAATCATGCAAATTATAATGATCAAACTGATATTTATATATCTAAATGGATGGAACTTTATAACTTTAAAAACGGCTGAATACTGAAGCTATGACGTAACGCAGATGTCGGCCGCATAAAAATATATTTTGGAATACGGCTGAATTCTGGCGTTACAAAACACAGAGATCAGCCGTATAAAAGAAATATTTTGTAAATGCGGCCGACTACTGGGTTATTCTCAAAATTAAATACAGAGTGTTTAATCAAATTTGAAAAATGAAATGTAAAAATATTAACGGTCTTATTTTTGTTTTTTTATAAAAATCGCAAAACCCAGAAGTCAGCCGCGAGAGGCTGAGCAGTGGATTTACTGCGAAAGGAGCCGTAATCGACCTGTTGCATGGTCGACCATCAGTGTGGTAGTAAAAATATACTGTACTTCACTCTGGTGCGAAGAGCATAACCGAGCCAATTATGTGAGTAGGACAAAGTCAAGTATACTTTTATTTAGAAAATTATGACATATTTCATTTATGTGGAAGGTGGATTCAACCTCTCCCGCACTTTAATTACTCTATATTCTTTTTTTTCTCTTCTGTGCGGGAAGAGATTGAATCGACCTAACGACGTCTTCCACCTTCTAGCCGCACTAAATGTAAGCAAACGGAGACAAGTAGTGATATGCCAGCTAGCTAAGGAGACGAAGGTGTGTTTAGTGTATTTATTGTGAGTAACTAGTGACCACTAACCTACGAAAATCAAAATGTTTGTACCTGGAAGACTCGTAGGATGATGCTGACTTTTAAAGTTAGCGAATTCGAGGAGGAAGGACTAAAGTAGCATAAAATATATGAAAGTGATGTAAGTGTTTATCAATGTTTCCGATCCCTATACTGTTGCTTATTTCGGTAATTTTAGTGCGTAGGAAGGTTTAATACGACACCTTATAGAGAATCAACTTTTTGGAATACTTCTAGAAGTCACAGCTTCAGATGAAGTCAGATTCATATAGATGAAGTATGCTCTCTCTCTCTTTCTCTTAATTTAAGAGCTCTGCTCTTGTCAGTGGAGCAATTTCCATTCCTCTCTCCTCTCTGCCAGCTCCTTGACCTCTTTATACGCCACGACCTGCACCTTCGCCTTAATTTGGTCCATGTAGCTTCTTCTTGGTCTTCCTCTCCCTCTCCTGCCTTCAATCTTTCCCTCGGTAATGTTTTTGATAAGCTTGTCGTGCCGCAATAAATGGCCAAAAATCCCTCCACTTCTGTTCTCTATAAATACTTCATACTTCATCTCTATGCATAGGTTTAAAATTATGTGCTGCATTATGAGGCATAGACACTACCGACGCACTAAAATTCAAGTAGGCATGAGGTCATTTCAACCGATTAACGCACCACAAAAATAAACACAGAAATCAGGCTTGCAGTGAACGTGTTAATATAAATATTGGACCTATCCAATATCCCAATTTATTAAGGATATAATTGTTAATTCTAAGTATTTAAGTGGATGTATGTGATAAAACAATGTATCTTTTAATAATAAAACAAAGCTTATACAAAGAACCCAGTTAGAAATAACCTGAGAGGAAAACACGTTGATTAAACAAAAAAATGGCGGACATGGAACAACTTCACTGATCAACTGACAGCACTTGTTTGAACGAGCGTTACTGTCCCCCCTGACCTCTCGCCGCACCAATCGCGCGATAATTTGACCAATACAGAATCTAGGCGTCCATTAATTTACAAGTGATTCGTTAATTTGAAATAGACCGCTATTTATAAGCAAAAAAGACGCAAAACGCTGACTACAGGATCCTGGCTGCACCACTGGTGACTTTACCCTACTATGTAATCTCCAATAGATACCTCACTCTGAGACACTTCATCATGACACTCTTGCACTTGGTTCCTGAAACAAGAATAAAAATACGCTATACAAGTATGCTCGTGTATCTTTATGTCTATGATTCAGTAGTCAACCCGTAAAAGCATAACCGAGGGACAGACAAACCAACCGACTTTCGTTTTTACACTATTTAGAAGGGATTCTTAATTTGTGAATAATTTTATTTTTACCATTTTTATTATGTTCTTATGTTATCTTTTATAATGTTAGTTATTAACGAATTCACAAGATTAGAAACTTACAATAATATTGGTCTATCAAGCATCTTTCGAGTAAAGGTGTTAAAAAACGATTGATTATTTAGATGGTCTATAAACTGAATCTGTCTTTTTTTCCAAATTTCGAGTCGTTTAATTATAAAATCCTTTATACTTTTAAATGGACTCAATAGACAAGAGAAATCGCAACTCATATTTTTATTATCTGGTTTACTCTCCGGACTCAATAATATAATAGACATTGCAATTAAATAACACTTTTCAAGGAACATTTAAAACAGCAAACTCGTTGCAATCTCAATCGTCGTAGATTACAAGAGCGCGCCGGCGACAAAACAACACTGCGACGAGTAGGTACTTCCGATTGAATGACTATTGATGGATTTAGATAATAGTTGCTTCTCAAAGACTAGCTCTAGCCTGCAGGTTCGCATATTATATGGATTTTATATTAACGTGTAGGTTATTGTGCAAAGTATAATACAAAAATTATATTATTCGTCTCGTTGCCGAAAAAAATACTTACTATACTTTATTGTTATAAAATTATTTTCATCTTTTGCGTCTTAAGGTGATAAATTAGAAAATTAAAAAAAAAACATTGTTAGTATATGCATCACAATTTCCAAACACAAAAAAAAAAAACTACCCTGAAGCCCTACTAAATACCCTGAGTATACAAAGGTCCATAATTGGGGTCAGCATTAAAATCTGACCCATATAAAATACGGTGATGATTGCTCTGCTGCTAGGGTTAGATATGTACGTTCTAAAAAAAGTCTATGCGTTACTAATTTGCAATTGTTTTACTAATTCATTGTGCGTGGAATATATTTACTTATAATGTACAAAATGAATGCTTTGTGATCGATAGTTTAAAAAAAGAACTGTGATATAGACAGGGTGCAACACGACGAACTTTTACATTACTTTACTTTGACTACGGAACCCAAAACTTATTGCGCACCAATCTGCAACACAACCTTAGAATAATATTCAAAATCGTAGACGCTTTGAGCGTTTCTTGTATAGCAATACAGACAGACAGTCCATCCATTTGTATATTAATTTAACAGTGGAGAATTAAGGTTGAGTCAGTTGTTGTTGAGGCTAGTTGTTGTTTATATTAGTAATCAAATCGACATTAAATTGCATCAGCGAACAATGATGTTTATTATGTTCAATTAACATGACCATTCCCAGATAAACAGTTAGACCTGCACTTTGTTTCTTTTATAATTTACATGATGTTAAAGACGGCTGTAACGGAACTCGCTTCATCTAAGCAGTTTCGGTACATCATAAAATATATCTACAGGCGAAAAGAGCTCATAATAATTAATAATAAATACTTATATTATAACTTTAGAAGCACATACATAAGTCAATACTATAAAACGGCATTGTAATTCTTTATAATCAAACTTAATCTGTTTATAATGTATGTAAAATAAGTTTTAGTTTATAAAGTTACTAACTAAACAACAAGTTACTTATAAATAACAGTAAATAAAGAAATTTTTGAACCAGTATTTATGAAATTTTAGGATAATTATTAAAAGAAAAAAAAAAATTACAAAAAAATAAAACCGTCTTCAAAAACCCACTAAAAAGGGTTAAATAAATACCGGCCTCCTAGGAGTCCTAGGAATAGCCAATTTAGTGCCTAATAGGTGCATGAAACATAATATCCAAGCCAGTGTCAAGTAGGTATACCTACCTACACAATAGCAATGACACCATGACTCTTGCCACCGACTTCGATATATTTCATGTACCTATTGGGCACTAAATTGGCTATTCCTAGGACTCCTAGGAGGCCGATATTTATTTAACCCTTTTTTGTAGGTTTTTGAAGATGGTTTTACTTTTTTGTAAAAATTTTTTTTTTCGCTTTTTAGTGATGCACCTTATATTATTATGTGATAAAGCACATAAACATCATGTTAAGAAACAATAGCCTAATACCAGTTTCTCATCACCCTTAACAAAATGTCGCTGTCCAAGATGCAGGGCCGTTCATCATTGAGGATTTCTCCCGGTACTTCACCACCAGTTGCACTTCACCACATGCATTATAATGAATATAAAAGTAGGTCATGTTCTTAATAAATAAATGACATTGCTGGCGTCAATCACTTACGACTAAGGAGTTCCGGTGGTCATCTCTGGTCTTCATCATCAGTTCCTCTTCACCAAGAGGTGCTTTTGTAATGTAATTTCTTAAGGTCTTGCAGGTAATATCAAAATCGCTGTTTGTGTGCCTATAACTTTTGAGGAGTTCCCTCGATTCCTCATGGATCCCATCATCAGATTCTGATTTCGTGACAATGGGACCACATGGGAAGTACCAAGGCATCAAGGCATCTCCTGGTGTATGTACTTAATGATTTAATTAAAGTGTGTCTATCGGTCTGTTACGCTTTCACAACTAAACACCTGGGCAGTCAGTATGGAAAAAATCTGTTAATTAAAAAAAAATGTTAATTGTTTTGATGAGAATATGTAAAATACCCGAAGCGCAACAAAATCCTATAATAATTTTTGAGAAAAAAATACGTAAAATATCATGTAGATAGGTATTCTGCAGAAAAAACAATGAAAAAAAAAGTGAATAGGTTACACCCTTATCGCAGGTTGGTAGTTAGACCGGTGTGAAGATAGCAGCCTTAAGTTAGCGGCCTATGTCAATTAAGGAGTCGTAATTATTAATAAGTAGTATTTTTGCAATAAATACGACTTCCTAATTTGGTCGGGTTAACATAGGTTCACCTTCACACCGGTGTACTTAGCGCTATCTACCGTCCGATAGCTGAAATGTGTTCTAATTTAGTTTTAAGCCTTGTTTTGCTATTGAACACTAGATGGCAATAATGATGTTCAGGATCAAAGTTTTCATATGAAAACTTTTCCAATGGCCCCTCTATAACCTATAATATTAAATCCCTTTGCTCTCCGCAGACAAATTAACTATGGGAAAGGTAGTATAAAATAAATATGTGGCTAGCTATGTTTTTTATAGAACTTGTCCCTGAAGGTATTAAGTTACGCTTTATTTTTAAGAGTACGAAAAAATAAAGTAACACTTTACATGAAAATACTCGTAATATTTTCTATTTGTTGAAAAAAGCTAAAGATGATATATTTTTGGGCAGAGCTGTAATTGGCTGCGCTTACTCGGGCTCCATTATTTTCCTTTTGCTATATAGTCAGGATATTTTCTTGAATCCAATTTGCATTAGAATCCTTTTTTCGCGTAGGAAATTAAAATAAAGGAGAACAGCTCCAGTAAAACAATGTGGCCAGACTAATGTGCTCCGACTGGGATAAACGCAAATCTGATTTGCAAATTATTCCTGAGCTTTCCTTTTAGGGCTTCGTGGTCAAACTAGGAACCATTTAAATTTCGTCAAGTCCAGTCTGTTTATCTGTATGACACCGTGATCACTTTTTCCTAAAATCTATCAAAATCACAAAGGTAAAAAGTAACACACTGAATTTTATTCCGTGCACAGACAAAATAACGTTTTTCTCTAAGTCTTTTGCGCTTCTGTGGATTCGCTCTTTATATCTAATTATACAAAAATAAATATTTCATCCTCGTTATCACGTGACCGCAAACAGCGCGTGACGTCACGTTCCTCTAAACAAACAACATTTTGACATTTGCTAAGAAACAAGATTTGCATGAGCCCACAGAGTACTTTAGAATATACTAATGTTTAAAGGATCGTGACGTCATAGCGACGCCATGACAGAAGTTAGCGTTTTAGCCGGAAAATTTAAAATGAAATTTATTGTAAGGCGTTTTAAATTAATATACGAGTGAATTATTTTCTTATTAGGTTTTTAGATATATTTCATGTATATCTATCAAACAAAAATATTAAAAAAAATCGTCTACACCCCTATTCCAGGTGCGGATGACGATATAACTGGTCCTGATAGATCACGGCATACTAGCACACCTAGGTGCTAGTACAATAAGAACAGAAGCTTTCCATCCGCTTGGCGCAACCCGATACTCCACATGTACAATGAACATGTATATGTACTCGTATGTTAGGTTCAATTTTTAACAACTATAAGAAACTATAAGAAATGTTTTGATTTTGACTTTTAGACAATTTGACTTTCAAATGCTCGAAATCAAAGTAGAGTGATAGAATATGAAAATAATATGTCACGATTCTTTTCGCATGAACCCATTATCCCGTATTTTTGACACCAAATTGAGAACCTCCTACATTTTTGAAGTCGGTTGAAAATTATCGACAGCCTATAGCAATAGGTATGTATACTATTTGAATTGTTATAATTTTTTTTTTTTTTTTTCAAATCAAGATTACAAATTTTAAGAATTTTAAACTTCATTTTCAGTAATAAAAGTCCGAGGTTAAAACCCCCAGGCGCTCCACTACCTGAATCAAATGGGACCAAAAGCAAGACGGAAACAGTGACCCTGCATATTTCTATTTCATCAGAGTTCCACGTAACTAGTTTACAGTTCGTAAGAAACTATTAATTCCCATATCTCCTGAAAATTATCTGTTGCATAGGATACCTGCATGCAGTAACTGGACTACGAGTATAAATATAATGATAAATTTGAATCATAGCAAACAGTTTACAGCATTTCTCATTCGATTAGGTATGCGTTAGGTAGGTGTATATAAAAAATAAATATAACAACCTCCGAAGAAGTTAGGTACTCGCATCTCGCCCAGTTCGGGAGAACTTTCTTTCTTAACGACGTAAACAATTTAAATCTAATACAATATGCAGACCGAGCCGGCGACTCCGGGGGCGCCGCCCTCGTCCCGGGTCTGCGTTCTTATAAAACATTCAGCTTTAATTCTGAGCCCGGAGCGATCAAAAAACTTTAAGTTCTTGACTACTCCGGGATACAACCACAAACTATCGATTTGATGTAACTATGTAGATTATTTTATCTAGTTATTATAGAAGTACGAACACGCCGAGGGGTCATTTCTCCTCCCTCTACCCACCCACTTTTGTATCCCAAAATTTGTTTTTTTTTATTTATTTAAAACCGTTAAAGCAAAGATAAAACTGTCTATGAGACATTTGTTATTCATTATATTTAATAGGTACAATATTGTCTGTAGAAGGAGGTATGTTTGTCGGACTTTTAATGATTTTCAATGTCTTCAATCATCCGCGATTGAAGCTCAATCTTTACTTTGTAATAATGTCAGTAAAATTTAATTTTCTTTGAATTTAATCAAGTAGAATCAGTTGCTATTAAATCGTTCAGTTTAAAAAATAATGATGAAGTATGGGGAACTTCAGTTAAAGTTATCCATAATATCATAGATGTAATTGCATCCCACCTAGCATTAATTTACAATAATTGCATATCAGATGGGGTTTTTCCAAATCTAATGAAACAAGTATAGTAAAGTCATACCCCTTTTTAAGTCAAGCGAGGAGAGTGATTTAACGAATTTCCGCCCCATGTCTATACTACCAGTTCTGAGTAAAGTCTTTGAGAAGTTAATGTTGAATGATATGTTAGGTCACTTCAATAGAAATAAATTGCTTAAGTAACAGTAATCAGTTCGGCTTCACCGAGCGATGATCCACAACTGATGCAGCATATGTACTTATTATTATACATACATATAACATCTGGGAGACATCTCGTGATGCAGTGGGAATATTTTGTATCATTTCCAAAGCTTTTGATTGAAATCGCGAAAAAAAAATCGACTCTCCCATACAAAACATCGTCAGCTGACTAGCCAAAATGTATGGGAGTGTCAATTTTTTTTTTTCGCGATTTAATCCCCAAAATTTGCGCACTGACTAAAAAATAACCCTGTACTCGTATATGTATTGAGTTTCTTGCGGCGCTTCTTCTCAGCAGTGGTCTCCTCTTGGGAAGCGCTTGTAGATTTTGAGATTTTGTGCCCGTGTGGCCTACTTACTGAATAAATATCACAAATAATTTTTATCTTTTTTATAAGAATAATAAATAAATACATATTACGGGATAATCTCACTATTGACATTGAGACGCATGTGACGCTACGAGGGAACAAAGCACTTGCATAGGTTCATACAAAAGATGAGCTTAGAAAACCCGACTACCCATACAGCATCAGAATTGAGGAAGTAGATAGCTTATGCTAGACACTCCTTGAGAGAATACCATCCAGGCGTTTAGCCTACAGGAGGTCAAAAATAAACATGGATACATAAATATACCATCGTATAAAAACATATAGGTACCCTTCTCGGGCAGCCGAAAACAAATAAATTAGCTTCTACAAATTTGAAACTTACTAGATCTGCCCACGACTTCTATCGTGAAGAATTCGTTTATCGTTTTTCCCTCGGGAATAATGGGAATAAATAATATTCTCCAACAATTCAATGTCAATGAACACATCAAAATTACCGTCTCTAAAAGAGAAATATCTACCTATATACTCGTATCTAACAACCGAGAAGTCATGCAAAATGCAGCGCGCACCTTCCCCTCCCATGTCGCACCTCCCATTTAACCCCCCATTTATAAATGATTCTGTCTCAATTTTCCCGGTGCTCACTTGCCTGAATATTGTTTTACTTTTGACTGACCGGATTCCGTTGAACTTCACAAGGGACGTAATACTTATTTATTAAATCTGAGATCGTAGATACCTACCTTTATCTGCTGATATTTGATAAGGCTGGAGCACAACAAAGTGCAGTTATCTGTATGCACATTTGTATCCGACTGCCGAAAGGTACTCGTAATGTTATGTTATGTGTAAGGCGTGTAGGTATGTGTGTGTAATGTGTCTCTATGTATGTATGTTCGTGGGTATGTCCGCACGTATGCCCGGTTATTCGTTAGCTGGTAGAGGCTGAAAAGGTGACCTAGCCATGATGCAAAACGCTAACTTAGAGATTTTCGATAAAAAAAAAATAGGATTGACTTAAGCCAACGATCTGTAGCGTCGTCAGTCGCTTACGAGTACGAGTAATGTTAAT
The DNA here is from genome assembly GCA_963241965.1 of Tortrix viridana. Classification (NCBI taxonomy): domain Eukaryota; kingdom Metazoa; phylum Arthropoda; class Insecta; order Lepidoptera; family Tortricidae; genus Tortrix; species Tortrix viridana. The sequence continues at coordinate 12,383,173 of OY725171.1, forward strand.
GCCTTATAATTTGTCTGTTTTTGAAAATATGCATAACGTTGTGCAACTCGGATAGGCCCCCGGTTTGCAGATCTTAACAAACGAAGTATAGAACTATTGGGTACCCTGTTCGCAACCCAACTCAATGAGGGCTACGCGCATCACTTTTTCGTTAGATGGCGCCTCTGGGACGTGTGGTTTTTTTGACGTTTGATATTAAAAATTATAAAATCAAATATATTAAAATAATCAATATGTATGTATCAATCAAGTGAAAAAAGTAAATTGTCACTCGTTTGGTCTTCTTCTAGGCATAGATTTTAACGTCAACTGTCAAAAAGACCCCACGTCACAGCTTAGAGGCGCCATCTAGTGAAAAAAGTGATTCGCACACAGTTCAAGTGGAGTGGAACTCAAGCTGATGGACTCCCAAGTCCATATTAATGAAATCATCCGACCGCGTGGGCGCAACTCAAAGACCGGACGGCACGTTTGATGTTTAAATAATTACTATCGGGGACTCGATCTCCGGTTGCAATGCTTCACAGTGCAGTGAATTAAATGGTATTTTCACTTCTCATGCTCTTAAAATGCTACTTTAGTCTATGCATATCGGGACTAAAGCTCCTTTTTAATATCTAGGGATTAAAGTAATTTTTTTTAATTTACTTTGGAAACCCCTAAACAGGCAATCACGGTGTAATGAATGGAGGATTATTACAGAATAAGTACCTGCATAGAAACCGGAATATAAGAAAGAACAAATGACGTAGGTTTGACCTTTTTATATTTATGGCATTCATAACGAGTTAGAAAGAGATGTCCTTATAGGTATTCTTTCGTTTTCCATCATGTTGCCAAAAGGTTTTAGACGACAAATTTGAATGGACCACGATTGCCATTGGACCCCTACACGAACCGACAGTACTACAAAATTAAAATTTTGTGTCAGGGTGACTTCTTCATTTAGTAGCTTTATTAGTTTGACAGTGTTGTGAATATATATCGATATTTTCAGATTTTTAAAACATGAAAACTTGATACTAGAATTATTGTCGACTCAGCAGCAACACTGGCGTTGACAGATCCTTGTGACAACATGATGGAAAACAAAAGAATACCTTTAAGGACATCTCTTTCTAACTCGATATGAATGCCATGCCATAAATAGAAAAAGGTCATATACGTCTTTTGCTGTTTCTAATAGTTCGGTTTTTAATGAAAGTACTTATTCTGTGGTATAGACAATTTAAGGGCGTGGAAATAACCTCAAAATGACAACTGTGCAAAATTATAAAAAAAAAAAACTATTTAATTTTGTGAAACACGATTAATGATTACGAAAATGAATCAATTTAATTATATTAAGAATGAATTTAATTTATTATGCATGGACCATGCATAATAAATTTTGATTAGTTTTGAAAAAATAGTTTTCAAGTTTGAATCAGTTGGCTAAATATGCAAGCATTTAAACCGTCACTTTACAAAAGAAAAGAAAATTAAAAACCGCTGAACAAATTTTTTTGCTATTGAATTGTTGTATAGAACGTCGTTTTTTTTCCTCGCATTCGAAGTGAAAAGTAGAGTGTTTAACTCGAGACATCTTGAGATGCGTAAAAAATCTCACCTAAATTTTTGATGTCAATTAATTTATGAAAATCGTGCCTTTCTTTAGCTAAAAGAGAATTTGTGCATATGTTGCACCGAATTGATTTTATTAATTTCCGAACTACGTATCCGGCAATCTATCCTTTGACTTGTTTGATGTAATCACAACAGTTTCCAGACTCATCAAGATCTGAAGACAAAATGTCACAGTTTGCTTGAATATTTGTTTCTATTGCTGATCCTACGTGATTGTTCATTGATTTCGCTTTCGGTATCTTCGCGATACCCAATATAATAAATATTATTATAAACATTTTTTTGTCCAACCAACCAACCACCAACACGATTTATTAAAATTAATAAAAGTACCTAATAGCTACTCCATATATTTTTGTTCCGTGATAAGTCATAATTTGTATGTACAAAATAAATTCCTAAAAATCATGAAAGCATTATAATTTTAACTAGAATCTGTTTATAAATAAACAGAACTTATGTAAAATAAGACATTCCATCCTTTTTATTTGTTTTTTGTTATTATTTTTGCAGTTTTTCACTGCACATTTCGTCATGATTGACATCTGCCACTGTCTGTGGTTGGAACAAGACTAATAGCCAAACTACTGCCCAAGTCGATTAGGCAGTAGTTTTGACTTGCCATTTTTTCCTGCTGATTGTGTATCTATATATACTAAATCAATGAATAAGCCGCACAAGGTCTTTTTAAACCTATTAGAAATTTAAAATTAATTATCAAGGCAGTGAATATTTACGACATCATTTAAAAGCTCTCAAGTTATGTAGCAGAATACAATTTTTTAGATTGTTAAAATAGAAGGTTTTTAAGATATTTTGGTATATAGAGTAAACCTTCTACCTTCCTTTATTTCAGAAAATACTAACTATAAAAATAAAATAAAAAAACACTGTTATGATGAACACTGTTATGAATTAAAAAAAATGTTGCACAGAGAACTTTGCATTGCGGTAGGTAAAATAGCCTATCGGCAAAGAAGCAAGATTTAGTGGTAGTTATGGTTTGGATACTGAAAAGAGCTGTTTGTGAACATGTAGGGGTGGAACTGTCTATCGAGTCCGACTCATCCTTGACCGGACTTTTACATAATGAGCTTCAGTATTTTGTGATCCTTTTATTTGAAAAATACACATACACAACGCAAAAAAAAGGTTTTTCTTAGGTGGAGGTTTTGAAAACCATTGAATTTACATTTATTCAATTTTTCTTAATGCTAAATTTTATGTCATGATCTAGATTACATACACATCCTGTAAACATATTCTGTGAAATTAAAACTGGGTACGGGTAATGCAGTCAAAAACTGGCAGAAAGCGCAAATTATTTTGGATAAACGTCACTGTCTGATTGAAAGGGCGAAACTTTCATTATAATATTATTTTGATTTTGAGGTAACTGGGATTCTAACAATTTTAGTATCTTAGGGAAAATAACTTCCTTTGCATTGAATCCCCAAACGAATTCGGTGTGACTTACGTTTTTATCCTCAATAATTACATGATCAACCGGGTTCTCAATAGTGTAATACAAAACTTGGTTATCAAGCACATTCGATATCCAATCATCACTTGAACTGAAAATGATAACCGGAGCGGTTATATTTTTAAGTGGGAACTCCTCACTTTTATTATTATATCTATGAAACCTTTTATTTTTTATTACTTGAACATAATGCAAAAGTGTTTTTGTAGACCCGCCAGCAGGGACGTTAGCAAGAAGTCGGTTATAGAAGTCCGGATCGACGGACACATCTTGTTGTAAGCCTCCGGTTAGAAATAATAATGCGTTCATGCACAGCATGGATTGGCCTGCGCAGTACTGTTCAACCAAAACCGATGGGATTCGTTTAGAAGGCATATACTCTCCGCTCCCGAGGAAGTCCATGACGCTAGCGTTCGGCATGTCCACAATCATGGGCGCTAGCGACGCTACGGGTCCGCGTATGCGTGTGATAATCGCCAGCGGGGCTAGCAGCACGACTGCCCGCAAATATTGGTTGAACTCAGGTTTAACAGATAGAAGAACTAATACAGCGGTTGCACCCATAGAATGACCAATATAATTTATCGGTTCCTCAGTCTTTGTCCTGTTCTTGATGTATTTAATTATGGCTGGTAAATCATGTTCACCGATTTCTTGCCAAGAAAAATCCCAGAACTCTCTTGAGTCTGTGTCTTTGGAGATATGACTGCAAGAATATTGGTTGCCTCTTGCATTAGCTAGCCAAACGTCGTACCCAGCCGTAGATAAAAGATATGGAAGCGCCTTCTCGGGCCCCAGCAGCAACCAGTCAGCCGAGCTGCCCAGTAGCCCGTGATGCATTAGAACCGTGCGGTTTCCCAATAGTTTTGCCTTGCCCTTGATGGGAGGTAGACGGTGCAATGTAAGTATGTAACCATCTTCGGTTCGTACTTTGTGTCGCTTCAGTCCTCGACAAAGAGGCTCACAACGTCTCGGGAGTTCCCTCGGCATGAAATTTACAGTGTCTTCTTGAAAACTTGGAAAAGTGAAACTTGTTTGCTCTTCAGGTGGGCTAATAATTACTTTACTGGCCATTGTTCTTTGAATCGCTCTTGAAATGCTTTTTAGGGAATGCATTAGTTTATCTTTAAACTCATTGTATTTTTGTATCGTGCTATCTATGAATGAACTATTAACAATTTGATAGTAATTTAACGAAATTACAAGCATTAGAATGATATTAGGCATGATGAGCCGAACGCCCACCTGCTGGACCAACCACCGGGCCATGACTGTCTAACACTTATCATCTGATGCAATTATACATATATATATATATAGAAGCGATGAATGAGTTTGGGTTAAGTGTCGTGGTACCTAATTTGGTTGCACGGTAGTGAATCGTCAAGTTTTGAAGCCAAATAATATTAAATAGCTGTGTAAGACTATGTAATAATTATAAAGAGTTGGATTTAAAATACATTGAAATAACGTTGCTGCGCGTGCAAAAGCCGTCATGTGTTTTGACGTATTTTTCAGGAGACACAAAATCCTACTTTATTCGGAATGTTTAATAGCAATCTGAATATTTTTTTCATAATAATATTTTTACGAAGCATAACGCAACGAAGCATTTTAAACTCCGATAAGTATCACAAACACATATAGCTAGACTTACATATGGTAAAGTTCATTTTAAAGTTGCGCTTAGATGCCACATTTCTGTTTTTTAAACCAAATAAAAAAAATATAATAGACGTAAAAAAACTTTAATGAAATAAACGTACGACACGTGTCCTTACGACAGCAAAAAACTACCAAAATTAAAATATCACTGTGTGCTGGGAAACACTTATCGGGCGCAATCGATAAAGATGCAAAAATATCGCTATGTGTCGAGAGCTACATATCGGGTGCATCAATGAAATATTAAACGGAAATCAAGGGAATATTAAACGAAATATTGTTGTGATTTAGAGTCACAAAGTTTTTTTATATATGAGCGCCATATAGCGACATTTTGTAACTCCGAAAATATTGGAGTAAGCAAGTCACGGTTTTTGTAGCATATGCGTATTAAAATAAGTTTCAAAATGGCATCAAAAAAATCAAGAAAATTCACATAGAGATTTTTGCACGAGCAGCGACGATCGTATTTCAATTGTTACCTTATTTTTACCTTGTTTCTTTATTTCCCTTATCTAACACATAAAGGCTAAAGAATAATATAACACTAGGGATCAGGATTCGCAGTATACATGAAAACTTTTTTGTTTCGCCTTAAAAATTGTGTTATCAATTGAAACTTGGTCTACAGAAGGTTCGTAACTTTTTTTTTTTAAGGTTGATTACGAGGCTTGGCTACATTTTACATACGGTTCATAGGTACTTCCATTGAAAAACCCATGCATTGTTTCACATGCTCTTGTTATATGAAAACACCAAATCAATGATTCTATTATTCTATTGGTTTCGTTTATAGTTTAGACATAGACGAGTCAGGATAGTTATTTATGCAGCTGCCACGTGACGAAACCGTTAATGTAGATACTTAATTAATAACAACTCGACTATCGCCAGCAGCGACCTTAGACGAGACACATTACGCTAACGATGACGATGTTTGAAAACTGTCAAAATATATAGGTAATGTCAATTCCATACATTTTGCAACTTGTTCAGCCCTACAGAGCTAATTATGTACCGTCGCAAAAAACATATTTTCTACAACATTAAAATAAAAAGTGAATTTGTTTTTTGAACTATTAGTCATATTCGGCAAAAGAAGATGCCAGTACAATAAATAACCATGGTATGTATGATAACCTTTTACTGCAAAACTGTCACTGACAATTGCTTTATTCAAACAAGTATTGGACGGTGGATGATGGCTCACTGTGGCCACAGCCTAATGCGGACAGAACACCCCTTACACATTTTTACAAACGTCTGGAGGTAGCAGTATCTATCTAGAACACATTTTTAAAACGTCAGGCAACACATACAGCTACAACAAAATGCACCAAGCATTGTGAGGTGACGGCTTTCCATACAAACGGCGATAACGGTTTCCACCCCCTAAATGTTAACCGATTTCGACCAATTTTTGATACGGTATTTGATATTTTTAAGTTTTATAAAGATATTTTAAAAAACGAAATTCGAATTCGGTAAACGTTTAGGGGGTGGAAAACGTTATCGCCGTTTGTATGAAAAGTCTAGATTTCGCAGTTGATTCGCAGTCCTCTTAAGAAATAGGTGTACTTGAACTTAAATGACAAGAAATAAAACCGTCTTAAATAAAGACCAGCCTCTTAGGAATTACCTATTTAGTGCCTAATAGATTTTAATCGATGGTATAAATAAAAAAAAGGTTGTATGATGTATACATATATATAATACAACAAACATCCTTTCGTCGGTGGGGCTTCAGCATCTACAGGCTTTAAAAATGTCCCACTCCCTTACGAAACGCTCAAATCATCACAATATTGACAAAGCACACTTAAAAGTATTAAAAAAATAGATATGTATTTATTTATTGATACACCAACAGTATTACACAGCTAAATATACAATAATAATACAATCGTGCTTATTCTAATAACAGGTGTATACAGCACTCATAATTTAACTGGATAATAATTTAACTAATTTTATAATACAATTAAAATGAACCAAACAAATTATTAGATATGTTAATCTGCCGCGCTCGAGTAAATCCCAAAATCCCCTTCTTCTTCCTCTACTATAAATAAGTCTTTAGTTTACGGATCTGAAATACGGATATTTTAAGTAATAAGTAAAAACAAAAACAAAAAAACAAGAAAACGACGACAAGAGACGACTTTATGAAGACGGTTAAAAGTTTATTTTAAAATAATTTATTATTCAGGGCATGGAAAAGAACCCGAATTTTATATTTTCTCCCCACCATGTGGCATTGTCTAACTAGTCTGGAGCTCATTAAGTACGGTTAAAGTTAGGGATTCCTCTTTTGCCATAACGTAATTTGTCTTGAAGTCATTTGCCATCTAGTAATCTAGTATTATCTATCGGTAATGGATTTTTTTTTTAAGTGTGAGATTGTCCTCTAATGTTTATTTATTTTATAACATTTTTGTCATAATGGACGTTAGCCATAATGCTTGGTACCCGTAATGTTTTATCCTACTCATTAAACGAGAAACATTTTTGAAATCCCAAAAGTTAGGTACGACGACGAGCGTAGCGAGAAGGAGTGTTAAGTTGAACTGCGACAATTGACGCACCACCTGAGCGAGCGGAGCGTGCGTGCCGCGACAGCGGCAGCGAGTGCTAGGACCGACTTGCTGGTATTTTAATAGGATCCTGGAAGCAAATCGCCTTTATGGAACTGCGAGTATTATATCAAGTTATTATTAGGACAAATGATTAGTAGATAAGAATGATGTCAAGGTAAATTAGATCGATTAACACTATGTCAAGTAATAATTAAGACAAACTATTATTATTACCGCAAACGTTATGGCAAGTGAAATTAGGATTACAAACGCTATGGGAAAAATTAGAGAGCCACGATAAAATCATATTATTTTTTATTATTGTTTAAATATATTAATATGTTATAAATGTGTATATAAATGTGTTAATATTACAAATATTAACTTTAACGCCATCTAGCGAAACTTCTATCAACTACTGGACTAGATTCAATACGTAAGTTAAATCTTTTCCCTACAAAGCAATTAGCAATGTAGTTGGTTTTAAACATAACCGTAAGATGGCGCTATATTAATAGGATTTAAAAAGAATGTTAGACAAATAAACCGTCTTGCATCATCGACCGCTATTGCGGCCGCACCTATTAATCAGATTTTTTATTTATCCCAGATCCGCAGTCAATCAGACATGATGGTGACCCCGACTAAAACGCGACAAGTATGCGTCCAAATACTTTATACCCCACTCAATCTATCAACGAAAATACGAGTACGAGTACATCTAATCTACCTATCAACAGCTAAAAATAATAAAAGTATTAAACACTCGCAGAACGGACCGAACGTACTCGTACATGAAACCAAAGAGGAAATTGCTTGCAACGTCAGTAGGTACATACTTACTGACTTTCACACAACGGGGCGACTTCGATATTTTTTGTGTGTCAGTTATTTAATGAGCTATTTCGCCAAATAACTTTTATTTCGCGAGCGCAAACTAAAAGTAGTTTATATATTTTCAGAAAAATAGGACCCAGAAACTTCAAAACAAAAAACCCTCATTTTTTACATGCATGGGTGACTTTGATATTGGGTAGGTATTGTTTCGTAGAAAATTAATAGCTCGATTTTCTTTTGCCCGAACACGATACTTCGATTCTCAGTAACGCGAATTTTTACTTCTTCGAATTTTCGTTTCTCCGAATTTCATTACTTCGATTATTAAATTTCCGATTTTTAATTGAAAATATGTTCAAATCTACGAAGTTTTAATATCCCGAATGCACTTTTCACAGAATAGGTTTTCCCCGATTGTTCAGTTAAACGATTGTTTAATTTCTTATTTATGTTTCGGGCGCTTCGCCGGCCGCTGCCGCGGCATGCTCGCTTCGCTCGCTCGGCTCGCGTGCTGTTGTGGTCACAGTTCTAACCTAACCCAACCTAGTGAGGGGGGGTATTTTTTTTTTATGGCGGGGGCTTCGCCCCCCGAGCCCCCATTGTTAGGAGCTTCGCCCCCTAGTCCCCCCCCCCCTAGCTATCCCACTCCGCCTTCCTAAAGTGTGTCTAACATTCGAAGTCGAAACCCATTCGAAAAGTATTAATTAGGATTTCCAACTATCAGAATCAACCGTTTTCGGTGAAACGTTTTCGAGAAACAGAAAATTTTGCCTATTAATATTCGATGTATTGAAATTAGGAGAACTGTAGTTTCGGACAACAGATGACTTCGAGTAAATGAAATTACAAAGCAATGAAATTCTAACTATCGTGATTCGAACAACTGAAAATTCTGACAAACGTGGTCGGAGAACCGAAATTCGAGGTATTGACTTTCTACGAAACGATAGGCACCCTTTGATATTGTATTGTAATCACAGGGATATAAATATAGCTCCAATTTAAGAACCGAGATTTTAAGCTACATTATGTTTTTTTCTTCTAAGCCATCTATCGTAGTTTACACAGTTAGTTAAGTTACTCCAAATCAGTAGTCGCCATTACAAAATTTTTACATTTTATTAAGTATGTGAATAAATACAGGAGATAAAGGAATTTTATTTTTGAAATGAATCAAAGTAGGTAAGTAAGTAATTTTATGTAGGTACACAAAAACATCATCCTTTATTCAAACGCTCGAAGATATTCGAAATATATTCGAGCTATACATAGGTCATACGAGTGTTTGCCTACATGCAACGATATTTACATAACACGAAATATTCCGATAATAATATACTGACTAAACTTATCATGCGAATCGAACACACACGGCTTTAACATGCTCCTCTCCAGTTATTATTACGAGTATCCTCAGAGCGTGAACGCTTTTGGCCTATTTGGTAAGCGATAATTCCACCACTTTTCACGGGGCTAACAACCAATTAGCAAGTCTTTATTCTTACATACAACATATATGCAACATATATATTTATTTATTTATATCTAGTAAGCTGGTTACCACCCGTGCAAACGAAGGTATCTATTGGAAGTTTATACCAGTTTACAGCGTGAAAAGAGTCGCCCTCAGCTCTGCTACGGGAGAGATTAAACGAAGCTTCGTCGCGATTTGTCCATTACCGATAGATAACTAGTATACATATAAGTTTTCATTTACAATTTGTGTTCGATAATACTAACATTGTCTTAGATTTGACGGTTTCGATTCCAACTAAATTCATATTTATTATCTCCTATTATGTTTAGCATTTTTATGTAACGTAAAAGGTCTACAGTTTGATAAGTAAAACCTAGTTAGGTAGGTACAATGTATTTAGTTTACTTAATATTCTAATTAGCAAGGATAGGTAGGTTTTGTTTTCTTTTAACCAAAAAAGATAATATCTCAGTGTATTTATTTTATCCCTACTTTAACACATTCAGCGCCAGCTACCCGCTAGTCGGGTACCCTGTTCGTAGGCAGTTTTCGCTACAAAGCGGAAAAACGCTAGAATCGGTTACGAGCGTAGCACGTAGCACTGCGTGGCAGCGAATGTGTTAATACATTCACCGCCAGCTCCCTACGAGTGCTACGCCGTAGCTCGTAGCAGCATTTCTCCGCTATGTAGCGAAGAAATGCTCACTACTCGTACGAACAGTTGACCCAATATTGGGTTATCGGGTTATTGGGCTAAATGTGTTAACTTCCTAGTATTTCTAAGGTGGGAGTATGTTAATTTTATAAATAGGTTCTATCTACACTCATATTATATTTGTCGACTAAAATATTTATTTTAAGTTGTAAACTTACATGGATCCACTCGTATAGAATATTATTTTGGTTAATTATCTAAAATCTGAGATGCAAAACTTTTGCGCCGGGCCTGGGTTATTCTTGGGCCATCTCCTTTATTTCGTTTAGAGCCATCAACTGCACAGGCGCGAGTAGGTATAGTTCGTACTTTTAAGATGACGAAAAAGCAATGAACGCAAGGTTTTACAACTTCTTTGGTTGCTAAATATGAATGGAAAATATAACACAATAGACATCGCAAAACTGAGTTTCGTCATATTAAATGAAACTGGGAGTGAATCCGACTCGCATTTGGCTGGTTCTTTTTCTATTTATCAACTTAATACTTAATACAGTAACGTAGCAATTTACTCAACAACGCTACGCTAACGCTAAAGATGCGCTATTTTTCAAAAATTCATACTTTTCGAGCCAATTTGATTCTTCGAATGTTATACATATTTAAATTAACTTTTCGTCGTAAATTAGTACAATAATCTACTTAGTAGTAGATTTTAATATGTGTAACTAAATATGGGCAGAAATAAAGTGACAGCTGCTTTCCTTCCAAACAAGGTAATTTACGCCGAGCTCTGGGACACCTTGCATTTATATGTAGTTTGTTTTTTTGCGATGCGCATTAAACTTGTATGTTTGTAATTGTAACTATCATTATTAACTAAAGAAGAAATTGTGCCGAAAGCTTGAAAAGGGAGAACGAGTATAATCTGAGATCGCGCTCAGTTGCAATTAAAGTTTTGACTCGAAACTAACAAAGTTTGGATGGAGCTTCGGGATTCCAAATTTGAAGTGCTGAAACTGTTTTATTTCTTGCTGCAGTATCTATACATATAAATGAACGCATTAAAAACAATAATATTTAATAGCCAGTGTTGCTACAAGTGCGTAAAGAAATAGTGTTTATGATCGAGTGACGGACGGTTACCTAAAAACGGGCATCGCGAGTATTCAAGCATTTTTAATGCATTTTGTAAGTAAACGAAAAATATTATAATTATTAACATTCAATTTAGCAAATTTTCCAAATAATAAAAATGGCGGAATGTGTTTTGTTTGACACCAGCCTGCCCACAGTCGACCTCACAAGGTCAAGGCAAATTAAAAACGAAACTTTTCCGCACTAGGAAAGTGCTTAATCTTTTTTTGTGCATGCTTGGTCCCATTAAAAGTGGTACCTTGCGAGCCAGTGCAGTGAAAAATATAATATAAAATATACCACAGTTTCAATATATAAAGCTTACGAGTATATAGCTAAGTAAGTAATAAATATCCGGCTTAAAATGACCCTAGGGTAATGCTAAAATTATCGGCTAACGAAGGGGAATGCTTGCCACAGGGGAGGGGACATAATTGGACTGACACGACCAACCAAATTAGTTAGTAAAATATGCATAACATTATAAGACTTGGCTTATTTGCCGAGCTATTATTACACTTTTTAATTATTCAAACGAATATATGAATAAAATCTTTGGAAAAGAATACCAACTCAATAAAAAACGATTGTTCTTTGTGGTTATTAATAAATTTATGAGAATAGGTACATTGTTTTAAACTAACACCTGGGTGACCTGGGACACAGATATATACTAGTTACTTTGGCAAAGTCCCCAAAAATTGCCTCTATACGAGCCAATTTTTGGTATAAGCGTTACATATCGTGTCCGTAAATATAGAAAAAGAAGTTGCAAAATAAAACAAGACTGGCGACTCGTATGACGCAGCCTTAACAATGTTATACCTACAGCATTTTTAAATGACACTCGCACATTTTTGTCGAATCAATCCAAGTCAATCATAGTTTAGGAGCTATTGAATGGAACACACGATTTTGCGTCACATAGACTGTTAAAATCATTACCCTTCTTTTGTCTTCGCAGGCTTTGCCCAGTTGGGTAAAAACACTAAAAAAAATTAATAAATAATTTAAACACAATTTTAATAATAAGGCATCGTCTCACGAGTCTGTAGAAGTGAAGTAAATTTTACAGCGGATCAGTCAGATATTGCGAATCGGCGATTCATTTGCTTTTATTGTGCTCCGATGGCGCGTGTTTATTACGCGCCCGAGAAACCGCGGCCATTATACCTCACCGAGGGTAATGAGCCGGCCTGGTGGCTTATTCATAACAGCCTAAAGAACAACAACGAACAAAATCGCAATTGCGCCCAAAACTTTGAAAGCGCGAATTAATTGCAACGTTCATATTCCTGAACGCTCGCATTCAGTTTGGTCTGCCTGAATTGTTACAATATGGCTATGATATTCCACACACTTTTTTTATAAAACTTTTATGTTATGTAATAGGTATGAACTATATATGTAATGTACATATAACTATGTAATATTTCGTAATAAACTAATACTAAAAGTACTCTTACACTCTTTATTATGGGGAAATACTTATATTAAAAAATCGTTTCTACTTGTATTTAGAAAAGTTTGTATTGCGCTTGGTAAACAGTCTTATCAGAAAACTAATGCTTTTAATGTTTTAGTAACCGTAGTTGCTTTAGTAACCATGCTGTCACCGATCAGCTTTTTCATCTCGTTTCTTACTATCTACTACTACGTAGTATTTTCATGCATCGATGAAGACGCGCGCGCGCCCCCAATATAATGTTACAGTTTAGTGTAAATAACCGCAGAATTGACTATTGGGACGAGTCTTTGGAGAATAAAAACTTATATTTATTTATTTTCAAAACAATAGATACTCGTAATAACCTTTACACTACGATTAAGGTACGGGAAATCCCGATGAAATTATAAGGCCGTGCTAGCGTAATTTTATTAAGAATTTGAATTTGTGGATTAATATTAATATCAAGAGAAAATTTATTTAAAATTTAATTTTATATTAATTTTTTTTTGTTTAATGGGTACATGGATTACAGTTTTGTTGTGTAGGTCATGGCAATTTGGGCAATCCCTACTAATTCCCTACTAATATTATAAATGCGAAAGTAACTCTGTCTGTCTGTTACCTCTTCACGCTTAAACCGCTGAACGGATTTAGATAAAATTTTATAGTTTTTATCCCAGAAAATTTTGTGTGGGATACACGATAAACGACTTCTACGCGGACATAATCGCGGGCAAAAACTAGTATACGAGTAATATAAATTACTTCTCCCTACAACTAATGATATTTAAATTGTCAACTATTTTAACTTTACTTATAATGTAATTGTCTACAATCTTTTATTGTACTTTTATGCAACATGAATTCATCATTTTGAGCAAATTTTATGAAAATTCAAGCATTGGTCAAGCATTTGAAAACTCTTGTTGACACCATAATTAATCAAGATTACCTACCAGTCCACATTTTAAATTAGGTACTAATATTAATCATACGAAGTCTCACAAATAGCAAGCTTTCATATACATTTTAGTATAGTTATAAAATATTATAATAATAAAAGTTTGCCCATAAAAGAGACCTCAGGATATACCTGACTCCGTAGCCCCTTGACCGATCCAGCCGTGCCACGTAGATATATTAAATAATACAAGTTTGAGTTTTACTTAGTGCGTATGAGCACGTTATTAGCTACCGAATCGCATGACATAAAGAAATGGAAATTTATTTACAGATCTTGATACTTTACAGGTGAACTTATCCCGATTCGATAAAAGTTTGCTGTAGGTAGTAAGTTTCGCCCACGACTCTCTCCGCATAAAAATAGAACCCTGTCATAATGACAATGTACAACGGAACATGTGTTCATGTTATTTGGCTTCACTCACCATAAAATTGATAATCACACCTTCTTCATCAAAAATTTTACACATGATTAATATTTCTCGCTTGAAATTGAAGAGGATTTTGGATATTTCCCTCATAATAAACGCTAATATTTAACTAAAAAAAATGAAAAAAACGGGTAGAATGTAAGGGACGCAGCCGTGGCAGCAGCAGGTGAAACGTCTAGTGCGTGCTAGAGAGTGTGTGATAAGCAGTATACAGCTATAGTGTTTGTACTTGACAGTACGGACCCTGATATAGATAATCAAACAAATACATATTGTATACATTATGGTTTTAGATCATAATGCATCGTACTGTGCGCGATGACAGCGCCATTTACGCCAGCAACATATGCACTACCGAGTGGATCGGCGACACCGGTGCTCAAAAGACGTTGACGCAGTTACGTGACTTGTACGCCATGTTTCTAACGCGTACCGTCCTCACCGGATCTCTCTCTCTCACTGCGTTTACGGTGCGTCCACGTCTTTTGAGCACTTGTGTGGCCGATCCTTAATTGCTTCTTTCCTCTAAACCTGGTAATAAAATATGGCCGGTAGGTGATAATTATGTACTTGGTTACATTTGTTTTTTTGAAAGTGACCCTCATACCTATAGTATTATATTATTTGTGCTCATACTAACCGAAATGAAAGACGTTTCACGTCAAAAACATTAAAAATAATAATTTTTGGGATTTGAATTGACAAGCTTATGTCAACATTGCCATATGTTTTCCTTTTACTTTTAAAAATGTCATGAATTTCAGGTAGACCTACTTGTTAATTCCATGGTACGTGTATTTATTAGAGGTCAGTGCATAAGAGGCTTTTGTATACAGAGAGCATAGCATAAAACCTCAGCATATTTAAGATAAACGTCATATTGAATTTGAGTACCTATTGAACCATTATTGAACCCTCATTCAATCCTCATTGAACCATATTTCTAGAACGTATTATTTAACTATATATTATATTATAGCTAAGCACCACACACGACAAAGATACCAAAATATATTCATTTGACTCGTCGCTGTCCTAGCGAGCGCACGATTTCAACATGTACAGGGTGTTCTAAAAGTGAAATATGGATTTTATATTAAATTATTCAATAATGGGCTATATTATATGGTTTCCATAGCAGTGTGTGGGTGTACTGCACACTATTTGAACGAACGATATACAGTGTAATCTCTATATATAATAGCAACACTGAAGGGACTGCGCATTTTATGGCGTTATTGAAAGTTGCCGTTAAATGGAGAGAAGAAAAATCAATATTATTTTACCATTATAATATGAATTATTTACTAATAAAGTATAAAATATGATAACGTATAGATAATGCATAATAACCTAACGACAGTGTGCCAATTTGGTTTGCAGCAGGTATAACAGCCGAGGTAAACACGTGCAAGGTAATCACAATAAACAAAAGAACGAATTTCTCATAATCTTCGGTACGTTTGATAGACATACGGGCTAGACAATAAAGCAATAAAATAATAAGCAGAAGAACGTACACAGCTGCAGTTCTTATTAAATTCGGTATTGTAGTCGTTATTGAGTGGGAGTGATGCTACATAGTGTATCATATCATATCAAGGTAATACCAACAAGAGTCAAGTAATTTTGACGTTTTAGGGAGTTAGTCGTTAAATTGAGCGACGGTAATGTGTACATTTCGGTTACGAAGAGTATTGAAAAAGGAACACCCCTATATGCCCGAAATATACTAAAATATATCGTAATATATCGTAATATACCGACCTATAATATATATTATAGTTCCGTGTGTGACGCGCTTAAACCTCAGACAAATAAATGTCTATGGTCTAAACCACCGAATTTATACAATATAATCAGTAATCACTAGGTACGTCATACACTAGTGTCAAATTTTATTCTTACTTTGATTTATTGAACTGTAGTAGATTATTTGAAATATTTGTTTACGGCCTCAAAATGGCTTTTAAGAAAATGTTTAAGGGTTTACCATCAGACTTTCACTCAGCGGATGGTCTTCTAGAGATGGACTGGAAAGCTTTAACTGCTTGCCAAAGGGAGTGCACCACTCGGCTGGGCATGACCACCCAGTTGGAGCAAGAGGCCTACCTCACGCAACATCCTGAGGTGAATTCGTTCAGTCCGTATAGATGTTAAAAAAAATACAAAATCTACTACTCAGCATATATTCAGATAGATTGCGTAGGCTTAATTGACCGAACGAGCGCGAAGCGTCTTCGTTTCAGCTTGGGCAAAAATGCTTTCATATGTCCGGATGTATGGCTATTCACCTCTACAGGTAGCATTTTTCAACCGATTCTCGTGAAACTTTGTGAGCAGGTTCGATAATTATATTAAATTTTTTGGCAATTCAGTTTTTTGAAATGTTTCTAAAAGTCGGGTTTTTGCGATTACAAACTTATTTTCAGTGTTGGTAAACTGACCGCGACTCATGTTGATGTATGGGGATAACAGTTTCCCAACGGCAAAGTTAATTTTGTCGCGAGGTCTACAGCTCCCAGAGTCACTAGTAATAATATATTTACCTATGTCATCCATCACTCATTGTATATGAATCTAAAAATACGTTTAAATTATAGACTTGAATCAAATTATTATTTAAAGTATTATTTTTAGATTCGAGCTGCTTTGGAAATTTTTATTGCCAAAATGGTAAGATGTGCAAAACACAGGGTGGTTCTGCAGGCAGCAGCAGAACATTTCACGCAACCTTTCTTAGACCTCGACCGAGAGGTGAGAAACCGGCTGGGAGTACCAAAGGATGGGCCATACATGAAAGTAAGTTAAAAACGCATTTTTCCAAAACAAATTCAAAATCTCTTGAAAATGGCTAAATTGTTTTTTTTAGGATGATAAACAAGCGTTTCAGTTTGAAGATGAAAACTTGGTAAAGGATTTAAAGGATATCATCACCAAACATTATCCACCAGATCCATGTTATATTCCCCCTTCGCCCATTGAAACACCTAATACCCTGTCTTCGTCTTTTATTTCGATCATAACGTCGGGAACTACGCAGCCTACACCAGGTGCGTGCGTATTTAAAACAAATTTAGTTTAGTATGACTAACTTACACGAATAATGTATATGATGTGATAAACCTAATTATCATTAGGTTTATTCCTAATCCCGTGCTCTGAAGTATTCAAATCCATAAGAAGATAAAAACGTGCTCGTGCTTAGGAACTTGTTTTTATTCTTCTTTTTTTAAATACCCGCATTTTGATTTATATAAGGCAATAAAATATACCTATTATCGAAAGTGGAAAGGCAAAACCCTGAAGCAACACTTTGGGTGTTGTATTCAGAGTTTTTTCTGCGTCGGTGAAACTGGGTTTCGCGACATTCTGACGACTTTGATCTCGTTTCTGTACCGTACTTTGTATGCTTATAATATCTAATAGAAAATTCTAGAGACTGTAATAATACGTAGGTTTGATTACTTTCGGTTACATTAATGCAGCAAAAAATGGACACGTACAATATACAGGGTGTCCTGTATTTAGAGGTCCACAATCAACCTGTATATAAACGCGCCTTTGCTCTATCAAAATATCCTAACATAGGTTTAATACAGAGATGAGCATTATTCAAACAACTTTTAAATTAACTAATTATTTGAATAAACAATCATTCGTCACAAAATTAATCGCGACTAATTTAATCGCGATTAATTTAACCGAACAAAATATCTAATGACGATTGATTTATCTTCATTTTAGTTTAATAATTTCACGATTAAATCTCAAATAAAAGTAGCGGATCACACTCATTTTGCCCATAACAACAATTCAAGATGTCTTGCGTCCACTTGAAGAACCGTTCTAGCGTATATACTTGTTCTAATAATACAAGATACTCGTAGCTGTTGCAGGGCAGAGTGCAGATATGCTTAACGCGGCAGCTCAGGGTTTAGGATTGTAGCTCAGGTAGAAAATTAGAAAGATAAACAGCGAGAAAATCATTTTACTCATTAATCATTAATTTAATTAATCATTCGAATAAAGATTTATTCGCAGTCCATACAGTCGACGATTAATTTAATCGTGAATAAATTATTCGAAACTGGCACGACTAAAAATAGTTAATCGACTTTTTTAATCGTGATTAATTAAGTTATTAAGGTGTTTGAGATAATCGCAACTTATTGAAATTTCGATTATTTTGCATCCTGTTCCAGTTTTTTTTTGTACATTTCCACAACTTTAAGATTTTACTTAATTTATATAATATTTACTATTGCTGATTAGTTGCGCTATATGGTGTGTATCACAATTTTAACAGACTTTAGCCCATAAAGCAATGTTAAATCTTGGACTTGACAAAAATTTTGATCAAACTTTGAAGCACTATGGCGAAAAAAATTCGTGTTGAAACCTCGGTACCCATTACTTTAAAAACTTTGACAATTAAAGCAGAATTAAATACCAAAGAGTTGATCCAAATTGTTTGATTGTAAAAAGAGTTAGGCTATTTTAATGGCAAAAGAGTAGTTTTGTATAAAATACTAAGTGATCTTACTTCAAGTGTTTTGACGGAACCAATAAACAATACTCGTAAAAACAATATAATACATTCAGTCAACAAAGTATCGGGAATGGATGATTTGTTTATGGTTCCAAATTCAAATTTTTGTTTTTTTTGTTGTTGTTAGATTGGCACAACTGTTTTCTATTTTGGCGCGGAGTTTGAGTTGCATCTGTTATTTATATTAAATACAGTGCTGTTTTTAGTTATATCATATCTAGTGTGTATTGCGAATTTCATAATGGACAAAAACATTGAACAAAGAGTTTGTCTTAAATTTTGCATCGCCAATGGAATTTCGTGTTCGGAGTCACTGAAAATGTTACAGAAGGCTTACGGTGATTCGACTTTATCAAAAACACGTGTTTATGAGTGGTACAAAGCGTTCAAAAGCGGTCGAGATGTGATGGAAGATTTGCCTCGCTCTGGTAGGCCATCAACGTCTGCAACTGAAGTTAACATCGCAAAAGTGAAGGAAATAGTGACTGAAAATCCTCATTCAACTTTGAGAGAGATAGCCGCCGAACTTTCTGTATCTCAGGAGTCGATCCGTACTATTTTAACTAATCATTTGGGTATGAAACATGTTACCGCTCGGCTAGTCCCAAAAGACCTGAATTTTCTCCAAAAACTCAATCGCATGAGAGTCGCTGAGGACATGCTAGAACGAGTCAATTCCGACCCAACATTCATGAAACGCATTGTTACTGGTGACGAGACGTGGGTTTACGAGTTTGACATGCAAACTAGTCAACAAGCTTCGGAGTGGCGCCTTCCAACTGAACCGAAACCGAAGAAACCACGCCAAAGTCGATCAAAAGTCAAAGTCATGTTGACTGTTTTCTTTGACTATCGCGGTGTTGTGCACTCGGAATTCTTGCCGGAAGGTCAAACGGTAAATAAAGAATATTATTTGAGCGTTATGCGGCATTTAAGAGAGCAAATTCGACGAAAAAGGCCAGATTTGTGGAATGAAAATTCTTGGATTTTGCACCACGATAATGCGCCTTCGCACAAGGCCATCATTGTGAAAGAATTTTTGACCAAACACTCAACAAATACCATCGAGCAACCACCATATTCACCAGATATGGCTCCTGCCGACTTCTTTCTTTTTCCTAAACTCAAATTACCACTTCGTGGCACCCGTTTTCAATCGGTAGAAGACATAAAGGAGAATTCGCGCCGAGAACTGAATTCAATTCCGGAAACAGCGTTTAAAAAATGTTTTGATGATTGGATTATTCGTTGGCGTAAGTGTATCGTTTCTGAAGGAGCATACTTTGAAGGTGATAAAATAAATTTGGATGATTAACAAACAGTTTGTGTATTATTGATCTTTTCCCGGTACTTTCTTTACAGAGTAGTATTACAATAATACAATTAAAATTATGACTTTTATTGGCAGCTTGTGTTGAAAAAATTGTGGCGAATAAATGTACCCGTGCTAATTTTTCCTTTTGTGTAAAAAGTTTTTCTTTAACTGATACAAACTGAAAACGATATAAAATGTTACTTTTTGGCCAAGTAAGCATTAAAATACAAAGTGGATTGATTGATTGCTTTTGTGGAATATTTTATTGATTATCTCGCATCAATCCACGTATTTTGCGAGAAATGATATTTCGTCATTTCGGTTAAGCGACATTAATTCGGATAATAAAAGGAAAAGTTAATTAATTTTCTTTAAAAAACACTGTATAATTTGCGTTTCTAGGTTTGGCTTTTCCACCGTCGCACAATGGCGCTTCTTTATAGGAAAGGTTTGGACATAGGTGCCTTAAAAAATAAAAGTTGATATGTTAAAATTCTGAGTATTCCATCCCATTTCGCTATTGAAGGGCGGTAAATGTTGTGATTGAATGTGGTAAATGAAGTACACTTTTGGAGCACTCAAGGGGCACCATATTATTATGTCTTTTGGAGTACGCAAGGGGCACAGTGTGGCATAACATTAAGTAATTACTTATTAAAAAAACCGCAAACCGAAATAAGGAGAAAATCACGAGGTAGGCTTATCAATTTGTATATTGTTTTCCATACTATAAAAACAGTTTTATTCGATTTACTAAAGTCAAAACGGAGATATAAAAAATATAAAATCACATCATTTGCCGCCTTTCAATAGAGGATGCTATGGTATACTCTGAATTTTAAAATATCTTCTTTTATTTTAGGCACCTATGTGAAACCTTTCCTATAGAGACACGCCGCTGTGCGTCGATATGATAAATCAATGCCAACTCAACATGTCGATATGATAACGAAAATTTTGTTCCAACTAGAGCCGGTTAAAACACCGTCACCGACAACGTCGGAGCTGCTGTTCAATATCGTGTCAAGAACCGTGGACAAGGCCGTATACTCCCGAGTAAACGACGCGGATGTATTGTATGACACAGCATACGTGGAATTGATGAAAGCTGTGGAAGAAGCTATGGAGATACCAGTCAAAGAGATCAGAGAAGACATCGCAGAACTTCTCTTCGACGCCATGAGGATGTTTGAAATTAACATCATAGAAAAAGAAAGAATTGGTACAGTTAATTTAATCCACTTTTTTTGTGTATCTACACAATTATACAATTTATAACTCATGAACGTTTTGCCCGATTTTTATAAAATTCACATATAGTTTATTACTTGGATTAAAATTAGAATACTTTTGATTTTCCAGCTGCCGAAATTGCTTGGGAAAAAAGAATGAGGAAGAAGTTAAAAAGAACATTGCGTCGTCAAAAAAATTTTAAAGGTAAGTTGAGGTTAAAAACATTTATTGTTCTCAAAAGAAATATTACATTTCACTTAATAAGGTTAGCTTAAAGGTAAGTTTATTTCCGTAACTTTTTTTAAACTTGATTCTGCCCATGTTAAAGACAATGGTGAGTTAATCCTAGGCGTGAGTCAAACATCACTAAACGTGGTGTTGTAATGAGTTGCTGAATACAACATTAAATAGTGTGAGGCAACTGCAAGAAAATAAATACTTCCTGAAGATTTGCGATGATCATTTCAAATTTACTTACAAAAACACGTTGTACGACCAAATTACAGATATAATTACCTACTCGTATTTAAAATAAGAAGCTGCATACAACTATACTCTAGTGTAATACATACATACCTTTTTAAGATTGCGTTTGCGAATCTCCTACAAGTCCTCGCTGTTTTTTTTGTCCAATTAAGTACAGTCTGGTTGAAACCGATTTCCACAACATTTTAGGGATGAAGACACGTTTAAAAGACACAGTAATAATATTGAAAAGTTGTTTGGATGCATTACTAATTTGCCTTGTGTTCTCTATTCTATGAATGACACAGGTAACCCACAAGCTTAAATTAAATAAATTAACATAATATATGTTAGGCGTGATACTTTTACTGATTTTTATGAGCTCTATTCTAGAATGAATAAAAAGTATCCTATGTCCTTCCCCGGGACACAAACTATCTCGATACTAAATTGTATATACCTTAATTAAGAAATGATTGATTCCCCATACAAACTGCCACCCCCCTTTTCATAATACATATATATTTAAGATAATAATGTCTTTAGGCTTTGGTCTTATGCCAAATCCTATCAATTCTTTTTGTGACCAACAAGGGAGAATGTTTTTGTCACTTTTTTTTCTGTGCCTGGAAAAAACCGTTGTGACTCTCAAAAATGTCAGTCCAACGTAATGAATGAACGTCAATTCCAAATTAATTTTCCCTTCACGTGCATTAATGAAATGATTAGTTATAAAAAATATAATTGATTATTAGGGTTTTTTTGTAATGCCTGACCCTCCACCTAAAGGTACGTATTTAACACATTCTGTTGAGTTATATTGGAGAATAACAACCCAAACATAAGACGCCATGTTGGCTACAATAAGTTCCGCATCACAACAGCACAATAAATAGTTGAGAATATGAACACAGGTCATGCAAGGAGACAGAGATCACACTACCGTGTTTCCGTCGTACACTTAATAAGTACACAGTACATCGAGCGTGAGAACTCGATTTTAGCCGAATTTAAAATATGGGAAAACAGTTCCCGTATCGCACTCAATGTGTTAACGACCCTGGCTGTGGTGACAACATTTTATGCAGAAGTGTATTTTAGTTCATAATTGAGTTTGGAGCTGAAACCCACTGTAATGGCACGAGGGGAAATCTCTAACTTTTAATAACTCGTGCACTCTCACGATACGGATGCATGAGAATGTCACTGTTGACCGCATCCCTGCGGGAGGAAGTTGATTATTCAAGTTGGTATGAAAAACATGAGTTGATAACGTTTAGTTTGATTGGGGATGCCACGAGTTATATCTCAAGTAGCACAAAAGCTGTATAAGAGCTTTTTGTTCTATTTTCACTGTTTAACACCGATCGTCGTGAAATTCGCCAAAGGGATATAAGCCTGGAGTAGGACATTATATATTATATATATTTATATCCCTATAAAAACCAAAACCTTGCGCATCGCGGGTTTCATAGGCACATACCTACATAGTTAATTGTTGTTTACGGGTAAATTGTTTTACGAATCGCTATACAAACATATCTTCCAATATTTATTTTTATTTTTCTAATAATTCATTAATGGCAAAGTAACCACAAACGGACAACAAATTAATCTTAATGGTTTTTCTTTCTCGGTATTTGGTACGGAGTCCTTATGTAACCTTTGATTGAAACAGCTATAAGTATGTATGTTAATAGGTTGTCTAGTACCAGCCTGGAGCTTAGTTTGGGTCTAGGTTAATTTTTGTCCGATTTTCCCCTGATATGTTAAGCGCTGAAAATCCTTACTAATTATGTTTAAAAAATCAGGTTATGAGACACCACCTTCTCCAAAAAGTCAAATCTCCTCACACGACAGCTACAAGAGACCGCCTCAGCGTCCCTGTCCTTGCACCCTGCCATTTCACTTTAATAGATATCCGAAGGTAAGTTAAACGAAGATGAAATACCTTTCTTAGCCTTTGACTGGCAAGCGTGACCTAGCTCGCTCAATATTATTTCGCTCACCGCAGCGTTCGTCAAAGGAGAAAATATTCCTAGGGTGCTTTGAACGACTAGTGCCCGGTCCTTATAGTCAAACCGCAGCTAGATAAGGTAGCTTCGAGTTAAAATTTGACATTTTCCAATTACAAAATGTGTCAAATTTATTTCATGTAACCTTATCTACCCGCGGCTTGAATATAGTATTCGGATATAGGTCGTTTGTGGTGAATTTTCAAGTAGTTAAGCCAAGCATGACCATTTCACCTGTCATTATCAGAGATTTCGTGACTAATTTGTAGTACTTAAAATAATAGAAAACGAGATAGGAGGCAAGAAATATATAGCATTCAAATTAATCATTCATTTGACGACGCAGTTAGCCTAGTTGGTAGTGACCCTGCCTACGAAGCTAGCGGTCCTGGGTTCGAATCCCGGTATGGACAAATATTTGTGTGATGAGCGCGAGTATTTGTTCCTGAGTCATGGATGTTTTCTATATATTTAAGTATGTATTTCTCTATATAAGTATGTTTATCGTTGTCTAGTACCCATAGTACAAGCCTAGAGCTTAGTTTGGGACTAGGTCAATTGGTGTGAAATGGTCCCCTGATATTTATTTATTTATTTAATCATTGCGCCCAAACATGCACGCCCTGAAAAACTGCTCTCAAGACAAATGTTGCTTGAGATTAGCTTCAGTAGGAAGTGGTTCTCTGCCAGTTGTATTTTTAGTTGTATTTTTTTCCTTATAGGATCGCTTCGGTATTTACCTGCCCACGGCCACGGATTACAGCAAGGACAGCGTGACCGCGCCGCCGGCGCTCGTGGAGGAGCCGGTCGATCCCGAGGACGCGGGCGCCTCCTCCGCCCGCAGCACCGGCTCCACCTACTCGCGCAAGAGCACTCTCAGCAGAAAAAAGTCCAACAAGTCCCAACCTTAACACCACTAACGAATGTTTACTGCTTTCTATACACTATTACAGCGCCAGGTACTGTTTTCTTCACGTGTTCATTTGACTAAGGCGCTGTTCTCTGACAACCTGCCGCGGGTGACGGGCGATGGACGCGGCCGTTTTGCCGTTACATTGGTTGTAATACACGCATTCTCCGATAGAACTTCTCACAAAGCGCGCAATGTAACGGCAATACGCCCGCGTCCGTAACCCGTCACTTACATCACGAAGCTGTGATTGTTGTAAAATATCTTTAAATACCGGCAATTTATGTTATATAAGTAATTTTAACCCGACATAAATTTTGTACGCTCTCGTGTCTACCAGATGCCATTGATGTGATTTATCACCCTATGTTAGCTGGAAGAGATCGCTTAAATGGATAAGTTCTCCTTTGTACATCCTTGTTTTAAATTGACTGTGTTTTGTTTGGCTTTTTAGTACAATAACGTATTTACATACATACAAATACATTACGTGGAGTGACGTAAAAAAAAAAATTATTCAAAATTAGGATATTACATAGTTTTATTTATTGGCTTATGATAAACTCCAACTCTAGTTTGCGTCGCGTACAAGGCGTTCACCGCTCTCCCTCGACTATTAAGTACAGTGAGAGTTCCATTTATCCGGATCGATTAGGATAGGTGGCCAGTTAGGATAGATGGATCAGACCTTGAATATCTGACATAAACCACTTTTAACCTAAATTGTAAAATACAAGTAGCAATTTCAGAATGTGCGAGAGATGGGACATATTATGACGGGTACAGTCAAAGTCAACATTCCCAAATACATACATATATTTGGCGCGAAATTTCCGTATAATATATTAGTGCTTTTGACTGTACATCCCTAGTAGGATAACCTGGTACAAATATAATGAAATTTATTCTTTGGGGGATATCTTAGTAGACGTCGCGACAAAATGTTAAAAATACAAACTGTACCGAGGTAGGCCATTATAAGTCGTGAGCCTGAAAAATATAATAACAGAAAAATAAATACACAGTTTTTACCATAAAGAATTGTCTTTATTCTGAAACTGCACCGAATACAATACCAGAAAAAGTTATACTACTTAAAGAGTAAGTAACAAAAAAAACTGAGGCTCCACTGCACTTTAACCCCTTTATTGTCAAGTTGATAAGAACTATCGTAACGTCGTTAATAACAGGATGATAAAGACAATTTTGAGTAAATATTAAATTAACAGGTTCCCTGTCCCCATACAAGAGTGCATTTTCATCGTCGTACCTCCAAGTAGGTACTGTCACAATAAAAAAATCTATTGCGTCATTATTGTTGTATGAGCGGTAGGCAAAATTAAATAAAAATTTGATCACATTTGATTCATGCAAAAACAATTTAGAGAAGAACACATACAGGGTATCCCGTATATAGCACGACAAACTTAAGGGAGAGACAGGTGGACGGGCCACCTACCAAATATAGAAAAATTACCTTAATAAAAGTATCACCATTTTCGAGATTTTTCGATTTTTCTGATTTTTAGAAAAATGTACACCCGCACTAAGTATTTGAGTTGTGGTATTCGGAATTTATTACGTTTTACATTTGTTTTTATTTATTTTTCTATATTCTGTATGTGACCTGTCTCCCCCTTAAGTTTGCCGTGTTACTAACGGGACACCCTGTTTTTTCGAATGTCTGTTCAGTAAAAAATTTCATACTTGCCTCAACCTATAAGAGGTATTATAATTGGTCAATGAAACTTTTCTTAAACAGTGTAAACTCTAACGTCAAAGTCAACAAGTCACATTGTACTAAACAAACAGCTACTTATTTATCTTTTAAATGAAGCAAAAAAATAACCACTTTCTTTATTGTTTTTCTTCGTTTGAAGTTTGTTCACCTCAATAGATACTTATAGGTACTTATACATATCCTTTTTCCCACACGCAAAATAGGCACAAAATAGAATAGCTTAGCTTATCTTTTTAAGTAGGTACATGTACTACTAGTCAAGTTACCTAAGTAGGTACTGACTTAGTAGCGATATTTGGATAGCGTTATGCAGAAAACAGCCAAGCTGATATAAAGTCAAAAGGCACATGGTTGTTTTCTGCATAACGCTATCCAAATATCGCTACTAAGTCAGTACTTTGAAAAAAACTCGTATATTATGTTTTTTTATTTTTTCATTTATTTACGCATTAAACTAATAATAATAAACAAAAATTAACAGTCTTCAAAAATCCATTGAAAAAAGGTTAAATAATGACCGGCTGGATCAAAAATACTAACTACGGTCACAGAAAAAAAAACGCACGAGCCAATAAGACCTCACTTCAAAGTGGGCTCTTATTTGAATTTATCGCTTGCAACTAGGAACAGTGTCACGTGTCACAATGCCTCAGTGTTATCAAAAACTGCAGAAATAATTACCGTAAGAAAAATGTGTCGGACGGAATATCATAATTTCAGGTAGGTAGTAAATGTCGATTCGTAATATAGATAAATAAGTATTTCTAACAAAATTATTATTTTTTGTTTCGGACCAACCATTGGACCAACAATTGCCAATATTTGGTTGTTGCAGAACAGTGCGTCTATGGAGTAGTTTAATACTTTATATTTTTATGTAGCCGTAAATATAACATATTATATTTCATGTACCTATTAGGCACCAAATAGGCAATTCCTAGGAGACCGGTCATTATTTAACCTTGTTTAGTGGGTTTTAAGACTTTTATTTTTAGTAAAAATAATATTATATAGCCCACAATATTATATTTATATTAGCTTAAATAATAATATAATAGCATTTAGTTGTTTTTTTTTTTATACTAAATAACCCCACATCTTATAGTACCCATCTGAGACGTCAAAACGAATATAATATAAAATGTAAGTTAAGCTACGATCTATCTGTACTTTGTTCGCGGTGACGTTTGGCACTCGCTAGAAGCTGTGTAAGGTAAAAAAGGAAGAATCGAAGCTACGTAAGATGATAAACTATTTCAAGCAAAATTAAGCTTTGCGTTAATAAGATACCATTTGAATTAAAATGTTTTAGTCTGACAATGATTCCATACAAGTATGAAGTTTATACTTATACTCGTAGGTTGTCCTAGGACACTTTTCTAAGATAAATTTGTATTGAACCCTGCGTCTATTGGTTGATACTCGTACGTCAATGTCTCTAAACTAATAATTACCTACAATATAAAAATGAAAAATCCGATCCATTCGTCCGATGATCTCTATTGACATAAAGTATTGGTGAATGACCATGACCACTTAGCTAGAAAGTATTCAATATTTTATAAAACGTAAATTTCTAATCACCCTTAACAAAATGTCGCTGTCCGAGATGCAGGGCCGTTAGTCATTGACTTCTCCCGGACCTCACCATCAGTTGCACTTTACCACATGCATTATAATGAGTATATTATATTCTATTGCTGCCCGTGAATCACTTACGGCTAAGGAGTTCTGGTGGTCATATCTAATCTTCATCATCAGTTCCTCTTCGCCAAAAGGTGCTTTTAGAATGCAAACAGGAAATACTAAAATCACCGTATGTGTGCCTATAACTTTTGAGGAGTTCCCGCGATTTCTCCAGGATCCCTGATGATGGGACCAATCTGAAAGTATATCCTATCAATTAAAAAAACAATATTCCAAATCAACCGAATTGAGATCCTTCTCCTTTTTTTGAAGTCTGTTAAAAATACATCTCGCATGCTGCACAAACTCCGACTTAGATAAATCGATGGTATAGCAATTTTACCTATTCGTTAATGTAAAAATTACTTATATCTAACCTATACATCTATTAGACCTGCAAAGAGAACAGGTGACCCATGTGTGGTAGATATGGGGGCTAGCTATAGTTAGGCTATTAGTTAGTTGTGGTAGTAGCTATTAAATTTAAATTCCATTTTTGTCCTGAGATTCTGGTTGACCTGTATCTACTAATTGTGTTAATATTCCTATATTTATGTCAATTTATTTCACATCACTACATTATTTTATTTTTGTGATATTATTTAATAGCCAATGATTATTTTTACTTTTCATATCAATGTCATTATCAGCGAACTCGAAAAGTTCAAAAAGGGTTTGTTGAACCGAACCTTCATTTTTAACCGACTTCAAAAAAGGAGGAGGTACCGTTCTATGTTCCACTGTACGTATTTTTTTTTATGTATGTTTGCCGATTTCTCCATCGATTATGGACCGATTTTAATTTTATTTGTTTGAAAAGGTATACTTCCAAAGTGGTTCCATTGTCATCACGTTAGAATCTGATGATGGGATCCATGAGGAATCGAGGGAACTCCTCAAAAGTTATAGAAACACATACAACGATTTTGGTATTTCCTGTAATATCTTAAGAATTTGCATCCTAATAGCACATCTTGGTGCACATCTATAATAATAGCACATCTATTACTACAAGTGATACGACCATTGTTGACGTACATATATGCTCCATCAGATCAATTACCGGCAAAATAAAAAGTATAGTATAAGTTATACAATAACCAACTTATGGAAGAGATATATTATCTACTCGTATATATATAAAAATAAATCCCTATTTCCCTTGGTCACTCCATAAGGCTTGGCTAATTAGACTATTTTTTTTTTCAAATATTCCTTGAAGTCCGAGGAAGGTACTTATGAAAAAAAAAATTAGATATTTCAACTTTAAGGGGGGAAATGGGAGGAGGGACTTTAACCAAAGCGAAGTGAGGGCAGGTCGCTAGTTTTTACATAAATGTCTACTAACATAACCTTCTTTACCAACGCAATATAGTGGTTTGAATGTACTAAGTCAACGTAAATCAACGAACCTCGGCGCGACCAATGACCATGATTGTAAAGTCGATTTGAGATGCAGGAACACTCTATTATTCGTCGAGAAGAACCGAGAGAAGCGGCTCGAATATATTAATGAAATTATAATATTAAATACTAGCACTGTTAAACAACTATATCTCTACGTTTAACACCAACGCACACTTCTTGTTTCTCCTTTTCCTGATCCATCAGTAAAAATCTAAAAGAAAACGGCTTAAATACATAACCACAGCCGCCGTAGAACTTGCTCATAAACTCTACCCTGGAAAAAAAAACGATGACATTAAAAACATTTCGGCAGTTAATTATCAATCGTATCAACTGCTATTGGCAAGTAAGGACGCGAGTGGACCACGAGCTAAGCTTCTATTCGCATTTATTTAAGCTGGCAAACGCACCAAGAACGGCAAATCGCCTTCGCCACAACTTGCCAAGTGTGAGACCTGACATTAAATGTATAATTATGCCAGTTGTCACACAATCCCATGCCGCTGCCACCTCTCCATTGGCAGCTTAATTCCGAATCCGTGATTAAGATTTTTGGTGAACACAGCCACTCACAGTTACTTACAACCACGAAACAAATACAGAACAGAAAGCTCCGGCCATTTCTATTGGTGCGTTTTATTTTTTTATAAACTTTCACCCATTTTTAGGGTTCCGTAATCAAACCCCCGTAGGTATCCCTTCACTAGTAATTCTAGTCAAGTTACTTTTTCTCAAAACCATCAGTCACAGAGTTGAAATTTCGTACAGTCATAGAATGTTATTCCTCGCACAAGGGCTAATATATTTAAGCAAGCAAAAATAAAATATGCTTATACCTACTGAAGATCATCTAAAAAAGCACCAAGTAACGTTAAATAGAAAATTTGCTTATACCTAAGGGTTTTTGGAGAAAGTTTTTTTTGTATTTGTAGTAACGGTTATGGAGCCTACACTGAGCATGATACATGTTCTTGACAGGTTTCTTACATACCTACCTTTTTTCCAGTAAATACTACAGTATCCAGTGCTTTTCATATCCCTTACCAATGCAAGCGTAGAGTATGGAGAAACGCCGACAAGCCTTCCATTAACACCAAAATTGCCAATGAAAATACCGCCCAAACAGCGAACACGACGAAAATTTTCACCGATCCAAATATAGAGTGATCAGAGAGGGCCATCTTAGCAAATACCATATCCCAAAGCATTTCTGATAGTTCTGTAAATATATTTATCATTATTTATGATCCTTATGGCACAAGTTAGAGCCGCACTTAGGCTTAAGTAACCCTAAAATTAGATTGCAATGTATGGAAAATTTGGCAAATTTAAAGGAGTCCTTTTCTCAATTGGGATATGTCCGTAGTAGAGCTTTATCAAAACCCTCCAGGGTGAGCTTCACCCCCCAGCGCCCCGAACGCGGTTTTTTCCAGTTTCAAAGAAAACCATACACGTTACATGTAAAACGGGTGGGGGGAGAGTTGATAAATTTTAACTTCGCCCTAGTACAGATGGGTCATACACAGATTTAGGTTCAAGATTGTCCCTTCTGTTCCTAAAAGTGAACGACGTGGGAGTTTTTAACTCATATAATTTCGATACAGGCCAAAACTACACCAGACTCCCATTACGCGGATATATCCTAACCCGAAAAATTTGGTATCAAAGTCCTTAACTTTCTGGAACAGGAGAGACAACTTTCGTTTCCAATTGAGAAAAGGACTCCTTTAATTTTGCCAAATTGTTATCTAGAATACGTGAACTTATACAGTAAATATGACTAATTAATGGTAACTTAAATATTTAAAACAGCATAGTAAAATGAAAAGAATTTACATATTAAATGATACCACTTTTTAAGAAAATATTTTTTTTTAAATATAAAACACATCTTATTTGTAAAGAGCGTAATTTTTAAGAAAACTGAGCATTAAGCAGAAACATATTCGTGTACATATTCAGGGTCAGGGTTGGTGGCAGAAATATTTAACGTGAAGGGACTATAAAGGATGGTCTCGGCATACTAACGCGCATGCGCCAGCGACAGCGCCCAGAGCCGCAGGTACGAGGCCGTGTGCGAGATGGTGCTGAGCACAAACTCGATGGTGTGCACGGCCTGGTGGATCATCAGGTCACTAAAGGGCTCGGACACCTTTTGCAATTGCTTGTCAAACCAAATTTTCTTATTTGCATCAGTTTTCAGGTTCATCTTAAGGGATTCTTGCTAAAAATAGGAAGTCAATTATCATTTATGGATATTCAACTGGGACACAAACGAAAAAAAATATGGCTAACCAGAGTATATAGATCCAGAGCCTGCGACGGCCAGATCTTCGTTATTTTATAAAAGCTGAAAGTTTCTCTGCGCATGTCCCCAACACAGGTAAGAACGATCGAGGTTTTATTAATATATTCATTTATAAAGCATCTCTTTAAAAAAACGTGATGACATTTTTATACCATTAACTTATCTCTTTTTTTCTTGTTGATCCGCGAGTGCGCGACAGGCGGTCCGAATAGCATGATAGGCACCGATAACAGCCCCGTGAAGAGCAGCGCCTTCTGCACCAACTGCTGCTGCTCAAACATGTACGCGTCGCAGGGCTCGTCCACCGGCTTCGTAGTGGCCATCAGCATCATGTCGATGAACAGGATCAGGATCAAGGGGGCGCAGTTTGCGCTTTCTTTTTTCTCATCTGCAAAAAGTTTATAATTGACAAGAAAATATAACTCGCCATTTAATTATCTTTTGTTCCTACAAAACTACGAGTATGTGATGGATGGTGCAAAATCTCAAAACGTGAAGGAGTCGAATGAAACGCGCTGACAAACCACCAGTTTGTATAAGGCCCTTAAGTGAATAACGTTACGTAGCAATACAATGAATGATAAGGTTTAAGCATATTTTAAGCATAGGTTAGCTAATTGTGCGTGTATGAATAAAAGGATAAAACTACACTGTCTCACTAAGTGCCTTTGGCATATATAAATAAGTCTTACTTGTTACGCCACCGTACATAAACCATTTCATGAATATTAAAAGGACAAGCCAAAAGAATAAGCAACTCAAAAACAACAATTGTGGAATAAACTCCAAAAGTATTAAGTATTTGTGATTAAAGTACCTGCAAAGACAAAAAGTCAAAAGATGCAGTGATAATTAAACGACTTCAAAAGAATGAGGAAGTTATCAATTCGATTGTATATGTTTTTTAAATGTATGTTCTCGCAAATCTTTTAACCTACTGAACCGATTTCAATAATTCTTTTTTAAGTTGGGAAAGCCATACTTCAGGGGTGGTCCCATAGAAAAGTTCTGAAGAAAATGCGTGATCTGATGATGGGATACGTGAGGAATCGAGGCAACTTTTAAAAAGTTATATGGACACGTATAACGATTTTGGTATTTTCTGTAAGAACTTAAGCATTTTCATCATAAAAGCACCGTTTGGTTAGGTGGAACTGATGATAAAGACCAGAGACGGCCACCGGAACTCCTTAATCATAAGTGTTTCACGGGCAGCGATGAGATTTCTTTGTAAATATTATGAAGCTACTTTTTACTCATCATAAAGCATCACTAAAAAGCGAATAATATTTTATTAACAAAAAATAAAACCGTCTTCAAAATACCACAAAATAACATTCAATAATGAACGGTCTCCTTGGAATTGCCTATTTGGTGCCAAATACATGGAACATATCGAAGTCAGTGGCAACAATCAGGTTACATTGCTATTGTGCAGGTAGACTGGGTGGTTGTGACAATTTTGGTTTGATCGCCAATAATTTTGTTAATTTACCAGTTAGCTGGGAGAAAAGTAACTTAATCGTAATTTGTACATTTGTCTACGTAAATATAGTAAAATATTGCCCTAAATACGCTATATATATGCGGATATAAATATATAGCCACATCCCAAGGACGGTTGTGAGGGTTGTGACAGTGGTTGGGGTCGGTAGTGGCAGACATAAACATACACCAAAATGGTTAATAATGATTTTTATTGTTAGAAATATGTAACATAACACAACATAATCTTCTTCTAAACAAATTCGTATAGCAATTGGACTAAAATCTGCGATCACTTCTATTCTTATAATTAATAAGGCACTGTAATACCTAATGTTATTATAACAGTCTTCTTTAAAACCAGTCAAAATGTTAACTAAACTGAAATTACCGTAACTATGACAACATGCTTAACAAATATTAATAAACTGTAACACCGATCACGCTTACGAAAGTATCGCAACAACGACATGTGATTAACTCCATGCATTTCCGCAGCTCCTTATATACATCCTCATATAATGTTAAAATAAATAAATAATGTTTTTCATAACAGCCCTCTTATACGCATGTCTCGATCATATAACGTTCTGTCTTAAAACAACCAACATCTAGACATATTTGCACATAGCATAAGTGCTCTTGTAAGGATTGCCTCCGAGGAGTTCTATGTATAACCATTTGCCATTTGCATGTTAGTTTAATTAAGTTGCATGAATCCTTAAAAACGGCTGCTCCAGGAAAATGCCGTGCGTAGTTGTAATTGAGTTGCAAACTAAAATATTCTTATTGTTAAGATATTTTTGCTAATGTTAAGTTTGTAACTTGTAACTATGCCTATTAAATAAATCAATATTTACTAATATCAGACCGCGCTCTTTCGGTCTTCCGCAAGCGTTTTCTGGGCATCTAAAAGCAAAAAAACAAAAATAATGTCACAACCGTACCCGACGCACACTTTCGAAAACAAAAAATCGCCATGACTTTACCAAATAAAAAAAAAAACATAAAAAAAAAATATTTAAAGTAATAATTCGTAATTAACTACCTAATTTTCAACTTATAACAAAAAACGAGGTAATCTATCTGTATACAAATAAAAGTAATAATTAAAAGAAATCGAACAAAAAAACTTAATTTTGACTGTTGAAATGCTTACGTTAACGCCGCGCGCGCGCGCTGGCTGACGCAATACCGGGAAACGTATTCAGACTTGTCTGCCGCTTCTCTCTCTCCCTTTGCACCCTTCCTCAAATTCCGTATAGTTCCGCTGTTATGACGAATGTCACTACCGTACCCTCAGTATACCTACTTGACACCTGCATGAATATATTTCATGTATTTGGCACCAAATAGGCAACTCCACTCCTGGGTTATTGAAGACGGTTTTATTTTTTGTTGATTTTAATTATTACCTATTTTATTTGGTATGTAATATTCATATAGCTGCTGTACATATTTTATTACTATAAATCAATTATAAATATTTTTAGTTACTTTTACTTAAGTAGAAATGTATTTTTTTTAATAGCAGGCGTAAACAAAACTAAATAGGTACGCTGAGAAATTAATTAAGAGGATTACTCACAGATGATTGAACAGACTCAGGGATAGACCAAAAATCATGTGAATGACGCCAATAACTATGGAAAGTTTCATTTTAAGCGAGTTCTCGAAAAGAATCTTATTTTGCCCCAACTGCAAAAACATGTCAAGGATTACAGAAGAAACTCATTAACTTACGTTCCTTTTTAGGCGCACTGTTATAAATTACGGGACTTAATCGCGTAATAAATACCACGACGTTTCGATAGAGTTTCAACGGTCGTGGTCACAAGTATACTCGACTTTTTTGGGCAATCGTGTAAAAATAAAAACCGGTCAAGTGCGGGTCGGACTCGCGCCCCGAGGGTTCCGTATTTAAGTACGTACTTTAAAAATATACCTTTTTATGTGCTTTAATTGTATGCGATAAGGTCTAAAGATCTGTACTAAAATGTTGACTTGCCTAAATTTTAGTACAGATCTTTAGAGGTTTTTGTCAATTTCTCGAAAACTATAAATTTTGAACACTTCATTTTACTTTTCCCGTAAAATATAAGTAATTATTTATAAGTAATTCGATTATTCGATTATTTCTCTTATCTTACAAACACGACTACATCGCAGACACTCGTAGATTGCGATGGGCTTCGAACAACATATTTTACAGATTTTTCGGTTCATAAACTTCAAAGATAAGGGGGGGAACGGTCATTTTTTGAACATTTTTGGTTATAAATCCATAAAACAGTACGTCACTGAAAATAATATAAAAAAAAACCGTTTTAAAATTTGCACACTGAGCCCTTTTATATGTCACCCCATTTGCTATAATCAAATCACTTTCATTTTTCAACCCAATTCTAGACCCCTTTTCAATTATATATAAAATTAATTTCATTTTTTTTTTACTAAAAACAGATGCGGGCAAAAGTTATACAACTATGCCAAATTTCAAGTTGATAGCATGTGTAGTTGCTGAGAAAAACTGCTGTGACATACAGACAGACAGACAGACAACGAAGTCTCACCATAAGGGTTCCTTTTTTACCATTTTGGTACGGAACCCTAACAACCGGCCAAGTGCGAGTCGAACTCGCACACACAGGGTTCCGTACCATTGTACAAGACAAGAGATACAGGCGTTTGTTAAGGTCGAGCAAAAACGCCGAAAAAATCACGATTTTTAATTTTTCATTTAATTATATATTTATTATTTGTTGTTATAGCGGCAATAAAAATACACACTGAAAATTTCAACTGCTGTCGAATTACGGTTCATGAGATACAGCCCGCTGACAGACAGCAGAGACTTAGTAATGGTTCCATTAGCACCTTTTGGGTACGGAACCCTAAGAAAATTAAACTATTTATTTCCTTTTATTTAAAATTATCTTTGGTTCCCAAAACTTATTAACTAATTTATTTTATTCAAATTTACTTTTTTGTGGACTCACTATAGATGAATAAAGGAATTTTATTAATTATCCTATCAATCCATGGAGTTGTTTAACAAATAGAATAAATCAGACAGACAATCTTATAACTTATAACAACACCCTGTTTTTGTCGGTAATAAAACTTGTATAGCCTCCTGCGACTCCTGCGAAATGAAAATAATCAAGGCTACGATTTAAACAATTTTTCAATGCAATATTGTTCGTTTTTTCAGTTTCACATTAAAAATAATTGAAAGAAATATATTACATATATAATTACATTACATAATGTCTCCTTCGTACAAATTATTTTTAATCCGGTCACCCGAGTACCTTCCCTAATTTTTACAAAAATAAAAGAAAATTTTAACAAAAAGTTTTTTGACATTGTATTAAATGAGTTTTTAAGCAGCACAGTTTAATTGTTAATTTGGCAATCGTTAATTGAATCATCTCACCTTCCAGGCCGGGTCCACACCAAATGCATACGGAGAAGCATAGTTCTTAATTTCCAAATTTAGAGATGGCTGATCAGCTATTTCCTCATTTGTGTAAGGGATATATTTCCAAGCTGAACCTTGTATAATTACACCCTTCGAGAAAATGTCGTTGTATAGGAATCCGGCATAAATACTAAATAAACTCATTAGTAAAATTATATATCGACCTGAAAATGATAAATGTTAAAAAGTAACTGTCTTCCATTATTTTTGTTTATTAGGTAGGTTAATAGCAGCCATCCAAGGAGTCAATCCTAAAAGCTGTTATGTCATTTCAGTTTAAATGTTATCGACTTGGACCACAAACACTAACTTTTTGTAACGTTGCTTCGTTATATAGCGGCCTGTGCCTCCCTGGATCCAACCAGGTCTAATTTAACTTAACTACACTCTAACACGTCCGGTTACACTTGTCTGAACAGCAGACAGCGTCAGGAGTCAACCTAGACTCATCTACCAGATTTTAATTCTAATAAAATCTTTTCTTTAAAGATAATTCTATCTACCCAGTCCTACCCTAACCCTACGTTTTGAAATAATTACTCTACCAGCAATTTAGTTGTGTGCCTGGGGGTTTTGACTTCGGACTTTAAATGATACAGTGAATGAAATTAAAAAATTCAGATTGAAATGTTTAGCTATTAATACATTTTATAATAAGTTTACTAAACAATGGTGATTTTGATGTGAAAAAAGTGATAATTGCAATGATTAAAATAGTGTAAAATATACACATTAGGTCGTAAATTATTTTCAACCGACTTTAAAAAAGTAGGAGGTTCTCAACTTGGCTGTTTTCTTTTCTTTTTTAGGGTTCCGAACCCGAAGGGTGCCTAACAGGGCCCTATTACTAAGCCTACGCTGTCCGTCCGTCCTAATTTTAAGGAGCTGTATCTTTTGAACCGTAAAAGATAGCCCGTTGATTATTTTGCAAAATAAGTACCTAACATAAAGACGGATTTCTCAAAAAATAATAAAAAGGTCATAAAGTAAAATAAAAAGGGGAGTCCTCATACAAGAAACGTTTCTTTTCAACGTGTTTTTGTATTTGTCTATCGTAAAAACGGTAATACATACAAGCGTCGGTATATTTATAGAACAAACCCTATATAAAAACAACAAATACTAAAAACTGGCCAAATGTGTACGGAACGCCCAGTGCGCGAGTCCGACTCGCACTTGACCAGATATTTTTTGTGTTTATGTTGCCCCGAAATCTTTGCCAATTATATTAAGCGAGTTTGAAAAATCTTTTTTGTTTGAAAGGGTAAACTTCAGAAATGGTCCCATCGTCACCAAGTGAATCCTCATTTGATGATAGAATCCTAGGGAAGTCGATGGAACTCTTAAAAAAATATAGGCATAGTACGTACAGCGATTTTCAAATTTTCTGTAGAAGCTTAAGTGTTGGAACTGATAAAGACTAAATCTCGAAAACTATAAATTTTGAACACTTTGTTTTATTTTTCCCCTAAAATATAAGTAGTTATCTATAAGTTAGGAACTTTAGTTATAAATCAAAAAGTACGTCACGGAAAATTATAAAAAAACTTGTTTTCAAATGTGGAAATTGCTATAATCAAATCACTTTCATTTTTCAACCTCCCATTCTAGACCCCTTTTTAATTTCATATTTTTTGACTAAAATCACATGCGGACAAGCAAGTTATACATCTATGCCAAATTTCAAGTTGATAGCTTGTGTAGTTGCTTAGAAAAACTGCTGTGACATACAGACAGACAGACAGACGAGGTCTCACCATAAGGGTTCCTGTACGTTTTGGTTTTTACGTACGTTACGTAGGGGAGACCGGGGATGGTTGACTATAGGGGCAGGTTGACTAACTATCAAAAACTTGTCCGACGCAAAGGCCTTGTAACACACTTGTAAATATCGTAAGATATATTTTCATTACTATTCATCACGTGTATAGCGAGGCAGTTCTGTTACGTCACATGTGTCCCCTCCCGCACCGCTCCACTACCGCAGGAACCTCCGACGTTAAGCGCTAGACCTGTAGCTAAACATTCCATTTTCAATTTATAAACTTCATTCACTGTTACTGAAATCCGAAATTTTCATGTTTGTAACGCTCCAGGCACTCCACTCAATTTTCTGTGAGTAAGATGTAACAATTTTGATAATTATTTTTGTAACTTTTCAATTAAATTATTCGGACAGATTAATAAATTTGTAATTTGACTCATTATTTAATATGACTTACCGCCAAAAAATATGTTCCAAATCTCACTGTAGGATATTTCTGACATGAATTTCTTTTCATTTACTAACATCCACACTGCAAACGCAAGCATTATCATGCCATGACCCACGTCACCAAACATAAGCGAGAATAGAAAAGGAAAAGTTATTATTGTGTAGAGTCCTGTAACAATAAAAAAACAAATAAGCATAGGTATGACGGTGATGATCTATAGAGATAATCCTCCTGTTCTCCATAAAACACAATAAATATTCCGAGTGAACTCATACAATATGTGCCTAGTGCCTACTGACTAGCTTGCAACAATATTCCAATTTTCCTCATACATTATCTGAAAAAGATGAAAATTTACTGACTTTGAAAAATAAAAATTAATGCTCATAATTGGATATTTATTCAATGAATGTGTGAAGAAACTTGGACTAATGTAACAGTGGAACATTGTTGTATGAGTTTACTCAATCGTCTTCACAAAGCTTTCCGTGTATTGATAGGTGATCCTTTATGATTCCATAAACAACTCTTATAAGTCTTATAACAAGCAAGCTGTAAACACCCAACGTTTTGTTTTGATATTGTCGTCATTATGTTAAAAACAATAGTTATTTGTTATACAAGGCTGGAAAATTGTTATTTGGCGCGAGCGCCAGTATTGAATCCCGAGCTAGAGAAAGATTTTAAAATTGAACCACGAGCTTAGCGGTGGTTCAAAAATAGAAACCTGCGCGTAACGGCGCTTCAAGGCCTCGAGACCCAAATAACAATGCTGCCGTGCAAAACACACTTTTTCACCTTAATGTAGCGAAGAAAACACTTGGTGTTGGAAAAACAATTGCACGAGGGTCACATCAGTTGTGGCCGTCGGCGTCGTCGCGCAGCGCCTCCTCCGCGCACAGCACCAACGTTACTTTCCACGCTAGCGGCTAAAGTGGACTTTTGCGCGCAGATTTTAACCGAGAAAGAAAGCCTTTCCGAGCACGTGAGGTGAAATGTATATTATTTATCGGGAATCCGCCATATTGGCATTTTCTAAAAAGCGACACTGGTATAGTCGAGTTCATATAAATATGATAACATTTCAGTACCTTATCTCTTTAATGTCATGTTTAATCTGCCATATATGAATTCTCACAGCGATTAAAGTGACAAGGTAGTAACCGGTACACATGTTTATGATCTCGACTGTACACTCACGACGCTACTGGCGTGTCTAACGGGACCTCGATGGTCAAAATCAGGCCACCTGTTGTCTACGAGGGGACAAAGACACACCTAGACCCACAAAATACATACATACACGTCAAAAACACGACCAGCATTTCAAATGATTCATTTGGCAGTCGAGTAAATACGGCTTGAGGACGAAAGGCATAGCGTATAATTACTAATACCCCTTCTACACGATCGGGTGTTTGGGCCAACCGAGAGGGACGCAGCTATCTATAAGAACGAGACGTATATATTACTATCTCATTCTGACAGATAGCTGCGTCCCTCTCGGTTGGGCCAACCGCCCGATCGTGTGGAAGTCGAGTAAAAGTGGGTAACTCGGCCGCCTACACAGGGCAACTACGCGGTGCGGTGCGGGGCAGAGCGGCGTCGTCCCCCCACCATTAATTTGCAGGCGTCCAGTCCGTCTAACGTCTGTATAAACGTACTTGCATATTTTTTTGTGACAACCCTGACACATTTTCGGTGTCTAGCATTTAGCGCCGAGACAAAGAAGTTCACTCAGTATTAGTAAGTAATTAATTATTACGCTATATATGATATAGGCAACGTATAAATCAGCTGAAAAACACACCTTGAGAGGTTAATTATTCAAGTGAAAAGTAACTTTGTGTATTTAACTTTTTGATACCTAAAGCATATACTTTGATGGGGTCTGTTGAAGGGTTAAAACTAAACAATCAAACCCTAGTTGAATTACCTGGGTTCAATTCTCGGTAACAGGAGTCACCATAGGCGTTAATGAGCGCTTGGAACCCATTGGTGAACCTGTTGGTGCGGTGGAAGGTCGGCGGCGTTTCATCAGTCTCAACCTTCGCCATCCATGACGGGACCGACGTCCCTAATTTCTCCTGCAAATAATAATAATAAAATAATTTTAAATTTACTTCATTTGTATATTATAATAACATTTTACCTTTACTTTACCTCTAAGTTTTGCTATTATTTGTTAGGCCAATATCATCGTATCTAAAGAAACCATATTTGCAACTATTTTATTGTATTTTATGACTTAAAATAAAGTCAATCAGGTTAGAAAATATAAAAAATATATACATATTTCAAATTTCAGCCTAATTGCTTCAGCCATTCCCGAGAAAAAGGGTCGTGACAGACCAACGGACAGACGGACAGACGGACAAACGGACATACATACACACGGACAACGAAGTCAAGGGTTCCGATTTTCAGAATTTGGTACGGAACCCTAAAAATGTTTCTCAGAATTTGATGCTCTTTAAAAAAATATTTTTTTCTTCACGGTTTAAAATATATTTTAGATCGAGTTACGATTGCGTATTTTGCATTATAGACAATCGAGTATTGGTATTGTATATTATAATAACATTTTACCTTTACTTTACCCAAGTTTTGCTATTATTTGTTAGGTCAATATCATATCAAACCATATTTGCGGCTATAAAATAAGATTTATTCATAATACTTAATCATACTGTGCCTTCTGCTTTAGGGTGCATCCGCACTGAAACAATTATGGTTTTGCGTATTTTCCTTCTTTGTGTCATTTTGTTTTTATTTTATTTTAATCTGAATCATGATGCAAAATGTTGATCCACAAAAAGTAACTTCGGTGTGTATGCCTTTACAATCGGGGTCCATAAGCTTTCTCTCCGACACTAAATGTACTGTTAATTGATACACTTACCGTACAATCACTTAAAATTTCCTGCACCTTTGGCAAATCATTTGTGGGCACCCAACATGTGCCAATCAGGCAATTCTTCGTGATGTCCAGGGACAGTAAATTCATAGTGTGGTAAATTGCTTTCGCTTTTCTGACCTCCGCCAACCAGTTTGCCCACTGGTTAGCCACTGTATGTAACGCTTTACAACGAATATACTGGGTGGACCTCAAAACCTATTAAAAAATATTGTGAATGTAGTTAATTAGTAACAATTCTGAAAAATACTAGTTTTTGCTAGTTACTAGTGGTTGCTTCACCGGTTCATTTTCGAAATATAGCAAAAAAGCACCTGACGAGGGTCTCTGGGCCAGTTTGAAAGATTTGACATTTATATTGGCCGACTAGAATTGATTTAACTTTTTTGGGTGTCTCCTTACTGGCCAATTTTGATTAGGTATACAAATTGTCACTTTACTTGTGGGAAACCCTTTTCATAGTGTTTTTGTAGGCAATTAATAAGGAATCGCAAACAAAAAATAGCGGTTTTTTTCTTTAATTATCATATTTAAGATCAGCTCTCAGTTCAAAAAATTGAATTTTTTCCAGGACCGGAACAAGGAAAAAAAAAAAAACCTCGTTTTCGTAAATAAAAATGAAAACAAAAAAAGTGAATACTACAATTTTAGCTACAATATTTAAAGAACTGGTAGGATCAATATATTATTGCTAATTAAACATTTTCCTCCACAGAAATTAAAATAAAAAATGTATTTTTTTATTTTATTTTTTTGTATCTTACTTCAGGCAAAATTATGAGTGCGACTTTTGAAAACAAAATGATTATCTACTAAACAAAATTAAACAAATTGGACTAACGCGAATTATTATAAAAGGTTTTTTTAAATACCGTTTGTTTCATGCAAAAATGTAACAGAACTAAATTTAGTTTGACTTTAATTTAGATTTATGCAAATTAAGTTTTACTTACTGCCTATTGGTAATTTTATTATTGGTTTACGCGGTAAGGATGTACCTACATACATACGTAATCAAAATTTCAGTTTTGTAACTTTTACAGGTTCTGAGAAAAAGTGATTGTGACATACAGATAGACAGGCAGATGGACGGACATGGCGAAATTATAAGGGTTCCTAGTTTGATCACGAAACCCTAAAACGTGATTGTGTCCTGCTCGTTAGGTGTAGGTTTCTACGTACAATAAAACAAATGTAAATATATGATTATTATTTACGGATTCTAACTCCACGATGCTCGATGTTAGATTACCCAGCTGATTGCTTCTTTCCTCCTCAGAAATTGGGCAGTTGTACATGTTGCATCTGAAACCGCTGCACACTTTCAGCATTCGATGTGACAGTTGTTCTCCCTGTGTCACAAGTAAAAAAGCTATCTTTCGCATATCTACTCTCTGAAAATAAAGAAAAATCAAAAGGTAAACCCACTTCAAAAACCGGGCAAGAGCATGTCGGACCATCCTCAGTGTAGGGTTCCGTTGCCATTACTACAAATAGGTACAAAATACTATCTCCAAAAAGCCCAAGTAGTACTGTACACGCCTATTTGAATTTGAATTAGCGCTAAAAAAAAATCATGATACGAGTATGTTCATAATTTGTACTAAGTACATCAAAAAAAGGTATCCAATAATTTCATAAAAAACGTTTCATAAATATTCATT
Organism: Tortrix viridana; assembly: GCA_963241965.1. Taxonomy (NCBI): domain Eukaryota; kingdom Metazoa; phylum Arthropoda; class Insecta; order Lepidoptera; family Tortricidae; genus Tortrix; species Tortrix viridana. Next base: position 12,426,871 of record OY725171.1, read on the forward strand.
TTAAAAACAACGTTTAGGAAACTAACGATTAACGAATTAGTTGTTTCATACAATATTGTTTTAAAGATAGTTCATTAGACAAATAATTTACTTTAACACTGAGTGCCAGGAACCCGCTAGTCGGGTCGAGTCCGCTTTGTAGCGGAAAAACGCTGGAATCGGTTACGAGCGTAGCGCTACGTGACAGTCAAAGTGTTAAAAAACGTCATATTATTAAAATCATTATTTGTCAAATTACTCATTTAATTTAATTTATTATTTGTGACGATTGACAAAGTAACGTATGGTAAAAGAACGTTTACCGCCTGTTTCACAATCGTCAAGTAAAGCATATCTGTCAAATAAATTAAGCCCTTTCCCTTTCTTACACTTGAAAATAGACAAGGAGAGGGCTATCTTTATTTGACAGATGAATTTACTTGTCGATTGTGTAACAGGGCCTTAATAAAATGCATCGTTTGGTAAATACCTTATTTAATAAGTCATTTATCGTGTTGATAAGTTTTAAACTACTCGTACAATATACATAATTGTATAATTCTATACAGGTATTGTGTAATTCTGAATGAGCACACGGATAGGTCTAGAAGTGTTTAACAAGTAATATTATCCAATCACTTTGAACAACATTACACAAACTGATTAATTTCACAAAAATATAATTAGCAAACCGCTTTTTTGCCGAAACTGTAAACATTTCTGGATTTATTTCAGGACCATCGTGTAGAACCCTATAGGTTAGGTTAGGTTAGTTTTTATAAAAATCCTGAAATATTTACAGTTTCGGAAAAAAAGGTGGTTTACCAAATGATGTTTGTGAAATGAATCAGTTTGTAAAACGTTTTTTAGCAAATGATGGTAAACCTTGTAATGTTTTAAACCAAATTATTGGTTTTATATTGATGCCTCATTGATTTTTTAATTTAAAGGACCAAAACAAGTAGGCACTTTCACCGGCTAAAAATATGTTATCAAGATGATAAAAAAAAATTCGGTGATTTTTTAAAATTAAAGTAGCCGCGTTTTCTTTTTTAAATTACACAATTCAAAGCTCACTTTCCAACATTTAGCTTTGAGGTAAAGCGATGCTGGTCTGGACCAGGTGCCGGCCAGGTTGTTGTGTGCGATGAGTGATGACCTTAAGGGTATAGGACTTTTTCCGGGTCTAATTAATAAAGATTTATATATATAGTAAAATTGGGGCATACGGTAATAGGATCTTTAATAATCTTGTCTTCTTCTGCGAGTTTGAAGTAGATGTTCCCCCTGGACAGCCTCCAGAGCATGGTCTCGAAGGGCGCCGCACGCTGGCGATGCACCAGCCCCGTCATCATCACGAGCCGGCTGCTCGGGTCCAGCTCTGCGTTCTTCCTAAGAATTTTCCAATAACCAAGGTCAATTATTCGTTTCGAAGTCCGTAACAACAAAAACCTTGGAAGTTGAACCCAGAACTACTGAAGGAACAATAAAAGTTTGGACCTGAAAGTAAACATTGTCAATCGTGTCCCGTTTTAAAATAATTTCAATTTATTATGGGCGCATTATTTTATATTATCATATAACTATATTGTGCATCGGTAATAATTTTTCATTTTTCAAACGGTAAAGATTAACCATCGTATTGGTTATTTTTCCTTGTATAATACGCTTTCTATTGCCGAGAGTATAAAATAAAAGACAAGTACTTCGTATTACCCGGATGTTGTTTTGCACAGCCCGCGCCCGCACAGGACAAAGTAGAATTTAATCAGACTTAGACTCTTGCTTGAAAGAGGTTTCACCTACGAGTCCAATTACTCTTGAATATAAGTGCACAGTAATATAGTGATGAAAAGTAATAAGCTTTAAGCGATCTCTTGGGGTTTTTGCGCAGTCTAAATATCTATGTGATCTAATGGTAGGGCCTTTTTAGGTTGGTGTTAGAAAGTGACATTCAAAATATAGCTGATTTATGTTTACCTATCTTAATGTATTGGAAGCTTTAATTAAGTACATCACGTGGAGACAAATATAACAGTACCCAAACAACAAAGAGTCACGACGAAATTCAGCAGATCCGTACATTGGGCCGATGAACTCCAAAACGTACTTCATTTCGCTTAACTCCAGGTAGGTTTTTAAAAGGTTTCCTTGGTTTTTAGACCATTCCATTATATCAGATTCCCATTTTTCAAAAACGTTCTGAAATAGGTAATCAATAATTGTTATCATCATATCAGCGTCAATTATTGCAGCATTTGCGGTCTTTTTGAAGTGACCTTATTATTGTAGGTACAGTACATAATTATATTCAAAGAAAATACCACACAGGCAAAGACACAAGTTAACAAATATGACTGGCAGATATTGAATTACTTCTGAAATCAACGACATGGTTCTTAAAAAAAAGATTCCAAAATTGTGCAACAAGGACTAATTAATATTAGCACAAAATAAAGTTAGAGCTACTTTTGTCACAATCGACCTAATTAATGGTAAATTTCGCACCTATTCCATAATGGTAAAAGTTGAATTAGACGGTCTAATCGATGTAAAAAGACGCCATTCGATGCAATTTGACCAACACAAGTATGGATTTATCCCAAAAGTGTTAACATTTTGGAATTATGATGTAATTCAATACATTACTACGTTATTGAGGGTTAAATATCAAGGTTCAGAACCACTAATTATAGCCATTTGTAGCAAAGGAAACCAAAGGTAGTGTTCTTCACGTTCATTTAAACCTTAATATTTAACTTTTAAACCAATTGACATATTAAAAGGTTAGAGCTATATCCTGGACCAGTATAACCTTACTATTTAGATACGTCAAATTCTGAGACACCCTATATAATATGAGTCAGAGAGTTTTTCCTTACCCACTTTTTTAATGTTAGTTAACTGTGAGAAAGAAATTCTGCAGAAACACGTCTTGCGTGTTTTAATGATTTCGGATAAGACTGCGGTGCGTTCAAACCGCCTCGCTTTTATATTACCGAAGATGATGTGAAACATTACAAATAGCATTTACTTTGGAGGTATCATGTTAGAACTTAAGCACGCACTACCTATTTTCATAGAACGTAAATGCCGTTTATTATATTACACGTAATTTTTTTGGTAACATAGAACCGGGGCGGTTCGAACATTCCGCGGCCTTACCCAAACGTTTAAAAGCATACAACCCAGAGAGTTAGTTAAATTAACTGTGATAATTGTTTAAACGAAGAAAACCTCCAAAGCCGCCTGCTCGTTGGGCTCCATGGCTTTCGGCACCCGTTTCAATGCTGGTATGGCAATTTTATTTTTATGCATCTCGTCCTCCATGTAGTGCAGCTTTCTCTCCATCTCGGCGCATCGGCATATTTCCGCTATATACTTTCGCTGAAACGACTGCTGCCCTGCGTTCATCTACAAGTATTATCTCATATTTTAGTTAACTCATTGCTTTCGCACGTAAACTTTAATTTGATACATTTTCGAAGTGTTTTATATAATATTCACCAACATTTTAGCATATCAAATGAAAAGTAGAAGAGGAAAATGCTGGTGTATCTAATTTAGCACGACAATTGGGATACATCTTAAAAATACTCAGGTTTATTTATATTAACAAAAAAATAAAACCGTCTTCAAAAACCCACTGAAAAGGGTGAAATAAAGACTGGCCTCCTAGGAGTCCTAGGAATTGCCTAATTAGTGAAAGTACATGAAATATATCGAAGTCAGTGGCAAGAATCATGTGTCTTTGCTATTGTGTAGGTATACCTAACTTGCCACCGGCTTGGAACACCCACTGAAAAGGGTTAAGTAATGACCAGCTTCCAAGGAATTTCCTATTTGGTGCCTAGTAGGTGCTATAAGACATTGCTTCTTGTCAACTTTCATGATTCTAAATTAACAGGAAGTACCCTATAGGTTTAAGAGAAAACTCGGAAAAAGAGGGAAAAATCTTCAAGACTCGATTCCCGTGATTATTGGTGCGCAAATCCGACTTACACTTGACCGGTTTTTTTACTAATGTTAAGTATAATAATAATAATAGTAATCTAGCCTATGTACGTCCCACTGCTGGGCACAGGCCTCCACTCACAATGAGAGGGTTTGGGCTATAGTTCCCACGCGGGCCCAGTGCGAATTGGGAACTTCGCACACACCGTCAAATTGCTTTGCAGGTATGTGCAGGTTTCCTCACGATGTTTTCCTTCACTGAAAAGCTCATGGTAAATTTATAAATTATATTTCGCACATAAATTCCGAAAAACTTAGAGGTGCGAGCCCGGGTTCGAACCCACGACCCTCTGCTTAAGAGTCGGCAGGTCAAACCATTAGGCTACCACGGCTTTTTTTTTAATAATGTTAAGTATATTGGGTTAAATATATTTTTTTCAAAAATGGTACCAAAATATGTAAAAAAATTGGCTTGTTTAACTGAGCGCTAGATTGCATAGGACAGGCGTCGCCTAGTTTTGTTGGAATCACAAGTGAATGTAACTTGTATTGTGTACGTTAAGAACAATTTTTCATTTTCATTTTTAATTAGTCGTGTTTGTGTGTTTTTTCTTCTAACTGATTGATATGAAATGTTTCAGCCTTATGCAATTCTGATGGCAATTTACATATGCATATGGTATTATCGAGCTAGTATTTATCACATGGACGGTATTCGTCATAGGAAATATTTAATAACTTATTGACTCCATCGAGCTTAGACTCGATCGACACAAAGAGTAAGTGGCCAGTGATATAATAATATGTAAAATTGTGATATATAAAGAGAAAAAAACGTATTTAACCTGTTAGATAATCTTCTCAAAAATAGTAATAATAATGTTAAATTTAAAACTTTAATTAAGAAGTACTACCTGGAATGTACAACGCTTACAAAATTAGTTTAGTGGGTACCTAACCTTTTAAAACTAATTGTTCTTTATTTATTACTGCGGGCCGTACCTGCGCGATCTCGCCAACTATATTACATAAACCAAATAACTGGTTTTCAATAGTGGCTTAGATATAAACACTTATTATATGTCCTATTTATAAGTTTTGAAATAAATTAAAAAAAAAAAAACCATCGAAGTTGGCGGAGTAAACATACATACAAACAGCTGCCCTTTATTGAAAACAGTTCAAATAAGATGAAATGCGCCTGATGGGTGATTTCACGAAAGCTCAGCGAAAGCGTAAATAAATAAATCTTTCCAACAATATGCATTAAAAAGAGTATACAAATACAAGTGACAGCTTTCGTGAAATGGGCCCCTGATATCTTACGTCATCAAATTGCACACATCCCTCTTCACCGAGGCGCGAGATGATTTCATACGCCGCCTCGACCTGAATGTAGATGTCGCAAAGCGTCATAGGCTCACTTCTTAGCATGTCCCCCATGGCGAGTACCTTCACAGTGGCTTCACAGTTCGCTAATTAACAAGCACAGCTCTGGACTTGCGTTTTTTCACGAACTTATCTTACGGCGATTGACAACTTTGACGTAAATTGTCTTAAATCCAATTTTTTTAATCAGTAAAATTGTAACGGCCTTTACGCTTTCTGAGAAGATTATAAAGTTTAATATTTTTGGTCATTCATGTAAACCTTTTTAATAATTACTGTAGTCACCGTACCTACTCATGATCTCATAAAACACCGAGCTGAGCCGCCGTGCACTGTAATGTTCACGCATTTCGTCGTAAAACCTTGTCGACGGTGTTCGCAACACGCCATTCCTGTAGCTACAAGTTTTAGACGAAAACTTTCATACACTTTATACAGTATTTATTAATTTAAGTAGTAAGTATTATGATGTGAATGTACTCACATCATAATATATTAAACAGTTATCAAGCACATTTGAAAGATACGAGGAACATGCCAAAAGAAATTAGATACTCTTTACTCGTTTGTTGGATACTGGCAAGTTACACACCGCCATGAAGGTAGGCTATTTGTTAAAAAATTTGAGTATGGAACATTTTTGAAATCGTTTTTATTTAGTTTAAAATCAGAGGTTGTCTGGCGGGAACTTGTTTGCAACAATGGAGACCCACTCGATGTGATTTTCGTGTTATAATTTTTTACGACTATAAAATAAGTTTAAGCCCGCAAGAATGTTTTGAACTTTTAGTTACAACTTTTGGTGACATTGCTTGTTTACGAGCTACACTTTTCAATTTGGTTTGTGAAATTAAAAGAGGACGGGTAAGCTTTCAAGATGAGGCAAAGTCAGGTCGGCCACCAACCACAAAAACGATGAAGCTGTGGATGTTTATATAGATCTTGTATTGAGGATTCCAAACAGTTGACGACGTTATATAACTATGATCCTGAAACAAAGCGACAGTCCACGATATGGTGCTTTAAAGATGAGCCGACTCCAACTAAAAATGCCGTCGTGCACGAAGCACACAGAAGCAAATGATCGATTTTGTGCAAGACATTGATACATTGCTACTGAAGTGCTAGAGGACAGTCGACTTCGAATGGTATGTAATAGTGTGTGCCCCAAAAGTGTTGTCAGCTTGGTGCGACAAGCGGGCACAGTCAGGAATCCGGCACCTCCTTTGGCATCACGATAACGCCGCACCGCACACTTCTGCTAGACTATTTCCATTCAAAAAACGTGTCTATCCTGCCTCATCCGCCATATTCTTTTGACTTAGCACCTTGTGTTTTGTACCTCTTTCCAAAAATTAAAGAAAAATTAAAGGGCAAGCGGTTTGAAAGTAAAGAAGATGCCCTGGCAGCTTACAATTTTGAGATTTCTGAGGTGTCTAAAGAAGAGTGGTCACTGGTATTTTCCAAGTAGTTTAGACGGATGGAAAAGTGTGTACGTGTATAAATCGATACCTGTAATAAATAATAATTTTTGTCATTTTTGAGAATCTAATTTCTTTTGTCATGACCCTCGTATATCTTTGTCTGATATATACAACAATATGGGAGATGAGAGGTTAAGACCTGCGTAAAAAGCTAGTATGATGGAAAATAGCATTCAGATCAGATCAGATTGCTCGGATTAAAATACAAAATACATAAATAAAAAATTTGAAACTATAAAAACTAATCAAAATGACACAAAGGATAGAAACTATAAAAAAACATTGACAATGAAAATGCAATATATTTTAAGACTAAAGACACTAACACTTTTTATTCTTTGGAAAAAAATTGGCTTTGAACGAGTTGTATTAAACAGAGCAAACCGGGCGTTCGAGTAGTGTCCAAGCTACAGCTGCTAGCTTTGTGTTGTACTTCTTCGTTTCGTGCCGTAGTCGCTCAAGTCGCGCGCTGCCCGCGATCAGTCTGCTTTGCCCAAATATGTTAGTACTTATTAGCAACAAATAAATAATTTGTTCTTTTAACAAAAATGCATTCAGTCAAACTTCTTCGATACATTCAGATTTCTGAATTGTTGAGTGGTCGTCGCATCAGAACGATTGTAATTTAACCTGAGTAACTTTACTGTTGACTTGAGAAAGGAGATCCAAAATGCATCTAATCTCCTTCAGGTTTCCTGACGATGTATGTAGGTATCTTATAAACACACAATGAAAGCCGAGTTTAGACTAGCAATAAAAATTGCAGAAGTTGATTGCTGTCTTACTCTAATTTCTGTGCAAGAACGAGAAGCCAAATTTTGCTGTATCTTTCTAGATTAAAAGTTCACATCATCTCAATTTTGCATTTCATTTCATTCAAAACATCATCTGCAATTTTTATTGCTAAATTCGGCTTAAGAATGGTGTGTCGCAGTACGAAGGCAGTGAGGGTATAATGTAAATTACTTAATGTGAAATTAACAACTAACTAATAAAAAAGTGGGACTGGTACTTGGATTTTTAATTAGAGACAGTAAAAGCACCTCGGTGATTGGGACTTTTTTAAGAATACAGAATGAATAATTACAACTCACAATAATAAATTGATAATCCAGAAAAATCAGTAACGAGCTCATCAATATTTTGGCGATCGTTCAAGTGTCACAAGTAATTGACTGCGTAAAATATACGCTGCGGAAAAACTATGATTTCTTTTCCGAGCACCGAAACAAAAGCTATCACGTATATTTAAGCGTAGCTCACAGTTAAACATAGTCACACCCACACCGCTCACGCGCTGCATTCGCCGCGGCCCAGTCCCGCGCGCCTGCTCGACGTCTGAACACGCTCCAGGTCAGTACATATTCTTTTCCAATAATTTACAGTACAATGTCTTCAAATAGTGCGTGCGGTATTTGGCGAAAGTGTTGAAATAATTGATTCCGTGGAGACGTCCCAATGCCTTGCGATTTTTCTTTTGACTACGTGATATTCAGTGCATTGTTATGTTTACGTAGATTATGCTAAAATTTAAGATCACGCCTAAATATACAATAATCAGTTCGTTCCGGAAGATTCAGATTCCTTATGGGAGTTATTTTTAGCTGTGCCGTTCAACATTCACCGAGTGCATATCACAATACCTCGTGTCGGACAGACAAAAACCGGGTTTTCGTTACTAAAAATATACCCGTATCGAATGTTTGCGAAATCTATTTTGAAAATGTTTCACTGTTCGCTTCGCTGAGGAGAATCATTCATCAGTGAGAATGATCGATTAAATTCACTCGTAAGGCCGGAGGAAGGTGTAACATAACGGACTTTAATTGCTTAGCCGCCATAGAACCCTGTTATGACAGGCTATGTCTTTATGAAGACAGCGATAAGTCACGAGAAGGAAATTCGACGTAATTTCCTTCTTGTGATTTATCGCTGTCATTATGACAGGGTTCTATGGTGGCTAAGCAATTAAAGTCCGTGATGGTACCTACTCAAATTATGGGTTATTAAATAAAATGCATATTTAATCGCAGATTAACTCTCCCACCGCAGTAAACAAATTTACTTATCATAATAAATAACAGACTGAATATTCTCATTGAGCTGTTAACAGACGAGTGCCGCGATTCATATGTCCACGCGAGTTCTTCGCGTGGGATTACGTCAAGCTAGTGTCACGGGCGGAGCGGAGCGCGTTGTTCCTAAATAGATTTTTATGATTAAATCCGATCTGAATTTAGAAAATCGTCACGGCTAACAAGCTAAGCAATACGCTTTATTGTTTACCAAACTGTAATGCTGTTCCTGAATATCTCGAACTGGAAAGTGTTAGATATATAATTATCGAAATAGGTAAGATGTTAATGAGCTGCCTTTACATAACTACGTAAATTCAATCCTTTTTATACGCGGGTTATACTTTATGTTATTATCATCGACGTTCACGACGTGTTTCTGCGATAATACTAATACATTATTATATGTATACCGGACCGGAGAAAATCCTTCAGTTTGAAGACCCAAAAGTCGCAAAATTAAAAAAAGAACTGAACTCTAGCCTCTTTGGATTTCGCCAGTTCACAGTTTTATTATAGGTATACTACTCTGTCAAGAAAGTACCGGGAAAAGATCAATAATACACAAACTGTTTGTTAATCATCCAAATTTATTTTATCACCTTCAAAGTATGCTCCTTCAGAAACGATACACTTACGCCAACGAATAATCCAATCATCAAAACATTTTTTAAACGCTGTTTCCGGAATTGAATTCAGTTCTCGGCGCGAATTCTCCTTTATGTCTTCTACCGATTGAAAACGGGTGCCACGAAGTGGTAATTTGAGTTTAGGAAAAAGAAAGAAGTCGGCAGGAGCCATATCTGGTGAATATGGTGGTTGCTCGATGGTATTTGTTGAGTGTTTGGTCAAAAATTCTTTCACAATGATGGCCTTGTGCGAAGGCGCATTATCGTGGTGCAAAATCCAAGAATTTTCATTCCACAAATCTGGCCTTTTTCGTCGAACTTGCTCTCTTAAATGCCGCATAACGCTCAAATAATATTCTTTATTTACCGTTTGACCTTCTGGCAAGAATTCCGAGTGCACAACACCGCGATAGTCAAAGAAAACAGTCAACATGACTTTGACTTTTGATCGACTTTGGCGTGGTTTCTTCGGTTTCGGTTCAGTTGGAAGGCGCCACTCCAAAGCTTGTTGACTAGTTTGCATGTCAAACTCGTAAACCCACGTCTCGTCACCAGTAACAATGCGTTTCATGAATGTTGGGTCGGAATTGACTCGTTCTAGCATGTCCTCAGCGACTCTCATGCGATTGAGTTTTTGGAGAAAATTCAGGTCTTTTGGGACTAGCCGAGCGGTAACATGTTTCATACCCAAATGATTAGTTAAAATAGTACGGATCGACTCGTGAGATACAGAAAGTTCGGCGGCTATCTCTCTCAAAGTTGAATGAGGATTTTCAGTCACTATTTCCTTCACTTTTGCGATGTTAACTTCAGTTGCAGACGTTGATGGCCTACCAGAGCGAGGCAAATCTTCCATCACATCTCGACCGCTTTTGAACGCTTTGTACCACTCATAAACACGTGTTTTTGATAAAGTCGAATCACCGTAAGCCTTCTGTAACATTTTCAGTGACTCCGAACACGAAATTCCATTGGCGATGCAAAATTTAAGACAAACTCTTTGTTCAATGTTTTTGTCCATTATGAAATTCGCAATACACACTAGATATGATATAACTAAAAACAGCACTGTATTTAATATAAATAACAGATGCAACTCAAACTCCGCGCCAAAATAGAAAACAGTTGTGCCAATCTAACAAGAACAAAAAAAAACAAAAATTTGAATTTGGAACCATAAACAAATCATCCATTCCCGATACTTTGTTGACTGAATGTATAAATAAAAATTACAAAAAAATATCTTAAAGAATGTAAAGTATTTTTTACTATAGAATATAACTGAAAGGGTTTAAGATATTTAGCTTAAATCTATCTACTCGTACTCAGAAATACGTTCGTAGAAACTAAGGCAGTTAGTTTTAATATTTTCGCAACCGACTCGCCAATTCTAATTCATTCTGTTTGCAACGTACATCAAAGGGATGCAGCCTGCAGCATCGTATCTCGAGGTTGATAAATAAGTGCTACGGACGCATATAAGTAATTGAAGTTGCCTCGATATTGACATCTCTTTCTCATTTGTTTACCCTTAGTCAACTCCTATGGCGGTTTTATACTTAGATGATTCAGTACAATCCACAAAGACTAGTTTACTCAATATACGAGTAAGTAGCAATCTTATTTGTGGTCAACAGAATATTGGACCTCCTTTGAACATAGAATATTATCAGAATACAGCAGATCTAACTAACTTTATTTTTTCTTTTATATAAAATACAATTCTCTTATAGACTTCTAAAGTGCTTTATTCTATCGATTGAGTAATATTTGTTTAAGAATAATTATTTAGTGCCACGTGAACGACTTTAATAGGTTAAGACTGTTTTCATAAAATTGAGCTGAATTGATGCTGGCTCCGGAAGGTGGAAAGTAGAACACCATAGCTAGCATGCATGATAGTTTGATAGTGTCCAAGAAGTGAACCCCCTATGGGCTCTTTTCATTTTAAGGGTTCCGTACCAATATGGTAAAAAAGGATGGAAAGTGGGACTTCGTTGTCTGTCTGTCCGTTCGTCCGTCTGTATGTCACAGCAGTTTTTCTCAGCAACTACAATGCTATCAACTTGAAATTTGGCATACCTATAGTTGTATAACTAGCTAGCCCGCATCCGTTTTTAGTAAAAAAAATGAAATTATTTTATTAAATAATTGAAAAGGCGGGGGAAAAGAATAGGGGGTTGAAAAATGAAAGTGATTTGATTATAGTTTGATATCTTCCGATTAGCACTAACAAAGCAGGATAAACTCTGGATAATTATGAGCCACTCCGGCTATTAACAAACACCGTAATTGTTTTATTTCTGTTTATTTACTTAGCACACCACGTACACGGTACAACAAACTGACCAAAGAGAAAGAGAGGTGGGAGAGTGAAACGAATGCACAACTGCGTTCCGTTTCATACATCACATATAGCAAATGGGGTGTCATATGAAATGGATGCACATTTCAAAACAAATTTTTACAATTTTCCGTGATGAACTTTTTATTATAGCCAAAAATTTACAAAAAATGAGCACCCTCCCCCCTTCCTTATCTCCGAAGTTTACATACCAAAAATCTGAAAAAATCCTGACGTATAGCTAATTATTTATATTTCAATGAAAAAATAAAATAAGTATTTTATTAAATAATGCATCCGAGCATCATGAAAAATAATGTTTTTTTTTTATTAGGATCACAGCAAAATCATGAGTCGCTTAGGAAGAACCCGGCGCACACGCGTCTACGACTGCAACTACGACAAAGGGGAGAGCTACTACCGGCCGGTGCTTGATCGGCTGGACGGCAAGACGTCCAGCGCGTCGGTGGAGCAGTCGGAGCGCGGGCGCATCCGTGGCGACGTGGAGAGCCGCATCAAGAGCGCAATGGAGGACGACACGTCGCGCGACGAGCTCTTCGACTCGCGGGGCGTGCGTGCGCTGCGCGGCAGGCCGCTTTCTTCCGCTCTCGAAGAAGATGATCTTGCTGAGGATGTAAGTTGACTGGTTGATTGGTTTGAGGATTTAACTGTGCAAGGAAGGGTCGGTATTCTTTAGTTCACTCACACGGGCTAACAGGGCAGTATGTTTAGGGTTAAATCAAATACGCAGGTCTGCAATCCCTTGGAGCTGTGAAAAAATCAAACTTCTACGAGTATGTAAACGCAATCAAAAGTTACGGACATTTATGCCGCATATTTTGACTCTAGCAAGGGAATCACTTCCCGTTGACCTAGAATCATGAAAGCAAGAAGCAATGTTAAACCGTATACCTATTTGTAGTTACATCACAAAAATAATAATAGAACTATTTACCTACATACCTATCAAGAACAAATCATTCTAAATTCTAGGATCTAGGGTGCATTTGTAAAAATAGGATTATCTATTAATACTTCGGCAATGGCCAAAAAATAATAAGATCCGTATTTTTTTTAATGTGGTACAAACATGATCATCTTACTGTGAATTTCCTTGATTGCCTTTAAATCACATGGTTTTTGACTTGAGTACCTACTATGATTACAAGCTTTTATGTAAGCTCGCATGTTTGTGTATCAGTTATATTTAGTAGACCTGTCAGTATATGTTATTGTAATTGGCTGCATTTTGGTTGAAACAAATGATTGAATGATGTTAAAAAGGCGATTAATTATGGAGTCAGAAGATATTCACAATAATTCACATTAACTTCCTTACACTTAACGTAGACCCACCGAGTTTTGAGTCATAGATTGGTCACGATAAGCAGCTGATGACTTGGCAAAAAAATATATCTATAGAAGGCCAGATAAATGAGTCTAAAAATAAAAATAATTACGTACAGTATGCGTTATAATATAAATTTAATAATATAATATTAGGGGACAATCTCACACAAATTGACCTAGTCCCAAACTAGGCTAACTGCGACTATGGGTACTAGGCAACGATGTACATACTTATATAGAGAAATATGTGCATGGTACTTAAATATATAGAAAGCATCCATGACTCAGGAACAAATACTCTTGCTCATCAGACATATATTTGCCCATACCGGAATTCGAAACCGGGGCCGCTAGCTTCGTAGGCAGGGTCACTACCAACTAGGCTAACCGCGTCGTCTAAGTATATAACTGCAATGCAATGCCACGGTCATCAAAAATAATGTTTATTATCTAATAAGGATTTATTAATTTACAGATTTTTAAATCAAGGCATAGTAGGTCATACAAACCAGGGTTAAACTTAAGTCTTACGCGGGTGACCCAGGTATTGGTAGAAACAATCATATACTTCAGCAATACTTTTGAAAAGAAATGCTTTAGCTAGCCAACATCTGAAAAACTAACGTTCTTAAATGCAAATGCTTCCACCGAAACCTCTATAATATTATCATATTTAAAATACTGAAGTAGGAAGCCATCCCACCTCCACGAGTAGGCCCAGTGGCTCAGCTCTCCCTCAATTTTGTCAGATTATTTTAATCAAAATACTTTTGTTGACAATGACCTTTTCTCGGTGTTGAGCACGTTTCATAATTCTTCCTAAACCGAGATCCTAATTTATTTTGAATTTTCCCCTGGAGATTAATTTTTGAATTAGTGGAATGTTTTGATTCTGATTGAATTAGGTTTTATCCGGATCGAAACCTACTAAACATTCATAGTCGAATCTACAGCCACCTTATTACCGTTTAAGATACGGACCGAACCAATTGGTATATTAAATTGAAGATATTCGTAACGGAGAGCGTGAAACAGAGTTTATGTGATAGAAATATTCAGCAGGGAGTAGGCGACCTAGACCTCACCAGGAAGTGATTGATGACATTTGTGACAGGTACAGATATATGTTCAACTAAGCTTGTACCTACGTAATGGGCACATGAGGTAGTGATGCATGCAGAAGCGTAATTAGGCATTACGAATACGCACTTGCCATGGCCAGTTATTTATTGCCACCGACCTGGTATCAACAGCACGAAATATACACTATTATTTATTTACGACGCAGTTGCGTCACTTACTTCTAAATTAGCGTTGGCGAAACCCTTTCAGCATTAGAAACCCTATATGCGATGAGTTGCGTCACGAGCGTTACTAAAACACTCCATCCAGACATCCGTTTTGGTCGGTGGACAGTGCCCAGAAAGCAAAACGCGCGGTATTCATAAAACATCTGTTCCGTCTTTATTTATTTATAAATGAACTCTAAGAATAACTTCTGAGTAAACTTGATAACTGTCAACAAGTGCGAATCGATCACGTGTTTTGGCTTTGGTTGCCCAATTTATTGATATACTTAAATGAGGTTTTAATCCTTTAATCTGTTCCTTGTCTCTTGCGCTACATCATGCATGAACATTTTGATGTCTCGAAGGTTAAATGCAAACGTCCATGTTCGAACTAATGTATTTAGATATTTTTTTTACCAATAAAATATCCGCTTCAAAAACCTTATATGGACGGACAAGCGGTGAACCGCGTGTGCCTGTAGCCGCGCAGCTTCATTCGTTTTTTGAGTTTAGTTTCGCGGTTTAGTGCGTACAGTATGAGCGGTTTTTCATTGAAATTATAAAAAGCGAATAGACGTGGCATTGAACCACCTGTGCGGCTAGCACAAGTTGTATTTTCTTGCTTGTAGCTCAGCGCATCTCTTTTGTTATAGATTAGGCAGAAAGGGATTACCAAGCGACAAACAAGTCGCGGGCAAGATGTACTTGCCGCGCTGGGCGGCCAAGCCCATACATGCATGCACTAAGTCGTTATAGTGCATGTACTCGTGTGTATGCGCGTGAGCCTCCCGTGTCGACGTCTTCCCCGACATTCAGAAAGATCCTAGTCAATAATATCGGTTTTCATTAGAGTCACTTTTTTCAACACAATATTAGGAAATTGACATAATGATTGACAATTTTTTTGTATTAAATGACGCTTTACGTGAAAATACGTAAAGTAACACAGTTATTCATCAAACAGGGTTGAAAAGGGTTTTAAATAAAACATTTTTGCGACCAACTGCTTACCTACTAGGTACGAACAAAAAAGAATTCCTATCAAAAAAGTCTAGCACTAAATGAGCTTTGAATTGTGTAAATACGGCACATTTATTCAAATTAAAGTAATAGCCTCTGTCAAAAAAATCATTTTTGGGACAAGCCTTTCTTGCCGACTCTACTTTTTAGGCGCAGTCATCTGCATAACAAGGCAAATCCAACGAGCCCAAACACGGCGGGGCTATCTTGTTTCGTTGCGGAGTTCCTGTGGCCACCTTCCGACTGCATCATCAATCCAGCTCCAATGGTACCATATTATTGCATTGTCACAAAAGCTATACCAAATTTCAGCTCAATTGGACACCGGAAAGTGGTATAAAATTCAGTTACAAGATTTGAAATAAACAAACTGACCAATTCAGAAACATTGCATGTTAAATAAAAGCTTGTAAAAATACAGAAAGCCGCTACTTTAATTTGAAAAATGTACCTTGGGTACGGTATTGTATTGTATTGTATTTATTTCTTAAAGTTAATTTACATATACAATTCAAAGTTCACATTTCAATGTTTAGTTTTGACGCGAGGCGTGCGGTACCGGAGCGTAACAGTGCGCGATAACCATAAGACCCGTCGGTTATAATCTTAGATAAAAACTACTCCAAAAAATCGTTTTCCTTGCGAAAGGATGTTCTTACAAATGAAAATCCCAACTGACATTCAATTTTACGGCCTGGCCACGACTTTAAGCAACGGCGGCGGCGGCAGCAAGCTCTATTCATTTCATTACAGCGGTTAAATGTATCAGAAGGTCCGGTGTCCGCCCAGCCGGTCGCGCGGCATCGGGGCCAGGCCCTTACATAAGCCAGTCAGTTTTTACCTGACTACTAAATAAAAAAGGTATCGTTGAATTTTTTTTTATTCAAGGAAGGACGTAGACAATTTTATATCAACAAATTCGTACCTAAACCGCGGGGTTTAGGATTAAGTACTTAATTGTTTTTCTTTCGTGTTGAAAATACCTATCAAAAAAATATTTTTTCCCTGCATTTCAATTCCAACTCCGTAATCTGACACTGCAGAATACAACAGGGTAAGGTCACAGTATAAATATAGCGAAAGCGGTAAAGAAACTACGAAAAAACGTTTGAAACGTCGCACTCACACAAACGCACGTCTCAACGAGACCCCTTAGCGGACATGGCAGTGCTGTCTAGTGGCGGGTGTCGCGTGGAGACTAATGGTTTCGCTTTATACTTTATTCTTCTCCACGAAACCTAGTAAATATCCACTAAATAATAAGAAATAAGAAGTCCGTTTCCACAAAACATGGAATCCCAGCCTTTAACAAGGGTTACAGACGCGCCTTGGTTGTTAGTTTCGTAGTCGCCTCCGACAAACTTGGATTCCATTGTGTTCGGAACTTGAAGATTCTTAATGTTGCAAATACGTAGCACTCGAGTTCCGATTCATAGGAGGCCCGTATTAATTTACACTTTGAACAACTTTACTGAATATAGTTTAGATCGCACGAGGAGCTCGGTTTCTACTAGTTTTCATTTAATCCAACTTACCGATTATATGTATATAATATATATTATAGTTCTCTCAACCATTTTTAAAGCTGTATTGTTTTACATTTTAATCCAAAGTTTGCACTCAAATACCAGTGGCCCTAGACAAAATAAATAACGTTAATGATTACGATGTTGGAAACCGGTCAAAATGTATACCTAACAGAATTGGGTAGGTAAAGTTTTTGGAAGAGGTGTAAATTATATTTTTTTTCGATAGTCGTCATCCTAAAGATCGAGGAACTGCGGCTCTTTTATTTTTATTTCCTCTAATATTTTAGAAATATTTTTTTTAGTTATTAAGTTGACATTTGTACACTTTATTGGCCGACAAGCTTGATGCCTTCGTACTTAATGAAAAAGAAAAAAAAATTGTCACTTCTATAACTGTCATTGTCAATCAAAGTAAACAAACGATGCAATTCTTTCAAGCATCTGAGTAAATCTTTGTAATACTCCATTTCCAAAGTCCGTGTGGGATTGCTTGAATTCATTGCGTGTATACGATTCAAACGTGCTCTCGTGGCTATCGAAAAGCAGGGCAAGAGTTGCCGTGAAAGGAAGAAATCGGTGTCCAAGAAGCAGTGCCAAAGGGGTCGAAAATAAATCGTAGTCCAAATATCGTGCAAAGGTCAAAGCGAGCAAAGCAGGAGCAAAGCGGCAAAATCGAAAGTCCGGAGTTCGTTCTGAGGTCGTTAAAATATTTCTAAAAACACTGATCACATGAAACGCAAGCAAACAGAAAAGAGTCGTTGAATTAAATCGTTTGTTTACTTTGATTGGCAATGACAGTTATAGAAGTGACAGTTTTTTTTTTCTTTTTCATTAAGTACGAAGGCATCAAGCTTGTCGGCCAATAAAGTGTACAAATGTCAACTCAATAACTAAAAAAAATATTTCTAAAATATTAGAGGAAATAAAAATAAAAGAGCCGCAGTTCCTTGATCTTTAGGATGACGAATATCGAAAAAATATATAATTTACACCTCTTCCAAAAACTTTACCTACCCAATTGACGTAAGTTGCCAATCTATCGCTACGGACGCTAAAGTCAATTCCATTAGGCCGCCAGTTAAGTTTGAAATGGCTCAATCACAAAAATACCGGTCTAGTGCGAGTTGAAATCGCGCACTGAGGGTTCCGTATTGCTCAACTCGCACTTATTTTGTTGTTTTTCTTTAGGGGTTGCACATAATCACACCAAATTTGACACTTGTATGTATAACCGGTTTTACGATAGAACAAAATAACGTTGATAAAAAACTTTTCTTGTATGGGAGCCAACTTTTTTTATTATTATTATTATTTGATATTATAGCGGCAATACAAATACCGGGTAAATACCTCACATAGGGGAAAACCAGGATAGTTGCCCCACTTTTTGAAATCACTCTATATCTCTCAGTTCTCAGTACAAAAAGCAAACTACTTTATTTGTAAAACTGGCCGGTACTTTGGTTTTTTATTTACAAATTTATGGAAATAAAAAAACACTATCTTTACACAGGACATCTATCCCACAAAAACTAAGATCGCATTTTTCCCTCCCATGCAATCGCACAGAGACATGCGACACGGTCAACTTAGTGGCAGTTGGAAAGTCTTTCGATAGATTAATAAAATCATAGGTCATAAAAAATAATATTATGGATATGTAATTATGAATTTTTAGATTTGGGGGACCGTTTAGGAAATATTAAACTCGAAAAGTGTCATTTTCACTAGAGTTACGGAACCCTACATTGAGCATGGTCCGATATGCTCTTGCCCAGTTTTTTATTACAAGGTGGCTAACACATAATTTGATACGCCAACACCGCTGCCTAATAGATCATTTGATACGCCAATCTGATAAGCTTGTTTCTATGACAGACTGAGGCAATTAATAGCTTTTCTCTTTGCAATATAAAAATGAAACAATAATAATATGAATACCGAATTCATACTTTTGGTGGTTTTTTTTCGACAACCATTCCAACTTTATAGCTACAATATTTATATTTACATGAACACATCAGTATTTAATTTTACTCTCATTGCTTTATACGAACTAAGCAACAATGAAAACGGACAACGGACGTCATGGCAGACATTACCTAAATTTATGTAGTGAACGTACTTAATATAACGTTAGTGATCCGTTTCTCCTCGAGAGTAATATTAAGACTGGCATTAAAAATATTTGTAATTACTTATTACAGATCACAGAATCGCTTAAACGCCTTCGCGCCAGCAAGAAACAATCGCGTTTTGCTGAGGACATCGACTTCGAAAATTCCGTGTCGAATTTGGAAAACCGTATGAGGATCTCGGACAAAATTTTGGAGACCGTCGGCATCGGGAGCTCCGAGGTGAGCGGCGCCAGGCGGGCGCTACAGGAGAACGAGGAGCGCACGGAGAAGCGCATCGCGCGCCGGCTCAATGAGGAGAGCGGGCTCACCAAGTGGACGGCGCTCAAGGACGACGAGAGCGCGGCGGCGCAGCGCGCCAAGGTGAGCCGCGCGCGCCTCTCCGCGCTCGAGGACGAGATGTCCGAGCTCACGGAGCGCAGCGCCGCGCGCGAGCAGCGCGCCGCGCGCCTGCGCACGCTCGTCGCTGACACCGACCTCGCCGACACCACGGTCGCCTCCACCAAGGTCACTATCCGCTCTGAAAGGGAAAAGAAGCAAGTCACCTTCTAAACCGACCGACTAGATCTCTCGTAAACTGCTGGCACTCTAAACTGAATATTTAGAACGTCGTTAAGTATGTTTGTTTATGGTACTGTATTACTTGTATGGTTTGAGGTAGAAGAGTTTGCTAGATAAGTAAATTATGGTCCTGTATTTATCATTATACAATCAAATTGTTGAGTTGATGATATTTTATATTTGTTGGATAGAATAAAGCGCTACGCATTGCCCCGTTTTATTTGTTTTATACGAAAATTAAATTCGGTGTTGTAAAAAACGCATGTTTATTTATTTTAGCTTTAAAGTTATAGAAAAACTTAACCAACATAATTGTAACCTTATGGAGTCAACGTATACTTTTGTATTTGGTAGGTAGGTACCCGTTTTTGACTTGTCTATGTATAGCTCCATAAATACGCCATGGAGTTGATTTTTGAATCTAATCCGGTGACTGAATAAAAATATTTATTTATTAAAATTAAGTCACGTGGTCCCCTCGTTAATGAGTGGGTAGGTAGGCGCGTTTGATAGGCGTGAGAACTTCAGTTACTAAAGTGAGGTTTTAAAAGTAGAAAAAACTATAGGTAGTATTTTTCTTTAGGTGAAAGGTAATTTTACTCAATTTTGTTCAGGCCACAAGTAAACACTCGTACGGCCTTAGCATTAAATTAAGATGAAAACTTGCCTATCCGCCAATTTTGATATAATAAGTGTATGTGTATATGTTGTTAATTTTTATCTGTTTTCTTATGGATTATTTTAGAAAATATCAGCTGGAATTTAATTAGATTTCAAATGATTAACACGAAAGCAGCTCTACATCCATTTCTATGTAAAAACAATAAATTTTATGTTGTCAGCAGTCCATTTTATGTTTCGGAAATTTCGAACTAAATATACATATGGTATTTCACCAGTAAAGTTACCTCCCCAATAAGAAACTTGAAAGAAAGAAATCAAAGTTACCATAAATTATATTTACTGACCAAATATTTATTACATTATGACACTTAGCACGTGCAAGAGCACATCACCCAGTCTCTTCGTGTTTAATAATAACAAATTAACAGTTCTTAAAAAGAAAAATAAATATTAAATCTATTGCATGCCACAATTTCGCTTACATTGCAGCAGTGTAGGTAGGTACTTTTAAAAGTATAAGTAGCACGTGTTTTGTTTATCAGGCAATATTCAGCCTTTAGGATGACTGTTACACACGTATAATGTTACACGCGTTTATATAATGTTGATATAGCATTTTTTTTTTGATATTGTGATGTCACCGCTGTGTGCTGAATAATTTGGGCACAAATTAGTTTATAGCAGCAGAGGATGCGTTTTCTACTTATACAGCAAGCTTATTCAGCTCATGTTTCCACAGTGCACTGTAAAATGCTGTTATACCGCACTCTTGTGCTACTTCGTCTAGATTTTTTTAGGAGTTCCTTCGATTTCCGACGGATCCATCGTCCTACCTTGACTATCTTGCGAATAGGCAACGCGACGAATCTTCTCCTTGTTATAAATCAGTTAATAAAATAAGAGAAATGTAAAATGACGGTGTCCAGTGACTGCTATAACAACTTTTTATCTATTTGCCATTTGCATAAGTTCAGTTTGTCTATAACGATTTATCATAATAATCGTTTAGTAGGTATAAAATCACTTTTCATAGTCACTTGAATTATATAATTTCAGTTAGTCTAATTCGTACAGTTTATATAGTTACTCTGTGGGGTCGCTTTTAGACGGGGGGGGCCTCTGCTAACCCATCAGCACCCTGGAATACGGCAGGGGCCTTCCGACTGTGACAGGTTCACTCATAGTTAGAAAAATCTCCGCAAATTTTAAAGTGTTTTAGTGGGGTTAAACCAAACCTTGAAAGCGCCAAGCAGAAGGTGAAATCGAGGATCAATATGATCCGTAAGCGGGCAGGTCTTTGTATTTTGGGGGTCTTCCACAACTGTTTTTCGTACATTCGGTTTAGCTTTAGTGTACTCAGCCGGACGGTACTACGCACCCGAATGGTACCGCAGTACTCATACCCAGCCAACACCCAGCTCCTTGAAACGATGCGCCTGATATCGGGAGTAATAAATCAACTCTGGCTTCCTGTCCTAGCGCACATTCCCCCACCCATGCTATGTAGGAGCGGATGCCAATGAATGGGAGAAGTATTTTCAAAATAAACCGCCTCTCTCGTCTAACTTTTAGGTGCCCCGATTTGGCCTGACGAAAGATTTAGGCACCAGTTCCACCTAACTGAGGTGTCGCATGCGGATACACAAACGGAACCATCAACTACTATGATACCTACAACAATCACTAATTTGTCATTTATATCATTTTCGTAATGCACACCGTTAATAAAATTGTACTGTAAGTATCGCGCCGATTTGTCTAAACACACATCTAGTATCCAAAGTGTCCTTATTTAGTAAACGTGGAGTAGTTAAGCCATGTTTTGTCCTTATCCGTCTCGTCGAATTCAAATCTCACAATGACAGAGAAGGACTTAGAGAGAGCGTGGCTTAACTACTCCACGGTGCCGGTAACGTAGTGGTTATATTTTCTTCGAACGAAGGCAAAGATATTTAAAACGGTGACACTTCTAAATAAATCCTTCTTTGAAATAATCTATGCTCAATTACGCTAACCATACGCTATTCATGTCACAGTTTCATCTCTTTCTTCTACTTAACTCTTCTAACATAACAAGTAAGAAAGTGACAACCAAATAATATTCATAATTTTCAAGGGGATTTCCCGTAAAAAGTGAAAATCACAAGAAAAGCGTTGCCAGCTCATCCTTAGGCATTATTTCCTAAAGAAGCGAAAATAATCCATTTTTGTATGAGATAAATGAAAATTTAAAAAAGCCGAGTTGGACCTACGTTAAAATAAAAATTTCAACTCCTTATGTCCTCAGAATTGCGCTGTTAAAATCATTCGGGTACGTCCCGGGCACGGTGTACAGTACATAAAATACTTTCGTATTCAAATGCAACGTTGTGTTAAAATTTTAAAGTAGTGATCGACTTCTTTTTAGGCTTTGCAAATATGGAAGCTAATTTCTTATATTATGCTATGTGAAAATCAAATGTTATCCACTTGAAAAGCAATCTAGTTTTTCAGCAGGTCTTAATTTCTATACACATTCTTAGGACTCAACGTAATTACTTACAAGCTTTTATTTAATTTGCAATGTTATGTGTATATTTACACATATATAAATTAGACAACTTACAAACGGCGGACGTTTCAAAATCATTTTTCAACCACTGCCCAGTGGTGTGCGATTAAGCGGAAATTGGAATACATTATGTAAACCCGATGACAAGGCAATATTATGGTGTCAAAGAACTGATCTGATGATGGAGTCGGAAGCTGGCAACAGGATCTCCGCTGCTGTACTTAACATAGACCCACCGAGTTGGGACTCGTTAGTTTGATCTTGATAAGCAGATGATGACTGTGCAAGTAAAGTACAGTCGGCAATAAAAGCTTGTCCCAGAAACGATTTTTTTTACAGAAACTGATTTTCACGTTATGGTAAGTGCACATTTTTTAATAATCGCAGTTTTTATTATTCCGGAGACTAATGAAGGTCATCATCCTCTTAGCGCTTATTCCCGTTCTTCGTCAGGGTACGGTTGACCATGATCCAGATTCGGTCAGTCTGGTTTAGAGATGGGCGGCGGCGGGTATTTACCCATTCTACCCGCCGGATAGATAGGTATGTCCCTGAGTAAATACTCAATTTTTAGGTGGTTACCTGGGTATACACCCTTTATATGTCAAATTAATTCGGTTTATCCAAGTATTCGCCTGAAAGTTGGGTATCTATCTACTCCGCTACATACCTATATGTACTCGATGGGTAGATTGGGTAAATATCCGCCACCGCCTATCTCTAGTCTGGTTATTACAGTGGAGCGACTGCCATCGGACCTCTGTAACCCTTGTGACAGGGGAACCAAGGTTTGGTTCCATATTTTTGCCACCTAAAATGTGCAGATTTCCTCACGATGTTTTCCTCACCGATACCACAGATATGTAAGAACATCGGTTACTGTGCAGGTAATGAACATAATTTAAAAAACTCATTGGTACATATCGACCGCTTGGGGGTTCGAACTCGGTATCTCACAAACATGAGTCGACACCGCTAGCCATTACGCCATCGAAGCTCTAGTAGACTAATGAAGACCGAATTTTTTAAACTTATAATCCACGAGATGGTTTCAACTGTTTAAAATGTGAAAAGAGGAGGACACTACGGCTATCCTTATATTTGTCAACCTACCCGCCGACTTCAGCTATCACGTGGTCGTGACTATTGCAACCGCCGTTATCACCGTTTTTAATATTATATTAACGAAATCAATGACACCACCAGCAACTTCTGACGTAAACAGAAACAGAACCGGGGGTGAAGCTTAGGTAATTCCTATTTGATCCGATAATCTCGTAGTGAAAACTATGAAATATAGTTTTTTGACACTAAAACTTCTATGTCTGTTTATCAGGCAAAAATTCAAAGCTTTCCTCGATTCGGCGAACATCCTCTCAAGCAGTAACTATACTTTACCGCCTGACAGGGTGTTCGAAGAAAGTGCCTCTTAAGAGCAATACTCGTAGACCTACTTTATGAACAAATAAAACATTCTCATTATTTCTGGTCATAGGCATTTTTCTCTACTGTTTGTTACATGAATGACTTTTTATTCAAGAAAAAATTAATTCATGCATATTCCCTATTTGACCAGCGCCTATAGAATACGCTGGTAAATAATTTGAGTACACCTTTGTCCCTTTTCATAAATTAATATGAAAAACTAATAATTAAAAACATGCCTCTAAGGTGTCAAAACGAAATAAAAGAAGTTTAAACAAGCTGTTAGTGGTGCGTACGAATGGAAGAAATGATTTAAAGTGAAACAGCTGTTTGCATTAAGTACTTAATTATAAAATCTAATGATTAAAGGAGCGACCACACCGCTGCTCAAAATACGGTGACGCAGTGCCGTGACGTATACGCTTACCGTCCTCACTGGATCTCTCCCTCTCTCTCTCTCACTACGATTCAGTCACCGTATTTTGAGCAGCGGTGTGGTCGCTGCTTAATTGCAAAGAAAGAATGAAAGAAAGAAAAAAAGTTTATTTCTGAATTTTTAATTTTGAATTTCTGGACAATGGTTCGTTAATCGTTCTTTTTTTAATTATGTTCTGTTTAATTTATGTACCTTTGTACCACATCGAATTTTAAGGCAAAATCATTCATATTTAATTTAGTCAAAATCAGAAAACATTATATGACAGTTAATTTTTTTGGGCAGTTGTGTAAAAATGGCTACCTTCATTAACGAATCTTAACTCTTAAAAAGTAAAACTCTTAGATGGGTACTTACATTTATTGGTCGTCGTACAGATAAAAAAAATATTTATAAATGCATTAAATCCGTGTGATATCTGATCACGTGTAGATACAAACGTACAAAGCTTTAATTGACAAATAGTGCAAATAAAACCTTGTATAACTTCTTAACCACTACCTATACGTAATAAAACTATCAGTGTCTCGACTTTGTTTTATAAGTCAGTCAAGTGAATTAGAGCTACTGTAACGATATGATAATGATAGGGATTCGGATAACGTATACGTATTCTATATAGAATATAGACACATGACACAAGATAACTTTCCACGCGCCGGAGCTCGCTTTTCATGTAAAAGAAAAGGAAAATACTTAGTAGATTTAACCCGCTTTCACTAATCTCATTTTGACGCCGAGAACGCAAAGTTATGATTACGACGGATTTACGGCGAGCTACATCAAGGCCAGCGCTAGGTCACCGAATGACTAATTAGAGCTACTTAAACGAGCGCAAACATACAGGTTGGTGAAAAATGCAGGATGAATATTTAATGATTCATTTTGTGTGCTCTTTCGACGTAGAAAAACACCCACTAAAGGAACTACTACTCTCAGTGAAAAATGGAAAAAAGATCCACCAAAAAAAAATTTTTCTTCGATGAACAACTAGGACGTCCGTGCAAAGATAAGGCGGGTTGAATTTATAACCGTCTAGTACCAATATGACACGCATATGGAATAAACATTATAGTAATGGTGTTTAACAATGATTATAGAACAATTAGATACCACGAAAGATCAGTGTTTAAAAAAAGGTTTTGTTTTATCAGAATAATCGTATTGTAGTTATATTTCTTAGGTACTTACTTGTAAAAAACCGTATTAAAAACACCGGTCAAGTGCGAGTTCCGCACCGAGGGTTCCGTACTACAAAACCTTTTTGTGTAATTTAATTGTATGCAATAAGGTCCATTTTGACTTGCCTAAATTTTAACTAGTACAGATAATTACAGTTTTTTTTTCAAATTCTCGAAAACTAAATTTTGAACACTTTGTTTTATTTTTCCCTTAAAATATATAAGTAATATATATACATTCAGTCAACAAAGTATCGGGAATGGATGATTTGTTTATGGTTCCAAATTCAAATTTTTGTTTTTTTTGTTGTTGTTAGATTGGCACAACTGTTTTCTATTTTGGCGCGGAGTTTGAGTTGCATCTGTTATTTATATTAAATACAGTGCTGTTTTTAGTTATATCATATCTAGTGTGTATTGCGAATTTCATAATGGACAAAAACATTGAACAAAGAGTTTGTCTTAAATTTTGCATCGCCAATGGAATTTCGTGTTCGGAGTCACTGAAAATGTTACAGAAGGCTTACGGTGATTCGACTTTATCAAAAACACGTGTTTATGAGTGGTACAAAGCGTTCAAAAGCGGTCGAGATGTGATGGAAGATTTGCCTCGCTCTGGTAGGCCATCAACGTCTGCAACTGAAGTTAACATCGCAAAAGTGAAGGAAATAGTGACTGAAAATCCTCATTCAACTTTGAGAGAGATAGCCGCCGAACTTTCTGTATCTCACGAGTCGATCCGTACTATTTTAACTAATCATTTGGGTATGAAACATGTTACCGCTCGGCTAGTCCCAAAAGACCTGAATTTTCTCCAAAAACTCAATCGCATGAGAGTCGCTGAGGACATGCTAGAACGAGTCAATTCCGACCCAACATTCATGAAACGCATTGTTACTGGTGACGAGACGTGGGTTTACGAGTTTGACATGCAAACTAGTCAACAAGCTTCGGAGTGGCGCCTTCCAACTGAACCGAAACCGAAGAAACCACGCCAAAGTCGATCAAAAGTCAAAGTCATGTTGACTGTTTTCTTTGACTATCGCGGTGTTGTGCACTCGGAATTCTTGCCGGAAGGTCAAACGGTAAATAAAGAATATTATTTGAGCGTTATGCGGCATTTAAGAGAGCAAATTCGACGAAAAAGGCCAGATTTGTGGAATGAAAATTCTTGGATTTTGCACCACGATAATGCGCCTTCGCACAAGGCCATCATTGTGAAAGAATTTTTGACCAAACACTCAACAAATACCATCGAGCAACCACCATATTCACCAGATATGGCTCCTGCCGACTTCTTTCTTTTTCCTAAACTCAAATTACCACTTCGTGGCACCCGTTTTCAATCGGTAGAAGACATAAAGGAGAATTCGCGCCGAGAACTGAATTCAATTCCGGAAACAGCGTTTAAAAAATGTTTTGATGATTGGATTATTCGTTGGCGTAAGTGTATCGTTTCTGAAGGAGCATACTTTGAAGGTGATAAAATAAATTTGGATGATTAACAAACAGTTTGTGTATTATTGATCTTTTCCCGGTACTTTCTTGACAGAGTAGTATAAGTTAGAAAATTTACAGATTTTTCGGTTCATAAACTTTCGTGTAGTTGCTGAGAAAAACTGCTGCGACATATTTACAGACAGACAGACAGACACGAAGTCTCACCATAAGGGTTCCTTTTTTGCCATTTTGGTACGTAACCCTAAAAACGACAACAAGCAAAAGCTTTAATTTAAATTATAAATTAACTTACGAAGAATAGAAGCCGTCACGATGCTCCAAGCTCCAAGCAATATTGCTCCATTGGCTTTTTTATCAAGATTTTATTAATAAACGGAAAAAGTTGGCGTTCATCCTCCAACTTTTATATTATTGCTAGAAACCTCGCCGTGGCTTTGCTTTGCGATATTTCAAATAAATTATCTTACCAGACTGCCAGAGAAGTTTAAGTATGCTGGTCTCCGTCTTAGAACACAGACTATTACAGTATTTCGTACCGTTTCATACATTTTCTTGATAGATTTTGGCCGGCAGACGCCGGACAGATTTGTTACTGCCGGCGGACTGTTAGTCTGTGTTGCCTTTTTATTGTACAACGTTATAGTGTTTTCAATCCACTACGTCCCGCTCCACTACTTATACTTTTAAACATTGACACAACTGTAGGTACATTTCCAATTTGAATAGCGATTTGATTTGATTTGCCGTCGTGGATTTAGGGTCGAGGACAGAAAGTGTACAATGGAATAAGGTGAAAAAGTGTAAACATCTTTCTGTCTTCGACAGTACCTACATCAGAACTTATGCTTCGGGTATCGTTACTTTGCGAAGATTTTTAAATTTGTTAAATAGCGGGGTCAATCAACTTTTTAACCCACAGTTTTGTTTTACCGGATTTCAACAAAAATGTTTTTTTTTTAATATAATATCAGTGCTTATTTTAATTTACTAGATTATCGATCTATCTTTATCAAGTAGGTAATGTGAAAGATAATTTAATTTAAGAAACGTGTAAAAATTGGGTAATCGTGTCTACTGAGTTACTGCCCACGGATTTGTATGATAAATTGTGAATTTTATTGTCAAGTGGGTTACCATATTTTTATTCGATACATTTTTATACTTACAATCGATTATAATGTTAATTATGAAATGAGTCATGTTATTGCTCCAATGTAAAAATAATTTCACTAACAATAAGTCCCCAGTTTTTTTATTTTATAAAATCTGAACGGTGATGGGCAACGGACAAAAATGTGTGGGTAAAAAAGTTGATTATTATTAGATAGACCCAGCTACTTGTTTACTTTAAATATAATACCTATATAATGAACTTAAATGTATTTACTGTTTGATACATCTGTGGCCGCCGCTCAATAGTACCGTTAACGTTTATCATTCCCGCACAACAACTGGAACAGTTACTGTCCTAAGAGTAAGTTGTATAAGATAAGACAGCTGGAAGATGGATATACATATACCCCCTTACTAATAAACGTTGAGTAACGGCTGAGTAGTTATACAATGCTTTGTACTTATCTGTCATTGTGACATTTGAATTCGACAGATAAGGACAAAGCATTGTATAACTACTCAGCCGTTACTCAACGTTTATTAGTAAGGGGGTTAGTATATACATTTTTTGTTACGCTGGTAAAATGCATTTACGCATACCACCTTGGTTCGGGGGGCCCAAGGTGGCTATGTGGTACTCGCCGGCCGGAGCGGTCGGAATCTAAAAACCCAGCGATTCTCCCTCCACGCCGTTGTTGGCGAGGGCCGCAGGTTCTGCTTGCGCATTCGACCACAGCCGTATATATACCTACTTATATCCTGAAACCATAACACTTATCTAAAAATAAGTCATATAAAAAAAATGGTCTTAAATAAAACTCGCCCTGTAGATTGGCATCGGCATTAGGTCACAGTGACCCAATGATTGAAGCCAAATTATTCGTCGATACATCGCGCCGAATTAATCAGTGCCGCACGGTAAAACGAGTTTGCACGATAGCTCATGGTTCGTTTCCACTTTTCACATTGTTTTTTTTTAAAGTGCTTGATTTTTTTTCTGAAACTAATGCATCACTTTCTCGAAAAAAAGCTCAGTTTTCTGGTAATCTTTGGTTCATTGTCTATTTATTTATTTATCTAAACTTTTATATCCTTGCCTTAGATTTACTAATATGACTGACATTTAAATAAAAAAGTTTGACTTGGCCCCACTGCGGGTATAGGTATCCTCCAACTGTCTCCATTTCTTCGTATCTTTTGCTGTGTCCATCCATTGCCAGCAATTTTGTTTATTTCACCTACCAAGCTATCTTTAGGCCTGCCTCTCGCCTTTCTTCCGCTTGGGCCAACCCACTCTGTTGTTCGCCTTGACCATCTTCTATCTGAGAGACGGGCGGGCGATATGTCCTGCCCAATTCCAATTTAGTCGCTCTGAATGCTACTCTGTATCTGAAACTGTATGACTAAAAATAAAAAATAAAATAGAATTGAAATGTGCAAATCAAGCCTTTTTATATGATACCCCATTTGCTGTAATATCTTTAATTTGTAAACCTCCTTTTTAGACCCCGTTTCCAATTACTATAAAACTTTTTTTATAAATTCTAATAATGAGGCCTTATGCCCTAAAATTTCAGCCAGATTGCTTCAGCCATTCCTGCTATGTTATTCTGTTAACACATCGTCGTTCAGTACTACTCAGTCGATGAATAGTCGGCAAATTACGTCGTCCATCAAGGTGGGTAAATGACATATTATTTGACTGCGTGCACATTCATTTAGTCGCTGGTTTCACAGACGACCAACTGTGAAACCAGCGACTAAAGGAATGTGCCTAAAACAATAGCCTAATACCAATTTCTCATCACCCTTATCAAAATGTCGCTGTCCAAGATGCAGGGCCGTTAATCATTGAGGAGTTCTCCCGGTACTTCACCATAAGTTGCACTTCACCACAAGCATTATAATGAGTATAAAATTAGCTTCATTTTCTTAATAAAGAAATCTCATTGCTGGCGTCAATCACTTACGACTAAGGAGTTCCGGTGGACATCTCTGGTCTTCACCAAGAGGTGCTTTTGTAATGCAATTTTTTAAGGTCTTGCAGGTAATACCAAAATTGCTGTGTATAAATTTTTAGGAGTTCCCTCGATTCCTCATGGATCTCATCATCAGATTCTGACTTGGTGACAATGGGACTACCTACCTCGAAAGTATACCTTTTCTAACAACGAAAGAATTTTAAAAATCGGTCTACAATTGACGGAGTAATCGCGTAACAAACATACCAAAAAAAGAAAGCAACATACAGTCGAATTGTTGAGTTTCTTGCGACGCTTCTTCTCAGCAGTGCTCTTCCTCTTGAGAAGCGCTGGTAGATTTTGATGTGTAAATGTACCCATGCGGCCTACTTACTGAATAAATATCTTTTATCTTTTTTTTATCTATGAATGAAAATTACAAATTTATAAAATCCCGATAGAAAACCCCAAATATTTGCTATTTTAATGATGGATTACAGATAAGATTGTTTTATTACCGAATTATATTACGAATGTTGTGACTTAGAGGTAATAAAATCCCGAAATATTATACCAATATATAGGAGCCGATAAAAAACGATTTACCTAAGTATATATTTCCGAATATTCTTATTCAGAGTGCGGGAAATTTGAGGCTCCCTTTATTAGTTGTCTGTGAAGAATGTTACGTACGATAGAGACGCACTGAGCGACAAGCGAGAAGACACGAGATGCGCCAGAGTTTCTGTTTTCTGGTAATATGAACATCTAGTGAACTGAAATATTTGCACGAAAGTAGAGAATCGGGTAAAGACCATCAAACACACAGACGTATAGGGCTTGTCTCATTTATTGTCCACGTTTTTTTTTTCCAGCCTCGCACGTCTTTACCTAAGGAACAACCATTTAAAAGTGTTTAAGTAAACGGTGCAAAAATGGTAAACACGTTTTGTTTATATAAAGCAGCAAAAACACCCAGCTAGCCAAAAATGGCTTTGCTTGGTCTATCTTGGTGTGAACCACGTGAAGGAAAATTATATTTGATTCCAGATTATTCTTGCTTGCGATAAATAGATACGCAATACATCTTCGTATAAACAATCTTTATTTACCTGCTGATACACAAATGCTCAACATTCTCGGGCATCGTCTAACGATCTATTCCGAGCTGATTTTAATTGGCAATGTTTAGCGATATTTTTGAACCTACCATGATATGTCTCGATTAAAATAATTTTCACATTGGCAGCCATTGAATTTATATGCTTTTCAACCTTTTTAAGTAATTAGCCTAATTATGTTTATAAATACATTCATTCACCCAAAGCTGCCGTAAATAACATGTCATTGAATGAAATACGTAATCGTTCGCCAACAAGAGATCAGGCACGTAATTACGCGAAGAATCAAGAGAGCATAAATATTCGTTCGAGCGTTCGTAGCGCGCGTAAATATTACTCTGGCTTTAAGTGCTTTAGCGCAAAGAACGTGCGCGCGTTACGCGCGCCTCGATTACCGCGTCGTTAGCGCCCAATTCCAATAATTGCATGTTTTCTAAACAACCACAACACTTATTTAATAAATAGTTCACCCGGTTTGAGAATTTATTAGTGCTCAACTTTTAATAAAAAAAATATTGTTATAGACCGTAGGGTATCAGAGATTCAACAAAAATATGCGAAAAAGGTGTTATGTTTGAAAAATAAAGGTATCTAGGACATATATTACCTGTAATAACTAATCGTGTTTTCACTTAAAACAGTTTCAAGGAAAAATTATCAAGTTGACATATAAGTAATCGTTATGGTTATTAAGATCCAGATCGTTAAACACTTCCGACTTTACCATATATATGTGGCCTCTTAAGGCATTAGAACTTCATGTTAAATCACCTACTTAGGTACCTACACCTGATCTTATAGCCAAGACGGAGGATTATTGATAAACAAATTTAAGCTTTTAGGGTAATACGTGCGTGAACAGTAATTTTAAGGAACTTCGAAATCCCGGGAACAGACAGCGCACGTCCTCTTAATGCCTAATTTTAATACTTTACATAACACTTAAAAATATCAAAGCTTTTCAAATGTAAGTTTGGCTCGTTTCCACGAATTTCTTCGCTAATATTAATAAGTTGGTTTCATTGTCATGACTGTCAAGAGTTTTTGTATTAATTGTTGATTTTTGATACATAACTTTTAACTTTGGTTTTGGAGTAGTGTTTTGAAAATTGTCTACTTTATAGTATGAATAGGCAGGTATAATATGAATTACTAATTCATTATTTCATTAAAGTTGTTTAATTGAATGGTAAGAAAAATTAAGCATTTAAAAATACAGACGAGTATTCTGTCAAACGGTTGTAAACTAACTGTATCGGTAAAACAGATTGAAATACAATATACGAGTAATACTATTTCAAAAATTGAAAATAACTGCATACGAGTAAGAAGATGATTCCCGCAATTGCTGTTCCCGATGTTTCACTACTTGGCAGCGCATCTTAAGCCGCGGCGAGGAATTCGCGTGAGGAGCACGGTCACTATTGACAGAGCGACATTGGCAGCAGCCATCTCAGACACGCCGCTTGCGACAGCCAGGTGGGGGCGCGAGGAGATAAATCGGGAGGCTCCGAGCGCCGCGAGGGACGCCGCTACCAGTCGTAGATAAGCGATCACCCGATCCACACGCTTCTCCACTCCCAGTTAGGTTCGTGGACCGTAGTGACTGTGTTTTTACCATTTAAGTGTCTTCCATCCTAGCAATACTGAGTGTCCTGAACGAGTAT
Organism: Tortrix viridana; assembly: GCA_963241965.1. Classification (NCBI taxonomy): domain Eukaryota; kingdom Metazoa; phylum Arthropoda; class Insecta; order Lepidoptera; family Tortricidae; genus Tortrix; species Tortrix viridana. The sequence goes on from OY725171.1 coordinate 12,460,149, forward strand.
TAGTGCATTGTGTTTACACTTAATAACGCAGTGGTTTTTGTCGCCAGAAACCCATCACCTTGCAAAATGTGGGACGATGCTGATATAGAAGAGACCCCGGCGCCCGAGGTGGTCACTGAGGAGGCACCCGCCGAAGCTGTGGCCGAGGCTGCGCCCGAGGAGGCCGAGCCACCCGCGCCGGAGGCCGTTGTCAAGGGGACCGAGCCGCAGAAACTTATATTCAGACACTGGGTCAGGTGAGGAGCCGCAATATTCGCAATAATGGGAAGCTTATCAATAAAAAGGTAACCACTACTTTGAATGTCGAAGTTCGCTCAGCTGCATTTCGTTTTGCCTTGCAGGCCTAAATTCCTTCAATACACGTATATGTACGACTACCGACGAAACTACTACGACGACGTGATCAAGTACCTGGACCGGCGGAACAAGGGGCTGGTGACGGAGACGCCGCGCGCGCAGACGTGGGGCGAGCGCGCTCTGCGCACTTACCTGGAGCGCGCGGGCTCGGCGCTGGCGGCGCGCTCTACGACGCGCGACGCGGCGCTGATGCGCGCCGTCTCCACGGGCGCGCGCTTCCATCGCTACCACAGCAAGTCCTTAATCTCGAGGAAGTATTCTAGTCTCGGGTTTAACACCGTCTCCATCTAGCTTCGCTCTAACACCCTCGCTTGGCCTCGCTCCGTGGACTCCTCCCCGGCTCCCGCGTGACCTATGTGGTACTGTTACAGGATTACGTTGGCGTGACGCAGCCCGCACACTTGCCCGCTCGAACGGCTCGGTACTACGAGTAGAGTAACCAAACTCCGGTCGAAAGACGGCCGCATTCCTAATACTATTTTGTCTTTTGTTAAGGCAATAAACGTTTAAGTTTAACTGTAGTTTTTTTTAACTGTGCTTTGTGATGACACTGATGACCCTTAACATCTTTAACACTCCTAGTCTAAAAATTGTTGCTAAATCTCTTGAGTATTTTTATATCATCAACTTGGGAATGTTTAACTACTTTAGTTATAAAAATCGAACATATTTTGGAAACAGGTGAGTATTAAATGAGTAAGTAACAAGTGTCAAGTCCAGCGATGCAAAGCGAGATGAACTTGGATAATTAATTACTGACGCAAAGCGATGTCACCTTATGAGCTCAGTATAGGTCAGTTTTATATATGTAGTCTGTGTCAATCTAAAACAATGGATTAGTATGCAAACCAACGGGACATTAATTCGACCGTAAATAGTAGACTGATTGTTGATAAAAAATTCTAGAGCTAATTACAAATCGATTATTAAAAAATGCTGTTCTTTAAACAAAATATCCTTACTCACTTTTAGATTTTTCAAATAAAATTAAAATATGTTAATCAAACGAATGTTATTGAAAAAAGTGATGACTGATGAGATATCAAGTTGAAACCTACTAAATATGTTTTTTTATTTAATTAAGTGAATTATGTTAGAATAATAACAAACTCGGGTTGTTTACACTATTATTTATTAAATTGGATTGACATAACCTTAGAAGTTACGTACCCTTAGTATTTCCGGCGGGCGTTTGGCGTTAGGAACAAGATTCTGCTTTAACCGAGCACTACGAAGGACCAGCGAAGCAGACAAACTCGCCCGTGTTCTGCTCGTTAATAACACGAAAGCGAGCAATGGCGACAACTATATCTTGCTACTTCATCCTGATTCTTGCAGTTTTCCTAAGTGACCCCGATTTATATTTGTGTGTGCAATTAATTCAGTCTTGTTTATTACTTACTAGTGACCCGCCCCGGCTTCGTACGGGTAGCACTAAGTTAATAAATTATAGCGTATAACTTCCTAAAAAATTCTTCTTTCTATTGGTGAAAACCGTATGAAAATCCGTAGGTTCCTGAAATTAGCCCGAACAAACACAAACTCAGCGCGGCGAGGACTTTCATTTATAATACTCGTATGTATATGTATGTATGTATGTAAACACACAAACTCAAATGTATGTTACGACTGAGTTAGACCGATGTACAGTCAAGGACAAAATTACACCAGTCTCTTAATCTCTTGACAGTAGAGTAGACTGAAAGGTTATGAGTCTCTGTCTACCTATGTATATGTGTAAGCACGTATGTGGTCAAAAATCGGATGTTTCTCTAGCTCCTAAAGTATTGACCGACTTTAATAAATAGCCATAAGATTTTTCAAGAACGTTTGAGTTAAGGCTAAGGTTAAGACTATAATACAAACTATAAGGGTGCGTTATACTTGTCGCCAGCCAGGTTTAGTCAGGCAATAACTTTAATTAAACGCTGTTTCAATTACTAGTCACGTGAAAACATCAAAATACAGGCAATCTGGTTGTCAAATCCTCCTTATTGTTAGCCTAGTTAGATTTTTACAATCTTTACATCCGACAGGAGGCTACAAACGACCCAACTATATAGGCGATGTATAACTATATGTGTGATAAAATAAAATAAATGGTGAATCGGTGAATTAATTAGTATTATTATTATTTGAAAAAGCGACGTTCTGTAATGAGGTTTCATATTATCATTGGCTTTACTTTGGACATTGAATACACATTGATTTAGATCAGAATTAGGTTTCCCATAGTGTTTACGAGTCGTCGATACGCCGCGAACGAACAATACATATTTACGAATAACTGTTTATCTAAAAGAAATCCAACACTAAAAACCACTAATTTCGCAGTAAAGTACAAAGCTCGTAAATAAAATAAAATGACAAATACAATTTGAAAGGTGTAAAGTGGCACTTAATACAAGTCGTCCAATGTCACAAAAATCTGTGTGACACATCCACTCATCGTCTGAGACATCTAAAATAACTTATCTTTGACAGTTCAGTGAATGTACTCATTTGGAAATCGGCCAAAACGATGCGATACCTAGCAGGTAAATCAGGCAATCGGCCAAATTGATGATAATTAAATGTTACAATGAGCAACAGAGCCTAGACGTCGATTAGGTGGTCGAGCAAGAATAGAAGTTACGTGTGGCGACATCGACGCTTAGCCTTCACGGCCACTGCAACTCTATTCATACTTTAAACAATAACTTCTTAGTAGCACACAACTACATACATTGTACCGTATTTGGGAGGGGAGTGCCAAAATTGGCGTACTTACACAAGATAAAGTTACAAAACGAAAAAATAAAATTGTTATATAGCTTATCCCGTCGCCTCTGATGCCGCTTACATTTCATACGTCACAAAGTAATTTTTCGTTTATAAATCCACCTTTTGAAATCTATGCATTAACAACTTTTATTTATACGCGGAATTTTAGGAAGTAACCAATGACACCTAATTTGTCAAAATATCAGGGATAGTGTAGGAACTACGAGGGAACATGCTAACATACTAACAAACTTAGACCGCTAAAATCATACTTATCCTCCTTTTTGCTTCGCCTTAGTCGGGTAAAAACGACACGTGTAGGCCCCCTTTGTAGCTGTCTATAAGTGTGTTTAAGTATGGGAGTTTCAATGTTTCATTATCTTACTATTAAATAAAAGCGTGTGAATTCTAGGGCAAAGTCTATAAATGTTCGACAATAGCACTAATCTAACGACGTACGTGGAAATCGACATAAATATTACATTGACCATGTATAGGCATCTCTTTGCCTTTGAAAGACTTATTGCTTCGTTTAATGACCCAAATAATTTGTTTCCCCCATCCAATTGATAATCCATTTATTTTACTTACCTATGGGAAGGGGTTACCTTTATGAGGTTACCAGCAGGGACCGGTCCGCTTTCCCCTTCAAGGGGTAATGAATGGGTTTTGCGTAATGCTTTGCTTACCAAAACCCGTTCGAAAAGATCACCGTATGAAGGGGTGACCCCTTCAATGTTTAAGCGATTTTTGATCCATTTACTTAAAGCATAAAAGTCAATATTGCAAGGTGTGACTTTAGGTTCGTCACCTAGCGGTCGACCACGAACCTACTTTGCTGAACCTCAACTACCTACCGCTAGACGACAACAAACATAAAGCTTACAATATTGACTTGCATTTTTAGAGCAAAATAATACAAAATCTAACGTGGTGTTAGTTACCCCAATAAAAAGTGCTTTAAAAGCCAATTGAAGGGGTTTTGACGAGGAAGGTAAATAAAGTCTTTCGCAAAACCCATTCAAAACCCCTTGAAGGAGAAAACGGACCGGCCTCTCCGGCCGGCCGGCTCTTCTCTGCGAGTTAACTAAAGCTTCATCAATCTATTAACGTATGAATGACCGAATGATCGATCGGCTGCGACGGGCGACAATACTTGTAATTACTTCAGAGTTTATTAATTGATTACTTAACTCATGCAGTACCATATAAATGTACCTACAGATTTAGACAAACCCGCAGGAGTGAGGTAATACGTCGCACGCTGGGCCACGGTCTTGGGCGACTATTTTTACGACGTGCCCAGTGAGACAATTGCTACTCTTTCGCCAATTGAAAAGACGTCGGAGGCAGTGACAGTCATAAATTAATGTGTTCACATAAATACATGCTCGTAGTGATACGCTTCGGTGGCGGCGGTCTTAGAAGCCGGTGACTAAGGAAACTAATTATGAATCGCCATAGGCCAATACTGTACAGTGTGTCACCGGCGTGCGGAAATTTCTCCGTACAGTGTGAAGATACGTAGTTTCTAAACCTAAGCATTAGTTTAATTTAATTGAGGAATAAAATTGAGACGCCGTTTACTTTTTTAAGAAAAGTTCAATTGCAAATAATGTCCAGTCGGCCAAATAATAATCTAGTCGATAAAGCAAAATTAATGCATTAAATCGTATAATCGTTTTTGTGGTACGGACAAACCTCAGGTATAACATACTTAAAAGTCCCCAATTTCGGGGGCCGCGAGATTCCAGCAGAAGAGGGGTATCTCGAATACTACGCGTTCTAGAAAATCGAAGCGTTGAAAAGTTATAAACACTGAAAAACTATAATACGTTTAACCCGTATTCTATTGGGTGTTCTTTGAAAGTATTTCTCTTCGAAGAATAGCATTGTCGCTCAGCGTACCTAAGTTACCATAAATGATTACTACTCAATTTTTATTATTGTAGGTGTACCTACGAGCCTTCATTTTTTGCCTTAATAGGGAACCTTAATTAACTAGTAATATAGATGAATTGTTCGTTTCGGGTCGTTTATATTAGATTTCACCTGTATTAGTCAATTTACATCAAAAAGCATAAAATAATTCAAACTTTGAACATTATGGGATGTTCGCTAATTAATAGGTCACCTGGAACAAACAAAAGCAGCTTCAATTTTATTTTTTGCCTACATAAAGTAGTACTTGTTAAAAAAAATTGCAACCTTGATTAACGGCGCCAACTTTTGAGACAACATGCTACCTCCTTTATAGTAAACAAATGCTAATGTGACAATGGACACAGTCCTTAGATTGAATATGTGTGCATTACACAATGTAGGGAACAGCGAAGGCTTAACGTCATAAAAATGTGATTCCTTTTAAACAAGTTGTTTCATATAAACGTATGCCTACTCGTATTTTATTTACGACCTGTATTCCGTTTCGAAATGTAAATACTTTATTTTCACACAATACTGAAAATTGCGTACAAAAATACACAAGCTTGACCAATTTGTAAGTTAAAATAAACATCAAACGCTTAAAGTACCGTGAAATCTGGCAACTTTGCCACTTTAGATAGGCTTCAAAAATTTAAGTGATATTTTTACAAAAAACCGGTCAAGTCCGAGTCGGACTCGCGCACCGAGGGTTCCGTATTTAATTCGTACTTCAAAAATATACTTTTTTATGTACTTTAATTGTATGCAATAAGGTCCATTTTGACTTGCCAAAACAGTACAGTAAAGTTTTTTGTCAATTTCGCGAAAACTATAATTTTTGAACACTTCGTTTGGTTTTTCCTGTAAAATATAAGTAATTATTTATAAGTAATTCGATTATTCGATTATCTCTCTTATCTTACAAACACGACTACACCGCAGACACTCGAAGATTGCGATGGGCTTCAAACAACATTATTTTACACAAATCGACCGTAGTTTAACCAATACTGTTTTGTGTTACAACCTAATGATGTACGACAAAGTAAATGGTAGGCGAGCCGACTGCAAAATTTCGTACCGACTTGATACCGCGATGAAATGCACAATGGTTTCCCATAAAAGTGATGCTATGTCCGAATTTAATAGTTTGCCACGACGGAACTTGCCGAAAGTAAAAAAAAAGAAAGCCATTTCCGGTGCGAAAAAGGAGGTGTTACTTAACCCATCTGATACTAAAATAATAGTAATGGCATCAGTTAGAAATTTACTGGTAGATACAGAAAAGCGAAATCTGTCAGTATTTTTTTTGCCAGAAGTGCTTGGCAGACGCTCTCAAAGGTGACCATCGGGACCCCTAAATATACCCATCTGATACCAGCATGAAACCAATTCCAGTCGGTAGGTATGAACCCTCATTTCAGGAATATATAAGTCTGCCAAGGCTTTTCCTGCCGAAACACCTTGACAGACGAGATTATGTAAGCAACATCCATTCCATTATGGTTTAAAAACTATGACATAGTACAAATATGACAGTGAAACTATTATGCGCATGATCATTAATGACAAAAGACTTTTATGAGCAACAACTTTATGCGAAAAGATGTTATGACAATCGAAATGATGGCAATAGTTGTTATGCACTAGAGGCAGACCCAATAACAGCAAATACTAAAAACCAGCCATATATGTAAGGAACCCTCAGTGCGCGAGTCCGACTCACAATTGGCCGGTTTTTAATTTCACACTGTTTATCTTAGTAAAAGTAAGCCATAATTTCAGTGGCACAATTTTTTAGATCTCACTACCTTAGGTTTGGCTATGTTAATCGGTCGGTGTATTATTGATTTCCTAATTTAAAGTTACGTCCCAACGAATGCCTATTTTCAACAAAATGTTAAAAAAAAAACAAGGAAATTTAAAAAAAAAACTATTTCGAAAATTCACATATTTACAACTTTTGTATATTTTACAAGTAAACGAGAAGGTTCAGCGCCAAATAAAGCTGTTACAGAGTGGTAATCCTCCTGATCCCTCTGCGATCGAAGACATTTTGATGGACAAGGTGAGTATTGCCGTCTGGTAATTCATAATCATATTCAAGTAATACACCGGACCAAAATCGTGTTGTGTTAACTGCTCATCACAAGACCTTATGGCCCAAGGCCATATATTAATATATATTCGTCCGCGATGACCACTCTACGGGAACAGTGTTTTTTCGGGTTCAGAGCAAGTTTCAACATCAATTGTTACTTGGCAGGCTACTGGCGGGCTGGCACTGCTGCTTCTCATCAGCCACCAACTGGTACTCCTTAACAGCCTGCAGTGGAGCAAATGGTCCTGGGATATGCCACAAGATCCCATAAGAGGCCTATTCCGAAGAGCCCTCAATGAGGTTAGATTCCCTCCCCAGTGTGTGTGCCCGCCAAATGAAGGTTTGTATGAGTAGTATTTCCCCGTTTAACTAATTATTGTATGTATGTTTGATGCGTGTACTTATACTCAGTTACTTCACGAGGTCCGATTGGAAAGTTTAATTACAACTAAACGAACAAATGTCGAAATAAATGATGTAGGGGAGATTGGGTATGGTTGTCTCACGGGTTGGTTGTCTCAGCAGCCATAAAAGAATACTAAACGAAGGATTAAGTGAATCGATTGTTGAAGAACGGAAATATATATGGCTCTTACGTTTTTTTAACACCGATCGGTTCAATTATTTCTTCGTTTAGTATTTTTAATTGGCCGCTGTGACAACCAACCCGTGAGACAACCATACCCCGTCTCCTCTACCTATAACTCCACGCGAAGTCGCGGCCAAAAGCTAGTATACTATATTTTAACATTGTGGACACGTAAAATTAGAGATAATAGTTTCGGATTGGGTCCGCAATCTGCTTTAAATACTTTTAACCGGTACCTTTATGTCGGATTTCACCATCCACTTAACAGACGATTAGACTGTTAACATTCGATCAACATTTAACATCGTATGGTAATATTGGTACTTATTTAGGTAACGGCACTATACACTGTAGGTGGTACATATTTATCGCTTTTTCTCGAGTCTCGCCGGAACCGACTGCGATCGGAGACACGGCGAAACGAGACAAAAGCAGTAGCACACTCGCTCTCGGCGAGTCCCGGGTGACTCGACGAGTGTGTACAGCCGGTATTACATGTCTCTGCAATAATAATATTATTATTCTCTTTTATGAGGTGTCTTACAAAATGTGTGTTGGCAACGTTGCAAACTTTTAGTTTCTCGTGATTATTGATGAGAAATAGAGTAAAATTCTCAAACGTATTAACTCTGTTCTGGTGTATTTTTATTTAAATATGTGTATGCAATGTTTTGTCGTAGTTGGGACGTTTTCAAAATATTTTATACTATATTATTTTCGTTACATTGTGGAAATATACAATTATTAAAAAACATTGTTTTACATAGAAACGAGAATTTTTAAAGATACGAATTATGTTCTCACGAGTTGCATGATTACCTTCCAAAATAACTATTAAAATGTATTTCAATTTCAAATATTTATATATATCAAGTAAAGCAGTGTATGCCACTTTTTTGAACCCATTTTGGCTTTATATCGTAATCGTATTGTTGTTTGTCTCTTTTACTGTCAAGAATAAAAGCCAAGATGGGCTTTTTACCCGACTGCCCGAAGGAGGGTTATGTTTTTCGAGCGTATGTATGTATGTTTGTATGTATGTATGTATGTATGTGCGTATGTATGTACGTAAGTCTATTTTATTATTATAACAATATGGGTATCAAGTGAAAACTAATAAATAATAATTAATTCCAAATATAACACTTTGATACCATTTTAATTAAAACTAAAAAAAGTATGAAAAAAAAAATGAAAAAAATAAAAAAAAATAACCCGACTGCTTTAAAAAATATCAACTGAAAAGCTAGAATCAAGCCCTATAGTATAATCTAAAGAATATAACTTAAATGTTGAAAAGAGTATTTCACTTAAGGAGCACCACTTGGACTATTTGCTTATTATTTTTATTTGCCTGCAATACCTTTTCCAACATTTAGGTTATATTATTTAGATTATAGGGCTTGTTTTTAGCTTTTCATTTAAAAATGTTTATAGCAGTCACGTTTTTAGATTTTTTTTAATTAACAAAGTGGAATAGAAGCCCAATCGAGCCATTCAATTCGTTTACACGCATTTAAATGGGAATATGATTTACAGACTGTAAACTCGATTATAAGTTCAATGAGGGGGCAGTAGAATTTTTGCACATTCGAGGTGTGTTGAGAGAAGATAAAATGAAGCAAGTTATGGAAGACATGGAGACAATTAAAAACAAGGCAAGACCAAGGCGAGATGATGATAAGAGAAGATTTAAAAGAGAGGAATCGTGCTGCTGCCCGCCGAGGACCTTCATGATGCCCGCCTTCATCACGAATAGAAGATTTGGCAAGATTGTTAACAGCTTAGGGAAGAGCCCGGTACCCGCAAAGAGAGTACAAATCGACAAAACTAACTTCAAAATTGAAAGCAATCCTTATGTTAGGACGTTACAATAATTTACTAATAAATCAATAAGTATACCTACTATTGCAGTTTAACCTTCTTAAAAAAAATCAGTCAAGTGCGAGTCGGGCTCGCGCACCAAGGGTTCCGTATTTATGTCCGTGCTTCAAAAATATACCTTTTCATATTTATTTATTTATTTATTAAGGATTTCCAACAGATAATACATCTTACTAATGCTTAAATCTAGTTTACGGTCTTGGTCGATGCTTATCCAATTATAGGAAACCATAGCTTACGCCAGTATTTTTAAACTACGACATGCTTTTCAAAAACTTAAGTATGAAAAATATATATAAAAAAAGAAAAAATGTATAAAGATATATATGTACCTACTATGCTTTAACCACAATTAATACTAAAAGTGAAATTTCACATTTATTTTCACCTATCTATCTTTATAATGATGACTATCTCGCGACATCCAGGGAGCTAAAATAAGTCAACACTTTTCTTTTATATGCTTCGAGATTGTCGTGGAATATATCTGCTCCCAAAGAGTTCGGGAGATAGTTGTACAATTTGATCATTCATATACTTTAATTCATATGCAATAAGGTCTATTTTGAGCTGCCTAAATTTTACGCAAATTTTCAAAGTTTTTTAGTTTTTTCTCATAAACTGTAAATTTTGAACATTTCATTTTATTTTTCCCGTAAAATGTAAATAATTACTCGTAGCTATTTGTCAGGAATTTTTCAGATTTTTTGGTGCATAAACTTCGGAGATAAGGGGGGGCAGCCAATTTCTGTATATTTTTGGCTATAAATAAAAAAGTACGGTATATTAAGCCCTATGACACCCCATTTGCTATAATCAAATCACTTTCATTTTTAAATTTTTTTAAATGCATAATTCTTTTCTTTTTACTAAAAACATTATGCGGGCAAATAAGTTATACAACTATGCCAAATTTCAAGTTGATGTTGATCTGTAGTTGCTAAGAAAAACTGCTGTGTCATACAGACGGACGGACGGACGGACGGACAGACAGACAGGCAACGAAGTCTCACCATAAGGTTTCCTTTTTTACCATTTTGGTTCTGAACCCTAAAAAGGAGAAAGTTATTATACTTATTATTCGATTGTATACTGTTTTGTATATTGTATGTACATATGTTCACGCATAGCTTTTTAACTAGTAAACCAATTTCGATAATTATTTTTTTAATTGGGAAACTCATACTTCATAAAAGGTCTCATAAGAAAGTTGGTGTGATCTGATACATTAAGAAGAATCACATTATAACAAAATACGTCACTAAAAAAAACCATATGGTTATAAAAAAATCAACTGTCTTCCAAAACTCACTTAACGGCGTCTCTCAGTCCCCTTCCCAGTCTCCTTGGAATTACCTAGCTTACGGCAAATGCTAGCCGGAAGTGTTCACCGTTGTGAGCAACAAGCGACCAGACACGTGGGTCCGCGGGGACTGCGTCACCACCACAACGCGCCCGCGCACTCCGCGCTAAAACGTTGGACTTCCTGGAGAGCACATCGATTAAACTTTTGGGTCACCCTCCTTACGGCCCTGGTTTGGCACTTTTTTTATTCCCTAAAATAAAAAATCTACTGAAAGGGATACAGTTTTCATCGCCGGAAGATACACTAACAGCATTCGAGAAGGCCGTAGAAGAAGTGTTTTAGGCGGACTGGAAAAAGTGTTTTGAAAATTGGTTTAGACGCATGAAACTCTGTATAGATGCAGGTGGAGAGTTTTTAATAATAATAATAATAAATAATAAATATCAGGGACAATCTCACACAAATTGACTTACCTACTTGGTCCCAAACTAAGAAAGATTTAATAAAAAAAACCTTACTCATTACTTTTTTTTACTTTCGCAAAACTTTCTGAGTGCCCCACGTACATACTACTGTTATAAATCTAAAGCAGGACTTAATCGCATGGGGTTAGGACTAAGCCATTGGATTGAACACTGGCGTATTAGCTACCAAAGGGCTAAGCGGGGCAGTGCGCCGGGGCCCCCAAGCTCGGGGGCCCCCAAAACCTGATTAGAAAACCTCATATTGCACTGGCGATTTTTTTTTAAATATATAAATATATTGATAAAGCCTAAACAGTTTAGGGGCACCCAGTTTTTTTTTCCCTAGGGCACTTTGTCACCTAGCTACGCCACTGGGATTGAACCAAAATCCTATCCACGGAATGGAATTTCTGCAGTAGAATAGTACGTGAAGACGTGGAAGTCATAAAAAAATCCACCGGGGTGATGGATACAACCTCTAAATTTTGTGGGATTCGGTGATCAGCAAGTGCAAGTGTCGTCATGTATCGTCCGACAAGTCCGCGGATAGTGTAAGTATTGTGTGCCGTTCGGTAGGTATTCCGATAAAACAAAAACAAGTGCAAGTGCGGGTAGTTCGTGAAACTCGCACGCCACGTAAATAATCACCAGCCTTCTCCAGTCTGCTAGTGACCACGACCGTTGAAACACGGTCGAAACGTCGAGGTATTTAAAATAGTTTTACGCGATTGTCCCGTTTTAGATTTATAGCAGTAAGTTTTCGTTTGTAGTGTATAAGCTTACTGATAAATTATTTCTTGCGGTTCTCATCATTGATACCTGCCAAAGCGCAGCTAGTGCTTATACCGATTGGATTGAACCTCAATTGGGGTTGTGATCTTCTGGGATACATACACATCATACGTAGATATGCGAACGCAAGGTAAATGCAATTTTGACGTGACTTGAAATCAATTCTTTTTATCGTTGCAATAAATAATATTTCAGGTTTAGTGGCAATTCAATTTATTCTTACTATAGTAAGAATTTGTTTGAATTGAATGGTAGAGGCGCAATAAGCAATGCAGTTGGAAGTACTGCTACTCCTGCTCTTAACACATTGTGTTCGTGGCGCATCTAAGAGTGTGAGTTTAGAGCGGTTCTACCTAGCCGAGAGACCTAAAACAGTCTGTAAGTATCTTAACAATTTCATAGTTATTCTCTGAATTAAAAAAAATAGTTTTTAATTAAACACATTTAATTTTATCTTCAGTTAGATGCACAGATAAACCACCAGTTGTGATTTTACCAGTCATCATAAAATTACTAAGGTTTCCCAAAGTTGAAAAAATGAACTACAAGGTGAGTTCACCGAGTTTGCTTGTATTAAAAGTCAGTTAAAAGGTTCGATTGTGCCGCCCACTATTGTATTTAAGTGGAAGCATCTTAGCGGCCACTATATGTAGTAATAGCGCCAGGGTTTATTATGTTAGGTATTTATGTTCCAATTACGGGACTGTGGGATTAAAGCACCTTAGAAGAAGGCAACACGCAGGTGCCTTTAGACAAAAACTTAGTAATGTGATGTGATGTGGTACCAACCGGTATTTGTCTCTGTGTAGGGCAATTTGTACTCTTATCACTGTGTATGTCTTTTCGCCGAAGCCAACATGTAGACACCATGTCCGCCATTAGTAGAGGCCATTGTCCTTGTGCTCACACTACGGAAGTATAGGAGATACATACACGGACAGACACCGGGTATTAATTTGTGAAATAAGCATACCAGCATGAACTATGTATAAAAAAATTACCGATCAAATGCGAGTCAAACTCGCGCACCAATTCAGTAAAAAATCGACAGCTCTTTAGTTTAGGCTTAGTAATAGGCCACCTTTAGTTAGGGCTATGGATAAACAATAAACATCGATACTTATAAAACTGTTCTATTACTGATAACTGGCTGACAACTGTAGGTTTGTTGCATTCTACGAAAAATGTACTCAAAGGCCCTCCCCAGGCCTCCGATCCTGGGGTCCTCCACAACTCGAGCAGTTCTTCTTAATCAAATCCCAAACAAGATCAAAATCTCGTATGTTCTATAAGTAAAAAGCAGTTTGAAGTCGGAGGCCCCTAACACAAAATTTAAAACACCCGGGCCTCATTTACTTGCCCCTGCCGCCGCCGGCCTCCGACGAGCAGGCTGCCCCTACCGCGGGCCGAAAGACAACGCACAGCCTGAACTGAACTACAAACACAGGGCGAAACGTTCCAACGGGCCAGTAAGGACAGCTACCCTCGTAGCGAAAATGATCCTACGAAACCATCGTCAACTTTTTATTTATTTATTTATTGGTATTCAGGACAACAACAGCCGTAAATTATATGTACGTAATACATAATACCAGTTACGTAATAGAAGGCCATTAACAGTTATCCATGAATAATAATTATCCATAAATACTACATAATTATTACGTAATATTAAATTTTAGTCTACATTAATCGGCAATCAAGTTCGATTGTAAATAAAATAGAAAGGGACTGACAATATTGTTACAAAGTAATTAAACGTGAAACTACAGTCAACATAAACTTAGCGCGGCACAATTCTCTTTGTTTTTCGGTTTTCAGCGATGCAACGCGCGCCTGATAACGCGCAGGTGGCCGGTTAAGAGAGGTTTAGACTACGATACAAATATGACACGGTTTGTGTCTCAGATTTTTTGTGTCTGGGTAGCAAATATTTTTAAACTCTGAACTTGTGTCCGTTATATTCACACATTCTAAGTGCTGATCTACATTACGAGTATACAATATACATGTAGGATCTCCTAAGCAAACTACTAACTTTTAGACCCAAGGGTTAGACCTAACTAATTAATTCTAAGTAATTACTTAAGTAATTCGCTAGTCGGAGAGACACCATGAGAATAAGAAGAAATAATTCTTATAATAACAGGACAAAACGTTTCAAAGCTTAAAGTCCTTTAACAACAACAAGAATGTCCTTGCCAAGAATGTATTATATAGGATAGGAATAGGATATTTCGAACTTATTTAAAAACTCGTCATCTACAAGCAACACTTGGATACAATTTGGTCGCACGCACTAATTATTGTGCCACAATCAGGGACACAGTTTGAAACACGTACACTGAATGTTCAGTGTATACTGCCGGCAGTCTATACCAGGCTTAACGTTCCTATATTTCATTACAGAAAAGTTTTCAATAGTAGTTTAGCAGCCACCGTCACACAACGAATGCAACGTTGTTACCCCCACCTAAAATCAAACGCAGCGGCAGCATGATAGTAAGATATTTATTTTATTATTATTACAATCACCTAAGGCAGTTTGTTGTAAAACTCCAATGGTTTTAAAACATGACTGCCTATGTTTCGATATTTGTTGAAACTGGTAATGTCTAATACAGGACATTCATACGCAGGAAAACATTGTCCTCATTTTTGGGCAGTCATGTTCAAATTCTCAATAAAATAATGTAGGTCGGGAACCTGACTAATATGATTTGGGTCTTGTTTTAACAGCAATGCATTTATCTAAGTACTGCATACTTAAAATATGAGAATAAATAGAGCTTAAATTAAGATGTTGTGTTTTTCAGATTTCGTCCGGATACTTTACTACGATGTTCGCTTTGTTTGTACGAGGTAAGTTGGTAAGTGGCTCGATAGTCGGCGAGACGTATCGCGACGAGCTCGACTTCAGGTCTCGCTACCGCAACGTCCATGAATGCGACCCCTTCTACTGGCACCCGCTGCACATGCCCGAGGAGTGCGCTGACATGTACGAGCAGCTCATCCGCTCGCAGCTGTCGGGCCGGCCGCATATGCGCAGCCGCGAGGATAGCGACGAAGGCGCCGAACCGTACGTCAATTACGTGTACGAATACCAGGAACTCCCCAACGATTACCCGACGGTGTACCAAGCTCCTCAGCAATTTCCTATTGTACAAGATATTCCTCGTGAGATGACACCATACGAAGAAATGCTTGAATCCGTCAGGAAGGATGTGAAATATTTACCTAGTTATCCATCGGTAAGAGTTGTGCCTAACTTAGGCCCCGTCGTTGTCTATAGACAGCCGATATCCAGTCAGAGTGTGATGTTGATCAAAACAGTTTCAAAAACCTACTCGAATGCTGCTCGTGAAGCTCCGGTGTATAATATGAATACTCCAGATGCCGAAACAAAAGAAAATAACTGGAAAAGATTAGTAGATAAGGCGATTGCAAAGGGCTGGAAGAAATCAAAAAAAAAAGGACCTGCTGTTACTTTAAAGAGAAATTAATTCTAGATGTATTTAATTTTAGCATTTTCATTTTGTCTTGTGGCTTTAATATAAGGGTGCGTTACCATTCAAGCGAAGCTGAGCGAAGAAACAGTGGATCTAAGTAGAAGAACAGTGAAGCTGAGTGAAGACAGCCGAGCTAAGCGGAGAAACAGCGGAACTGAGAGCAGGAACAATGAAACTAAGCAGAGAAATAGCGGAGATGGGTGGAGAAATAGCCAAATTGAGTGAAGAATCACCCGACCTGAGTAAAGAGACAGCGGAACGGAGCGGAGAAAGAAAAAAACAGAGTGGAGAAACAGCGGTACTGGATAAAGAAATGATGGAGCTCAGTGGCGAACCGGCGGACCAGAGCGGACAAACAGAGGAACTAAGCGGAGAAAAAGCGAAACTAAACAAATAATTAGAGGAACTGGGTGGAGGCATAGTGGAACTGAGTGGAGAAATAGCGGAACCGGTTGATAAAAAGGTGGAGATAAGCAGAGAAACGGCGGAATTAATTAGAGAAATAGCGGAACTGAGCGGAGAAATAGCACAGCTTTGCAGAGAAACAGTGAAGTAGGGTAGAGAAAAAGCGAAGCAGGGTAACAACTAAGCAGAGCGAAGAAATAGCGAAATTGAGCTTAGAAACAGTGGAGCGAAGAATGTAGAATGTAAATGTAGAGATTTCCATCACAAGCGAATTGCACCCTTTTAGCGCGGTGTGGTCTTGTGTAATCGGGTGATTATTAAAAACAATAATTTAATTTGTTCTTTTGTAGGTAGATAAATAAATATATTTCAAACAACAGGGGATAACAATATATTTACCTATAAATGTTTCTTTTTATTTCCTTTAGAGGCGAGTGACGGTCACGCCATCAAAGGCGCGTAGTGCCTACATTTTGACGCCGATGCCGAGGTGAAGCGGAAACTATAAAATTTTCCAAGATGAAAAGTATAAGTACCTCCTATGTTTTATCTAGGGCGTGTTCGTGCCTGCGTGCCATTTCATCAAAATCTGTTCAGCCGTTTATGCAAAGACCCAAACATCCATATAAACTTTCTTATTTATAATTTAGTAGGTTTCCTACCGTGACTCTTAGTCGCTGGTTTGACAGCTGGTCGTCTGTGAAACCAGCGACTAAATGAATGTGCTGGCAGTTGAATGTCATTTACCCACCTTGACGGACGACGTAAATTCGCCGCCTATTCATCGACTGAGTAGAACTGAACGACGATGTGTTAACAGAATAACGCTGCATCGTGCTATCGAAGTTTTTAAAACAGTATATCGCTAGCGCTTCAATATTCCAGCGGAGGTGTGTTTCATAATAGTGATGGCACTACGGTCCGTTTTAAGACCCCTAGCATTAGTTAGATCTACCAAATAGACACTATTATTGTAAACCTGAAGCGTTAAGTGTTACGTTACAATAAGGTATACTTAGATATATTCATTTCGCCAGCACCTGTCAAATTTTATCTCGTGCATGCATGTTAAGCCCGCTGTGTCGACTTATATCCGCATGCATAAGGGCCGCATGGAGTCGATTGTGCAAGGTATTTGTTTTCAGGATTCAGCTTAAGATTATTATTGCTAATTAGCTGCTATAAAATGTGTCATCATCCTCCTAGCGCTTTTTCCCGTTCTTCGTTGGGGTACGCTTGACCATGATCCAGATTTGGCCAGTCTGGTTATTACAGTGAAGCGGCTGCCATCTGACCTCCGTAACCTTTGTGACAGGGGAACCAAACCAATTGAATCATGGTTACACATTTTGCCACCTAAATGTGCGGTTTTCTCACGATGTTTTCCCTCACCGTAAGAGCATCGGTTACCGTGCAGGCGTCATTGATACATGGCGACCGCTTGGGGGTTCGAACTCGGTACCTCACAAACACAAGTCGACACCGCTAGCCACTAGGCCACCGAGACACTATAAAATGTGTAATTAAAAAAACTACAGCAGTTTTCTCGTAAATTAATGTTAAACTTGCAATCTGCGACTTGACAAAAAGCTTGATCAAACTTTGAAACACTGTGGTGAAAGGATATTGTATCGTAACCTACCAATGTTTGGTGAGCACCGGCCCATCGGCTTAAAATGTATCGTTACCTACCAACGTTTGGTGGGCACCGGCCCGTCGGCTTAAAATGTATCGTTACCTACCAACGTTTGGTGGGCACCGGCCCGTCGGCTTAAAATGTATCGTTACCTACCAACGTTTGGTGGGCACCGGCCCGTCGGGTTAAAATATATCGTAACCTACCAACGTTTGGTGGGCACCGGCCCGTCGGCTTAAAA
Source organism: Tortrix viridana (assembly GCA_963241965.1). Lineage (NCBI taxonomy): Eukaryota > Metazoa > Arthropoda > Insecta > Lepidoptera > Tortricidae > Tortrix > Tortrix viridana. The sequence continues at coordinate 12,478,122 of OY725171.1, forward strand.
TGTATCGTTACCTACCAACGTTTGGTGGGCACCGGCCCGTCGGCTTAAAATATATCGTAACCTACCAATGTTTGGTGGGCACTGGCCCGTCGGCTTAAAATGTATCGTTACCTACCAACGTTTGGTGGGCACCGGCCCGTCGGCTTAAAATATATCGTTACCTACCAACGTTTGGTGGGCACCGGCCCATCGGCTTAAAATGTATCGTTACCTACCAACGTTTGGTGGGCACCGGCCCATCGGCTTAAAATATATCGTTACCTACCAACGTTTGGTGGGCACCGGCCCATCGGCTTAAAATGTATCGTTACCTACCAACGTTTGGTGGGCACCGGCCCATCGGCTTAAAATGTATCGTTACCTACCAACGTTTGGTGGGCACCGGCCCATCGGCTTAAAATATATCGTTACCTACCAACGTTTGGTGCGCACCGGCCCATCGGCTTAAAATGTATCGTTACCTACCAACGTTTGGTGAGCACCGGCCCATCGGCTTAAAATGTATCGTTACCTACCAACGTTTGGTGAGCACCGGCCCATCGGCTTAAAATGTATCGTTACCTACCAACGTTTGGTGGGCACCGGCCCATCGGTTTAAAATGTATCGTTACCTACAAACGTTTGGTGGGCACCGGCCCATCGGCTTAAAATAAAATATATCGTTACCTACCAACGTTTGGTGCGCACCGGCCCATCGGCTTAAAGTTTCTAACATTTAATACAGAGTTAAATACAGAAGAGTTATACCTACGGTAATATTTACCTTCACCTTCATACGAAGTTAATAATAATGTAAATTGAAAATAGGCTTATGTATTCAAAGGTGTTATTCATAGCGTTTTGTGCCTGGCACACATTGTGTGGAATAAAAAAGCAAAAATAGAACCATTGTTCTTTAGAGGTAAGGCTTATTTGTGAATATTGCATTGTGCATTGCGGAGTTAAAAATTGTGTTTTTCCAATATGAGCCACATTTTAAAGGTAAGCAATATTATAAAATGCAAAATATTATGTATTTAATATTACAATTATTGAAAATATCTTCTTATTAGCCTAAATAAGAATAGAGTTATGTTTAACTTCAAAAGTTATAAATATGTATAACCACATTTGGATTCTATTGCAGCTGGGTGAATCAACTTTTAAGGTAGATATCTACTCCCCATTTTTCGAAATGTTTCACAAATTATATTGATTTAGAAAAACTATTTATTTGCTAACGTCGTGGCTTACACGTATATAAAATCAGACAAATAGGCTAACATTAAAAATAGTACAATTTTAAATAATATAGTTGGTAACGCAGGGGACGATGTTGTCCCCAGGTTCTGTATGAAAAATTTGCATTTTCCGCTGAGTTACCAGGGTTTTTCGAAAATTTAGAAATATTTGAGGTGTTTAACATGTGGAATCTGTAAACTAGAAGGTCTGATTTTAATATTCATAAATTATTATTAATCTTAAGTCACCAGGAAAGTTTTAGTGCCGCAAAAGAAAAGGAGTAGGTAGTTACCTTAAAAGTAAATCCACCCAGCTGTCAATGTACTCCAGGAAAGTTACGGTCGCTAGTATGGTGAAACGGAAATAATTATAATAGCTGTTTTTTTTTTTTGTGTATCGGGTATATTATAATTCTTGTAATTAGGTAAAAACATAATCCAACTAATTATGAGTCAATAAGTCATTTAAAAAAAATAAAAAAAAAATCTTGAATATTTTGCTAAAAATAATTATAATCATTTTATTTTTCAAATTGCTTAACTTAATATTTGATCTATAATATTCAAGATTAATCGCACAAAAAATAACTAAGGATGTCTCGTTTATATTCGATTAGCTAGAATATTGGTTTCATTTTGCATATTTCCGTATTTAAAAATCGTAATTGGCTACAGTTTTCTTCATTCCTTGTTGATTACAATAAATATAAACGTTGCAAGCAAATCATACACAAAATTATACCGAAAGGTGGATTTAATGGTGGTAAATAATAATTCCTTATATAAAATACAAATTGATCAGTGTATTTTAACACTTATAAATAGTTCTATGTCATTTTTATCAAAGCACTACTTACTTATTACTAACTTTTTCTATCATTTAAGGGTATATATAACCGGAGCCATGTATTTTGCTGATTTAGTGGCTTTCCGTGTAAATATTTTGTTAGATTTCACCTTCTGCTCATTATAGACAAAAATATTATTACGCTTAGACACAAAAATTACAATTACGATTTTTAATTTAAAAGAAAAAGGCATTTTTTGACAGTATATTTATATAACTACTTCCGGGTGGAAAGTTTTTCGGATTCATGAATATAATGTCTTAGAATATCTTATAAAAATGGAGTAAAAAAAAAACAGGCTATTATAAATTAATGTTTTAAAAACCGTATCTTTCCTGGAGTAATGTTACAGTGGCACTTCATTTGGCTGTTATAATTTCGTGAAACATTAGATGAAGATAAAAGATATTTATTCAGTAAGTAGGCCGCACGGGCACTTTTACACGTCAAAATCTACCAGCGCTTCCCAAGAGGAGACCACTGCTGAGAAGAAGCGCCGCATAAAACTCAACAGTTAGTCATTTTTTTAATAGAACTTAACTTATGACAATGATACTACTTATTCTAACATTACTTATATAAAACTGTAAAAATAATATAAAATATTGCGTAGTTTTGCAGGAAAATATGTCAGAATGATTAAGAGAAAAAAAATATATATATACATATGTAACCACATAAAACAGTTTCGACATGTCTTCCTACATAAACCGTGCATACCTCTTTTATTCAGTACTACAAATGAAAGAGATGTAAGGGCGCGAAAGCACTGTCGGGGCGACGGCGACGCGACAGTAGGTACAACAGCGCGACAGTTGGGCGATCATTTGTACTGAAGTCTTGGCAAATACAGCCAAATTTAGTGCCACTATTAAACTTTCTTCCACATACATTTTCAAGCCTTTTCTTTATAGCTTCATTTAAGTATTTCTAAGGCAAATAAAGTGTACTTGCTACCTAGTTTTATTATAGTACACAACACTAGTCTTTTATGTATGAGTAGGTACGTAAATAACGTAACCAATCTTATAGCTAATTATATATTTTCAGGTTTTTATAACAACCATCTTAGTGGGATTTGCGTCATGTAGCATAGGTGGTTTGACGTACAGGGATCCATACCCGGTACTCAAGCCATCGCAACCCGATCCATGCAATCCGCTCTACTGGTATCCAAAACAAATCCCCAAATATTGTAATGCCCCAAAACCGGTACCTTTGCCGAAGCCGCCGCCCGTGCCTGCACCGATGCCGCTGCCACCACCGCCTATGATGATACCTATACCGATGCCGATGCCGGTGCCACTGCCACCGCCTATGATGATGCCTATGCCAGCATGTGACCCTCCTATGCCAGGATATGGCCCTCCTATGCCAGCATATGGCCCTCCTATGCCAGCATATGGCCCTCCTATGCCAGCATATGGCCCTCCTATGCCAGCATATGGCCCTCCTATGCCCTTTGGACCAGCAGCCTATCCACCCATGCCTGCGCCCTACCCTGGCCCGCAATCCGGTTTTATTCCAGGAGTGGAAGGGCTAGTGACTCGTGATGGAGGCATTAACATACTACCATTTTCAGACGTTTATGCTGATTACCTTGAAAAACATAAACAGAAAATTATTAGAATTAGACTTCAGGAACTCCTCGATAAATATGAAAATTATCCAAAAAAGTTCCTTAAGAAATTTCGCAAGCGGAAGAGGTATTACGATTAATTACTTTTTATTACACAAATTAAAAATAATTATTATTACAAACATACCCTATTTCGAGTTTCATAGAGACGTGGAGATATTTCAGACGTCTTGGAAACGGATATACAGGGTGTTTGGTAGTCGAATACAAGGACTTTCAAGGGTGGGTCATTTTTAACAATTATATCCGTACCTATTTAGTTACTAATATTATTATTATAGGTACAAAATATTATTATTATAGGTACAAATGGTATTTGAGATATTGGCCGTTTAAAGGTATAAGAAGAAAATATCGAAAATAGTTGTTGTTTTCAATGTCCCCAAATTGGAAAAGTTTTTAAGCTTATTTTAATGTCACTTTCTTTCTAATCGCTTTCGGTGTAAAGACTGATGATGATATTCGAGTCATCATTAGTCTTCGGTTGAAGGAATTGGAGTACAGTTTTTACTTTTAATTAGTTGAAAGTAATTTGTGTAACAAACTAACAACTCACTTTAAAAGGAATTCTTATCTGCCATCCTTGGAAGTTCTTGCACTCGAGTACTCGACTACCTAACATCCTGTATATTACGACTTCTACCGTTGTTATTAATTTTTTAATGGGTAAACATTAAGTACATTAAATTAAATACAGTCGAACATAGAACCTCCTCCTTAAAACTAAATTATTCAATAAATTATTACGATCAATAATGAAACGGCATTTAAAAGTAACTATCTGTAAGTATAGTGTGGATGCAATGTAATCATAAGAATAACATCGATGGTCCCACCGAATAAATGTGCATGTGAAAAAAGCTAATTTTACAGGAAAAAATAAAAACGTTAGAACTGTGATTACGAGCAAATGGGACAGAATTCGTATATAACATGTACATAAAATAGATAGATTTTAAAATAATCTTTCTATTAACTTTATAATACACTAGCTGTCTGCCCGCGACTCCGTCTGCGGAAAGTCAGTAATTTCGTTAAAAAGTAGGTAAGTACAAATAAAATTTTCATTAAGTACGTATCATAAAGGGACAGACTTTCCAAAAAAATAGTAATGTTTCCTAACATTTGTTCGCTTTTTAGTGTTTGTTTAATTATTATGTGATTATGTATTACATGCAGCACTACATTCATGGCAATAATGCTTATTGCCAATACTTCATCACTCTTGACAAAATGGGGCTATCCAATATGCAGGGGCATTAATCGTTGAAGAACTCTCCTATTACTTGGCGAAACTTCCATTTCACCACATTCATTAGGGGCTGTTCATTTATTACGTAAGACAATGTTAACCAATTTCTGATCCCCCCTCCACCTACGTAAGAAAAAATAAGACATGGATGAACCCTCCCTCCTTTTTAATCTTACGTAAGATCAGTATCTACCAAAATTGCAAAGAAAAAGTAGCAAAAATATAAAAACGCTTTAATTTTTGCTTGCTTTTGTGATCTTACGTAAAAACATCCTACTCCCATGTTAGAAAAAATAAGACTTGTTCAGACCCCTTCCCCTCTAAATCGTCTTACGTAATAAATAAACAGCCCCTTACAAATGATGAGCAAAAGTAGCGTGTTGTGAAATACTTATTATTAAGGAGTTCCGATGGTCATGTCTGGTCATTAATTTCACTTTACCAAATGGTGCTTTTGGAATGTAAGTAAATGTTCTTACAGAAGTTTGATAACCGCTGTATAAGTCCTTTAAATGTTTGAAGGGTTCCATCAATTTACCTGGGATTCCATTATCAGAAAACTCGTATTTTATATTTAGTAGATTAGAAACCAATTTTCATATATCTAACTTCAAAAATAGCAAAACTTAGGGGTCGTGTTTCCAAAATCACCGAAAGTACTCTTGGTTTGTAAGCAGTAGCTTAAATACCAATTTCATTAACTTCAAGAATGACTTCATTCCCATTAAAACTTTCACCTTCCATTTCACCCACTTAGGGATAGTTTTTCGGAAATCACCAAATGTTTTATATTTTATTTGTTAACAGTGCCTTTTATACCAATTTTCACGTTTTTAACTTCAAGAATGACCGAACCCCCATACAAATGTCAACCCCCCAATTCAGCCCCTTAGGGGAAGTTAATCCAAAATCACTGAGTGTTATTTTTTATTTACTAATAGTAGCGAATATACTAAGTTCCACGTATCTAAACGTATATATAACTTGAAAATTGACCGAACTCCTATACAAATTTCTACCTCCCATATCACCTACTTAGGGGTAGTTGTTTCCAAAACCGCCAGAAGTTATATTTTTTATTTGTTAACAATAGCCTTTATACCAATTCCCACGTTTCTAACTTCAAAATTGACCAAACTCTCATACAAATTACCACCTCCCATTTCATCTCTTTAGGGGTGGTTAATCTAAAATAGTCAAAAGTAGTATGTTTTATTTGTACACAGTTAAGTAGCCTAAATACCAACTTTCACGTTTTTAACTTGAAAAACGACCAAACTCCATCATAAACTTTAACCCCCTACTTCGTCCCCTTAGGGGTAATTTATCCAAAATCACCGAAAGCAGTGTTTTTTATTTGATAACAGTAGTCTCTATAGCAGTTTCCACGTTTCTAACTTCAAGAATGACCAAACTCCCATACAAATTTTAACCCCCCATTTCAGCCCCTTAGGGGAAGTTAATCCAAAATCACTGAAAGTTATTTGTTAACAGTAGCCTATATACCAATTTCCACGTTTCTTACTTTAAAATTGACTTAACTCCCATACAAATTTCCATCCCCCATTTCACCCACGTAGGGGTTGTTTTCCAAATTCACCAGAAGTTGTATTTTTTGGTATTTAACAGTAGCCTATATACTAATTTCCACGTTTCTAACTTCAAAATTGACCAAACTCCCGTACAAATTACCACCCTCCATTTCATCCTCTCAGGGGTAGTTTATCCAAAATCGCCGAACGTTATTTTTTCATTTGTTAACAGTAGCCTATAAGTATACCAATTTCCGCGTTTCTAACTTGAAAAACGACCAAACTCCTATACAAACTTGAACCCCCCCCCACCCTTCATCCCCTTAGGGGTAGTTTATCCAAAATCACTGAAAGTAGTGTTTTTTATTTGCTAACAGTAATCTCTATAGCAATTTCCACGTTTCTAATTTGAAAAATGACCAAACTCCCATACGAACTTTAACCCCCCATTTCTACCCCTAAGGGGTAGTTTATCCAAAATCACCGAAAGTAGTTTTTTTTATTTGTTATTTTACGTATATGTAGCAAGTTTCGAAGGTCAAACTTCATTGGTTTTCATTTTATAGTTGTATGAATTCCAGTAATTTTAAACATAAACCCACTTTTTTGCGTTTTTGGATGAGATTTAAAAAAAACACTGAAACAGGTATTTCTTTATTTTCATTAATAAGTATTTATTCTGAGTTTCATGAACCTAGAACAATCTAAATTTGTTTTTTCATACAAACTTTACCCCCTCTTTTCCCCCCCTTCTTCTAACATTTTCCAAATTTTTTATAGCCTAAATGTTATTCTGATGTTATTTAAATAGATTTATGAAAATTTCATCAATATCCGTTCAGTAGTTTTTACGTGATGCTCAGTCAAACAAACAAACAAACAAACAAACAAGAATTTTAAAAATGGTTTTAATATGTTCAGTTACTTATTATAAATCGCCCTGATCGGTTTTTTTTTTTTTAAATCTTCAATGTACAGACTTTTTGGTCTTAACGATTTTATTATATGTATAGATTAAGTATAAATGCTAGTTTTCAAGAAAATTGAGAAAAAGCATGTTATTTTTTTATTCTAGTGTAGATAAGCGCAGATAGTACGTGCTTCAAACGTTTACACGTTTTTTCGTGTTATAAGGTCCGTCTATTTTAAATGTAATGCAATGTTGCGTTATTTTTTGCGTAGAATCCAGACTACTCCTGTGATGGGTACTAAGCTCTCGCATGCTTTTTTAGGAAGAAATACACTATGGTTAATATCAGTTTTAAACAGTAACGCGCTTACTTGTGCAAGATTGCGTAAGACAATTTTGTGCAAATATTCTTAACAATAACTAAGGCGTTCTTGTTAATGTTTTGTAACTAAATCTGTCTTCTTTTTTACTATTTAAACTTAATATACCTTTTGTTTTTTTTTGTGAATTTAATAAAACTTTGGTTAAAAATCGATTTGTAAAGTAAACACATACAGTAAACACGGGTTACTTTAGCTAGGGGGTAACATTGCCCACCCAATAAAAATACTTTACTTTTTTATTTTTATCAAAATAGATTATATAAATTATTTGTTACTTAAAATTGCAAAATATACGAAGAAAAGCTGGAAATATAGGGGCTACAGTTAAAGTTACCCGTGTTTACGGTACTCACCTTGTAAAAAATTTAGAACTGGTGTCAGATTTAAGCACCGAAACATTTTTTGGCAGCTCTTAAAAGAATAGGCGCTAGACGAAGCCTACCCCTACACATCTACAGTGACAACGGTATCAATTTTATTATTGCGGCAAAGGTGCTGGCACAAGAAAAAGGAAAGGCTCTTAAACGTTACATCAACACCGAGATCATGGATACACTGGGCCAGCTCAAACATTGAATGGAACTTTACCGCGCCCGCATAGCCTACAGATAATGGAGAGTGGGAGATTGCAGTTAAGACCACCTACGACGAGTGATTGGTGAACAAAAACGAACACTTAAAGAGTATTTACTCCACCCTTCTGGCATAAATAGAGAACTGTCTCAACTCCAGACCTTTAATAGTACACCTCTAACAGAGGGCATAGGTGACTTGGATTACCTCACTCCGGGGCATTTCTCCCTTGTCGCCAGAAACAGAACCACGTAACCTTCGAACATGGTGGCAACTAACCGGAAAACTGGCTGAATACCTGCAAACACTACAGACCCGGAGTAATAGACCACTGTCAAAAGAGTCTTGAAAGTCGGAGACATGGTCTTAGTGAAAGAGGAAAACATACCTCCGGCGAAATGGTTACTAGGAAGAGTTACGGACACCCATCATGCAATTATTCAAGTTTAAATGGGCACCAACGGTGGTGCTATTATATTAATACAACTACACAGCACAACACAACTACAACATGACTTGAGAAAATTGGAACATTATAACGACCTAATTATCGACTGAAAATGGATCACACGCTAAAAGAACAAGACGTGGTCTTATTAACGGCGTGGGTTAAGTCGCAAACTCACTTTCTGGCGTACCGGACGAGAGATTTCCCCAACAATATGGGAGAGATATCCAACTTACCCGCAACAACGAAAATCATACTACAGTTTTAGGTATAAAAATCACACGTCGATAATAGAAGGTGAATATATACTTCTACAAAGATATGAGCAAGTCATGAATCAACAATTCACGGCTATTAACAAACACTTAGCAGAATCAGACAAGATTGACCGCCAAGACAACAGTATACGACTGCCACAGCAGTCGCCGCAGGGATGGACATGGACAACCTGCGGCGTCCACAACAAAGGCTACTACTGGACTTGATAAATGACGCCAACCTTCTAAAGCCGGAACAATTCGAGGAACGACTAAATAAATCGCTGGACAACTTCCTAGCGAATTATCACTACCCTGCGTCAATTCTGTATTCCAATTCCGCAAATCGTCTTGGACACCACTCAGCGAGTCGCCGTAACATCGGAATACTTAGCAGTCAACCTCGAAAAGGAAAGGCGTGACGCCACTCTTGTTACAGGGCACAGGAATCATTACGATAGAAACGGGAGCACCATGTTATCCATTCTCATACCAACTTCCACAGTGACATCACAATCAACGACATGTATATACAGCAATCCGTAATAAATAACTGTGGAGAAAAACTACCGCTTTATAATTGAAGACTATGGAGAAGCTCTAGACAGAATAAAGGTCAGCATGGAGGCGGTAAAAGGACAACAGAATGCATTCGAAGTCAAGAAGAAGAAGTCATCCTATCAAACGCATCACTACATCTTTATCGCATTTATCGTGGTTTGCACGATCGCCACCACCACCTATCTGTATTGGAATATACCTTCTACATCTGGCGCAGACTTCGACACACCGCTGGCTGGTGAAGGCGTTGCTCCGGAACAAGGATCCAATGAAAACATTTCATTTCGTTACTTTTCTCAACCGCGGGTCTCCGACAGCGTCAAAGAGGTGATTGTGCGTGATCCAAAACGTCTGGATAAGATAACCTCACCGTAATAATCTTAAATTTTCTTTCACTTTCTTAAATTTGGCACCATGTACGAGCACGCTCGATAGTTTAGAATTAAGCCGACAATGCACCTAGTGCGCGTTGCAAACGTTTACTAGGTAGCTAGTCTTGATGTCACGCGCCACTCCCTGTCCCTCTCTTTTTTCAACTAAGCAGCCATTGCTGTTTTAATAACAGGTGCAAAGAAAGTCTAAGCTCATCAAACGAAATTTGACGCGTAGAATATTATCAGTGAATATTCGTATTTTGAATTATTACAATATTACGTAGAGAAGTTCTATGCTGCAACCGTTATTACACAATGTGAGTGTTATTTTGGTAAATAGCAAACAGTTGTTACTATAATTTTTATAGCGACTTTATACTGCAAGAAGCGATACTCTCAAAATTGATATCGTTCATAACACCAAAAAGCGTGCATCAGAATAATACACAAATATAAAATTTAGTAAAGTTTTGAACAAAAATGTTTTAGACTCACGCACGTTTTTGTTCCTGTTTAGGCGATGGATTGTAATTTGTGTAACAAGTGAGAATAACAATATTCGTGTGGTCTCGCTGATTATATTTTCCGTAGAATAAAATCATTTTCTTTAATAAATCAGAAAATAGTAAGCATGGCCCCCTCAAAAAAATAGGGGGTGTATTACAACATGGGGAATCCAAATCGGCAAAAAAAAATTTTTACTGTATTAACCTTTGCACGTTTATTCGGTGGGGCCATCGACATATATACCGCTGCCTACCATTCCGCCCGCGACTTTCGTCTACTTGGATCACGAAATAATAGAAATACATATCGAAGACCTTAAGAAAGTATGCGACAGCATAAAATTCAAGTAATACCTACATTTATAATATATTTTTATGTTATAACTTCGACCTTTCCTTGTCAATGCACGGTTTTGGATATATGTATGGTAGGTCCCGTAATGATTTGGCCTAACCAAGATGTAGTAACGGAAATGAAATTAAAGTCTGATTATTTTTCAATTTAGTCTCCTTTAATATGTACACACTTCTACATCTATGACTTAACATATGTATCCCTTTAAAAAATACGTTGAATCCTTCTCCTCAAAATGGGCTAAGACTCTTCGTCATTAGAATTTTTTTCGTCGTAAGTCCCGCTTCAAATTAGCGAATAAATAATAGTCGCTGGGGGCCATGTCCGGGCTGTTAGTTGACTTTCGTGAATACGCACTTGCGAACAGCAGTCTTCGTAATAGTGGCAGTATGGACCGGGGCTTTATCGTGAAGCAGCAGTACCCTTCCGAGAGTTACCTATGCGTTCTTCTTTTATTATGCCCCGCAAGTTATGTATAAGTGAGACTAGTATTAATTATTTATAACGGTATTAAGTACGTTCCTTAATACTAACCATCGGGATACCCTCACAATCGCAAAAGACGGTGCACATGAGCTTCTTCGTAGACTGCTGCACCTTCGCTTTCCTGGGCGACTTTTCGTTCTTAAAACGCCACTTTATCTACTTGCCTTTGCTCTCAGGGGCATAATAAAGCACCATTGTTTCATCCCCAGTCACTAGCCGTCTGATGTTTTTCGTTGAATTTGCACCACAAAGATCCAAACGCTCTGAAGCACATCGCACTCGATCTTCTTTTTGCACCGCTGACAGAAGTTTAGGCACCCATCTTGCACTAACCTTGTTTATAAAAAGATGGGCATGAATCGCACGGTGCACTGAACTCTTGGGGAGCTCTAACCTTCCTGCTATCTCCCTGATCTTCAAACGGCAATCACTCAATACCTCTTTTTCAATAAGAGCGATATTCTCTGGAGTGAGCACCTCCAGCGGCCGGCCGTCATGTCCCAGGTCTTCGACAGCTTCCCGTCTAAGTCGGAACTCCTTCGCCCAGTTTTTTACTGTGCTATACGAAGACGAACACACCATCTAACGCTCTTTAATTTAGGCAGGAGATAAACCTTCTTTAAATAAAAATTTGATAACACTTCGATACTCAGTTTTTGTCATCTTGGTTAACCAAGCGACTTTCCACAATCAAATGATTTTATAATTGAAAATAACAATAGCAAGTTGAAACTTGTTCATTTATTACTTATCCGAAGAGACGTAATATTTAATGCAGCATAACATGTTACGACATGTTGCTAGGAACTATATCAGGCCAGCTATGTTATTCTGTTGACACATCGTCGTCGTTCAGTTCTACTGAGTCGATGAATAGCTGGCGAATATACGTCGTCCGTCAATGACATTCACGATATGTATATGACATTCAACTGCCTGCACATTCATTTAACAGGTCATAATGGAACCGACTGGTATACTTATTACAAATTTTTAGATCTTGTAGACTTTCGTGGCGTTTAAAATAATGATGTAAATTATATTATGTACTTACTACAGTTTGTTGTTGAATTGGTAATATTATTGCTTACAATATATTGTTTATTATTTTATTATTGTTTCTATACTTTAATTTAATAGGTATAGCCCTTGACTCCGTTTGTCTGCAGTTTTTTAGACGTGTACTTTCCATTTATGACCCTTCAAATAAAATTTATGGAAATTATATTATTGGAAATAATAAGAAGACGAATAAAATAGTACTTACTTAAATCAAATTACTTACAAATTGGTTTACTGTTTGTAGAATCTGTGCAGCTCTGTTGCGGCATCCGGTACCGTGATGTGTTTGATCGACCCGAAACCTCGCCTCGCTCAGATCCAAACCAGTAACCAACTTGATCATATTGACTATGTTATGTAAGGTACCGCGTCAAGCAGCGGCAGCCCGCGTCGGGTTTTTGTGCAATAACCTCGTTTGAAATTGTTATTATTAAATTAAAAAAACTATAATATATTAACATCCCTTCTGGGTGGGTGATTCTACACAAATAAGTATTTTATTTTTTTAAATATGTATGCAATGTTTTAAACATTTTGCTAAAGAGGGTTGTGAGGCGACGCTGTAATCGCGTAGCTTTCAATTTTCCATACAAATTATGCTTCGGGCGGTAGCGTTTCTCGACCCCTAAATCAAGTCCAATTTCCACGATTTTCAATGTGTTGTAGTTATTTTGAGAAACTAGGGGTTTGGGTTAGGGGAAAGGGGTAGTTGCGGTGCGACACCGTGCGCGACGCGGGCACCGCGAATAGCCGCACACTGTTACACCCGTAACAGACGCTTGAACTTGGTCCGGGCTGGACAACGGATTTGCTTCGCTCCGAGCCTGATCTGGCCATCTGTAGAGTAGTTTTCGGACTATGTCGGCCGATATGACCAAGTTCGAGCGTCTGTTACGGGCATTACTGCGGAAACGCGTCCGCTGGTCTGGGACAAACAGGCGACAAACCTCCCCAAGGAGCAACGGACACTCAAGTCGGCCACGCATGATCCGGAACACTATGATTAATTGATGAAATAATCTGCGTGTAGCTATAGCCGAGGGCACCTTGCAAGTAGGAGGTAAGGTAGTATCCGTGCGCCTTTTTAAACGCAAGAAGTTTCTGCACCTTCTCGATCATCAATGCACTGGTCGATTCGTGAGGTTTCCACACGCATTAACTTGCCCCTAATTTACAGGAGCTTGATGGCGCTCATGCATGTGAAATCCTTACAGTTTCCGGTGACAAATCCTAGTCGCTTTAAATCCTTCTTTGACAAGGGAGCGTATATGCTCATGAAAAGTAAGCCCATGAAAAGTCATATTAACATTGACCCCCAAAACGTCCCCACGAAACATACTTTTGAAATAGCTCTGTTCCTGTTAATTTTAGCCAAGTCTGTATCATTATCGGATATTGTCGACGGTATGTCGAGGTCTTATTCACCGATCGGTAAGAGCTAGTTTACGACAATACGAGTATCTACGATTACTACTATATATAGAAGCAAGACGGGCTTAAACCAATTGTAACGAGCTCCAGGTGTTTAGCAACTGTGTGTATATAGAGAGGTACTTTTTTACGCGTTGAGATGAGAAAAACAATGCGTGCAATATATATATATTTATTATAATAAATCGGTACAACTTATCAGTATGAATCTTTCAAAATGTGCCTTAAATCTACACGTATAAGTACCATAATACCGAAGTATAAGACAATAATGTCTGTTACCTTAACTATTGGACGGACTTCCTGAGGGCTACATTACAGTAAGTACACTTAAATGAAATAGTTTTCTAACATTTAATTTCATTACCTACTCATTAAATTGCAAAAACGTATTGTAAATATACCTTACCTTCTTTATAAATACCTCTAACATGTTCCTCACGATATTTATAGAGAAACTTTGAAGATCCCCTAAGATAACATAGCATGCGCTAGCTTAGCAACAATGAAAAATATTTTACATCATTAAATACTTGGTATTACACTAAACTTAATGCTTGACATTATATAGCTATTTCAGTTAGGGTTGTGGTTTGGCCGGGCCTGCGATGTTACCTTAAAAAATCTTAAGTTTCCATCCGTTTTAAGTACAATGCTGCCGCTAGAGTTATATTGTGACACGGAGTTATTTTTCGTCTAAACAAAATGTTCATTAGCGTATTTTGTGTCAAAATTGAAACATCACTCCGATTACAACTAAATATATTCCTTATTTGATGACACCCTTTGATATGACATAAAATTATGGAGATGACCACTGAAAATACCTGGTAGGATCACTCAAGTACATAAAATAAGGAATGAAAACTGGGAGAATCCTCACAGGTGACAGATTACGTGAATTGATGGCTAAACTGCTTTGTCAAACCACATCAGGTAATTCGGGCGCAGGTTACAATATTTACTATAGGTAGAATTCTAATATCCGACATTGCCTAAACAATTATTATTTTTCCGAACATTTTCGATATTGGCTTGTTCTACCTCTTTTCCTTGGCAAAACAAGAAAGTAACAGAACAAAGCTATATTAAACTCTGGTCGTGCCGTTACTTCCGTACCATCACACAATTAAGTATATGAATACTAATTAAATTATAAAAAGCACTATAAGATACTAAAACAGTTACGTGACTGTTATATTAGTAAAATGTCCAACTAGCTAAAAGCAGACCGAAATAGGATGCGTGATTGACTGCTAATTAGAAACAAAGAAACGTTTTCGTAATTATGGTTGATATAAGATATGATTTTTTGTACAACTAAATATACGGCATAAACTATTGTTAATATTAATTATCGTTTTAGACATATATGTACCTACAAAAATGCAATATTTTTTTTTTATTTGTATTTTTAACTTCATGTAGTAAGTACTGATATCTGATAGGAAATATGCCATAAACTTTGTGAGAACTTAGTCGTAATAGTCTCGTTGGCAACTTTCGTGAACCATCATTGGATATTGGATAATCGGGCGCTTATTTACCTAAACTTCCCTGTTGCCGCCACTACTGTTGCGTGCTATGGAATCGGCCTTTTATTTTTTTATTGAATGAATCAATCGATGAATTAGCTATATTAAATACTTAATGTTTTTATTATTATAATAGGTACTTGCTTGGTATAAATGGTAATGAGATGTCACATTTCCTTCCACAGGTACGTACGGATTGGAATAACCATGTTAAAAATTGATATTTCCGGTTTTTCATTCAAAATGATGTTTTTCGCCAAAACATTTTAAACAACTTCCGATTTCTGTCCAATTTCTTGTACGATTGACATTTGTATACACGGTCAATTTGAATTACTGCAGTAAGTAGGTAGGTATTAAATCAAAATTTATAAATTACATAGGTGCCCGTAATTTAAATTAATGGACATTACCAAAAGAATATTATAGTACGCTACATACTAACATAGCCTAGTCGACAATGAAATGCTATATTTTAACAAACATTATTGATAAGAGTAATATTACTACGCGCACTTTAGGCAAATAAGGGCCGAATACCCAATCTCTAATCATCTTCAATCATCAGTCATCACCTTTTGAGTACGGGATCCAAAAAACAATTCAAATCATATTAAATATTTTTGGACAGTTTTATGTAGTTAGGTACTTAATCTTAAAACAGAAACCGCCTTAAACATTTTGTTCTTAGAAGAATAATCCGGACTTTTAAATAACTACACATTACTAATAAATTCTTATTTTATAAAGCAATAATACCTTAACTTACAGGAAATATGTAATTGCAAATCCCGGAAACGTAGATTGAATACAGAACCTTTACTGGAATTACGAGAATAATTTGCCTGACGCAGAATTAATCTGACTTCCTATTGAGCAGGTTTTGTTTGTGACCTCGGCTTTTCAAATAGGTATTACGTTCAAAGCCCCAGCCTGATGCACAGCCAGTAATCGAAATTACTAGGAAATGCTGCTCCATTCCTCTGCTCGTAACATATTAAAAGCAGACTAAATCTGCGATACGGTCCAGCTGACTACGCTAACTAGCGTTTCTATTCGTTTCGTTAAACCAATCGCGTCACTGGTAGATCACGTGATACGAAGAGTCACGTGATCTACCAGTGACGCGATTGGTTTAAAAACGAAACGAGTTGAAACGCTAGTTAGCGTAATGCATCTTGGCTAAGGGCCGGGTGCCTAGCCAAGATGCATAACGCTAACTTTAGCGCTTTTCGTTAACTGTCAAAATGTTTAAGGTTGTCGCAAGCTAACGATCAGTCGCTTCAGCCGTTTATGTCAGTTCCATACAATTTGTCGTTTTTCGAAAATCGTTTAGTTAGCGTAATGCATCTTGGCTAGGGCCCCAGGGCAACAACAAAGGCATGTAAAACTGTTGTTTTATAAGATTTTGTATGAGGTCTAAACTTATCTTTTAAAGCTGTCTGGTGATGAATCAATGACGTTTGAATGACCAAAACATTCTCCTTACAAAATAATAACAAAGTATCCCACCAATTTTTATAGTGTTTTCAGCCCGGTAGCACACCTCCGCCGAGAAAACCGCGAAACTGTGGCGGAATCGTAATATTTAATACGAAATTGAACTTTATTTCGTTGCCAGAGTTTCGCTACTACAGTTTCGCGGCGGAGATGTGCTACCGGCGTCAATCCACGAGGGCTGGCGCCGCCACTCGCGCAGCACGGTTCATGTAAGTACCTAACCTACTTTAAAATTATGTATTAGGGCAGGACCTCGCAGACTGAGAACACTATTTATGTCGGTACTTTTTCCTATGACAAAATGTAGCGAAGTAACGGCATCGTAATGCCTTATTTAAAGTTCTACTGCCTATTTACTTAATGAATATATTATAAATCGCATTTTTAAATCAATTGGAATGTATCGTATGGACGTATAACAATAATTTGCTAAACCTTATCTGTATACTTACTTATTATAGCGTTAGCTTACTTTATAAAAAATCCTTATCATACATAGGTAATATTACCTACTAATACACGAACATACATACTAAGTAATCACAGCTATTATACTTTTTTTTAATATTTTATAGCAATGTTTTATTTGTGGCTATATTTTGTCTAAAATCTGTTACTTATTTAAAGAAATTGAGGTCATATTTATAAACTTTTTTTTGTTTTTTATTACATTTCTACTTTTTCGTCGTAGGTAAGTAGGTACGAGTATCATGTTTCTTGTCAGCTATGTTATTCTGTTAACGCATCGTCGTTCAGTTCTACTCAGTCGATGAATAGCCGGCGAATTTACGTCGTCCGTCAAGGTGGGTAAATGACATTCAACTGCCTGCACATTCATTTCGTCGCTGTTTTCACAGCTGGTCGTCTGTGAAACCAGCGACTAAATGAACTGATAGATAGATACATCCAAGTACTTACAATAATACTCGTATTTCGTCAATCCTAATCGTAATCGAATGCACGAAAATGCGTTTGCTGGCTTCCTTCTCTAATTTCAAATCGGAACGTTTCCGAGAGTCCCTGTTTAACGAGATTTAAGCGGACAGGTTCAGATAATATTGTGAAATTTGCTTTACTGGTTCGTAGTACCGGCTCAAAGGGATCTACTTAACTGATATATGTCGAAATGTAATTATATATGTATCAATGTTTTTTTGTGACCTGTAAACTATTGTTGGATTGATCTTTATCCACTGGTGTTCGTCTTAGGATGGGCTGTACTTTATTTTAACCTTCAATATTCAAATTCTGATGTTGTAGCGGTACTGCCTCACAAAACTGCGCGGGAGTTATGGGTTTTTGAAATATGACTATCGTTTTAAAGATATCAATAACTTTCCCAAAGATCAAAATCCGTATTCTACAAAAGCAGTCGGATTTATACGGCTTGCTTAGTTTCACATGTGTTTTAGAATTCATTAGCGAGCTTGGTCCAGGAGCTCACAGGAGAAGGCCGTGGTCTAGTGGCCAATTTTCCACACCGTTTTAACGTGCTTTTTGGGTTATCCCAGAAATAATAGATGATACTTATCTACTACTAGCTCTGCGTTATTTTGTGAGTTTTCCGACACCTAGTTTTTTTAATGCATGTTAAATTTATTTCTTGTGTATATCTTATAAATAAATAACCGCAGATTATATCTAGTTAATAACGATGTAACAAACTAAGTAATTACAATGAACTATAATGATGAGAAATTAATTATAATGGCTGTCCTATGAGTTACGAGAGTCAAAATTCATAACGTCACTTTAGATAACAACCATTTAGCCAATAACTATCGCGTACCTACTTAAATAAAGCGAAATTATCCAATATAATGATGAGAATGAATTGCGAGATGGCTTTCAACTCACCAAATAAAACATCCCAATTCATTGTGCAAGCATAAGTGCTTACTTTTTAAGTGCTTTACTACTCTTGTAGACAGCGTAGGTATTTAGATACCATACAAATACGGTTTTTTTTAACATAACGCATTTTTGTGACTATTAGCCTTTAATGGTTATAATCTTGAAGTGCTCAAAGGACGTGTACGCACAGGCTGAACACTACCGCAAAAATCCGTTCGCTTTTCTCGGAAGCCTCCAGCACCCAAATAGATTACCTATTCTTCGATTGTCTTCGTTCTAAGATCTACTATCTGTTTATTGACTTACACTAGACATTTTATTTCAACTAAGTATAAAGTACTTATGTCAGATTGACTAAACGTTGCACGACCCTAACGGCCATAACTACGTACCTAACAATTAATATTAACATTTTTTTTACTAATTTACCCTCAAATCGTTTTGTGATGGCGTTTGTATAAACTTATGAATAATAATTATACAATTATATTATTATTGAAATAATACCAGCGGAAGAAGCAATTAGTGAGGTAAACGGCACAAATAGAATGCCTTTGTTAATATTTTTCCTAATACGAGTTCGTGCTAGCCAAGCGAGGGCAGGTATGATTACGTCATACCTACCCTCGCTATGTATACAAAAACGAACAATGGCTTAAAACTTCAATTTTCTTAAGATATGTAATTGGTAGGGAAACTACGAATAAGACAGGGACGCGAGGTATAACGGGACCCCCCACACATAGACAAAATTAGACGTCACACAAACGTAGGGAACTAGCCAAAGGGACGCCATTACCGAATGGCCTAGTCCTGTGACAACTTACGACAGCCAGTGAAATCGCGCGCGCGACCTGTGCAGTGCAGGTCGAAGCGTGTTTACGCATGTACCTACTCGATCTATGATTTGGAGGATACAATATAACTGTCGCAAAACCATTAGTAATGGTAACTGATTATTGTGAATTTACTAACACATTTATGAACACATTTACGAGTATATCGACTAATGCATGTCAAAACACTTGAAATTTGGTGTTTTTTTTTGCAAAATTAAGGGGACGGGGGCAAGATGAAAAAAAAATATTGAGGCAAGATATAGCACTGCCAATTGTCAGAAAACTGGCTAGGGTGGCAACGATGTGGTCATTGGACACACACAGCTTATGTTGGAGTCAACGACGAGGATTTAAAGGATGTCCTGATATGTATTTTTGTGAGAAAAATAATTCCCTGTCTTGCCTCTACCCCCATTTATTAGTCCCGTCTTACCCCGTGTACGGGGAAGATGGTGTATTTAATTTTTTTTGTATGATTAGTTACCACGCCAAATTTATGCCAAATAAAACTTTAATAAATATAACATTTATTATTCGTAAATACATCCATTATGGATGTATTTACGAATAATAAATGAAAAGTATTTAAACAACTAAGTAGTATTTTTTTAAACAACTTGTTTTAATTTACTTGAAATATTTATATAGTACGTGCCGTTATGGAGATGCTTCGTTAAACTGAGTCTCTGTAATAATACTAATAATAAACTCCATGGAACCTAATTTTTATGGTCTCCCCTTGATTTACCTCTTGTTTGGGTTGCTTTTACGGTTTTCCTGAATTAATTACTTACTTTTTTCGAGGATCAGGTTTAATTACATTCTCAAACTCGAACTCTTATTCTTCTGATGTTAAGAACGTCTTTGCTTCCGTTAAAACTTTGATCCCCATTGAAATTGCATTGTAAGTGGCTGAGAAGATTAACCACGGTTACTGTATATTAAGTTAAAGTTATACAAATAATAATAAATAAATAATAAATGTCAGGGGACAATCTCACACAAATTGATCAGGTACTCGTACCCATAGTACAGTTCGCCATCAAATATATCTGTACATATCAGAGTGGTCAAAAATATCTGAACATGCACTCTAACGCCTTGAAAATAGAGTCGTGTTCAGATATTTGTGAGCACCTTGTTTGCTGCAATATATATGATGGCGACTGTACAAGCCTAGACTTGTACTATGGGTACGAACTTAGTTTGGGCTAAGCTCTAGGCTTGTACTATGGGTACTAGGCAACGATTAACATACTAGACAAATATTTACATACTTAATATATAGGAAACATCCAAGAGTCAAAATAATGAAATAGGTTGCACTTGCAGCATGGTCCACTTTATGATTTATGATTTAAGGTGCTTTCATAAATAAATGCACCACAGCTCCTCCTCAGATCTCATTTCAGATAATTGGTTTTAAAACATTATCATCTAGCACTCAGGTGTATACCTATTTAATCTAGAGGAAAATACGTTTTACTGCCATTTTTGGGCCTATACTAACTTTGTTATTTACAGCGTGACTTTAGCAATAAAGTAAACTGTGTATTCATATTTATATAAACGTCAGTTTCTAACTGAAATACAATTAATAATTTCTATCTTAGTCTATCTAACAGTTTAACATAACATATTCACAAATTACAATACTTACCATACATAATATATATATTGGTAAGTCTTAGTAACGCCATTGGGTCGTGCACCCCGTAACTTTTAGATGTGTTATTTTTTTAGATGTTTTAGATGTGTATAGCTCTTATTTACAATAAGAGCCACTATGGGTAGGTATAATGTCATCAATATAATGACGATTGCTAGATGGACAACTTGGAATAGAGCCGCAGATGCAAGGCGAGTGAGTTGCAATTGGTACAGTCGGCTAAATGTGTGGTTTGACACCGAAATATTGAATTCCGTTTGCATGTCGTAAAGCAAAAAAGTCGATAAGATGCTTGTGTCAATTCAAATCGTAGAATTTCGTCTCACAAATAACTATTTTATCTTATAACATCGAGTGAGGTACCATTACTAGATATATATATTTCCTAAAAAATATTATGTGTAACTATGTCATTATAAATTTTTAGTTTAGGAAATATTTAACTCGAAAAGTGTCAGTTACGTGTCCCCATCCCTTACAGCCAAAACTAACAGTACTAAAAATCTGAAAAATATCTTAAATTATAGTATGACGAATATAAAAGGAAAACTATCACGACTAGGTAGTAATTATTTAGTTCTTGAGTTACAGACGACTATAATATTTATACCTTCCTAAAATCAGCTAAGATAACTTTGAACAGATAATTAGCTAATATTTATGGTTTTTCCAGACTTTTTTGTATTTGTAGTAATGGCAACGGAACCCGGCCCGACCTACTCTTGCCCGGTTTTTTTATCACCCTAGAGTCTGTCGATAGAGTGCCAACGTCCTCAAATAGGTATTTGCACTTGTAGCGGCAGCTCAAATAATGAATTATATATTATGATTAAGTCACCACTTATGTTAAATAGTAATAAGATTTACTAATAACACAGGTGAAGCATATATTCCTTCAAACAGTTCTTTGTTTAAGTACCTTTCAAGTAGGTACAGACTTTGTTTAAAAACCTTCTTTAAGTAGGTAGTTGTGTAAAAACATTCAAAAGAAACATTAAGTAAAATAATAATCTCAAAAAAACTAAAATTGAGCTGTTAGTTTTAATCTTTCGCGATGTTCGCACATACTTTTATAAATCGAAAACGGGACTTAATCGCGTACAAACTTTCTAAATACCTCGACGTTTCGACCTGCTTGCAACGTTCGTGGTCACGAGCACACCATTGCAACACAGTGTAATTAGAAAGTTTTACGCGATTAAGTCCCTTTTTAGGTTTATATCGGTAATATTGAGCTGTTGCGCCGTTAAAATGCTTAGACGCTAACTCATCATCCTTACCTAAACATATTTAATAAATTATGAGATATAATGAATTACACCTATCGACCATTATTTAACGACCATAATTAAACGAGCTTCTAATTACAGAAGCTCATTAACATAAGGGCAACAAAGACTTACAATGCGCCGGCAGTTGCAAATGTGTCAGGCGGCCTGCCGTCCACAATCAACAATGAAGAAAATGTATGAAATCGTACAAAAACTGATAGTCTGTGAACTGAGCCCTTAGCCAAGATGCCCATCGATAACTAGCGTTTCTATTCGTTTCGTTTTTAAACCAATCGCGTCACTGGTAGATCACGTGACTCTCCGTATGACGTGATCTACCAATGACGCGATTTGTTTAAAAACTAAAGGAATAGAAACGCTAGTTAGCGATGGGCATCTTGGCTAAGGGCTCTGACCAGCCGAGACCGGCCGGCGGACTTTTGGTCTGTGTTGCCCTTAAGTGTTGTTGGTCAACCCATCGCGATGAACGCGGGGCCCATTCGCTGATAACGTGGACGCCCTAGAACTTGTGGCTGGTCGCGGCGCGCTCGGGCGGCGTCACGTTCATGCCCATGTTGTCGTACGAGAAGTCCAGGGTGGTGTCCTCGGCGGGATGCCGGTTGCTGAGCGCCGTGCTCATTGTCTTCGGGGTGGTGGCGCCCTGGCTCTTCTCCGTCTGCGAGGTCCTTGTCTCCAGGTCCCGCGCGTTCAGGGGCTGTGTTCGCTTCAGTGGGTCAGAATTCGGAATGTCTATTTTTAATTCGGGTTTCGGTTTAGCCATCTCGGCGTGTGGGTTGTGGTGGGTGAGGCCGGTGGCAGGGTACTGCTTTACTCGATTCTGGAATAAGACAAATCATTTTGATCACGTTGCGAATTACTCGCCACTAATCTATTTGGGTCATTACAGATTTAGGTTCAACATAGTCCCTTCTGTTCCTAAAAGTTAACGACGTGGGAGTTTTTAACTCATATGATTTCGATACAGGCCAAAATTGCACCAGACTCCCATTACGCAGATATATCCTAACCCAAAAAATTTGGTTTCAAAGCCCTTAACTTTCTGGAACAGGAGAGACAACTTTTGTTTCTGTGACTGTGTATGACCCATTCATACCTAACAGCAAAAAAGGAGAAAAATGTATAACGTGTAACCGATTTTTTTTTTGTAAACCCCATCTTAGTAGGCATTAAAATATAAATATATCTAAACGATGATTTGTATGTTATTATAGGTATTAAACGTGAAACAGGAAAATATTAAAACTTGTTTACTATTATTTTCTAATAGAAATGATTACATTTTTTAATTTGGTATCAAGGTAACGGACGCAACAGTTATCTTACTTGCTAGTGACCCCGCTCGTTAGAAACGAGGGTCTCGGTTCGAGCCCCCGTAATGGTAAATATTTGTGTGATGAGCACCAATACTTTTTGTTTGGTTTTAGTAGTTTCCTATTAGTGTTAAACTATTAACAATATCAGTATGAATATCGTTGGCTAGTACCCATAAAACCTTTAGGTAATATTAATATAATCGTTTGTGTCTGGGCAGGTAGGTACCTTCATTTAATATATCTACTATTTATACGTGTGTAATTTTGGTGTAGTTGAACTTGGCCTCTATTTATCTTTGTTTAAGCCCATCTCGCTTCTATATCATAATTAAATTGTTGGCCCTGTGACAGTTAAGTTAACAGTAAACGCTTTATAACGTCACCAATATGTTTATTTATTACACAGAATTTGATGAGCCAAATCTAATTGGAATTATATACGTATGTATATATATATGTATGTATATATAATAGGTAGATTTAAAAAAATATGAATATGCACCTTGGTGGGCTGGAACTTCTGCTTGATGTACCTCCAGGAGAACTTGGCGCGGCATACGAGCAAGCCGGCCAGCAGCAGCAGCGCCAGCGCCGCGCCGCTCATGATGAGCGCCGCGCGCGCCTGCCGCTGCACGCCTGGAACAAACCACTCACGCTCGTACATTCGAGTCGCCTCAACAGTTTCCACAGCGACAGATTACAATAGCTAAGCATATTTTTAGCAATTCCTCTCAACTGAGGTAGACGTCCACTTAGGAACAGTAGCTCAAGGAACCCACAGTGTACGAATACAGACATAAGGGCCCTTCGCGCCGAGGCTGATTCGTAACTCAAAAAATAGTGCCTGAGAATGTTGTGTGGCGAGTACGGAAATAAATATCCAAGCTGTGCAACCTCCCACGCATCTAACTTAACTGTACTTGTACATTACCTGCACGGTAACCGTTGCTCTTATGGTGAGAGAAAACATCGTGAGGAAACCTGCACATTTAGGTGGCAAAATGTGTAACCGTGATTCAATTGGTTTGGGCCTGTCACAAGGGTTACGGAGGTCAGATGGCAGTCGCTCCACTGTAGTAACCAGACTGGCCGACTCTGGATCATGGTCAAGCGTACCCCGACGAAGAACGAGAAAAAGCGCTAGGAGGGTGATGGTTTTAGATCGCGGATGCGATGAGAAAACGCCCTTAGGTACTATGACGATCCAACCCACACAATTCAAAATTGATAGTCAAAACATAAAAGGTCATAAGAAGGTAATTCCAATCAAATGGGGATCATATAGATTAGATACCAGGTATGCCCAGCAAATGCGTTTTAGGTAACTTTTACCGCAGCAACATTAAAAAGCGATGACGGCATCGTCAGGTGTGGTGTTTTTAAACTCGCTAAGCTTTGATTTAATGTAACCTTAATACAATAATGGAGAATATAAATCGCTGTGCAACAGAATAATGCAATAAAGTATCGTTAATACCAGTTATTATACAGGATTTATAACGGGCTCCAAATTATGTAAACTTGATGAATGTTGTAAGGAACTAAAGGAAAAATAAACGAGAAACGCCATGTGCAACATGAAACTGTCAATAATCGAACTGTGTCAAGATTCCGGGATCCATATTATATTGAGCGTCCGCATTCTTAGACGGCATCCCTTTGAAACGAATGAATGTCCCACTGCACTGCTGAATGCACATCGCAAGATAAATAAAATAGGTTGGCGTTTTAATACTGGACTCTTACTATATAGGTACACTGTCTTCACTCCTATTGTCATCGTATTGGTAACGTTATGATAATTCTTATTGAGTTGACAGCAAAGGCGGCCGAATCATAAACGATACGATTGCGATACGGATAAAAACATAGTAAAGTGGATTGGGGCTCTGTTGGTGTAAATTGACTAATGAAAGATGGCGATGTAAAAACAAGACTAAAAACTTAACACGCATTTGCACTAACCGCTTATTTAAATAATAAAATAAGTACGTTTTAAAGTAGATGTTTACCTAAAAGAATCCAATAACGGACCAAAGGCATTTTTACATAGGGTACTAGCGATGGTATTTTATGGTTAAATCACCCGCTAGAATCGGACCCGCCATCTTCGGTTATACCAACAGGGAGACCAAAATGGTAAACATCAACAATTGCATGCATAAGACTAAATATAAATAAATAAATTGTGTTACTTGTAAAAAAAGAAAATTCGCTTATTGCCAAACAAAAGAAAATTAAGAGGCGACACACAAAACTTACAAAAATAAATTTTTGAACCCTACAAGCTCGCGTCTCGAATCAATATTTTTGCTGTTCACATCTGGTCAAGATCGTTATATTGAAATAACACAAATTTTACACGGTGAATTTGTATTAGTATACAGGAATATTTTTTCTTAATACCTAGACAAAATAAAAGTTAACTACGCTTGTATTTGTAGTAATTACCTTATTCCGGAATTATTTCATTAAGAAAAAAATATTAATAGATAATATCTAAATAACGAACTTCATGGTCACCCTACATTTCTTGAGTTGCATACGTTAATTATGACAAAATGGTTAATCAGGCGTAGTAGGGAAAAACAATCATTTTGGTTAAAATTTTATTTCTTGATTATTAAAAAAAAAAAACTAGATCTCGTTTATTTTATGTAACCCTAATTTAAATGTAATTGCCATCGATTACTGAGTAAGAAAAATTTGCTCCTGTATATCAATTACATCCTTAAAAGATACCGGCGATGCCTCATATAAATTCACTGTTCGTGTTGAAAAAAAACTTAACCCGATACTTACTGCCATAGTCTGCGGAAGATTCGGGTCCTTCCGAGCGGCGCAAGTATCTCAAATCCAGGAGATAACCTGAAACAACCAAAACACCCTTACATTCATATGCGTTACCTCCACAAGTAGCACTATAGGGGGTAATAGTTTTTTTAATTTAATTTTAATGTATATTGCTGTCTATAGACAGCAATGATCGTTATTAACCCCCGTTGCAAAAAGGGGTGTTATAAGTGTATATGTGTATTTGTGTATCTGTGTATTTGGTGGCATCGTAGTTACACGGATGATCCGATTTTGATTTTGTTTTTTTTTGTTAGAAAGGCGACTTAATCGAGAGTGTTCTTAGCCTGGTTTGATGAAAAACCGTTTAGTTCATTTAAGAGTTATGAGCTCTGAAAGTAGGGGTCCCGATTTAGTCGGGGTTTTTTAACTCGGTTAGGTTATGAGTTAATCTTATAACTGCGTAAGTAGAATAAAATACACTTATCTTGAAAAAAATGTCCATAACATTTTTTTTAATACAGTAAAACAGTACAAGCTCGGAACAAAACGGCCAAAGAGTAAAATATTCCCATTTAAATTACCGGCAGATAAGTAGGTAAAGTTTTCTTAAGGTGGCGACTGACTTGTAACATTTCGGTGTAATGTATCACTCGCGGTCCTTATCTAACAGGTGCGTTTAGATGAGGACAGCGAGTGGTACATTACACCGAAATGTTACAAGTCAGTCGTCACCTTTAGCTATGGTGCCTATAACAGTAGTGTAGATTGAGAGCCATTAAAATTGTATTGTTGATAGTCGGTATTAGGGCCTGTACACAAAACTGCGATGCGACGTCGCATCGCAAAAATCTAGGAGCTTTCTGCGCAGTTTACTATACATTTCATTACATTTGCGTCGCAGGTTTTTGCGATGCGACGTCGCATCGCAGTTTTGTGTACAGGCCCTTAAAACGGTCCTCCGTTGCCACGTTTAGGGGGCCGCGACTCTCAATGCAAACAAGGTGAAGTAAACATTTAAAGAGCAGCTACAATATAAGGGGACCTTCAAGATCCACACAAACATTGTCTAGCCCTGTAGCGGCACCTATACGACCAACAGGTGCCCGCGATGACGATGCTGCGGCAAATTGCCAAGCAAAAATAATTTAACACTCGACGTAAAATAATAATTGGAACCTGGTCAAGTATTCCTTAACACCATTTTTAAGACGGGCATCTCGCTTACGATCGGTTTTTTAATACGGCTCTTGGTGTCTAAAGTGCCACTTGCAGCAAAAAGATAAATCTAGATTTTGTCTTCAATCTAGATTTAGGACTGACAGTGCTATACATTTTGATACAATTAAACTGTACTTACCGCTAAATTTAGATTTCAGACTAGGGAATGCAATCTCGATCTCGCGAGATCCCGATCTTATAATCTCGAAGCATAAGATGACGAGATCTCGTCCGAGAGTGACGAGATCGAGCGGCAGTTACAGACAGGCTAGAGTCCGTGATAAAAAAAGAGATGGATCTCTATGAGTGTGGAGGATCGAGGGGTATGTTTTTGCAATTTGCATACAATAGCTTGCTCACGCTGATACCAACTAGCGTTGAATCTGAGAGGGCTTTTTCAGCCGCTGGCTACATAGCGACATTAGCGACTGACAGAAGATGCCGTTTTTCCGACAGCACTCTAAGCACTATTTGTTTTTAAAGAAGCTATTTCCAAAATCACTCCTAATTTAGTTAGCAGTGATCACTCGTAATCACTCCTAGTTTAAGAGTGATTTTGGAAATAGCAATTTTTGTAAATTTTTGTTTTCACTATCATTATCTTTCTTTATTCGAGATTTTACGGGTCTGAATTTCTGTGTTCATTAACATAACATATATAAGTAAAAAATTATAAAAATAAAGACTTTTTTTCAATAATTCATGTTGTATCTTACTCACATCATAACCAGTTTCAATCATGCTTCAGTTATCTAATGAAAACAATACTTTTCGAAATCCATTCGAGATCTCGAAAATGCCGAGATCTCGCCGAGATCGAATTTCTGATCCCTCGAGATCTCGACTTAGCGATCTCGTCTCGAGATTGCATTCCCTATTTAAGACATAACTAAAGTACCTACTTACCTAAACTAAGCTTAAATCTAGATTTTTTATTCAAGTGGCCCTAAGACAATCGTATTAAATTCAGATTCAGAAACTGACTTAATAGGCTTATGGAGATTAAAGTTCGATTCCTTAGAACAGAAGTTTATATCGCTCTCTACGTGATCGTTGAAGAACTACAGAGGAGAATTAAAATACCTAATGAGTTGTAGCGTTGTTGTGTGCGTTCTGCTTCAAAACATTATGTTTAGAAGCAGAACGCACACAGGTATCCGTGCGCGTGTGCCGCGGCTGTCAGAGCCAACAGAGCGTGCCGACCAGGCCCGGGCATTGTTGCGCCCTGTACCAGCGAGCCGCTCCGGGCTCCGGCGTCGCTCGCTGCAGTACGAGATAACGCAAAGCGAGCGTGTTGCGGATTGCGTGGTACCGGCATTCAACCTGCTACATCCTACAGCTTATACTAATTCAAATGCAGGTGGAATTCTTGTTTATAAAGTTTATAAAGGCTGGTAGGTACGTATTTGTTCCCGGACGTAATCAGTTTCAACGTGATTCTATTATATCCCATCCATATTTAAAAAGTAATATTGTCTTTAGCTTTTTAATTTAATTTGTCAAAATTACTTAGAAATGTAGATGACTCAGCTAATTGTAAATACTATAATTAATTTTCATAATAGTCATTTTTTTAGTAAATTGTGCTCGGTACTAGGTATTTACCAAACTAACACTATCAACCACAAACTAACTTCAACAATGAATAATGAAGCCGGTGTAGGTCGCAGCCAACTAGCTCCAGTACTAGTTTCACCAAACGATGTTAAATGTTAATCGACTTAGTTGATACATTTTGACAGCGTAATCGTCTTTTAAGTTGTTGGTGAATTTCGACATCACTTGTCTTCCAGTTAACACCCTAGCCCTTTTACTAATCGGCACCGTTCATAACTATTTAGCGGCCTGGACGATAGTCAGCCGATGCGTCTAATACAATATTTAGTCATTTTTGTGCCTAAGCATAATAATATTTGTCTATAATGAGTAGAAGGTGAAATCTAATAAAATATTTACACGGAAAGCCACTAAATCAGCAAAATACATGGCTCCGCTTATATATCCTTCAATGATAGAAAAAGTTAGTAATAAGCAGTGATTTGATAAAAATGACATAAAACATTTGCCTAGCTGTTTGATTGATTGGCTGACTATCATTCAGGCCGGCGGCCGTTAGTGAACGGCACCGTTTAGTAAATAGGGCTAGGATGTTAACTGGAAGACAAGTGAAGCTAGTTAGCTGCAATATATCCACCAAAACATTTTTAAGACATAATTTCCTTCTCATATGACATTTGTTTTTTTTTTATTATTATATGTACTTATGTGTTGTAAAATTTTGCCCCACAAAAAGTAACTTCGGTGTGCACCCGTACTAACACATATACTCGTATTTGCCTTATGCTACGTACAGCATAAGTAACGTGACCATTCGTCCCGCTTTGGGCGGGACAGTCCCGCTTTCCGGCTGTCCGTCCCGCTAAAAAAATAAAATAAAATTTTATGCCCTTATGGACTTAAGTCCCGCTTTCGCATACGGACCAAACGATAATTTAATTTACACTAAATATACGTTATTTAATGAACAAAATATGGACAAGCGACAAAACACAATTAAGGGTACCAGTGACGCGATTGGTTAAAAACCAAACAAATAGAAACGCTAATTAGCGTAATGCATCTTGGCTAGGGCCCGACGATGGTAAGTCAGGTGGTCCGCGACTTGTTTGTCACTCGGATCTCCCTTTTTAAATTGTCGGTAACGATAAAGACGCACTGAGTTAGCGACAAGCGAGAAAATACAAGATGTGCTAGCTGTCCTGAAACGTATAGGTATATACGTAATCGCAGAAACAGTAAAGGAGACAAGTATACGTACGATCAGAAGAGAGCGAGCATAGCAGCAGGCGGCTCGCGGTCATGAAACCAGTTTTATAGATCCTCACTTGATCATATTCGCTCCTATTTCGTTCACAGTTAAGTTGTCAGTTGATTAACTCTGCACCGGATGGTCCTATTATTATTGTTTGCAGATACATATTAGTCACCGCAGACTCGAGGATTTTCATCGCACATAATAAGTCACCGTGAAAATGGCAAAGTTCTTGGAATTTCGTTTGCACCTGTTTGTCTAATTTAACTTAAATGACAATGTTTTATGGAGACCTGTCATTTCACTTAATGTCGTACGAGAAATTTAAATAAAATTGGTCATATTTTTGGAACACGTTGTTTACGTTCTGTAAACATGCTTTTCGTAATGAGCAAGCCAATTAATACAATTGGCTTGCTCACTAAAAATACTTGGTAAAATAAAGTAAATAAAATAATACATTTTATTTACTTTATTTTACCAAGTATTTTTGAATAAAGTTGGATTACTGAGGGCAAATAAAGCGTTGCAACACTCGCAACCTCGAAAAGTGCCTGATGTTGCCAATTTACTGAATAAATGGTTATATGTATTTTGAAACATACCTTGGCACTCCTTAACGCAGAGCCCCTTGTCGTAATTGTGGTGCGTGCGGTTGCAGATGGCGGTGCAGGGCGCACAGCGGTTGGTCTCGGGCGAGCAGTACTCGTCGAGGCGGCACTGCAGCTGCCCGCAGGCCACGTCCAGCACGAGCTGCGCCGACGCCGCGCCGGCCAGCGCCAGCACCCACACTAGATGAGACATTGTTGCTCTGGAACAACAAACCAACCATCAATGAGATGAAAAAATCGACTGCTTGGATCTTATCTAATGCAGAACTTGCAGGAATGGTGTAATGAATTTTCTTATTCTTGAGCTGCATCTCCGACTAGCAAGGTGGCAGTCGTAAACTTCTCTTCGTCACTCGTGAATCGAAACAGTTGGGCAGCGCTCACGCAATCAATAATATCCGATGTCAATTTAAGGTAGAGTTTCCGAATTACCTAACATTCGAGCTTACTCGTGCCGAAGCTGTAGGTACTCATATTGTAAGTATTGAGAAATTTAATTCAGTGTAGGTCCCTAATCTTTACAGTTTAATGGTACCGGGGTCCTCTATTTCGCTGCGGATACCATAATGAGTCGCACTTTGAATAAATAATACTTTCGCTGCAAAGCAATAAAAGGATGAGTCACTGCTACCTGCCGGCGCCTGGGCGACGCGGGCGAACTAGTTGATCCCTTAACACCTGTTTCAACGGTTCTTTGGTGATAAAGAGAACAGTACTGATAATATATTTAAGGTGAATCGGCAAGATAAGTAACGTAGATAGGATTAAGTTACCCATTACGTTGATAAGTAGATCTTTGTCTTTTTATGTCGAAATATATAGGTATACAAGTTTTCAGTCGGAGCATAATAAACAAGAAATATTATGGCATACTTGCACGGGTTATACTATCGCATATAAATTCGGTCCAGGGCTTTCACAAACACTACAAGTGTGTAGTGTAGGTTTATAAGTATGAATAAAGAAATACATAAACCAAACACACACACATATAAGTACTCGTATCTATATGAGAAAGACGGTCCAAGCGAGGCGCACCCACAAGCATCAAAGGACAAGTGCATAATAGGCTTACTAGTTGGATCTCGGCGTGTTCTGCAATATAACTTCCACATTATCTCTTCTATGTACCTACAGAAAAAACATATAAGGTGCTTTCTTTGAAATCCTTTTACTCAAACTGTCTTCATACTCCTTCAAGCATGGTTCAAGTGTCTGTTAAAAAAAAACTACTTATTCATAAACACGTTATAGCGCTAGAAAGTTTCTATTTTGTATTGCTCATACAATAGTTGGAAAATGAAAAGGGTTGAGAAAATTAGGTATATCCTGTGTATCCATACAGTTAAGAAAATGTTTTTTATATCGCCTATGGAAGTAGTAGATAGGTATAACGTGGTGCACTTTATATAGGATAGGTATGTTGCGAAATTTTACCTCGTACAGCCACGGATTATACCGGTTATCCCTGGTACCACATCCCACATGCCTATTGCTGCACAGCACACTCACGGAGGGTATACCGGTCCAAATATAGCGAACAGTTCAGTCATGGCTGCAATGTACATTGTACTGCCGCGCGAACCCGGCCAGGCTTCGAGAGTTGTTACCTCGGTTGCTAGGCGATGAAATTCCAGCGATTGAATCGAAATATACCTATGCGTTGTAGTCCTGAACCTCGACTCATTGTTTGACTCCACAGCGGCGCAGCGGTTCAAGTGTTATGTATGACTTCGTCTTACCTAGATTGTCAATCTGATTAGACACCATGCTGCTATCTGTCGCGACGCGGTTAAAGTAGCCAAAGAATGTCACAGAGACAAGTTACGACTATTCAAGGTGGGGCATTTAAAACAGGAGCAAATCATCCTGGGCTCCTACTTAAATAGTTCAATACTAATTATGCTGACCAATTTATCACAAATTATATTTACAGCAAACTTTTCAGCCAACCTCAAAGTAAGGTATATAAAAGATAATGCGAGTGACTTTCTTTCTAAAAGACCGTTCGTCAATGTTCGTAAAACTAAGTACCTACTTAGTGGGGCATGCCGGTGTGGGCTAAAAACACTACCCCATTTTTATTTTATAATTAACTCCGCCTGGTTTTCTTATTACGTATTATTTAAGGATCCTGAAACATTACGATTCAATTCAATTCAATCGTTTATTGATAAAATGTAAAATTTTATGTCATTTTCATAATAAATAGCTATCAGGCATTTTACATGGGCGTTTTTAATTTCCAACGGTACCCCCAACCCATTTCAATACACTTGCACGTAAAGTGGCCCTTATTTCCGTGTCTTTGGTGTCATACATAATACAGCATATTTAACACGCGTGCTTTTTACTTTACATCACCACCCTAGAGTTTTTTAAGTTACGTGCAAAAGTCCACTTTAACCGTGGTTGTAAAGCGTGGTTTTTCCAACACCAAGTGTTTTCCTCGCTACAGTGAGGTGAAAAATTGTGTATTGCACGGCAGCAAAGTTATTTGGGTCTCGGGGCCTTGAATCCCTTCGTTACGCTCAGGATTCTCAATTCTTCAGTACCTAATTATATTATTGCTCTACTATAATATCCAACATTGGGCTCAAAAATATCTGACAAGACTCTATTACCAGACAAGAGCAGCGTGATGGATATTTTTGAGTGCAATATTACATAATAATATTATGATTAGTAACTGTAGGTCAGGTGTCAACCAAATACGAGTAGCTAATATTAACCTTTCAAGTCATTTTCGGTTGCACTGGTTCATTTTTTAAGAATTACTGTTAATTTATTTCGACCCGAACACTTTAATTGATAATGTTCTCAAATAAAGTGGGCAAATGTAATGTTAATTTAGAGATAAGAATGTGGCTAAACGTGACCGACGACGAGGCGCGCAATGATCTCAGGCACGATCACCTTGAGCCGGCGCAGCGCACGTAGGGCCGCCGCGCCGTAGGGCCGCGCGCGCATCCCACAGACTCTACCTAGCACGTTTGTCTTAAGTTCGGGTGACAGGCAGATATATACCTATAAACGAATAAACAAGAACGTTGTTATTAGTGGAGCGCCGTAAAACATAAAAATGTAAAAACCTCGGAACCCACTACTACTGAATAGATTTTCGTGAAATCTTTTCGATTGCATTGCTGAAAAAGTTTACCCATGAAAATTTGCCGATCTCAATTACAAAATAACAACAATTAAATGAAAAATGAGAAAAACATGAGAGAATAAAAAAAATGTAGGTTAATTATATTTGTATAGTAACTTAAATATTAATTTATAATTTGAACTGCGCTCCAAAACTGGTATAGCAGATGTGGGTGTCAAGACCGCTAAGCTCAAGTGGGACTGGGCTGGACATGTCTGCCGGATGCATCCGGAACGGTGGGCCAAAGCTGCTACCGAATGGACCCCGTTAGATGGCCACCGGAGCAGAGGCAGACCAAAAAGGAGATGGCGGGATGACTTGGACGCGTTGCGGAGCGAGTGGCGGGAGCATGCGCTCAATAGGGACGAATGGCGGAAAAGAGGGGAGGCCTTTGCCCAGCAGTGGGACATTAAGACAGGCTAAAAAAAAAAATTTTTAGTTAATAACAAGTTTACAGAAAAAAAAGTTGATAATGAGGCGTGTTGCTCAAAATCGCATATATATTGGACCAAAGATACAAAAAAAGGTGAAATATATTGCATTCATAAACAAACGAGATTTTAAGTAGTTAATCAATTGAGACCGGCAAAAATAAATGCGTAAATAAGTATTTTAGTGTTGAAAATACATTCCAAAAAGTTTTACAAAAATCAACGGATTTTTGGACCCACTAAACGCAGTGGGTCCACTTTTTGTGGGGTTTCGAGGTAGGTATAAACCTTAACCATACTGCACTCCACTAGGTACCTATGTGCGTAAGCTCGGTTTTTGCTTCAACAAGGACACTGATCGAATTGTTAAATAGGACCCAACCGGTATCAAAGGACCAAGTTACTGTTATTTAATCTATGGCAAAGGTTTATTTTAAAATATTTATGCGTAAAC
This sequence comes from Tortrix viridana, assembly GCA_963241965.1. Taxonomy (NCBI): domain Eukaryota; kingdom Metazoa; phylum Arthropoda; class Insecta; order Lepidoptera; family Tortricidae; genus Tortrix; species Tortrix viridana. Next base: position 12,513,434 of record OY725171.1, read on the forward strand.
AAACTCCTTACGCTAATAGTTTCGCCATGTCCGTATGATAGCAAAATGAGGCAAGAGGCTTTTTTTAAGGCGCGACCACACCGCTGCTCAAAACGGTACGGAAACGCAGTGAGAGAGAGATCCGGTGAGGACGGTAGGTATAAACTTGGCGTATAGTCACGTCACTGCGTCACCGTATTTTGAGCAGCGGTGTGGTCGCTCCATTACTTAGTGTTCGTCTGCTCGAGCATCTGAATGGGCAGTCAGGTGCGTGAGTTATATATATGATATAGCAGAGCAATGGTATTGTTGCGATGATATTATTATAAAGCTTTTTGATGGGCACTAAGACGGATGAGGCCTAGCCCTAGCAAGAGTAGGAGGAGCATATGAGAGCAAGAAGTTAGGTTGGCACTAAGTATACGACGCATGCCTAACTTTAGTTGACCAACCTCAAGGAAAGTACAGGTGCACACACGGCACGAATGACAATCATATTATATTATTGTTTTCGACTCATTTGTATGCAAGAAGAGTCGCCGTGAGTGGCTGGGGCCCGTGAGCAGTCGTGACCTCGGTAGGAATAAAGGTGTCTCCATGCAATTTGACCAAATGCATATGTAGCAGTAATAAAAGCCTTTCGGCGCAAATTTGTACTAACATAGTTTTGGTATGATGGCAAATATATTAAGAAGGTATGGTTGTCACTATACATCTAATGGGGACTTGCCTGGTTTAGCGTTTCAATGTAACAGATAGCAGCGAGACGATAATATACTTCGTGCTTACGCGTTTGCCAAAGACTTCGTCCAAGTATGACTCTTTTGAAGATATTCCCACAGGAACTACTTATAATATTTGGTGGGTTATAAAATTTCAAGTACCCCATATTTAAATCTAGAGCATAGTCTACTTATATGCAAATGTTTACTCAAATCCGTTCAGCATTCATGCGTGATTGTAAGACAGACAAACGTATCGTTTCTTCTCATTAGTCGAAACAGACTTAGGCGCGACGCGATTAGTGACTAGACAGCGACAAATGCGCTAGCAGCGCAGTGTGACTGAACTGAACCCGTCTGGCTTGACCAGCACCACAACAGAAACGGGCAGATTGGATAGGTACCGGATATCGGGTACAGTCGACCTTATAAGAAGCTGTAGGTACATTTTAGTACCTTGTTATAGTATTAAAGTACGAATGGTTTGAATTTAGTACTTATATCAATAGCTGCGATAAGGTACTAAAATATACAGCTTCTTGTCGACCGTACTTGGGTTATGAAGTAACTCTTACTTAATCTGCGTTTTGGGACTTGTATCAAGTCACCGCCGCTGCGCCGGCTACGTTTACAAAACAATCGGGCGAGCGTCAACGGCGGAATGTACCGGGAAACAAGACTCCCGGCTAAACCGTGAAACACACCAAGCGCGGGCGCGGGGCAGGCGCGGGGCGGGCGCGGACCTGTTGCCGTTACATTGCGCTTGTCGCATTACTTTGTCGTCATCGTAAAAGCCCAGTGGTGATTAAAACCACTTTAATTATATTCCTAATAGTAATTATAGTAATGATGCCGTTCTTGGTTTGTGAGCATAAGCCCCCGCAAAAGAAATTGGTTTAGAGATGTGCCGTTCTCGGGAACTTTACTTATTAATATTTTCCATACAAAGTGAGGAAATTTTCCGAAAATCTCTAGCATATTAGTATATCACCACAATTTCTTGTTTATATTATAGGTACCTACGTAATATTCTGCGTAAAAACTAGATTTAGTTTTTGTTCTATTTAGCATTAGGTTACCTAACAGTACCGTTACATGTAAACTTAGAAGAAGAGCTCCACGTTGACACGCATAAAATTGTTTGACCGAACCTATTGTTTCGTCGAAAATCTTTATGCCTAACACTATTTTAGGCTGAAATTTCAGGATTTGATAAATATTTGTTGTGTAGATTAGTTAGGTTATAGGTTATGATAATTGGCTTTTTCACTAACTGGTCAAATCAGCAACTTTTATTGAAACGTCAAAACGATCCGGTAGTATGAAGTTAGTATGAAAATAGTAAAATATGACATCACAATTTTCAGTGTTCCTTTATCTTTATAAAGTTTTTGTTGAATTAAAAATGGTTTAAATTCCAAAAATAAACGATAGCTAGCTTTTTCCGTGTTATTTTCGAAAGCTTGATATATTGGTAGTGTAAAAATAATTTATTTTGACATTCGTCAAGTAGCCTATTCTGAAAAAAACCCTTTCAATAGAAAAATGTTTTCGATAACGATACATTAGGTCTAACAATGATTATGCCACCCGATATAGGTAGACCCAGAATAAGAACATAAGAAAAACAAGACAGAAAGAAGATATAGAATACCTACAAGAAGTTATTTTATATTATAGGTAGGTATGAATATACCTACAAATTAAATAATTTGTAATAATCTCACAAAATACGTATCATACTCACGATATTTTTGCGCGTTAACTAATGAGTCACATCATAAGAACGTTAAGAAAAACCTCACCGTTAAATCACGTGAGATTCACTGACAACTCACGTTTCCTGAGCAGCTGGGATAATACTTAAGTGAAATCAAGTTATTAATAGAACCCGTTTTAACTCACCTATGTCAGCAGATGCGTCAGGTATTAACTTAATAATCTTAATAAGTAATTAAACTATGATTCAGTACACGATAAGATACGAGTTTAACAGTTTTTCCTTCACGCCGAGGCCATAGCAGTTAAGATAGGTAACTTAAAACTACAATCTGAATGCAATTAAAAACTACTTACCTTTATAATAAGTATGCCATACCGATAAGAGGTGCTACACTGACACTAACACAAACAGTCGAGTAACTTTCTATATTTAAAATTCGAACTCTATTTCGAAGGCTTCGCGCCGACGGCCAATCGCGGAGGTGGGCGGCGGAATGCGACTCGGCGCAGGCGCAGGTAACGCGGCGCTGTGGCCAGCTTGCCTTTGTGTGCGTGCATAAGATACTTACACTGTGCGAACACACCTATTGTTGTGCGTGTGTGAAGTCAACCTTACGATACAAACATTAAACAAGTGGTTTTAAGTTACTTGCTGATGATTTACACTCTTTTTTAGGGGTCCGAATCAAAAAGGTAATAAGGAAACCCTTATGGTGCGACTCCGACCTTCTGTACACGTATATACGTAGTATTCTATCGATTTGAAATTCGTAAAAGTATCTTATATAATCTAAATATAAGTAAGTTTACGGGTGAATAAATCTGAAATAATTCAGACTTTTAAGCATCTAAATATATAAAACGAGTTCAGGTTACTTACACCATTTATAACTCAAGAACGGCTCGACCGATTTTTATGAAATTTGGCACACATATAGTTTATTACCTGGATTAACTCAAAATATACTTTTTATCTCGGAAAATTTGATAGTTCTCGGGGATAAGCGAAAAATGACTAGGTACTACGCGGACGGAGTCGCGGGGAAAAGCTAGTAGTACATAATTATCTCTGTTTCAAAACAAGAACACGTGCCTCCAGGATTATTACCTGTGTTAGTTGCCCCTGCTCAACGAGAGTTGCTGGATATTAGAAATATACCTTTAAATGTACAGTTACAACGAACACCATGCCACCGGTCCAAGGTCTTTCTCCTTTTCTGCAAACTACTCCAAGAAGCATCAAAAATCATCTCAGATTGCTTCTGTTTCTTCACCAATTCCGCAAACTTCAACTGAGTTTATCAGTTCTTTTCAGCTACGAGGACTGCCCAAAGCTGGAACTAGACAAACAACAATAAAACCACGGCGCAGAGGTTAATCAATGATTGCCAATGATACCCCGAATAAAAATGAGATTAAATCAAGAGAATTAAGTAAAATTTGTAAGAAAACAAAAGACTGCAAAGCGATTATGCGATATTGCGAAAGAAAATTATGCAAAGCTATTAGAGTGACGAAGAAGCTGAAAAAGTGAGCATTTACTCTGAAGAAGAAGGTTCTTTTGGAAATGATGTAATGTTGAGGATTGCATAGATCCTACAATATTTGGGTCAATAATTAGTACCTACTGCACAAAATATGGCACTTATGTCCCCGTCGTTTTTAAAATACAATCAAGGAAGAACGTTTATTATGTGGCAAAAGTATAAAGAGTGAAGAGAATTTGATGTTATGATTTTGTCTAAGCCATCCTTTTCAGGAGATACTAAAAAAGCAGATTTTTGTGATAGAAGAAGAAAAGGCTGAATAGTCTGTTAAAAAGTACACCTAAATTGTTTAAGTTACAATTCAAAAAACTCATAATTACGTACGTGCTATATGGTAAAAATTCTACTTTTGTTTGAATTGGGAAGCAGAGACTGCTGCTGTGACTAAAATTTAATACCAATTATTGATTTACATGACTTCCGAGTGATAGGGGAGGTTCCTAAGTGATACTCGCTCAACTATTACTCAAAATTACAATAAATACGTCGATTATTTTAATGTTTGTTTGCGTTGTAGTAACAGTTATCCACTACTCCCCTTCCAGTTCAATGTTTCTCATGCGCCAATCCAATCCTCCCCTGATATGGGTTACAGAAGACCGTCTACCATTAAAAAAAAATAGAATAAACTACAATACAATCTTCCAAAGTATAATAAATTTATAGCCTATTACCCTATTCTACAATACAAATCAAAAATATGGAATAAAAGTGTTGCACAAAAGGTGGTTCACTCTCCCCTATACAATTCAACAAAATCTTTATAGTTCTATAAGAATTTTGGATTTAGTTAAACACTAATGGTGTTATTACAAAACACTTAGACACGTCTTAGACAAGTCTAAAATGTAATTTTTCTATGGATTGACGTTTACTAAACAAGTAACGTGTTCAAAACGGTTGTTTAAGTGTTTGTAATAAGACCCCGTAATCGTTTAACATCTACCGTAAGAAGGTATCAGAGGCCGAGCATCAACATTTCAATCATACGTCACGTTTTCGAATCGCCGTTACTATTCGAAAACGCACCGCACGTCAAACCTTGTAAAAATAAAAATACTTGTAAAAGTGACCACACTTATTATTATTAAAATAATTATTCGTTTAAATTTCAGTAGATACGAGTAGGTAATAAAAGTTTTTAGAAGATAATAGGCATGACGATTTTTTTTTAAATTGGTATGCCATTCGATCCGATTTTTGTAAGGATCAAATATTTATTATGTATGGGACCAACTACAATTAACAACATTTCAAAATTGCAAATGATGCTAAGTACCTACCAATTTTACCATACGATGTTAAATGTTAAACGACTGTTAGTTCATACATTTTGACAGCTGTTAGCACTCTAATCGTCTGTTAAGTAGTTGGTGAAATCCGACAAAAGTCTAAAACCATTTGGGTAAGCGCCAGGATTCCGAAAATATTTTGTTATTTTTTATATCCAGTAGTATTAACCCCCGACGCAAAAACGAGGGGTAATATAAGTTTGACGTGTGTATCTGTGTGTGTATCTGTCTGTGGCATCGTAAGTAGCTCCTAAACGGATGGACCGATTTTGATTTAGTTTTTTTTGTTAGAAAGGTGACTTAATTCGAGTGTTCTTAGCTTGGTTTGACGAAAATCCCTTAACCGTTTACAAGTTATGAGCTCTGAAAGCGAGTTTTTTGGGAGTTTTTAATACTTGAGTAGTGACGAAGTTTAGAAAGCATGAAATAAAAATTAAATTAAAAATTTAAGAACCCCCCGGCACAAAAAAAAACTCTAAAAAGTAAATATAATATGGCTCTTAAAGCTTAATGTCAGTAGTAATATTTTGATTCAAACGTCGGCAAGTCGGGGGACCATTAACTGCCTGAAATAGAGGTTTACATGGAGTCAGAAAATTAGTATTACATACAGCTCTCTTTTACATCTCTTTTGGGCTACAAATGCTTTATTTACATCCACGGAATTGCCCCATATCATGATTTCATGACGCATGGTCCTTTCGCTGCTTAAATACAAAACAGTCACAAATCAAAAACTCGTACTTACTCGTATATAGTTTGATTTTAAATTTAAAGTAAATAGCGTTCCGAATTTAAATGCAACAAAAATTAATTTTGATTTGTGACGCTTTTGTATTAGAGCAGCGCTTTTGTATAAAAGTCGGTTACGCCTTTTTTACCCGACTGCCAAGAAGGGTTATGTTTTCACACGTCTGTTATACTAATGCCAAGGCAAAGAAAACAATAACAGCCCTTTTGATTTGGACGACCACATTTAATGACCTAACTCACAGCTCTGTTGGACGAGGCTTCATCCAAAAAATGTGGGAATAAACCCAGAGGTGGACTGTATATAAATTTGCCTTGCAAAGAAGTTATGAACTGAAACACTCACCTGTGTGCTGCTGCAGGCAGGGCGAGGCTCCGGAGCTTATGGTTGAAAGATTGTTGTAACCTTTAAATACCTACTTACAAAGTCGCCCATGGTCCTTTTTTCAGATTTCCCTTCACTGACCTATTTGGATTGCTCACACTGTATAACAAGTGGCAGACAAAAATGAGATTAACAAACTCAGTGTATAAATGATATTTATTATTTAGGTATCATTATTCATTTCAGACAAGTTTAATTTAATTAGTAACTAAACAACTAAAACCAACAGAAAATCTAATTTGATTTTTATTTCACAACGTAATTATCAAAAGTACCTACGTTAACTTATTTGATTAAAAAACAAACACCTCATTTTTGGGCTATTCAGGTACGGACAGAATTCCGTCAACTATTCGTGCGCTGAGACACGTAATAAATTAAACTTTGTTCTTGAAATAACATCAGTATATTAGGTAACTGTTTAATTACCCAAGTTCTAGTCGCACTTAAATCTAATTCTTATACCTAATACTATGTCCTATGCAGGGTAGCACATCACATTAGTCATTACATTCCGCTAGGTACCTCAAAGGAAGCAGTATTATAAATATAATAAATAACAAGTTTTTAAGCAATTTCCCAGTATAAGATGGAAAGTGTTGCTTTAGCAATAAGTATCTACTTGTTTGTAATTTAATCAATCAATGCATCTTATCATTTTGTAACTTTCATTGTAACAACGCAACAGAGGTCTAGAATGGACGTCTGAGTGCGACTGATTTTTTTTTAGTAAGTAGTAAGTACTTACATATAAGACACTTGAAAAATGCAATACTGTGAAGAGCAAGTAGACGACATCGACAAACAAATATATGAGCCCGAGGCCAGTCGGAGTTACACCCTTAGGGTCAAGGGCTCGACATTAGGTCTGTCTAGAACAGTAACGAATTAGCCGGTTACTAATTATTATTGCGTTAACTACGAGAGGTAACGGATTAACAATGGTAAGGCACTGCACAGGCTCCATTCATTTGTAACTAGGTACCTACTACAAGTTTGTACACGCGTTATATAAAAGTTGACATGAATATTACAAAACAGGCTTTTTGAAAGCTTTCTCTCCCAACTACGCAATAATTTCATCATATCTGTACTAAATACTGAGCACAAAGGGACACTTTTCTGCTATAGAGCGTTAAAGTTCCACACAAAATTCATTACAGCACTGTTTTCTTTTCTTTTTAATTCATGGAACAATCGGTCACGACTTGGGATATTATTTATTTATTTACTTATTCATAAAAGCACAACAAAACTATTTTAAAAATATTTCTTGTGCAATAAGGTTCGTAATTTCGATGCGACCGCCGCCGTCTGATTAGACTGATGGTTAGAGCGTTAGACTACTACACCAAGACGAACCCCAGCTATCTCTAGCAGTCTACCAGGTACTTGCACAAAAACAAGACAAAATCAGTATATTTTATCATGCCAGTCATGGGACTCATTTTCTAGGTTTTTGGGATGCTGATTTCAGAAATGGATTAAAGATGGCGGACATAACTTTTTTTGGGAGTCTTCGTGGGGCTCAATTTCTAGGTTTTCGGAGATACCAAATTCGAAAATTCCATAGAGGTTTTTGGAGACGCCGAATTTCAAAATGAGGTAAATTTTTCATTCTGATTTAATTTGGATTTTTTTATATAGCTGTTTCAAATGCATATAAATGAAAAAACAAAGGCCTAAAGTCTAAATAAGGGAGTAAATTAAATAAGAATTCTCATTATTTTCACATTTATTGAGCGCTTGAACTTGCGTCTCCTCTACTAGGCGGCGGCGCCAGTGTATCGTTTTCTCGTTGTCTTCAGTACAGGACAACGGCGCTCAAAGGGTTTAGCGAAAATAATTAGACCATAAGAGTTTATTAAACTTAATTATAGTTTTTTGATCCCTACTTCAGTAGTAGTAGTAGTAGTAGTAGTTTCTTGCAGTAGTTGAAAGAAAAGCAGATTATGAACCTCGCATAGTAATTTATTTTTGCACTCTTGCATTTAGAGCCCTCTCCAAGGCTCGGGATCCAAGTCAGCACTCGGCGCAATAATTAATTATGTACTTTCTGTTTGGTGCAACAATCTACCATATTTAAGTTACAATGGTTGTTTGTTTGTTTAGGTTAGATCTTGCAACTGAATTTTTAATTTTAAGCCACTTCCCGGTATCCGATAGAGCTGTAATTTGGTATACTTACGTAACTTCGGGGACAATGCAGTAATATTATGGTACCGGAGTTTTTCATAAGCACATGATGACCGTGCAAAAAAGTAGTCGGCAAAAAAGTTTGTCCCAAAAATTATTTTTTGCAGAAACTTACTTAAAATTAAAACCGCTGTGCGCCAAATAGCGACTTCTGTATGAAGTCGCCATTTACACCAAAATATATGACATTTTCGTTCATTCCATTCATGCCAACTTTAGTATATTGTTAATGTGATATGTACAGTCGGCCAAATAAGAGGGTTTTGTTTTTCATTTAAACACAACTTCCTATAAAATGAAAATGTCCCATCTTTTCGACCTCATTGTTTTATAGGTAACGTGCAAACGGAATGCAAGCTTAGGATGGTAGATCACATATTTGGCCACTGCACGTATCCGCGCGTATAAAAATACAATATGTTTATTTACAATTATATTTATATATTTCATAAAAATAAGTGTATGTATAATAATAAATTTATTGATATTTTAAGTGACTGTTTGTACTCTTTGATAATTATAGACCCTTGTACCCTGTTACCGATTGCACGTTTTAGGTCATGTCTTATGTCGATGGTCTTTGATGGTCTTTTCTATATAAAAACAACAATTAGGTACTTATTTTTGCAAAAGAAAAGGCAGTAAATATACCTACTTTAGATAAAAAAATATGAATCAAGCCAGTATAAATTAATATTTTGCTAGTTACATCGTCTAGATTTTTCTAAGATATGTCTTCCGAACTATCATTTAATATTCATGATTTTTATATTTTTATATAATCTAATGATTAGATTTACATGTGATGGTTGCTCGCTAAGTGGATTGTTCTAGCCGCCGATTCCAACTTGTTTACGCCGATTTGTAAGTCGCATTACAAAGTTTACAAAAAGTGACAAAATGGAATCATATTCAAATATCTGTCTTTCTTATAAAAATGTATTCGTGCGTTCGCAGGGAACTACAATACAAAAAATATGCGCTTTTGACAGGAGATGATAAGGTCACGTTCTGGCCGCATTGTAGGTACACATTACGTTTTATATGCCTAAAATACTTTGTAACCTATTATCGTATGGACCTATATCTGTTACGAAGTAAAGTAACCCTTATGGTTTTGGTTTGCATTGCAGAATTGAAGTCTCACAGTAATAAGATAAAGTGTCTAATAAACAGATTGTTGGTAAATACGAAGTGGAATGAAAGCTCCAACAAGATCATGCCTTATGTAGCGCATTCTTACTCGTAGGTCCCGCAGTTTCTCAATTCCTTATTCGAAGTTTCCTAATTTGCAAAAATTACTATTAGTCATTATTTTAGCTTTTAATAAAATACCTAAAAGAAAAGCTGGACTGGGTTGAGTTACGCGAATTATATGTGTTGCAAGTAGGGTTTGCAATTCGAATATTCGAATATTCGAATTATTCGCCATAAATATTATTCGAATTCGACAATATTCATTATTCGAATAAAACGAATATTTCGAATAGTGCAGAAATATGTCTGTAATTATTTACCTTAGCAAAACACTATAACTAAATGCCAGGATTAATTATCCTCCACATTAACAACTCCGTGGAAATAGATTTAAACATTAAAAATAACTTCAAATCCAAGGCAAACAATAAATTACCTATTTTTCTTTATCCTTGCCAAAATCTTTCTAAAACGAACTAAATGCCGTACCGTAGTTGGTAAAAGGGGTAGCGTAGCGATAGCGAGAGCGAGCTTAAAGATTAGTTCATGTTTTTTGTGGTGTGGTGATGGTGATTCCTCGTACACGGTTAAGTGCAAGTTTACGTCACGTGTTGATAAATTGTCTGTGCTGTGCTGTGATGATGTTGAATTGCTGACTGACATGAAAAGATGTAAGTAAACCAAATTATAATTTTAATATAAACTACTAATCAGTGGCAAATCTAAGTTGCCCTCTCTCTCTCTCTCTTTCACCTCATCTTACAAACATGTATGTAGAGTGGGCGGTTAGATTTGCCGCTGAGTATAGTTTGAATTTGTTGATTGCCAAAAAGTTGATAGTTCGTCATTTCTTTATATACATACGGAACGAGTGCTCGTTATTGATTTGTTTTTATTGTAACTTATAATAAACAAAGTAAATTTATATTGTAACGGTGTGCTGTGATAGGTTTATTAAATTGTTTACTTTATTTCAAAAGTTGTTATCATCCAAATGAATATTATTTAATTTGAAGAAAATACCATAAATGTTATTTTTTTAGTTGTAAGGTCATTACATTTTATTTTTACATTACATATTTTATAATTACACAACTTAGAATCATTATTTTGTTTTATTTTCAAAAGTATTCGAATTATTCGAAATATTCGAATATTCGAATATTGGAAATCTAAGTATTCGTATTATTCGAATACTAAAATTGGACGAATATTGCAAACCCTAGTTGCAAGTTCAAGCGAGGCCGTAAATAGCGACGCAGTGGCTTTGAACAAAATCCTTTGTAAACTACTCGTATTGAATTATATTGCAAATAAATATTACTCAATACAATTTGTTTTCTTTTTAATCTCGTCATATTTTTGCTGCCCTTTCGCGATATCCTCTACTCTTGACCCATCTCTCAAAAGTAATAACCGTAAAAAACGTTCGCATAAATTCAAACTTGAAAGACCAAGCTTTAAAATCGCCCACAAAAGACGTCTAAATACGCCGAAAATGGTATACAAACCATGAAAGTAAGCTATCTTAAACTACCTTAATTATCATCACGATCATCATCACAATCATATCAGCCGAAATAATTAATATTACCTTAATACAAATATATTTTCTCCTAAATAATTTACTAAATCAAATCTTAAATTAGCAACATAAAACTACAGCAGCTTCATTCACGTGAATTAAAAGATTTTTAAGTACGTATACGAGTAGTCTGCGAGCATTTGAGAACGAGAAAAATATACCTATATTTTAATCATTTTATCTAATATCACTTTTATAACATCCGCCTGATCGGAGCGGTGCTGTAATATTTCAACGTGCTGCCCAATATAAGTGACGACCATCGACAGCTGACAAGCAGACGAATACAGGACTCTCAGATCTATTTTGCGCTATTGCGGATGTATCCGCTATTGCTAGAGGGTGAAGTCTGCCCCTTTTGCAGTGAAGACTTCTTCGTCTGTTATACGATGTCTTTCATGAATCGCTCACTAGCTATACATACTTTTAAAAGCCTTAATAAAGAGATCAACAATAAAATGTATTTTCTTATATTTGTAACAGTGCGATAGCTAGCTCTTAAAACGGCCCATGGGATTATACAACTCGCTGCTTCGAGCGCTTATTGAGCCAACTGACTTTACCCGGACCAGAAGGACTTTTTATGACCTCTTGCGCCGTAATATTCATTTTATGAATTATAATATAATACGTCGGGCGAGTACTCTAAATATCAACTTAATGTTAATCGCGTAATTTTATGAATTCGAATGACGGGTCGAAATATCTTCGTATTTCTAACCATCATCTTTACATCCCATAATATGTTTTTAATTATCTACGTTAATAGTTCCACAACTCCAGCATTTTTTTTATTTTTAAATAATATAATATCCTCTCGATCACCTTAGAATCGTTATCAATAATTCTATGAGGTTTTGAACCTTTAAAAGCTATCATGATTTATATTTTAACATAAAACATAAATCATGAAGATTGCAAGTGCCCCAATCACAAAGGTTCGGTGACAGATCCCAGAGTTTCGCGGATCTAATTGCACAACGACACTCACGAGACCTAGCGTCCACGAGCGGTAACCGCATATCGTCACTTACATATAGTGACTTAAATATTAAATAAAATATTTGTGTGACAGATCGCAGTGCGTAGTAATCTCGTAATATTAGCAATCTAAAAAGAGCTAAGATAGAGAACTGGAGGGCTCGGGCTCGTTCTGTGCTTCGGGAGATGGGAGGGGTGTGTCTTCTTCATACATCATCCATAGCTTGTTATATTCTCGTCGTCGCCTCGTGCACTGAAATGAAACAGAATAATTATACCCATTATACCTATTTTAACAGCGTGAACATATTTGGGGAAAAATTGTCGTATCAACGCGACTCGGCATAGGTAGTTTATGAGATAATATATTTTTTTTTGTACAAGTGGAGAAACCATGTCCAGTTATCTGCTTGGTATAAATAACTCCGGTTCGTAAAATGAAAGTAGCCGAACCTTTGCTGAGCCCTCTCTGAGGAACTTGACGCCGCTTTCTTCGCCGGAGCTGCTGGAGCTCGTGACGCCCTCCTCCAGCGTCAGCCGCGCCGCCACGCCCTCCAGCTCCAAGTCCGTGTACAGCTGCCCGAGCTGCTCGTTCACCAGGGACGGCTGAAACGAAACGATCGTGATCAAAATTTGATTGCCTATTTAATGTACAAATAGCAAAGACAGCTGAAGTGCCGTGTTGTCTTCCGACAGAGTTTATATATATTTTATTTTATAGATATTTACTGTTATACCATTATTAGGGTTCTGTACCAAAATGGTAAAAAGGAACCCTTATGATGATACTTCGTTGTCTGTCTGTCTGTCTGTCAGTATGTCACAGCAGTTTTTCTCAGCAACTACACGCTTGTGTTACATGTGTGTGCTACATGTTTGTGTATCAACTTGAAATTTGGCATAGTTGTATAACTTGCTTGCCCGTTTTAGTAAAAAGAATATGAAATTATTTTCTTACATAATTGAAAAGGGGTCTAGAATAGAACCGAAAAATCAGAAAAATCCTAACTTATAGATAATCACATATATTTTACGGGAAAAATAAAACGAAGTGGTCAAAATTTATAGTTTTCGAGAAATTGACAAAATAAAAGAGATATGGACTAAAATTTAGGCAAGTCAAAATGGACCTTATTGCATACAATTACAGTACATAAAAAGGTAATATATATATATATATATATATATATATATATATATATATATATATATATATATATATATATATATATATATACTGGGATGATGGTCAAGGTGCGCCGCAATGAAACGCGGCTATCAACGCGGGTACGAACCTGTTGCAGTAGGGCCAATTGCTGCTTATCAGCTGACAACACCTCGTCCATGTTTTTCGTCATTAACTGATACTTGTAAATCAACTTCGACGTTACACAAACCTAAAAAAAAATACTTTAGTTAAAAAAATAATTTCCATGTTGAGATAGTAGGTATTTATTTATATCCCCCCGCAAATCAGACGACGTTTTTGACCCACTGCTGTTGAATTTGTAATTTGGCAAGCTATCACTGTTAGTGTTAAGTTAACCTTGAAAGGGTATAACGTGGGTGGTTAAATTTCACCTTACCTGCTCCATCCACGGCGGCTCCCTCTTTCTTTTCATTACTTTACCGCGCGCACTGTCTTTGCCCATCAAGCCAGCATGCATACTCTGAAATTAGGTATTGGATAAACATACATACCTACTAGCCATAATCTTACTTATATGTATATACAGAATATCAGCGCAGCGTGCAAGAATCAGTGCTACTATTGAATCCTCGCTCAAGAGAAACCGTTCCTGAGCGCGGGCGTTTAGGCTGTCCTGCGTAACTTGCAGTGATCGGATTTTTTGGTACCACTGCGTGATAGAGTCAAAAATGTAATATGGATAGGACAAAAACCCCGCGATACCGTTAAAAAAGCTATTCGGTGTTATAAATTTACAAATGTGTTACAAATTGACATTAATCGAGAAAACAGCGTAAATTATAACATACCAAGCAATATCTACTGTCGATACTCGTCAAATACATCATGAAATGTCTTCATTAAATGAAAACATAAATAAGGCTAACCCGTCGATACTCGTCAAATACATCATGAAATGTCTTCATTAAATGAAAACATAAATAAGGCTAACCCGTCGATACTCGTCAAATACATCATGAAATGTCTTCATTAAATGAAAACATGAATGCTGTCAATCATCATTTTAAGACAGCCGGTTTTACTCTTTTTGGCGGAAACACAAATATCATCCCTGAAGATGTCTCGCACCTGCGTTACCCGTGCTTTATTGAGAAATACATTTTAGCCCTTAAGGGCCCAGCTCGTTAAGAAAAAATGTGTTAAAATGTTGTACAAGTAAAACTTATTTGCGTCAAAAATTCGTTTTTTTTTGGTATGCTAGTGGTCTAACTCGATAGCACTTGATAAAGCATATAATAAAATTCTTACGCCTTCACTTGAAGGTCGTCCTTTCTTGGCATCACCGCTGTCCTCGGTGCTGCCGAACTCGGTCTTGAAGAAGGAGCTGTAGAACGAGGAGTAGCTGGACTCTCCGTCCGTGCGGTCGACGGTCTCGTTGCTGTTACCGATTCGGCTTCCTTTCATCTTAATATTACGCGACGTCGATGTATCCGTGGACACTTCGGTGCTCTGTTGGCAAAAGAAGCCCATTTGATTTCAGTCCTAAATAAGTTGCCGTCCACATAACCGGTACTGACACCTGTTACTGACACGGTCACGGAATCATGTTCCGATGAAATGTCATTGACCCATCTTAAGATTACACCTGTGACCACCAAAAAATTATAACTGCTGCACGTGGAAATGCCTGTCGACGAACTGAAAATTCGTCGAACAAAAAAAAATCTATGAAATGAGTGTCGGTGATTCAAGAGTAAAGCCTTGGAATTTGGAAAGATTAGGTGGTCACAAGAATATTTATAAAACCTAGAGTAAAATCCCGTCCTAAAAAGCAAATTCCATTTCAATTTACATTTGAGATTAATGATAGGTATGTACTCAAATGCACGTGCACAGAGTTGATATAATAAATAATTTAATATCTTATGCAGCTTCATATCTATTGTCCCAAAATGGAAGCTTATATTTTGTGGATAAGAGCCTTTTAGATTACCAAATATTAAAAAAGAACTAGTACATACTAAAATCTCAAAAAAAATTATTACGATCAAAACGCAAAAATCTACGTGATGACGTTAATAAAGCGTGTAATCTTGTGACTTCATAATAATTACATATTATCAATTGCTGCCAAAAAAACCCAGTAGCGTAGATTGAAAATAATGATCATGCTCTAAAGGCATCGTTACAGTGATTAATTATAATTTTAAGGAAAACATTGAAAGCAAACCTGTTTGTAGTTGTTTGTAGTCAACTTCTGCGCGGACGCGTACTGCTGCTGCGGCACCACATTGTGGTACTGCACTTGCGGGTTAAATGGCGACATCACCACCGGCGAGCCGAACACAGCTTGTCCATACATCATGTATGACACTAAAATTAGACTTCATTAATCCTAAACTTGGGGGTTAGCCAGAACATTATAAAGTTTTTTTAACCGACTTCAAAAAAAGGAGGAGGTTCTATGTTCGGCTTATATATGTTTTTTTTTGTATGTTCACCGATTTCTCCGTCAATTGCGGACCGAGTTTGAAAAATATTTTTTTGTTACAAAGTGTATACTCTCGAGGTGGTCCCAGTGTCACCAAGTCAGAATCTAATGATGGGTGGGAGGGATGGAATGATGGAATGATGAATGATGGGGGGGGGGGGGCAGTTTTATTTCTATTATTTGTTGTTATATCGGCAATAGAAAAACACACTCTGTGAAAATTTCAACTGTCTACCTATTACGATTCATGAGTTACAGCCTGCTGACAGACGGACGGACAGACAGACAGACAGCGGAGGCTTAGTAATAGGGTACGAAACCCTAAAAATTAAATATATATAATACTTTTTTAACTTTGGTAAGTTATATTGTTAGGTAAAAACCCGTAAATTAAATAAGTACATTGCATCTTTAACTTACTAGACGGAGTCTGAAATTGTGTCGGAGCGGTGGGCTCGGCGCTAGGTGCTTCCGAGTAAGGGGGCATAGGCGGGCCAGCGGAAGGAACATAGTACAAAGGAATCAAGCCTGAAACAAAGTTGTTTCATGACGCACATGTATAGTAGTAGCGAACGTATACTGAAATGTCTCTATTCTATAGGTACTACAGAACATAATATGAGTCGAGGTGAATGATAACAAATACAGCTAGTATTATAAATACAGCAGTAGTAATATACAGTACCGATGGTAAAAAAGGTAGTGAATTAATTCATGTGATTTTATTACACGTCTTATTACTATACTCGCGTATAAACTGCTGAGTTTATTGGTGTCAACAGTATCAGAGAGAGAGAGAAAGAGAGAAACATTTATTCGGCTATAACTATACACATACAATTATAATAAATCAAATAACTTCGAAAATTTACTAAAACTATGGACTAAACAACTAAAAACATATACAAAAACAATAAGAAAACTATAGCCGAAAAGGCTGACCAGCTCAGCTTGTTGCTGGGCAGAGCCTCAGCGCTGATTTTCAGCTGGAGCCCGAGATGAAGGTAGATGGCTGTGAGTGATGTAATAAGTAGGTATAAAAGGACTCGTAAAAACTTAAAATAAAACAATTCAAAATAAAAAGGACTCTAGGAAAACAGTGAACTAAAATAAAACAATTCAAATTAAAAATAAAATAACATCAGTCTTAACATCAGTGCAGTGCAGTGTGCTAATATTATCTTGTATAACGTGCAATAATTATATACATACCCTAATTTTATATATGTAATTTTGCCCTAGTCGGTACTTAGTTTATTTACGTACACAAGATTTCAAAGGTAGTGGAAGCTAACGCCATCTATTTGTCGCATTAACGTAAGCTCTTTTATTTTTTTACGGAATGCAGAAATAGATAGATCAGAATTCCACAGTCAACAGTATTTTTTCTTGCACTGCCTAGAGTTAACACCAATGGGTTAAATATGTAATTATTTAACCCGCCAAAATTGGAGGGTTAACTTTCTAACTCGAGTTTTAAAATGTCAAATTGCGAGGTACCGATTTGACTGATGAAATAAAATGAAGGTCGCCATTCAACATAATCGACTATGGCATAAATAACGATGAACGATGTTACTGTTTAATTTTGGTATCTGTGTGTGTTACCATTATTTTCACAATCTTTAATCTTTGTTTCGTTTTTTTTTCTTGTGATCGTCGAATAAATGTTTCTATTTCTATTTCTAAGAGTTACCAGGTCTGAAGGGTGCCAATTGTAAATGAGTCCTAAGCTACATACATAAAGAATTCACTCATATCCTGGTCACGGCACCAATTGTAAATGAGTTAGTATTTTCTCATGTCTTATGTTCGCCATGAAAAAACCTCGGCTACCCGAGAATTTAGCTTCAATTCAAATAAATTTACCACCGCAAGGCTTATTTGTATTGCCACGAACACGGTTCATAATTAAAAAACTCGTGTCATGGTGAAGAAGTCTTAACGGATTTGTCAGCTGACTGAATTATTAAATTCTCCCCTTAGAAATTCATTCCCGAACCATCGAGTGAACATTTTAAATGACTGAAATATCAACGCCACCGGCGTACAATACTTGCTAGTCACCCAAAACAGCTCTTTTAAACTCGTGATTTATCAAGGCCCTTTTTAAAATTTATTAGCAACATTAAGAACTTTATCACAGCTAAATCACCCTGTTGTATGAAGAAAAAGTAAACTGATTAGCTTCCCTACTCCCTTCTAAATATTCAAATTAATATTAAATAACTTAACTGACTTGAAACTTTATGGCAAATCCCACAAAACTAATTTATATTCACTTCACATTATTAGTTTAAAACCCAAAACTAATTCTTTAATATCAAAATATCAAGATAGTAAACGTTACTAATTTACTAAGATTCAAAACTTTAACTTTTATCTATATTAACTTATCAACAAGAACAAATTATTATTAACTTATGAAACCCCAAACTAATTAAATTATTCAAAACAATTATCAAAATGTAAAAATAATATTATCATTTACGTAAATAAAGCCCTTTGACTCGAATGCAAAACTATCACCACCTTCCCCTTTGGTAGCTAAACAATTTATGAATGAAATCACCCTTTGGAAGCTAATCAATCAATGAACCCCGGTTTTCGTTTACTCGCTAATTTATACCTTATGGTCACTATTGTTACTATATCCTTTTTTCTCACATCTGTCACTTTTGCCACTGCGGCCTCATTTGGACATGCGCACTAGCGTATCTTCTATCTCTCTTTTATTTCAACTGTTTCTTCATATTTCCTTATCATATTGTATACAAAAAAATGACGTAACAGATTAGGCAGTAAAATGTTCTACTATTTCATCCGCTTTCTTAACTACAGCTTGGCCCAGCGGCCCAACGCACCCCCATCAAGCAGCGCGCCCCAGTTCAAACCCCCACTCATCTCAATGTCTTTTTGTATTTTTTTATTAAAATATTTTTAATGATTCCTTTTTGTTTTACTAATGCTAATTAGAAAAAGTCCAATATAATATTTAATTATTTCTTAATTAACCCTTTTATTTGTTATGAAATTTCTGCAACTAATAAAATGTCAAAAGTTCATATTAGAATTGTCTAAGGTTTTACTATTCCTTTATTTACTTAATGATACTCTATTTAAATAGACTGTATTATGTTTGTTTGTTCATTAATTACTCCAGTCTACCAAATCAATTTTGTCTCTCTCTTAATAAACTTTATTTTGACCTATAATCTTAAGTTTTATATAAAAATAGATGTCGCTACTTGTTTATGATTATACAAATACTTTATTTGTAATAATATGTATTTTTTTTAACAGACTAAATGGACAGATGTCTATTTGGCTTGTTACACAATGTAATTTGTCACGTGTGTATATATCTGTAGTTGTGTAAAGTGCGCTTACCTGAGACAGCGGTCACGGGGTTGACGAGCGAGACGGGCTGCGGTATCCCCACGTTTGGTAAATACGGATTCATTGGTGTGTCGGAGTTGCTTTGCCACTGCTGCGGCGCGGCTGCGGACAAGAATCGCAACATCTTATACAAGTACCGACGTGTGTGCGTCGTTCTTTATTTATTTACTCCTATAGATGCCCATAGTGATCCAGCTGTAAATTCATGGGGCGATATACAAGATGGGACAATATGGTTTCGTAAATCCAGAGATAGCATAGGTTATATTTTATTTCATAGCTTAAGCTATTTTCTAACTTATTTTACCGAAGCGGAACGAGCGCGTCGCTAGTAAATTAAAAGGTGCGTCATATTAGTTAAGTGTTTACGGGAGGTGTCGGGACACGACGACGTGAGAGTTGTGTCGGGAAGTGGCCGGCCGCGCAGCGCTTGCGGCGCGACGCAGTGGTGCTTATGCGCACTCGACCCCGCCTCGAACTGCTTCGACGCTCGCTTCACCCCGTGCGGCTGCAACAAAATAACATAAATTACTTCTGTTTACGTGAATTATTTCTTCTGATTATATGAAAATTGTAGTTAAGGCAGCAACGAACGATGATGATGAACGTAAAACCACTTTCGGTAATTTAACCCGTCACATGACCTGCCCACATACGTTTGTACAGCCAATATACAAATATAGTTATCTGTGAACAACTCTGAAAATGTAAACAACTACTTTTTTAAGTCAAAAAGGTGATATAAAAACTGTTTGAATATAAATAAAAAGTAATTACCTGATGTTCAACGACAGAGGAGTCGGCGACATTGGGTACGAAATACGCGTTGCACCTGGCCAAGTGGTCCCTCTTCTTTTGCTTGGTTTCGTTGCTCGCCTTGTCTCGGTTTTCCTTGCTGGAGACCCGGCATTCGCGGTGCTGCATCACTAACGTTTTTTCCATCTCGGAGTTGTGCCTGTGGGTTATATTTAGATCATTAACAGCCGCTCGACAAGATAAGGAGCTACACAGTAAACTGAAATTAAAATCTCGAATGTAATATTATAGTGAAACCGCTACAGCATACATACGTAAGCATATATTTTGTAAGTAAAGTAGATGACAACCGTAACTGAAATTTCATACAGAACTCCCAGCTTCGTAATAGCGTTCGGCTGGCTATCGCTATCACACTTGCACTCGCAATTGACAATATATTTGTCACTCGTGTTTCATAGAACAACAAAGATTGCCGATAACTATTGAGGAAATGTTAGTACTGTACATATCAAAAACATTACCCTCCTTCTTCGGCAATCGGGTAAAAAAAGACCAGACAAACGAGTCCAAACTCGACGGACGTAATTAACCATTAGGGAGTTCCTTTGACCGCCTTCTGTATCCCATACCATATTATTGTATTGTCATCGGCCCTTGATACGTGTACCAATTTACAGGTTAATCGGACGAAAGATTCCTTTACATAGATGCATAGTTACAGGTCAAGCTAATAAAAAACCGTGCTAATAATAATTACTAAGTTTGTAATTCTTTTGCTTCGGGAGTCGCAGTAACAACAGGTTGACCTTTCATTGACACATTTTGTTGTCTGGTGGACGCAAGATATAATTTCACGCTCGCATGACACATTCAGGAAAATACGAATATAATGGGTTTTATTGCTTACTTAATTAAGAGCGACTCGGTGAGCCTCAGCGCGTGGTAATGTGTTATGGGTGAGCTGTCGCTAAACGCGGCGCCGGTCGACTCGCCCGAGCTCGTCAGCTCAGCGGAGTCGCCGGAGTGCTCGGCCATCGGGGACAGGTGCCCTCTGAAACAAGACACTGCTTTGAGCCCGCCCTCTCACGAGTCTGTTTGCACGCAGCAAAACACGTAATCGAGTAAGTGTCGCTAGTTATGATAGTTAACAAATATAGGGGGACAATTTCACACAAATTGACACGTGGCCTGTACGGACTACTAAGCTCTAGACTTGTACCAGTCGGGTCGTCGAATCTTTTTCGTCCTATTTTTATTTCGCCTCATTGTTTGTTGTTGTATAACGTTTTGTCTAACAATTCATCTGTATGCAATTATTCAGTCGAAATTGTTTCGCTACCTTTTGTTTGGTCGACATATCGATATGTAAGTACAAAAATTTTTCCGTACAAAATCAATTAGCTTAATAGGATTTTTTCAAACTTATGTTACATATAAAAAACCGGCCAAGTGCGAGTCGGCCTTGCGCACCGCGGGGTTCCGTTCCGTACTGAAGTTCATAAAATGAAAGCACCGAACATTGCTCTAACAAAAAGATAGGCTGGATTGCGGGACAAACTTAACTTTGCCGTTAAAAAACGGTTGTCATGTCACCATACATCGATTTACATAGATATTTGAAAATGTTGAACTTGTTCTATTATATTATTATTTAATTTGATTGGTCTATTATTATTGTTATTTGAGTTTCTTTTTGAAGTGGTTAGGATTTTTGTTGCGTTGACTTAAACGTTTGATTTTTTCACAGCTCCAAGGGATTGCAGACCTGAGTATTTGATATTAATTTCAACGATGGTACGCCCACGGTTCCTTATTTCCTTTTGAGGTACGGAAGCCTAAAAATTTTGGAGCCCCCATATATCAGATAATTTAGAGCTTAGAAATAGTTTAATTGACAAAATATGCTTTTTTGCTATACCTATTCTATACGATACAATAAAAAAAATTAAAACGTAGTTCTTTACGAGTTCAATATTAGACCAGAAGTGCTTAAGAACATAAAACATGTAGATACCTATGCTAAAAATTAAATATAGACAAAAAGACATTAAGTATACCAAACAATTTCAACCAAAAAAATTTAGAACATTCAATATTACATGATGCGAAGGGTACCCGTACCAGTCACAAGCAATAATATATTATCAAACATTCCGCGCGAAAATACGTAGGTAATCTGACACGATCTTATGCCTCTAGTAATCGATAAGTGTCATATATTTTTAGCCCAATGTTGCATAGTATATTATTATTAGGGACTGGAAAAGTATTCAGTAATCAGAATTTTAAAACGTTGGTTATAAGATAAGATAGACAATTTTGAAATTAAACAATCGTAATCGTGAGGAGTCCTGAAAGTTCAAATTAGCAATGATGTGGAATTTAAAAATTCGTGGTGATGAGACTAAAGGGTCGATTCAGACAATACTGCACTTACCCGCTAAAAGTATTATGGGCTGTTTTTGTTGCATTTGGCACGCCAGTATTAACTATATATTCTTCATAGGTGGTTTGGTTGTGACTGTCAAAGTACCTGGACCAAAAAGACTCATTAAGTACATTTGGAATCAGCATCATCATCGCGTTATAAAATACCACAGGAACTTACCGCTGAAGGTTTTCGTTAAAGTTGAGCTGATTGTAACTCAGAGGAGTCGCGGTACTAGACTTGCTGTCACTATAATCGTGATGCGGCGATATACCCCCCAGCATCACAGAATCGCGTTCCTGAAACATTCACCAGACTCGACATTAGGGCTGTTGGACAAACGCTGCAAAAATAAACGGACATAAATGCGGGAAAACAAGCGACCAAAATACGTCACCCAATGGTTAATGCTGTATAGTAGAATTTATTTAAAATGTCGGAATCCACTTGAGAGCTTATCTTCCAATGAATGGCTTTGTTATCTATTGTGAAGCCCGACCGCTAATTAGCAGTGCAAAATGAAACGCACAAATAACAACAGATTTCATATGAATAGCAACTTTACCGCTTAAAGAAGAAGGTTCAAATTGCAATGGCAATGCATTCGAGATAGTACTGTTTAAAATTTAAAGCGGCAGCCAGGTACTATTTTGTTTGTGTCAGTTACATGGTGATTCAGGGATATATTTCTTATTGTAGTATAGTACGCAAGCGGTTCTCTATTGGATGGCATAAATTATACTAGCGCACTTAAAAAGGCTTTGCCACATGTCTAGGCAGCATGTTCGGTCTATAAGTGATAGAGAAAAAAAACCGTGCAATTGTTCCTTTTCTTAAGATAGAAAATTAGAATCAAATATGAAGAAACGCTTAAAGCTTTTATAAACTTTATTTCGTATGCAATAAGGTCTATTTTGAGTTATTTACCTTCGATTTTGACTACTTTATTATATTCTTGTTCATGGATAATCCCAAGATCTGTTTTTTAAGGCTTGTTAAGTTTGCTATTTCTTTCATCTCTAGCTGTCGATACTAGTTACTACGAAACTGCTTAGACCATTATTACCATTTAGTGGAAAAATATTCTTCAATAAAAACAATTAGCAACCAATTATTGAACCACACCTCGTACTTGAAATTGTATACTTTCCACGAATTCTTTTTAAATTACATATCGATTTGCAGCAAACAACAGCACATGACACAAATAAATGTTAACCGGGGGTCTACTTACAAAACAACTGTCTTCGTGTTCCTGAATCTCAAGACGTAGTTCATCGTGCTCCTTCGGATGCTGTTCTATTAAATTTTCCATGTAGGAAGCAAGGTTTTGGCAACGTTTGGTCATTTGTTGCTTGGCTAACTCGGCTGGTTTGTTTAATGCCTAAAATAAATACACAAATTATATTTCGGCGAAACAAAGAAACCCATTATTTACAATTAGCTTTGTTACTTACGTCACTCAATATCGTCACGATACTGTCTCTCAGGCCTTTGGTCTTGTTTTTCTCTTCGTCTGAAACCTTCATGACTGGCGGTAGGAAAACGTCGGGGTTAGCTGGACCCTGCAATAACATGTTGCACACATTCCTTCACCATATAAAAACAAGACGGGGCTGAGCGCAAGTGAGATGAAAGCGGAGTAAATGTAAATATTTGTTGATAAACATACATTTCTTGATATTACTTAACACACACACACACACATTTAGCATGTACAAATTATTGCATACCTCTACAACGTGATGCTTTCCTACAACAAATTCGATCTTTCGCGACCACGGATTTATAAACGATGACCACTCGGTTTCAAGTTTAAGATATAGACCATTTTGGGTCATCATCCTGAAAAAGTCGCAAGTTGTAAAATATTGAAAAAAAAAACGACAAAAGTGCAACTTATACCTCCATCTCTTATTTATTTGATTAATGTTACGTCACTGTCATACATAACCATGGATCTATAAAACTAACGGATGGTAAGTCGCTAAGTAACCGACTGACGCACCCATAGTAAGCCGATTCTCATATACGTACGAGCGGCACGCACACATCTAAAGTAAAGTAAGCCCCTGAGTAAGCCCATTGGCTACGGGCTTAACATGCATGCTTAAGGTTTAAAATAAGTATCCCGTCTTGATAAAATCGCTATAAAAATGTGAAAATCGCTATAATCGCTTAGTAATAAAAGATAATAAAAGTTAGGACGAGACATTTTTATTTTAAACTTTAAGCGTTAAGTCTTACGTTAGAATATGGAATAGATGTATTCATTTCCCTAGCACCTGTCAAATTTTATTTCGTCCATGCATGTTAAGCCCGCTGCCATATCGCAGCGAGCCTCTGACAGCTGACGTCTTGAATAAAAATGCAGTCTTGTGTTGTAAATTGCTGTCGGAACAGTACTGGAGTACAAAAAGTACAAGTAGGAATTACTTTTAATCGTTAAGATATTATTTTACAGCTTATCATTTCCTATTTAATATTTAAATCTGATGCGTAAAATGTTACTTGAAAATGACATCGGCGTACGACACACTTGATAAGGCGCGTCGTGAATCATCGTTTGCGCAGACACGAACAGACAAAACCGATGATATCCGAGAGCATTATTTCAACTTGCAATCAGACTTGTATTTAATAGTTACAAGGTGCAAATTATACTGCAGCTGTTTTCCGACTCACTCACGCACAGGGCACGCCTCTTTTTTAGTTACACTGCAGGCCCTTGTAGGCGGGACACAAATAATTTATAATTAAATATTTAATCCTAATCTTGAATCAGACTTTAATTGGTATCAAAAGAATCTTTTATGCGCACAATTTATACCGTACCTACGTTTGTGTATTTGTGACTAAATTAGCAAACTGATTCCCTATTCATCCCCTATTCCCTTGTTTTAGATTAGAGCCTGGATCGGATTTGTATAGTCTTATTATAATGAACATGTTATGTCTGAAACCTAATAGTTGTTCGAAGTCATGGAAATGATTAATAATAAAGGTAGCAAGTAAGTATAAACCTTTGTTCATGTAATAATGTCAGTGAGAGTAGCATCCGTAATAAAGAGTCACAAGGAAAATTTGTTTTACATGGAAATACTCCGTCAATACCAACACAATCACGCGGCCGCCATTGCAGTGCTTTACTTTAGTATTAGCGACCCTACGTCCGTTAGTTCTTTGGTCCATGGTCATAAACATCAGTTTCATTTTAAATACAAGAAATATCTCTACATACATTAAATACCAATAATTAAAACATCTCAATCAGTGCCCCAATACTGGTATTGCATACTAAGGTATTGGGGGTAGGCCCCCAATGCTGAAATTCTAAAGTGACAGCCGCATGTGTAAAGAAACGGAACAGAGACAAAGCTTCATACAACCGTACACTACAAGCTTAAGGCGCGTGTGTGCGTGAGCACTGGCGGCTTCGTTGCGTACGGACCGAATCCAGTTTAAACTGGCTCGGCCCGTGCTCAAACTCAGGGATGTGAGGATAATACCTCCTGACAATTTTATCGCATTTGTTGAGCAAACATTTCGCGAATATTGTGATCTCGAAACAAATATTGTTCACAAATATTGGTAGTTGTTGGCAGGAGCACGATCTGTGCACAGTTGTGTGGAAGGCAAATGGCGAGTAAAATATGAACAAATTCTAATAGATGCAGCAGTTTATTCTTGTTGTTTGGTAAATAGTTGCACAGGGTCTAGGGCACTTACGACCGTAACATCTGTCAATATGGCTGACGCAAAAGGGAAAGATGCAGTAATTTTTTTTAATAGAGTATACATCTACGGCTGTCAGTTTTTAACGTTATACAAATCAGGTTTACAATTCATCAAAATTGCACCTTATTTAGTAGCCCATTCAACAGTGGTGATATACTACTTAAAACGTGTAAATTTGATATGCCACGTAGGTGCTTTCCACTAGATTACTTAAAAATACTTTACGTTAGATTTAGAATTTACCATTCAATTAAAAGGTACGACAAATTATTGAAAAACAAAAACTACAAAAATAAAATATTTAGAGTAAGTAATTTGTAAGAAAAATATTCTATCATAGCTAGGGTACATAATAAAAAGCTGATAAACTTTTTGTTAATTTAATTTTATCCTCCTGTGCCAACCCTATCAAAATAGGTATAATTTTTGCCCGCTCCTTATAAGCTTTGTCTCTGTTCCGTTTCTTTACTCATGTGGTGACAACCGTAAAAAATTATAAGTGATGTTAGAACCTATTACAGATAAAGAATTCGGGTTTGACTAACAACATGGAGTATTATTAGGATATTATTACTTCAAACAAAGTAATATCTGGAATTAAATAATTATAATTCTACTATAACTACTGTGCCTGTGTACGACGTAAGTAATATGTCATACCTGTATGTTTTGGTGCGAGGCGCACCTCCTTCCTTCGCTATGGTTTCGTAGACCTCCCTCACATACATGAGATCATCTGGGTGGTACAGATGCAAAACGTCCTTCCCGGTAATATCCTGGGGCAGGTAGCCCAAGAATGGCACCGACTTATGGTCAATGTATTCCAAGATCCCGTTGGATACGTGACGCATAAAAAATGTTACGGGAATAACAACAATCTCGTGTGCAGCTGAAATAGTTCAATTTCTATTGATACGAATAATTAATTTACGTTGCCTTACAAAGTATGGTATAGCCATAATAGTATAAGTACAAAGTATAAGTGCAAGTAAAGGAAGTTCTATTTATAAAACTTTATTAAAAGTGCATTATTAATACGCCTACGTAATTATTATACAGGAGTACTTTTATTATATTTAAGACTTCATACCTGTTACGAAATGCACCCTACTGCTTTAAAAAATATTGACTGAAAAGCTAAAAACAAGCCCTATAATCTAAATAATATAACTTAAAGGTATTGCAGGCGGGGACAAACAATCGAAAAATATATTTTGTTGTACAAATTTAAATATTTTCACTTACATAAAGAGCACCACTTGGACATTTGCTTGTCCCCGCCTGTAATACCTTTTCCTACATTTAAGTTATATTCTTTAGATAATAGGGCTTGTTTTTAGCTTTTCAGTTGATATGTTTAAAGCGGTGTTTGTATATTAAATTATTTCTATTTATTTGTTTAATTCGTTTTTAGCTTAGCACCTTGCGAGGGAACGAATTTATTTGCGTCGAGTGCAATAATAAAACACTTGTGGTGGGAGAAGTACCCATGAACATTGCGCACCGTTGATGTAAGAAACATGTAACTTGTAAATAAGTGTTTTTGCAATTATTTAACCACTACTTAATAGAAAAATAAAATATACATATTCTCACAAAATTTCGGGTTTTTAAACCAAAAAATAACAAAGTTATGGCATATTATAGAAATAATACGACTTATATATTTGACATACGTATAGATGAAAAACCAGGCAAGAAAATGTCGGCCCATGCTCAGTGTAGGGTTCCATTGCCACACACATTACAAATACAAAGAAAACAATCTGAAAAAGTGCACCAGCAAAAGAGCGTATCATCATGGCACTTACGTCCTTTTGTTGATAAGCGCAGTTTTTCGGCAATAACACAAAAACGGTAGTATATCCGATTATGTTGAAAATTATATGAATTTATGTTTTATTTCATTATTTAGGTATATATCAGTTTTCATACCAAGTTTGACGCTTGTATTCCGCTCCCCTAATTATTTTATTTTTTGACTTTTTTTATTACGAGTATTTGTTAGAAAATCCGTCGTTACATATATCACATACTTTTATTATTTGTTAGAAAATCCGTCGTCATACTCTGCTAAAAAATAAACGGGCTATCTTTTACGGTTCAAAAGATACAGCTCTTTAAAGTTAGGACGGACAGACGGACAGACGGACAGCGTAGGCTTAGTAATAGGGTACCGTACCCAAAGGTTGCCTCCCTTTGGGTACGGTACCCTAAGACCCTTTCTCTCAGGAACGCGGAGGTGTCAAGACGAAATTAATATCAAATACTCAGGTCTGCAATCCCTCGGAGCTGTGATAATTTTTTACTCTACGAGCAATTTAGTTAAAAGTTACTCCGATTTATAGGTTTGAAAACCTTTAGCCGCCGGATATGATGTAGAAAACGTTTGGAAGTTCGTAGTAAATGGTAGGCCACGTGACCACTGTTCCTACGAAGAGAATACCTGGAGAATATTGTACTATGTACCATGGTGACAGACTGCGCCGCGGCTAGCATTAATAATTTAGGACTACTCACTTTTGAACGCAGAGAAAAGCGGTGTGGCTTGTACGACCAAGTAAATAACAAGTCCTTTCTCGTCGATAAAGTTCTTGAAAGACAGTTTGAGCATCAACGGCATGTAGCTGACAGTGGTGTCCTTCACGCAAAAACCGGACTTGAGCCCTCTGTACCGCCTGATGCGGCAAAACATCGTAGTACCGGTGTTACTCGGCGGTTGTGCGGCTACAAAGATAAAGAGTAATAAACGTAAAATTTAAGTTTCGTAAAGAATGACAGGTGACTTATATTTCCCACGCATTTAGAAAATTGTACATTGTCGCAGATGCTAGTAACAAAAGCTGTACCATGAAAGTTAATATTGAACAGTAATCAAGAAAACAAATATATGATCGTTAAAAAGTAAAAGATTACTTAGTAAAAAATAAAGCAAGGGTTCATAAACACCTTCGACTGGCGCACTATATACATTTTCCGGGACTGCAAACCCGCTGGTGACTTGCGATGCAAACGTGCTGTGATCCTATGTACAAACATAAAAAAGATTAGCATCCTGTAATTTAAAAGGAATCATCATCAAAAGGTCGTCATCATCATTTCATTACCAATGCTCGACTAGTACTTAACTTTAACTTTTGTTATAAAGTCACTATCTGGCCGCAATAGGGAATATGCATAGAATTATTTGTTTTGCTTTAAGTAATAAAAAGTCATTCAAGTAACAAACAGTAAAAAAAAATATTTTTCGGATAACTATAAAAATAACCAAGATATAAGCCATTAAAGATTTGTTTCTATTATCTCTAGTTCTCTACCCAGCAAAACAGAATTTAACATGGAGTTTATAGTCTGACGTCACAGTTCATGTCGGATCTCTCTGTCTAATTGGTAGTTTTTAAATGTTTATATTATCCGTATATTTTGGCCGATTTTAATTTCACTTTTTGCTATCTTTTCTACGGTATATACGGTACGGTATATTTTGTTAACAAATGCGATAAAAAAAATATGCATATTCCCTATTAGTAGGTATGGGAACGAAGAGTAGGTACTCTTATGAATCATAACACTACTACATTATACTGGGTGTTCTTTTATTCGTCTAAAAAATGTTGGGGGTTAAATCAGTAAGTCATACTGACCAACTTTCACTATGGGAACAAACCCGAAATCGCGAAAAAAAATTTGACCCTCCCATACAAAACATCGTCAGCTGACTAGCCAAAATGTATGGGATGGTGAATTTTTTTTTCGTGATTTCGGGGTTGGTCCCATAGTAAAAGTTGGTCAGTATGACTTACTGATTTAACCCTCAAAATTTTTAGACGAATAAAAAAACACCCAGTATATTTATATTTTGTAATTTACAAATATGCCACCTGCAATCAAAAGTAGGTATAAAACTTACCTTCGGGTGAATGAATTCTATGAATGATCGCCCAATCCACATATCTTTAGGATAACCAAGCGTCGACGTCAAAGAAGATGTCGTGTACATTACAATCCCGTCATGCATCGATATGACACATGAAAAGCCATGCTGTAATCAGATAAGATGCGTGTCAAAGCCATTACATTTTTTTTTTTCATCGCCCAGTCGAGCAAAAAAGGCACGGCCGTATAGTCGTTCCGGTTAATATGTGTCCAATCCACTTAAAGAATACAATAGGTACTGTTGTGTGGTTTTGCTACCTCATTATCGTCCGTCATAAAAGATAAGCATACTTCGAAGATCAAGACTGCACGCATTAACATTTTAGCGGATTATCAACTCTAGGGCATTTGCCAAAAGTTAAAATTGCTTTAATAGAAGCGTGACGTTACACGCATTCTGCAATTTCTGCATTTCATGGCCGCCAGGGCCATATTCGATGTTGAAACTATTTAACTATTATTTTATTTACGAATTACTCAATATTTGAATAAATTCAAATATTTGTTTTAAATACTTTGTAGAATTTTTTAATAGTACTAAAATACGTTTTTACCTGATTGTTAACCTAAAATATTAGACTAATTTCACACTGTATTTGGAAAACAATACACCTACTTCAAATTGTCCGGTTCAGGTAAAACCCATTAATCCTAACGTCTATTGTTTAAGGGAGAGCAAGAGATCAATTGACTTGCACCATTTGTTTATTTACTTATTAAACAATCGTGTAAATCTGAATCAGTATGTATGTAAATTATTTAATTACGATTTGTTGATTTCTTGGATGATTTTTACATATTTTTTATGATTTGTCGATTTACTGAATGTAAATACTTATAGTATATTACTTCACTTCCAATGTCTTAACTTAATTTTAAAAATGCCAGTTATAAATTTTGTTTTATTTGAATACACCCCTGGCGTTTACCTGAGCACCTGAGAATGGAACAAATAGAACAAAAAGCTATTTATATATTTATTTATGTGGATTGGACATAACTTAAACCGAACGACTATATACCATCCTTTTCCAGAAGCCATTCAGGCCATTTTCGACCCCCCCCTGTAACATTGTTGTGGAAAACACTAGAAGCCTAAATTTTCAGTGACCAAGAGGGCATTACATATTACATTAAATTTGAACCAGTAGTTTAATAATTATTGCAAGTCAAAGTTCCTTAATTTTGACACTGACTGACTCACCGATAATCAAAATTCTAAGGTACAGTTCGCCATCAAATATATCTGTACATAACGCCTTGACAATAGAGCCGTGTTCAGATATTTGTGAGCACCTTGTTTGCTGCAATATATATGATGGCGACTGTACTTCTAGCTGACACACAAACTTCAAATTTTGCATTCAGGTAGTGTTTAGCCCACATAGAAAGGAAAAACTGAAACATTCTAAAATTTCAGTCCGTTTTCTTTGTGGTTGGTAAATTCACATCTCCTAATAAAGTCTATGACAAATAAATTTACGAACTGCACAAGTAACTCCGTAATCGTATTTGTAAGACGTAGTGGATATAGGTAGGTACAGTCAGCTACAGATAGATGTAAACAATCTGTCATAAAGGTGGACTACCTACAAAAAGAAATGAGACCCATCAAAAACTTAAAATGTACAAAAATGTCAAGTCTCGCAATGCTTCCACCGTAAAAAGTTGTGAGACCTCATGTAAAGCCTACATTTAGTGAATGTATCAGTTTTTTCTTTTATCTAGTAAAGTTTCATCTAGTCAAGGAAAACCTTGATTATATATTGGCATTTTAGGTGAAGCTGCATACTTCATCCTGCTACTTCACCCAGAAAATATTATTATAATTAATGACGTTTTTATTTTATTTTTATACTAACTAACATAGTCGATAAGGGCCCTGTACACGATATGGATACAAGTCCGAAATAAATATTTTCATTCATTCATTCATTAGGTAAGGTGAAATTTGTGTTTCGCACAGCCGCAAAGTTACTTGCATCTCGTACCTTTTAATCTCTCCCTACGCTTAGGTTCTTCTCTTTATATGTAACATTGGATAAATATTTGCTTACCGGTGAACAGGGCCTGCTCATAACAACTTGCATTGAGGGTTGAGTCGTTTGGTGGGCTACCATCTGAAAATTATAAGAAGTTTGAAAATCGAGTTGGTTGTTATCACTTTTTTTTCACAATGGCAGCCCTGTTCCAATGGAAACCTTACCAATTCTGAGTAACAGTACCCTACTCACAATACCGGTCAAGTGAGAGTCGGACTCACGCACCGAGGGTTCCGTATCTAATATGGTTCGCATCAAAACTATTTCCCAATTTGAGTAATATAAAAGTATTAATATTCCGACGCAACGAGTCGGGGCCATTAATAAAATAATTAGTAAAAATAAGTTTATTTACTAGGTACCTTCGTGTTAAGGTCCATTTTAGGTTGCCTAAATATAACGGTCATTTTCAAAGAATTTTGATAATACGATCTCGAAAACTGTTGATTTTCATGACCTCGTTTTATTGTCTCTAAAATATATGTAAACATGTATAAGACTGGATTATTTCAGATTTTTCGGATCGAAAACTTCGGGAGTATGAGGGGGACAGGTAATTTTTTGTACATTTTTGGTCATAAATACGAAACTAAATGATTAAAATTTTAAAATAATAGTTTCTCGCTCGCGCTCTAACCTCGGCACTCGTACCTTTAGAGACTTCATTATGTGCCAGTTATGCAACTGTTGCGTAAATAACTATTTTGGCCAGAATTTTAAATTTAAAAGTTTTGATTATGTGACAGAACCTACGACGATATCAAGTCAAAAAAACATATTTAACATCCTAGTTATTTTCACGAATCGTTGATAAATTTGTATATTCTCAGATTTTAGGCAAAGGCATTCGATAATCTGAATAAAGTTATGCAGTTCAGACAGAATAGACACGTATGCATATAAGATTAAATTAAAATTAAGGGGCTTCTAAACGGGCCACATTCTTCTGCAATTTGTAGGCGAAAACTATAGCTGTCTTTTTCTGACTGCGTATGCCAGAACAAGATGCCCTTATATTGCCGGCTATAAATTGCAGAAAAAAATTAACCCGTTTAAAAGCCCCTTTAGTTACCTACAAAAATTATTTCCATACAGGAAAAATGAAACCGGGACATCTTACAAATTCATATTTGATAACAAGAACATTGAAATACTTACGTCTTCACACTGGTCCATATCGGTAGCAGTATCCATATTTTCAATGTCTACCTCAGCCTGTGGGAGAGTTGCAGGACTCGGGACTGCTGTGTAACAAATAAATCAGCGGAAAGATAAACATGACCCGTCAGGTTGACAAAAATTATATATAGAATCTGAAAAAAATACCCAGAACTTCTAATCTCAGAATTTTTGTGTCGCTCATTACGGAATGGGTCAATGTTGTTCACTTAATACTAAATATGGCAATAGATATTATTTATACCTAAGTATTATTTAAAGATATTATTTAAACCTGAGATTGTACCTGATTTATTTAAGTGACAAGCGTTTCTTTTAAATGTAGTATAAACTGAGTATATAGCAAAGTGTAGCCGCTGGTCCGTCACCGTATGTAATATTACGCCGTAATATTTATTACAGAATCACGTCATCTGTCGCGAAAATTAAGTGCTCTTATGTTATAAATTCTCCATGTCATCAAAATGATTTCAATTACTAAGTTTATTATAACAAAATGCTACAGACCTACGCTCTGTATCAGGTACTTATGAAGAGTAAATAAAAGAGACGACTAGCATGGCGGATTCAGAATTTGGTTCAGGAGGGATCACGAGATCTCAAAATTAGGATATTAATAAACTTGTAACATGGCGCAGGGGTGGCGGGGGGTCATGACCCCCTAACCCCCCTAGATCCGCGCAAGTATGACGCAGCACGATAACTTCTTTCATCTAGCCTATGGCACTCACACGTTCCTGACGAATCTGTGGCACTCCGATAGTTAAAATAAATTCAATAGTGCAAGAGCTAAAGTGGAACATCCGATTTTTACAACATTTTATTTAACTTACAATGTGTGTGTTTGTTTGTTTGTTTACGTCAAATCTTGCAAGCTGAATTAGAACCACTTCCCGGAGTCCGATTGAGCTGAAATTTAGTATACCTACACAAATTCGGTGACAATACAATAATACGGTACCATGGAGCTGGTCTGATGATGCATTCGGAATTTGGCCATAGGAATTCCGCGACAAATCAAGATAGACCCGCCATGTTTGGGCTCGTTGGATTTGTTTTGATAACCAGATGGTGACTGTGCAAAAAAAAAACTGTCAGCAAGAAAAGCTTGTTCCAAAAATGAAATATTTGACTGAAACTTATTGATCACATAAGTACTTCAAAAACATCGGAGATAAGGGGATTCCTTTCATTTTTTTTAAATAGGTACCAACAATAAAATATTTTTTAATTTAGGTAAACCAAGCTATACTAAAGCTAACCGAAATTTCGAATCGATAATATTAGTAAACAAAATATGCTGTTGTGACAGACGGACGGCTGGACGGAGACACACCATAAGGGTTCTTTTTTTATCTTTTTGGTACGGAACCCTAACCATTCTTTTTTTTTATATATACATACATATATATTCCGGCCTTTATCCCTAACCATTCTATAAAACGATAAGGCACAAAGTTTTCGTAATAAATAACCCTTTGTACTGCTCTCTAAACTTCGTGATACAAAGAGAGATCTATCAATAAAACACTGTACTTACCGTATGGGCCTCGAAGACGACGAGAGCTGGCTGAACCGAGACGGCTCACTTTTGCTGTCTTTGTCTGTGTTTTTGTTGTCTTTTACTGTATTTATTAGGTATTCCTATAACCCAAAGAGCATG
This sequence comes from Tortrix viridana, assembly GCA_963241965.1. Taxonomy (NCBI): domain Eukaryota; kingdom Metazoa; phylum Arthropoda; class Insecta; order Lepidoptera; family Tortricidae; genus Tortrix; species Tortrix viridana. The sequence goes on from OY725171.1 coordinate 12,548,575, forward strand.
GTAAGCTAGCAAACAAAAAACCAGCAAGGAAGCGAAGGGATTCAAGCGACACCATTCAAAACGAAAATAGTTTTGCTACCGAGTAACACATATAAAATCGGGGTCAATATAAATGAATGGCCAAAGATTTAAAAAAAAAATAACAAAAAAATAAAACCGTCTTCAAAAACCCACAAAAAGGGTTAAATAAAGACGGCCTCCTAGGAGCCCTAGAAATTGCCTATTTAGTGCCTAATAGGTACATGAAATATATCCACGCTGGTGTCAAGTAGGTATACACAATAGCAATGACACCGACTTCGATATACAAATTCAAACAAAACAAAAAAAACATACCGTTGAATTGAGAACCTCCTCCTTTTTTGAAGTCGGTTAACAAAACGAAACTAACCACCTTACCGTTATTACTCCATATATAATCTTGTACTTTTCAAGATCGAGAAAGGTCTTTACAATGAGTTAGTTATACGCTTGACTTTTACTTTCATATTCATTTTTAGATTAAATAACTATTAATTATACATTTTATTAAATATAAACACCCTTGATGAAATTTAGAGATTATGTGACAAACAGTAATAATTTGTTGACATATTTGGCCCTTTCTATTGACCCCGACTTTAGACATATTAGCGAGATAAAAACACATCTTGTATTTTTATGCCACAGGCACATAAGGATTATGTGCTAGTAGGTTTATAAATAAAGTCTGCTTTGAGTAAAATTTTCTATCTTGAGTATTTAAGAAGACTAAACCAAATAGTGATGTTTGAATAATGTTCAAATGCCATATATCGTAAATAAAGCAGCATACGATTTAACCAAAACTACTGTTTTATTTAGATATCAACTATAGCCAGTGCCTCTTATATAGATAAATTATTGTTGAAGAAGCTAACAGACCTACGTGTACGGTTTTTATACAGGGTGACCCTAAACTCAACGATAACCTGGTACCGAGCGAGAGGTCAAGTTATAACAGTTCTGGAAAACAACCCAAGTCACTTAGTTAAGCGATAATAGTAATTAAAAAATGACTATTATCGCTTGACTAAGTGACATGGACTTTTTTTCTTATTTTTTCCAGAACTTGTATAACTTGGCCTCTCGCTCGGTACCAGGTTATCGTTGAGTATTGGGACACCCTGTATAATGAATTATCCATTTCTACATACATAGTTTTAAAAAAATCTCTTCGGAGCTACTTTTTAGGTGTCATAAGGACATTTAAAATAAAACACGTATAGAAACTGTTATTTATTCATTATTATATGAGGATAGATAGCCTTTAAGGCCCGGGCCGCATTGGTAAAGCGATGGGCCACACGCGACGGCGATTTCACAACAAATGATCGCCCAACTGTCTGTAGCCATCGCTCCACCAGTGCGTTCGCGCCCTTAGAAGCAGTTGTCAAATTTAAAAAAAAAAGCTCCTTTTTATAGTAGAAAAATATCGCGACACAAAGTCAAAATTTGTATATGTTTTCACTTTTATGTTTTAAGATTATTTATAAATACGTATTGTATTAAGTTGAAAAGCTTGTTTAATTCTAATAATTGTGTTATAGCACGCTACATGGCAATTGATTCACACGATATTAAAAAAATAGTGTGCGCGCGTTAAAATTATCTGATCCTTTCTACTTACGTACATCAAAATGAAGCAAACTATATTGAAGATGTTTTTAGTGAGAATCATTGAAAATTGCCGAAAATTCAATACTATAATCGCCGGCAAACAAGTAGAACCCAACACGGCCGCTAGCCAACCAATCAGAAGTCGATTTCTCGGTGTCAACGGAGCTGCGGGGGACGCGGGGGGAGTGTCCGGAGGTTTCTAGTCAAGTGCCGGAGATTATACTGATACTACAAGTTCAATAGTCATTGTTAATATTGCGCAATAAGTATTATTGTAGCTGTATCGGCCGCCTGGAAGATAAAAAGAAACGCAAAACTGCTCTGAACGTTAGAAGATTAACCTTAATAAAGGGTACCCACCATCGAGAACTTTTTTCTTGGCCTCGCAGACCGGCGCAGGGTCAGGCTGCCGGAACTCGACATCGGCCTGGGTTTGTACGAGTTCAGTTTGTACTGCCTGCTTCTTTTTTTTCCCATTTTTTTCTTTTGTTTTCTTATCTGCAGGCTGGTTTAAATGGTTGCTGAAAGTAATAAACAAATATAGTAAGTTAAGTAAATAGTACGTAAGTACCTGTTTGTGTTTCGAGGAGTTAATTCACTTGATTCTTCATGAATTCTCTATGAACTTCGACCCGAACATGACAATTCGGTGTTTTTGATAGTGAAATTAAATGTTTGAAGTATACTTACTTTACATTTAAAAAATATATATTCTGAAAGACTAAACTAAATGCACGGCTACAAGCTTCTAATTCAATTGTCATAAGTCATAATATTTGTTCTGATTAGTAATGGGTCATAATATCATACAAACATCATCAAACTTTACAATAACCTTATAAGATTGCAGAAACTTTCAATATGACCTTAGTGTGGAACTGTAGCGATTATAAATATATATTATTATTATATATATTATTTTTAACGGACGGGTACGTAATACATATTACATAGACTTTATTGTAGATATTTTCAACGTCTTGGGAACGTATATATATTTAAGATTGAAGTCATAAAATTTATAACAGAATATCTAGATTTGTCCGCGACTTTGTCCGCGTAGAAGTCGTTGAACGCTATTTGCTCGGGAACAGTTTCCAGGCGAAAAAATATCCATGTCGTTGCCTTTCACTAAGATCCGTTAAGCCGTTTTGTTGTGAAAAGGTAATTAAACAAATAAACAGAGTTACTTTCGGATTTATAATATTCGTATCTATGGAAGTATAGATAGTATGGATTTCCATAAAGGGAATGTTCTCGGAATTCGAAGGGAAAACTTAGAACGTTTACTTTCAAACCAGCTTAATAATAATGAACATACCTGCTCCCTGACGTGGACTGCTGCCCGCAGTACCCGCTGCTGCGACTCGAATGGCTCCCAGAGTTCGTGGACTTCGAGCTGTGGCTAAGAATAAATGTTATTTAAGTAACTAGCTGGTACCTGGTGCGTCGCCGCCTATAACCTTCGCGCAAGTGCAAGCAATAAGTTGACAAAGTTTTATCGCAATCGATCGGGCGAACGGTATGGCAGCACATAAGATACGAACAAACAAACAAACATTGATTTTTATATATTAGATTAGTAAAAAATCGCGAATTGAGAACCTCTTTCTTTTTAAATCGGTAAAAAAAGTATGAATACGTAAGTATACATTTACAGATTATTGTTAAATGAGTTATATATTACAGTATACATTTACAGATTATTGTTAAATGAGTTATATTACAGTCATAACTCAGCGCATAACTGAGGAGGTTCCTGCGGTAGTAAAGCGGTGCGGGAGGGGATACGTATGACGTAACAGAACTGTCTCGCTATACACGTGATGAATAGTAAGAAAATATCACTAACGATATTTACAAGTGTGTATATCTAAATTGAATCGCTGTCTGTATGATTTGAATCGCTTTTATTATCTGATCCCCAAGTGGTAAATTTATAATAAATTGATTCATTATCTCCTCGCTAAGATGGTCATTTTTGTAGTACTTATATACTTCGTTTTATGTACATTAACCTTTATGCTCAATAGAATAGGGATCTGATTTTCTTGTTTAAAAATATTCGTACACTTTATAAACCTGATTAGTTTGAGCCCTAATCGGAGGACTTATCTTTGGTTGTAAAATCTCGTATGTGTTTTGTTTAAAGCGGCCAGTCCAAATAACACGTGTTGATGACAGCGAGCGATGCCGACGCCCGACTGAAGTCTGATAGCTGGCGCCATGATGGCTACATCATGACGCCAATCCCGGCAGTTCATTTTTAATCGTAGAAGGGTGAATGTGGAAACAGTGTTGTAAGAGTAAGGTTTGCCAATTTAAAAAGTGAGTAGGTACCAAAGATTAATTTACTTATTATTTTCATATACGAGTATACCTTCGCCTTTATTAAATCTGGTACATCAACCGACTTAACGACATACAGAAATTTTAGATAAAACGATTCTAAGTTATCGAGTTAAATAACTAAATCTACTATTCAGTGGGAGAAGGCTCACCTCCCGCAGGTTTAACGCCTTGCCTGCTAAACCCAAGCTGCTAAGCAAGATACCTTTGCGGCTAATTGACCCGATAAGTTTAATAGTGTTACACCAATATTAGTCAAGCTCGATTGAACGGGCTTGGGGTTATTAATATTAGATAGGACCCAGGGCGTTGGCTGTCAGGGGAAAGGGGGGAAGGGGACACGACTGAAGAGATGATAACAGTTTAAGGCGTATTGCCAGTCCTTCTGTGCAACGTGTGGGATAACTGTATCTACTTAAACATCTGAGCATTAAATATAACCAAACACCTTCTCAACAGAGATATATGCAGTGTTTAAGAGATGATTTCGCTATGTTCGTCCGTCTGTATGTCACACTCACTTTGTCTCAGAAACTATAAGTGTCACAAAGCTGAAATGTTGTATATGTATAGATATTTTAACCACACACAAAGACTAATTAATAAAATGTTATGCTGATTTTTGACGCGAAGTACCGCCCGGAATACTTCGGAGATAAGGGGGGGGCGGTCATTTTTTGAACATATTTGGTTATAAATCAAAAAGTACGTCACAGGAAAAAAATAGTTTTGAAATGTGCAGATTGAGCCCTTTAATATGACACCCCATTTGCTCAAATTAAATCAGTTTCATTGTTCAAACCCCCATTCTCCCCCTTGTCAATTGTTTATAAAATTCCTTTAATTTTTTTTGTCAAAAAACTGATGCGGGCTAGCAACTTATACAACTATACCAAATTTCAAGTTCATAGTTTGTGTAGTTGCTGAGAAAAAATTGCTGTGACATACAGACTGACAGACAGGCAACGAAATCTCACCATAAGGGTTCCTTTTTTACCATTTTGGTACGGAACCCTAAAAAATTATTGGAATTTTTATTTCATTTTTTTTATAATAATCAGTATTATTCTTTTTCGTGGTGACGCGAATCTAAATGAAGAACATTATTTCAACATTTAAAAGAAATAGCGTGAACAAATTTTGAAAAATGTCATATTAAATAAAACCTGTCACAATTACAATGTTGATACTCAGCATAAATAATCATCACTATAAGAGGTTCTCACAAAAAAAAAACTCAGTTTGTCACTAAGGTCGGCGACAGGGGAAATGCCACAGGAAGGCAAAGTTGCCACAGTGAACGGTATGTTTCCCGTTTATGTTCATAACATGGCCAATTATCAGAGACCGGAAAACCCCTTTATTTGATTAAGCCTATCGATAGGGTAACCCTATCGTTTGGCTACCGAATCGATGTGGTTTCCCTATGATTGTGTTACCGGAACGATAGGGAACTTTTTTGAACTAGTTAACCGCTTCCATAGCGCTTAGGTACCAAGTTCATTAAGATTTCAGTAGTTTAATATTAAGTCCTTACATATGAAATAGGCGTTGTATCAAAACGAAAAAAAAATTAAACAAAATAATTATTTAATCAAAGTATGTACCTACCATTGCTTTCTATACACTTTTGCCATCTTATAGGTAGTTCATTGATTTCTTTGCTGAAAAAATGGTGGGAGTGAGTATCAATCAAATCTTTGAAGGCGTTTTGGACGGCCTCATTAGAAATGGTTTTTATTTATTTGCAAGAAGTTGTCCAAATTCCGAAATAAGTGGTAATCAGTTGGAGCAATGTCCGGGGAGTACGCGGTGGGTGTCGGAGACATTCCAGTCCCAGTTCCTCTAATTTAGCGACCGTCTCGCGTGCAGTGTGTGGTCTGGCGTTGTCCTGAAGCAGGAGTGGGCTAGAGCAATTGACCAACCTCGGTTGTTTAACGGCTAGCTTTTCCATCATGGTTTGCAATTGTTGACAATACACATTTGCTGTAATTGTGTGGCCAGACCTTAGGAACGTTAGCTGTAATGGATGACACCAGCACTGGTCCACCAAACACTCATATCATTTTTCTGAGTCAACTTTCGTTTCGGGCAGGATTTGGCCGGTTCTCCTGCGGTCAACCATTGTGATGAGCATTTCCGGTTATCGTACAGGATCCATTTTTCATCACAAGTAACGATACGATTTAAAATCCCCTCATTATTGTGCCGGTGGAGTAGTGTAACGCAACACTCAACGCGTGTTTGTTGGTTTGCTTCACTCAATTCATGCGGTACTCATTTTTCAAGCTTTTTCACTTTTTCAATTTATTTCAAATGAATAAAAACTGTTTTATCAGTTTTATCACTGACACCGAAGCCTGCCGCTAACTCTGATGTGGTATGATCATTCTTATTGATATTGATAGTCATATTGATAATTCTTCGTCATCAACTTGGGTCTTCGGCCGTCCACGGAGCTTATTCTGTAGGTCAACATTTCCAGAACGAAAACGTTGGAACCAAAAATGTACCCTATTTTTTTTGCTGTAGCTGCCCCATACACATCGCTAATCCTTCGAGCGGTTTCTGCAGCGTTAGTACCACGGTGAAGCTCATATTCGTAAATAATGCGATATTTTAAGCTTTCGATGTTGTGAACACAACGATATCAAAGGAAAAACAAATGTCGCGGAAACAATTGAATCACTCAGTTTACAACACGAATATATGATATGATACGAGCTTTAATTTGAAATAAATTTTAATTTGGAAATCCTAATAAAACGCCAGATATTTGAAATCAAAGTGGCCAGTACGACATAACGCCAATTTCATATGTAAGAACCTAATATTTGAGCACTTAACATTTAGCTGAGTACCTACCTATTACCCTATTGATCGTTTCTCTTTTTTTAGCGCATTCGGGCGATTTCTGTCTAGTCTCTACCCATTCAATTGTTAAATTAAGCGCAATAACTAGTCGAAACACTTGCACATAGACATTAAAGCAGTAACTGACCTCTCCAACATGCATAGGTACTAGTTGCAGAAATATGACCAAATGACTAGCTATAGGAGCAATACACTTACCTCCTCCGCGATTGGCTATTGCTGCAGCTTGTTGAATATGCCGAGTCCGACACCTTGGCATTGTTTTCAGAGTCATCAAGATTATCCATGATGAATTTTGCTGTAGAATCCTGGGAACAATTTGATTTACGTTAAGAGGATTGTTGAACAAAAACTACCATTGTGGTCAGTCGGAACGAAACGTCCGGACGTGGTTTTGGTTCCGACTCAAAAATTGGTCGAAATCGGTTAAAATTTAGGGGGTGAAAAACGTTATCGCCGTTTGTATGGAAAGCCGTCAACTCACCGTCGATTGTCCGTCCAAATTGTATCGACCTTATGGATAAGAAAATAAGGTCTGTTACTGGTAAGCGAGTGGCTAGGGACGATTTCGGTTGAATTTGCCCTTACAAAAATATCTACCTGTAAACGTGAAAATGCCTGAAAGAGTGTGTGGGGAATTTCAAAAAATAGCACACAATTCACTTTTTCTTCAGATTTGTGAAAAAAATTGAATGTGGTTGGAACCACCATACTGAACAAGTCAAATAGAATTCCTGATAGGTATGTCCCCCAAAAAATGAATGGAATTGTCAGTTTTGTTACCTAAATCCAATACATTTCTTGGTAACAAAACGGACAATTCTTTTGAAATTACCCGTGTAGGTACCTATAAAATACTTAATACACAAATGTACACTGGACATAGGTACCTAGTGTTTGAGAAAATGTTTCTAGTTGCATGAGCATTTAATGGTTACATTCCCACCCAGAGTCCCAGAGTAGCCACCACTGCACTCCATATTACCACAATTATATACTAATTACTTTGTAACTGATGGTGAAATCCAACATAAATGTACAAACAAAAACCCATGTGATAAATTTCATCCACCAATAGAAACAGAACACTGATATGACAAAGCTTGCTATAGTCAATTTGGACAGTCACAAAATATCTAATTGTCCATTACATTATCACTTTTATCAGTGAACTATTCTCCACCCCTGCACTGTTTGCCTTGCCTTATATCAATGTGATACAGATAAAACAAATATTTTTGGCCATCATACTTGGTTTTTAATAAATCAAAATGATGAAATAAAGTCCCTAGTAAGAACAAGTGAGATGATGTTGGACAACAGATATATTTTATATAACAATCACAATACACGCTTAGTGTAACTGTAAAGACTGGAAAATTATTATCAGGTTACATAAACACATTCAATGTGAGTGATAGGTATGCTGCTCTGAAAATTATATACAGTGGTAGGCAGCTAATCAGGGACGCTTGTCGGTAAGTCATATTTGAAGGGAATTGTATGGGATTTTTCCCATACAAATGCGTTCAAATATGACTTACTGAAATTGACCACCAATCAAAAAATTATTGACCAATTTTATTCAGAGTTACACTTACCATTAACTAATAAAGTAAGGTTAAACATTATGTATAATTAATGCCAGTTTAAAATGTAGCTTTATTTTTGGAAGGATTTGAAAAAAGTAATCTTCAGTGTTCATACAAAGTTTAAATTGTGTATGGATGAGTTAGCACCCTGTATTTAATAAAATAAAAGGTCAATTTTCAATAGGAATCAATTCTACTTCAGTACAAACTTTAGTTAATGGCCTAAAGTAAATTGTAAATATCAATAAAATTGGTCAAGTACCTACTCAAGTATTTTTTGTTTGGTGGTAAATTTCGGTAAGTCATATTTTAAGGCAACTACACATCCCTAATTATCTGGCCACCACTGTGTGTACAATTACCATATAGCTAGGGTTTAAGCATCGCGTCCCATATTGTTACTTGTCCTGTTTTTGTCCCGTTTATCAAAATACATGTATGTACTAAAGGTTCGAAGCTGACTACAGGCATACTGTGCTCTATTTGTAATTTACATATTTCTATACACCATGGTGGTAAATCTGACATCCATAATTTCAATGTCATGTCATCATGACATCACACAAATTACATATCACAATCGCTTTAAGCTCTAAAGACATTAAGTTTTATGATAAAAAAAGATTCGGAGGAAGAAATTTTGGTAGCAGCTGCTGAGGCGACTTACCTACAGCATATAAAGTAGTACAGCACTACCAATCATTTGCCTCGCTGGATTGTACTACCAAACTGAATGCACTGATGTATCCATAGTCAAAAAATATTTTATTACTTATTTGGCACTAATAAGTCCCATATCAGTTCCCAACAATTATGGCAACCCTACATATAGCAGCATCAAATGAAAGAAAATCTTAATTTTTAAATAGGTATTCTACAATATTACTTTCGCACTGAGGAGGTAGGCAAGCTTGGCAAGCAAAAGGGATATTAGATTTTGCTATTTCCATTTAGCGCTTTGCAAAACTTTAGTCCAATAGATTTTGCTTGATGGTAGCTGTGTATAATTGGATTTGTGGAAGTACATAGATTCTAGAATTAAAAAAAACATGCAGACATAAGGCGATCTGTTTACAGATATCTTAATTTTTTTTTACAAAAAATACTCTGCATTGAGAAAACATTTGCTTTTACTATTAAAAATATTTAGAAACAATAAACTTCAAACCTTATTTTACGTTAAGTCATTCTTTAGTAAAGTTGTAAAAATCAAGTCTGTTTTAATAAGTAATTAAATTATAAACTAAGGTAGTTATAGCTATAAACTTGTTTTTTTTAAACTGAAAAATAAACATTTTTACCTATCCTAGAAGAAAATGGTTCAGGCAATGCAGAAATAATTGAAGGATTATACGAACTTACCTGAAGTGAAGTTCTATTAATTATATGAAGTAACCTACTTAGTTTACCTTTAAATCATTGTAGGACAATGAAGAATGTCCGTGAACAACACTTCGTTTCAACTTTAAAACTAGTTTTATTTTAACTTTAACGCACAATTAGCATGTCTTTAAGTTCACATTAATTAACATCCGATAAGCACTGATCCTTAAAAGAGACTGACTGATTAATCTCACTCAACAGAAAACACCGACACAGCGAATATTTGAGCGAATATGTTTACTTCGTTTCGGTAATCGCTAGCGCTCTGCTCTGTCTGGGACTGGGTCCTCGTGAGTGAGTGCGTGCGTCTATATTTGAAGAGATGTTCGGGCTCGTGGAATTAGACAGTCGATTATCGATATAAGATCCAGTTTTTAGCCGACTAGACTATCCAAGGAGAGCAATTGTTTTCGATTGTATGTACCCTTTATGTATGTACCTACTAGGTATGTCACAGGTAAGAAAGTTAATATGCGGATGCAAGATACTTTCGAGTTTCTTTATGATCCAATCAAAAAAGATGTTTTATTTTATTATATAGTAACTAACTTAGAATAAAATAATAATAACACATAGAAACTTAGTCCGCGCACCAAATGTGTAACCACTTAAACTAGACCATTTTATTTCGGCATACCTACTCGGCGATCGGCGCCTGTCAGTCGCAATCACGTACAGCGTCAACGGCTCCCGGATTTTAATTCAAAATGACGGTTAGCGCATTTGCGTGTACGTGCGCGCTTTAATTTATGAGAAGCATTCTTGTCATAAATTAAATAAACATGGTAAAATCACATTCCACTCCAAAGCACTTCGTTCTGACTTGTCGTAATGTCGTTTTACAAACCTCGTTACATGGCAATGTTGCCAGTTTAATGGAATATTTTTCTCTGAATTCTAACTTCAATCACTTGGGTAATTTAACCTTGCAGTTTTGCCAAAACATTTATAAACAACTTCCTATTTCTGTCCAATTTTCTGTACCTACGATTGACCTTTTTATATGGACAATTTGAATTACCGGGCAGTAAGTACTAAATCATAAGTATAATTTATAAATTACGAGCCCGTAATTTTAATTAATGGGTATTAGTAAGAGAATATTATGGTACGCTACAAAATACTAATGTACCTACCCTAGTCGACATTGAAATGCTATATTTTTAAAAACATTATTGATAAGAGTAATTCCTATGACTTCTGGGGAAATGCAACCCGCTAGCAACATTATTTGTTTACTTGTGTGCGTAAGTACGCGTTGATTACGCCTAAATGAATCAATTTTGTACTTCACTTTTGATGGGTTCTGTTGGAAACTATCATTCTATGTGTTATTATTCTAAGGTAACTAAGTAAAGATAAGCTAAACTTTTGTTATTATAAAAAAGTGACCTATAGTTTCCGAGAATAAATCAATCTTATCTATCTCAATTTGTTTGCGAAATTTGACCAATAGGTAGCATTAAGTATAAAAGTAAGTTTAAAGAACTAACTTTAGTACATATAACCATAAAACAATATTAATTCAACGTTATATAGCTACTTACAGTAAATTACTTACCTACCTACTAATATTAGACATTTCGTGTTATCGATAAATAATGCGACAACACTAGGTTCACGCTCAAAAACACGTGAGGCAGCTGGGTAGCGTATTTACGGAAAGAGACGGTCGATGGACTGAAACATGTTGTAGAAGCGAGAAAACTGACCGATGTTCAATAAAGGTAGGTATTAAGAAGCAAGTAAGTAAATACGTAACATAACTAGAGCCACTTGTTTCGCAGGTTTTATGCCGTCTCATGTCAGGCAGGCAAGGCAATGCAAGAAAAATGACGCAAACACCTAGTTAACAGCTATTTGGGCGCTTTCCAAAAAAGTAGTTAATATACTTACGCATAGCCGCATAGGTTAAGCACTAAAATGTGACTAAAATTACCAACAGTAATTGTTTCCATTAATAAAATAAAATAATAATCAATCCCATATACGTCCCACTGCTGGGCACAGGCCTTCACTCACAATGAAAGGGTTTGGGCTATAGTTCCCACGCGGGCCCAGTGCGGATTGGGAACTTCGCACACACCGTCAAATTGCACACAGGTTTCCTCACGATGTTTTCCTTCACCGAAAAGCTCATGGTAAATTTACAAATTATATTTCGCACATAAATCCCGAAAAACTTACGAGGTGCGAGCCCGGGTTCGAACCCACGACCCTTCATTGTGTTCATTACGTCACCAAAATTAAGCGCGTTACACACGGAGCTATAATATATATTATAGGTCAGTAGGTATATTACGATATATTTTCCGTACTAGTTGACAGACTCCACATACGCAGCTATAGTAATTAATATAAATTATAGCTGCGTGTGTGGAAAATATACCTAAACTATACGAAAATATATCGTAGGCTTGCTGTAATATATATTAATATACCAAAATATATATTATAGCTCCATGTGTGACGCGCTTTAGTCTTACATTTATATACCGCCCTCATACGCCAATAGGCGGTATCTCAAATTCAACAACCGAAAGCAGGTTCAATCCTCGCCCGTTAGTAAGTAGGTAATATGGTTGCACGTGCTACTTGCTTGAGTTTTGTCTGAGATATTAATCATATTACTAACGGGTGAGGATTTAATATCATTTGGTTATTGAATTTGAGTTACTGCCTTTTAGCACTATTTGCAGTATACAGGGTGTCCCAATATCAATAGACCACATTAACACTGGATGTAGACCAGTGTAAGATGGACCGAACCAGACACTTTTTCTTTGTTTTTTTTATTTTTTTTAACTTTTTTTTATTTTTGATTTATTTATCATTTTTTAACGGAGTGGAAATGCGTTACGCATTGTCCCCACACCGAACCAGCCTAACATGACCTTAGTAAATATCGCATGGTTTACAAGATTTGCCAGTTTAAAGTTGTTTTCCAGTACAAACTTTAAACTGGCATATCTCGAAAACCATGCGACTTTTACTGAGGTCATGATAGGTTGGTTCGGTATCTTTTAAGGTGACCTACCTCCGGTGTCAATGTGGTCTTTTGATATTGGGACACCCTGTATAATAAATGTACCTATGACTAATTTTCGTGACACAATGGAAAAATTGCCGTTTCTTAATTTCAGTCCTTAACTAAGTATTGTACACTTTTTTTTAAAAACCGCCAAGGATGGCCACACCGGTGCTCAAAACACGTTGACGCACGGTAAACGCAGTGAGAGAGAGAGAGAGAGAGAGATCCGGAGAGGAAGGTATGCGTTAGAAACGTGGCGTTTAAGTCACGTCACTGCGTCAACGTCTTTTGAGCACCGGTGTGGCCGATCCATACTCTTTTTCTCTTTAATGATAAACATAATATACTTACGCAGATTAAACTATATCACAATTATATTAAATCAGCAATAAATAGTTATAAGGCATAATTGGCTAAGAAATAGGTACTAAAAAAAATTATTAATCCACGACACCCAAAAGTAGTGTTGCGATATCATACCGCGGCGAGCGCACCGACAATTGCATAGTGACAGTGCCTTGAGCGGCCACTAGTCGAGCCCTTAGCAGTGCAGGAACACCTTCCCTCCAAATTCCACATCCTCGGATCTCTTTCACTGCATCCGACACGCTGTCTATGGCTGATTTGGGCAAACCTAAATGTTTACAAACAGCGATTGAAGCGTCACCAACATCTTTCTGAGATAGTTCGAATGTATCATACGCTTCAGCTGCCGTAGACGCTCTTTCCCAAGATTTTTCCCAATCATCTGGCAGTTCTGTGATTTTTAACTGGTCAGCGCAAGCAATTTCGACATCATCTAAAGGATATATATCTGAATAGCCTTCATTTAAGTCCGGTAACCCAGTCGTTGGATCGCAGTCACGGACAACAAATTCAAGTGCAGCACCAAATGAGTCAAGTGTTTCAGTTGGATTTACTGGAAATTCTAAAACACAAAATATATTCCCGTGTCTATTAAAACTCAGTTGCTCGCAAGGAACCTCGCTGATAGGCCTGTATCCTGGCGTAGGCTCTAGACGAACATGAACTTGCTCCAGAATCTGGTCGCCTAGCGAGTTCAGGCATTCAAACTGGAGCACTAAATGACGAGCATAAATATGTTTGACGCAGCTAACCCGATATTCTGTCTCGGGTTCTGTCATCTCTACTGCCTCACAAGTCTTAATCAAAGGTCCAAGTTCATCGATTCCAGGAATGACCTTTAATAGATTGACATAGTCATTTTCTTGTATGATAGCAGGTTTGAGAGGCTCTATTTCTATTACGGACCCTTTGAGTTCTTGGATTTCATCGACCCTAGGAAGCAAGTTAATGTCAAACGGCTCATCGGGCTTAGTAGCAAGATGATTCCGAAGAGCCCTTTCGAGGAGTGTCACGTTTGGTGTAGGTACATTAGTTATAAAGTCACAGATTAGTTGGCGATTGCCAGAATCTAAAATGGCACTATAGTATATTGCTCGATCGCGTACTTCGTCATCGTCATCTAACTGACACCGAGCCAAAAGTACTCTAACGTTAGGAAGAAGTTCAGAACGAGCTGCTCCGAATTTAGCCACGGTTGAAACTGCAGCCGCGCGTACGGGTCCCGACTCCAGAATGACACGATTGAAGATATACCTTATATACTTAGATGGAAGTCGAATCTTCGGACCTTCGCGTCCCAAAACGTACAAAATGCGAACGGCGAGCGACGCGTGTTCACAATCTTCAATAAATTCACATAAATGCGCCAGGCCAGTTTCTTTGGCATCAGGTATCTCTTCTATAATAGCAATTATAGCATCAGCTATTGCAGTTTTATACTGCAACCCACCTTCTTCACTGAGCATCCCAGCTAAAAATGATGCCAGAGAATGATGTTTGCGAGGGTATTTCAAACATATACTGCGTATAGCGCTGACGACCACTATTTTAAATTCATCAGATATTTCGGACATAAAACTTGAGATTGGTTTCATAAGACGGTCTATTGAGCTCTCTGCACCTGTAGCAAGAAGTATGGTCACAGCCAAGGTAGCCACAGATCGATTAGAATCACTAATAAGGTTTTCTAAATCAACAGTGCAAGCTGTGACAGCAACTGGATGTTTTTTAGTGAGTTTGGAAAAACCACGAGCACCAGCCAGCCGCAGCGTAGCTTTAGAGGAGCCACAGAAGGATTGGAGCACTGATATAGCTTCAGCAAGATCTCTGACAGATTTTCGTAAATTTATAAGTGCATGAGCTGCTTCATACACAACAATTTCCGAGTGGTGGCGTAAGCAGGATTCAATAAATTCAATGTATTTCTTGGAAGTATTGCACTGGTCTTCTTCAGTGAGCTTTGCAGCCAGGCGGATAAGGAGCGTTAGCGTAAACGGTGATGTGAGATGTGATTGCGATAGTATTGTTACGAGCTTGACCGTCGACAGTCGATCGATACGTCGAGCCCCAGCAATGACTCCCAGCGCGTGGTAAGACACCATGGCGTTAGTAGAAAATATTGCCTCCTGTAAAATAAACGAAACTATTTACATTTCACTATTTTAAAAATAGGTAGTACAAGTCAAACAAAAACCTGTCAAGTGAGAATCGGACTCGCACTCGAAGGCTTCAATACCACCATACAATATTTAGCGCTTACTTTCTTATTTTTATTATATTTTGTTATAGCGGCAATAGAAATACACACTCTGTGAACATTTCAACTATCTACCACTTCACTTAACTAACAGACAGACGGAGATATGGACGGACGTACGAACAACACACTCTTTGAGTAGGTACGGAATCCTAAAAAAACGAGCTTTAAAAACAAGTTGCCTATATTTACTCGACATGCCTTCATCTTTATGGATGTTTGCACAAAAATCTGCCAAGTGCAATGATTTCTCCGCCAGTTGTGGGTCGATTTAGAAAGTTATTTTTTTATGAAAGGGTGGGTGGTCGCAATGTCACCCAGTCAGAATCTAAAGATGGGATCCATGAGGAATCGAGGAAACTTCTGAAAATTATAGGCACACATACAGGGATTTAATTATTTCTTATAAAACCTTTAGAAATTGCATTCTACAAAGCCTTCTCGGTGAAGAGGAACTGCGATGATGAAGACCAGAGATGACCACTGGAACTCCTGAGTCATAAGTGTTTCAAGGGCAGCAGTGAGATTTCTTTATTAAGAATATTAAGCTACATTTTACTCATCGTGAAGTGCAACTGATGGTGAAGTACTGGGAGAACTCCTAAATGATTAACTTAACAGCCCTGCATCTTGGACAGCGACATTTTGTTAAGGGTGATGAGAAATTGGTGTTAGGCTATTGTTTCTTATAGGTAGTAATGTATATGTGCTGTAGTGAATCACTCAATATTAGGTAAGTGTTTATGTAAAAACCGAAAAAAAATTGTACAAAGAATTATACCACCTTCAAAAACCCACTAAACAGCCGGGGTGTCAAGTAGGTATACACAATAGCAATGTGCAATGTCACATGAATCTTGCCACTGATTTCAATTTGTTTCATGTACATAGTAGGCACCAAATAGGCAGTTGTTAGAAGACCGGCCATTCGTTTTTGAAAACTGTTTTTTTTTTTCACAATGCGTAATTTCAACACTGACTGGTCCAATGAACAAGGTTAACATGGCCTACATATTAACATTTATATTTTTGGTGATATAATTTACACTTGAAACTTCTATTTCGAATGCCGGCAACTTACTGCCCACCTAAACCACGAGGTCTAAGGTAAAGTGGTTCGAAGTGTGTAAAGAAGGCTCTCTCGGTCATACATCTAAAGAATTAAGTCTGCAGTTATAATTTTTAGGGTGCCGTACCAAAATGGTAAAAAAATGGTGAGACTTCGTTTTCTATCTGTGTCTCTGCCTGTGTGTCACAGCAGTTTTTCTCAGCAACTACACAAGCTAACAACTTGAAATTTGGCATAGTTGTGTAACTTGATTGCCCGCATCTGTTTTTAGTAAAACAAAAACCTTATGAAACTAATTTTATAGATAATGGAAAAGGGGTCAAGAATGAAAGGGGGGTTGAAAAATGAAAGTGATTTGATTATAGCAAATGGGGTGTCATATGAAAGGGCTCAATCTTCACATTTCAAAACTATTTTTTTATAATTTTCCGTGACGTACTTTTTGATTTATAACCAATAATGTTCAAAAAAAGGACCGTTCCCCCTTATCTCCGAAGTTTATGAACCAAAAAACCAGAAAAAATCCTAACTTATAGATAATTACTTATATTTTACGGAAAAAATAAAACGACGTGTTGAAATATTATTCGAGAAATTGACAAAAAACTTTAAAGATAGGCAATTCAAAATGGACCTTATTGCATATAATTAAAGTACATAAAATATAGTTACTTTGTAATAATAATAATATAGTTTTGATGCGAACCATATTAAATACGGAACCCTCAGTGCGCGAGTCCGACTCGCACTTGACCGTTTTATTTTCTTATATGGGTTGTCAAATAGTAATTAATGTTGCAATAAAAACTATTTCCAGTAAGTAAAAGAAAGAATTCATGAAATGTTTGTTAGGTCTTGACATCCTCAATCTACCGTCTTCATTTGATCCACCATTAAAGTTTACACCCTGTAGGGGGTTCTCTTGTTCTGCCATATTGGCATCGATTTTTGGGATAGCCTGTTATTTGTGAGTAATATAGTCATTCCAAACTAACAGACGTTCAGCTAAGGCGTTTATTGAATAAAGTCACCAAATAGAAATACCTGCGCTTCGTTTAGCGATCGCCGTATCAGCTCAGGTACAGTCGAAGACAGGTGCAATGCAGAAACCAGCGCAGCGGAATTGACAGCGGGGTTTTTGTCAATAATCGCCTGCTTCATGTAGCGTTCAATAACTTGGAACATAGTGCTGTCGGTAATACTACAGAGAGCTCGGATAGCAGCTGCCCGGTGCCGGTCCTGCTTGCCGGTCATGTCCTTCGTGAGAGACGACGTGACTATGATAACGTCTTGCGCCACGCAGCTCAGCTCCTTTATGACAAGATAAACTATACGCCGCAGCATCACATCTTTTGACTGAAAAAGCTTCGTAGTGGCGAAAAATAAGTTTGTCGCTTCATTAGTAGTTAACTTTTCCCCTTGATTAAGCAAGTAAATAATTTTGGACAATATAACGATGCATTTTCTAGGGTTTACTGGTGTGAAATTAAAACACCTAGACTCTTGAAGCAAACTGATCATATCCAAATTTTGAAATACATTCCCGCCTTCATCTTCTTTTTTATCACGCCAAAAGGCATAAGAACTCATGTTTCAAATGTTAAAATTACCTATTCAAAATCTTCAGTTCAAATTCCTGTGAAAATGTTAGCATTCATACGATAGGTAGGTACGTCAAATATGTTGGTTGTCTTCACTCTTCACTTCACAGGTTGTCTTGTCAAAAAATCAGGGTTGCCAATTCCATAAACAAATTAACTCCTAAGCCTAAAGACAAGTCTAAAAAGTCCAAAAACGAGAAAAACAAATCTTCTATAATCTAATCAATCATCTACATAGTGAATTATGTGTTGCTATCGTTTTTTAACCGACTTCAAAAAAGGAGGAGGTTCTCAATTCGACTGTATTTTTTTTTATGTTTGTTACGCGATTACTCAATCAATTGTGGACCGATTTTGAAAATTCTTCTTTTGTTTGAAAGGGTCTTTCCATGTGGTCCCATTGTTACCAAGTCAGAATCTGATGATGGGATCCATGAGGAATCGAGGGAACTCCTCAAAAGTTATAGGCACACATATAGCTTTGGTATTACCAGCAAGACCTTAAGAAATTGCATTATTAAAGCACCTTTTGGTGAAGAGGAACTGATGATGAAGACCAGAGATTACCACCGGAACTCAATAGTCGTACGTAAATTATTGACGCCAGCAATGAGATTTCTTTATTAAGAATATGAAGCCTCTTTTACACTCATTATAATGCATGTGGTGAAGTGCAAGTGATGGTGAATACCAGGAGAACTCCTCAATGATTAACGGCCCTGCATCTTGGACAGCGACATTTTGTTAAGGGTGATGAGAAATTGGTATTAGGCTATTGTTTTGTGATGTTTATGTGCTTTAGTGTATCACATAATAATATTAGGTGCATCACTAAAAAGCGAAAAAAATTTTTTAACAAAAAAATAAAACCGTCTTCAAAAACCCACTAAAAAGGGTGAAATAAACACCGGCCTCCTAGGAGTCCTAGGAATTGCCTATTTAGTGTTTGATAGGTACATTAAATATATCGAAGTCGGTGGCAAGAATAATTGTGTCATTGCTATTGTGTTTACCTACTTGACACCGGCTTGGATATATTTAATGTACTTACCTATCAAACACTAAATAGGTAATTCGTAGGACTCTTAGGAGGCCGGTCTTTATTTCACCCTTTTTAGTGGGTTTTTGAAGACGGTTTTATTTTTTTGTTACTGTCGGATAAGTTCGTAGTTATCATGCGTTCTCAATTAGCTTCAGTGCCCGTCAGTGTGCTAATAAAATTGAGAAAGCAAGACGAATACGTACTTATCCGACAAAAAACGATGGCAAAACATTACCTACTTATTCACTAACCTGTACCGTTTTAGTTGTTCGTCTGTGTGAGTCACTCTTGATTAGGGTGCGTCCTCAGAATAAAACAACAATAATTCGTCTGAGTATGTAGCACTTACCCGTAATTGTTTATCCATGTTCTACCTATACATTTTTAATTTAGTAGGGTTAACTTTCTGCGACATGACAAGTATCTAATCGGTATCCCCGCCAATTTTGCCATACATGACTCTTTTTTTTTTTAAATATCATGTCCCCTTTTATCGTGGCACTCGAGATGAACAAACTTGCATATGAGATGAAAATGTCAACAGCGTATAAAATTTTATTTGTTTCGTCGTATCTTCCATGTAATTTCATCTCGAGTGATTTGAAAGTAGGGCCCAAGTGCGAATGACATTTAAAAAAAAAAGGCAACTTAATTTTTAGTCTGTGTATCTTTTAGCAAAAATACACCTAAAAAATAATTTACAAAACGGTGTGTTCTGAATGGCCGATTTCATCCTTTATCTATACCTAATAGAAAAAATATTGAATGATTTTCATTGTTTCTAAGGTTAGACAACAATGTTATCGACGCAAACATTGTTGGCCTGTCCAATGTCTGTTCTTAAAAGTGATGGTGTCTGACCCCAAATCAGACTAAAAATATTCATATTTCAACTTTAAGGGAGAGAAATGGGAGGGGGAACTTTAACCGAAGCGAAGCGGGGCGGTTCGCTAGTTATTAATAAAAGGTCACTGTTATGTTATCTGCACATTGTAGGTATAACGAATCGTCGTGTTTGTGTAACCTTTGCTTTATTTGTAAGGGCCTGTTTTACAATCGACAAGTACAAATGCCAGTTTAAGTTACTCCTCTCCTTGTCTAATTTCATGTGAAAGAAAGGGAAAGCGCTAATTTTTTCTGTCGGATATAAAGCATATCATATCATTTACGAGTTTGAAACAGGCAGTAGTAGTAAATAATGCGGTTCCAGCCCGTAAACACAGTAGGTAAAACTATAAATATTTTCTCTATCTGTTTCTCTTATGGGATCACTATAGTAGTGATAAAAAAAGACACATAATCTTTTTTAATTTAATTGATGTTTATTTGTGTACCGAACTACAAATACAATTTTGTACAAGGGTAATTTAAAAACGTTTTGGCGAATTTTTGCCCTAACACTCATTATACATCTGTTGGTTAAATTTAGGTACTAAATTATCTATATTCCGAATAAACAAACTTCAATAACTTCTTCAATTTTAAATTATATTATTGGCATTTTATACCAATTTTTTTAGTTTTAACAGCTCCTTTCATAACATTTTGAAGTAGGTATAACAATAAAACATTATGAGCAAAGTATAAACACTAGATTAAAACACAACAAGCGCACCAAATACATATAAGTAGGTAGGTACGTATTTTATCATTGGAAAAAATATGGCCACCAAGTAATACCTAACCTAGTAAACATACATACTTAACTAAGCACGTGTACAAGCTATTGAATCAATCAATTGATCTAGACGAAATAAACATTTTGCTAATAAAGGTAACCAGAAAAAAAAATAACAATATTAAAAATATTAATTTACAATTTTATATTTTATATTTCTAACCATGTTCCTAGACATGTTTTAAAGGACAGTGTCAGCATTACCAGCATTGATTTGTTTTTGCTTGCTTGCTTGGATATCATATCACCGACACAATGTATCCTTAAGAATGCATACTTAAAGGCTTATTACACCTTCCTAAATTTAGTCACTAACAAGAGGGACGCCGCAATACATTGAATGAAATGGAGATATCTCTATTCGTATCTGACGTATTGCGGCGTCCCTCTCGTTAGTGACTAATTTACGAAGGTGTAATAAGCCTTTTAGACTAAAGTACATAAAAAGGGAAGACACGGTATTGCCGTACAAAATACTAAAATAATGCGTGCCGCGACACCTACATTTGCAAACACTCCATAGCAATAGAGACAAATTATTGATGGACTCGCAATAACGACGGTAATGACCACGTGCTCTGTCAAGTTTGGCGACGTCGCATTAACGCATTTTGCCAAACTTAACAGCACGGCTTTAACTGCCGCACTCAGGTCTCTGAGTGCAGCAGCAGCAGCAGCTACTTTAATTAAAGTAGCTGCTGTCACTCTTGGCTATAGCAATAGAATAAGACGCAGCAACTTTAATGAAACTTAAAAAATAATTGACGTCTCTGAGTGCGGCAGTATGTCTTTAACTCGCGTAAACTTAATATTATGCTATCTCTCTCGGTAGAACATGGAGGCCCAAAATTTAAATAATTTCGTATTTAGCTAAAAAAATGGTTTTCTTTATGTTTAATCGCACTTAGTTACGAATGAGATGTGATCCCATGGGATTTATTTTTGTTATGTACTATTTAAGCATTTCAAAAACGCGTATCACGGTAGGTATGTTTTTAGCTATATTCGATATTAGATTGTATGTTGACAAGATGTTGACTGATCGGTGGCGGCCAGACAACTGACGAGGGTTAGGTCCCCGGAACCTATATTGAGGTGTTCAATCACGCGCACCTGGAACCATATCTTCCCCTTTTTGCTTCAATCTAAGAATGCATATGATTCATTGCCTCATGCATTAAATACTTACAGTTACATGTAGTTAATTCACAACACGTAGGTAAGTACACGTTTTGCTAAAATACTGAAGAATTCTTAACCGCTGAACATCGAATTAGAGCATTATCTATAATTAGATATGAGATCTACTAAAATACCGTCATATTAACTGCAGGTCTAGCGCTAAACGTTGGAGTTTACTGCGGCAGTGCAGCGGTGCGGGATGCATGTGACGTAACAGAACTGTCTCGCTATACACGTGATAAATAGTAATATCTTACGATATTTACAAGTGTGTGCCTATATTAAATTTGTAAAATTGCGTATGACAAAATAAACTGACAGTCAGTTACAATAATATTCTGTTACAATCATATTATGATTTAATATAAATGTTTTGAACTTTAAATCCAATTAAATTAATCTGTATCCATATCGCTACTCGAATCGCTGTCTGTCTGTAGAGGTTTGATTTGAATCGCTTTGATTATCCGATTCCCCATGTCGTAATTTATAATAAATTGATCCATTATCTCGTCGCTCGCTAAGATGGTAATTTTTGTAGTTATTATGTATCTACTTCGTTTTATGTACATTAATGTCATCTTTATGATCAGTAGAATTGGAATCCGATTTTCATGCGTTAAAATAATCGTACACTTTATAAACAACTTGTTCAGTTTGAGCCCTAATCGGAGGACTTATCTTCGGTTGTAAAGTCTCATGTGCGTGTTGTTCAAAGCGGCCAATTCAAATAGATAAGTCGTGTTGACTCGTGTCGAGCGATGCCGACGCCCGACTGAATTCTCGCGTCTTTTGACCGATTTGATGTAACGATAACACACCCCTTCCGCACCGCTGCACTACCGCAGGAACCTCCGACTTTAAGCGCTAGACCTAAGGGCTTGTTTACGGAGAGGCGGGGCGTCGTTGTTTGCGTGCACACTGGTCGCTGACCTACTGGAAGAATAGAAGTAATTCATACTCAGCGACCAGTGTGCACGCAAACAACGACGCCCCGCCGCACGCCCCGCGTCTCCGTAAACAAGCCCTGATAGTCCTTTGTATCATTAACATTTTGCTAGTGGCACAGAGGCGTCACCAAGGCGTTGTGCTGCGGTTCCAACCAGACTAAACTTTTTGAAAGTTACAATTTTTAAATGGATCTTGTCCATTTGCTACTGTTTTGTCGTAGTAACGTTTAACATCACTGACTTTTATATTCTCACCATCACAATTTTTACATGACTTTACGATATAGGTTGCTAACTTAATTTATCTTAACTAGGTAACATAATTATTTTCAATTTGAAAGATTGGTTTATTAATAGTTTAATCCGTCTTCTTTTTCCCACGTCACAGTTAGCAAAAGTTTGGGCGCGATTTGTCCGGGTAGAAATAGTTGGTGGTTCGAAGAATGACATAGGCATTTCATAGGCTACCTGTTTATATCCCAATTTATTGTTTTATTACCGAGGCAATAAGGAAAAATAATTATATTATGCGTACGTGGAAAACGAACACACGCCAAATAAAACTACACGCTAAGTGTGCACAGGCACATACATTTTCATTTAAAATTAAGTTTATATCTATTGGTTTTGGCGATAAGTACACTAAACGGTAAAAAGGGACTTGTTGAGAACTTGTTCTGAAGAATAAATAGGTGTATCCCAACAACATCTGAATATCAGCTGTCGTCGCCATCCCTCGAAGTAAACGATAAAATAAATGTAGGTACGTTAATACTGCGTATCATAACACTTATAATTAGTTAACTAGCTATGGCGCACTTCAGCTCAGCTATGTTACAGACTCGGAGCGCCTAGTGACCCGACCTGATCGAGCACATACCTACCAGCGCGGAACACAATCACTGTGGGGAGAAAAACACAAAACTTACTGACCGATGGTTTCCTTTGGGTTGTCTAATGCAACTGCCAACAGTTTAGTGATGAGATCTTTTAGTAGTACGAGTCTAACTTGACCTTGACACGCAAACGTCTCGCATAAATGAGGCCTGTTCGCCCTGGCGCACGGACGACCCACTCTTGTTGCATTACAGATCTCTCTCGGGCCTGGGTCCGGCGGTCTGTGGACGGCGCGACATGATACCTCCTTGGTAATGTAATGAACACGCTAATTTGCTAAGCGGCGTTTCAAAATCTACACTGGCTACACTGGAATGGTATTCCCTCGAACTGACGCCGAGCAGGGCCTCTGGCACGGGGTTTCAAGTTAACCATACCTACTGATTTAATGTTATGTTAGTTCTTATTCAGTTTATAGTCAAAGCGGCCGTATGATGGTAAACAAGTCTAACAATAACTAAGTTTTAAAAACCGACTGCACGTGTTTTGAAATTTTTAACAGGTTTCAAAAAAAGGAGGAAATTTTAAACACATATATTTTTCATGTTACCTCAGAACTCAAGGCATTTTTTTCAAAACTATTATTCTTTGAAATTGGTCCCATTTGGTCAAAACGATGCTCAGATGATGAGATCCATGAGCCATGAGGAATCGGCTGAACTCCTCGAAAATTATAGACACACATGTAGCGATTTTGGTATTTTCTGAATTAAGTAAAGCGTTACATTCCAAAAGCATCATTTGGTGAAGTGGAACTGATGATATTCAGCACTTGGATAGTTGGACCACTACAATTGAAATACTCTAAAAGCCGTTTTGAACCACTATGGTACCTTAAAGGCCGAAACCCACCGGGTCCGTAAGCGTATGCGTGCAAGTTTCACTATGTTGTTGTAACGTTTGGATTTGTATGAAACAGGGCCAACCTGATGCGTGACTTACACGTGCACGTATGCGTAATACGTACCACTACGCATTGCAGGTCTCATTATGAGACAAACCGGCTGCGTGCCTGCGTCGAGCGGAATGGCAAAGTCGCGCGTGTAGTGATGACGTTGTGTTCGAGGGCTTTCCCTATTAGACGGCATACCGAACAATTTTGAGCACACACAGCTCCTTGCCGCACGGGACAACGCGCGTCCCTGTTGTATTTGTTTACAAAATATACCGGCTCCCGAAGTGATTTTGTCGCACAATGACAAAATTTATAGAAATAGTCAGAAAAATGAATGTCTGTACGATATTAAACACAAAGACTATAAAAAAATATTTTACGTAATAACGTATTTTTTTACGTATTAACGTATAAAGCTTTAGGTGCTGCACGGATCGGTTGCGTTGCGTATGCGGCACGTATGCGTATGAGTATGCGGCACGTATGCGTATGCGTAAGCGTACGCATGCGTAACTCGGTGTCTCAGGGTGGTGGTACACATGCGTTACCATTTACGTCTACGCAAACGTGCTGCATACGCATCTGATGGGTTTCGGCCTTTAAAACAGAAATGTAAATGCACTGCATTTAGGTACGTATACCAGAGCGTGAAATCTACAGTGTAGGTTAACGTCTACCTTTACAGGAATATCTTTTATTATTACCACTAACCGCTTACTATCAGTTCTTATCAGTACTTTCACTTAATAAAAAAATGGACAACGAAGTAAGTAGTTACGTACCTACAAATTGCATGTTTAAAGCTACTATAGTATAGAATGTTAGCGAAACCATCCGTACACTACGAGTATTGTAACAAATAATATTTGTTGAGGTTTCTTGGGGCGAGAAAATAATGACGCGACATGCGAGCTGTCAAAATATCAGCCCAACTTAGTCCTGGACGGCTAGCACAGGTGGTCCACGACTTGTTTGTCGCTCGGATCTCCCTTTCTTACTAGTCTATAACGATGACAGAGACGCACTAAGGGACAAGCGAGAAAATACAAGATGTTCTAGCCGCTCAGGACAGCCAAGCCCCCGGTTTAAGTTTGCGGGCCACGCGTGCGCTCTCGCGAACCAGGGTAGCGATTTTTAAATTCCAGGTGTAACTGTGGGTTTAATAACATTTTATTCGACATCTTTGAACACTGTTACAAATGATAAAGACTAAAAAATATATATTGTTAAATGGACTTATTTTATTACGAGAAGTACCTAGTAAAGATAAAGAAATCGGCTTTATACGTTGCTTGGAGCGCCTTAAACCAGAGACCGGACCACCCTTTCCTCTTAAAAAGCCTTTCAAAGGGCTTCCCCTTGAAATAGCTACCCCAGGGGATTTGCTCACCCATTCCAATTAATATCTCAAACTTTCCCTTATCCAATGAATAACCCTACGATAAGGCTAGCCCTTTGAAATTGGTAACTGGTAACGGTAACTGATTCACCTTGATATCCCTATGAAAGGGTTTCTCTAACAATTTAACCGCTTATTATAAAGCTTCAAACGATAAGCCGTCGGTAACGTGTATACTAATAAGGGTTTTATAAGGGTAAGGGTAAGGTATTGGGTTAGTCCTTAATAAGGGTAGAGTAAGGGTATTGGGTTAGCGCTTAGTTGCATGGGTTGTTGTTTACTTGCTTCGAACGGGATGCAAGGTACCGTGTGTTTTATGAAGTCTACAAAAGGTTTAAGATTGCTACTTACTTTACTTTACATAAACTAGTAAGCTTATTAAAGGGTTTGGGTTAGCGTTTAATAGAATGGGCTATCGTTTGAAAATAGCGCTTTAAAAGCACATTTAAAAGGTTTTGTCGGGCAGAGGGTTTGGTAATTTAAGCCTTACGAAAAACCCATACGAAACCCTTTGAAAGGGAAAGCGGGCCGGTCCCTGCCTTAAATGAAAGGCCAGTAAACATTTCTATAGATGGTGCAAACTGCAAACACAGGTTACCCCTACTAGATTCCAGAAGTCTCATATCCTGTTTTACTGAATTATATAACTATTAAATATATCTATGTAAGTAGTATTTATACAGCTACCTTCCGTTTTCTAATTGGAGAGCAAAAAACATTTACACATTAATTAAAACCTACTTAGTTTATTTTATTGCCTCTGGCTTTGGCGCAAAGAAATCTTTAAAGTTCTTACCTACTTTCCCAAGCTATGAGTTTAAAGAATAGCTGGAAATAATTTTATTAGTAATTTTAATTTGAGAAAGTTGTACTTGTAAGATCACGGCTGTGTATAATATTCATAGCTAATCTAGCTGCATTGGCTCGATTGTTTTAAGAAGTTCTTCCAACCTGAGACATACTACCCAGTGCTATCCGTCAAGTCAACAGTCTCCGTTGGCACTGCTGTAACCATCTAACTAAAATATAAAGAGCGAACCGCATTATGCACTGAATGCATGTGCTTCAAACTTCTATGTCTGAACCAGAGGCACGTATTAACACTTTAGACAAAATATATTCTATATTTCAATTCAGTGGGTTTCAATACTTGGTCTACCTTTTGGTCTTTTACTTGTGCGACATCGTTTCAACGGTTGTATATTTAGTTTTGTTATTTTTCTGACACAGCTTGTTAACAGTTGCTCAGGTGGCAACGCCGGCATTGCATCAATGGTCCACACTGGGACACAATAATTATATATTTATTTAAAACATTAAGTAACTATTTATCTACTTTCTATCTGGGTATCTAGAAGCCATGCCTAAAAAATGTAATTCCATGACCATAAATGTAAAACAGGCCTTTTCGTTCATATTCCCTTAGAAAATCGAGGGTCTCCCCACAGTTTTGTCCGATCAGCCCAAAATGCTTTTAACCTGCATCTAGAAGTATTTTTCTTACACAACTTAACCTAATAATAATGCATAATATTTTATACAGTGGCTAATTGTCACCGTTTTCAACTACTTTAAATATAGGCCGTCTGCGGAAATCAAAAGGAAATTTATACGAATCATCCGAGTACTCCATAAATTTATACGAATCATCCGAGTACTCCATAAATTTATACGAATCATCCGAGTACTCCATAAATGTCTATTATCGGCAAAAACCATTTTTCCCGAAAACACTGTTCAACTAAATATCGGATTTTACTCCTTTATTCCAGGCGGATTATTATAAAATTGATAAACTCCCCAGTAATATAATAATAAGAGTTTCTACTTGTTCTTGGATTGGATTTGTTTTATTGACCATAAAGGTACTTGACCGTCAGTGCACTCAGGCCTCACTTTCCTTATCTTCATACAACATAAATCTAGCACATGATAACTTATAAAAATTTAAAAATAGGTAAATTCAATTACCACTTCTTCGGCTCAGCAAAGTCTTAAGTGTAGGTACGGTTTCTCGTTTTTATGTCCAAGTCAGATCAATATCGCGCGATTAATACCCCTACAAAACTTTACGACATTAAGCTCTACGTACGTAAGACAAAGTCCGCCTATTACCTACCTACTAACGACAATGTGACATTCAAAACTCCTAATATAAGTAATTAATAAATAATACAGCAAATATGACTTTGGCACTCTTTTCGTTAAATTATTTATCTACTACTATTGTTTTTCTGTTTATTCCGCTGTCAGATATTTGTATCTGGCATCAGATATCGCTGTCGCTAAAGGTCTCTGCCCACTACACCGTATCATACATTCCATGACCGTGACCGTACTATGAACGTATCAGGCACGAACGCTCACTGCTATAGAAAGTGACGGTCGGTGATGGACCGGTCTAGTGGGGATAGTCCACGGATAGTCTCATACTTTTCAATACAAAGAATACTTTTTGTCTGACACGTTCCTATTACGGTCATGGTATGATCCGGTGTAGTGGGCAGAGGCCTCAAGTCCGAACACATCATCGGTCGGAACACGTAGTCGGGATCGAAACTATACAATAGTTAAACGCATGAAATACATACGTAAATGTAATAACTACTGGTAGAAGAATGCGCAAATAGAGTAAACAGTGATAGGAAAAGGCAGCGCTAATTTGCTTAAACTTGACGCAAGTTTAGGCAAATCCTAAACCAGCAGCGGATAACATTTACCACCTACGGGTGAGTGAGATAAATGGGTGAATCAACTTTTAAGGTACTCCTTTTCTTTTGCGGCACTAAAACTTACTTCAAATGTTAGCCTACTTGTCTGATTTTATAAACGTGTATGTAAGCCACGACGTTAGTAAATAAATGGTTATTCAAAAAAAATATAATTTGTGAAACATTTCGAAAAATGGGGAGTACCTTAAAAGTTGATTCACACAAATACAGCAAAAAAAATATTCCTAACTCACGAGTAGGTATTATTAATTGCTCCATATAATGCAATGTCCGATTTACATTAAGTAAGTACCTAATCCGGTCACTGGCTACTAAAGAACATCTCCCGCACAATTCACTCGCGATTTTTACCGTCTACTTAGTAGGTGAGGCACTGATAGTGTATTAAAGGAGGTAGATATGGCATGTTCTTATTGAGCGGCGATTAGAATTTGTTCGTTGTGTTTGTATTCTCTATCTTTTGTTTTGATATGTTCTGGATAATATCTTTGTAATTCTGTTTTTTTGTAATAATTTTAGAAAAAAATAAAGTTGTACTCCATCGTTTTTTTACTTTTTAATAGTGTTTTTGCATTTCCTAAACACACTGATAGCACGCTGATAGTTAGGTATGCGACTAGGTACATGAAATTATACCAATTGACTGAATTTGAGCGCATCACTTGATGTTGCGCAATTGTTCGATATCTACCTACCTCTTTTAATACACTATCAGCGAGGTCCTCACCTCTACTTAAGTCTTCCTCTAAATATTCAACGTTCCGAGCGATCAAGTTGTGATAGCCGAATTAAAGAAAACATCGAAACAACGCGCAATTAATATCATTCAATTTTACACATGTCAATGAGTTCATAAGTATTTAACACCTACTTTGTCAATAATTATAACATCGCAAAGTATACAGGATTGTATACATATCTCCTCCATCGAGTCGGCAGTGTCGGCTATTACTGGACTATTGAACAAAAAGGTCTAAAATTATTGTCGGCCTCGTGAACTTACAAATGATATTTCTAGTAGAGTTTTTTGTATGTTTGATTTGTCGGCTACACTCTACATGTAGATACCGCATAGCGATCGCGTAATAGTCCCCGTTCCGAGATAGACTGCGCTTATTGTATTGCTGTGAATATTGTACACGTTTGAAGGGTGTGAGGAGTGTTGAGGCCACGTGGCAGTGGCCGACAGGGACGCGGAGGTCGGTGTCACGGCGCCGGCGCCGCCCTGCTGCCCGGCGCGCGCGCCTCGGGCTGGACTGAGCTCGACGGCGGCTGGACGCTGATTCGGACTTCGCCTGTAGGGCCCACCACGATTTTCACCTGGAAAATAAAATAAAAATATTATCAGAAGTACCAGATACCTACCAGTATTTTATTTTATTTGCACAGTAGGTAAGTACTTCTTTATAAAAACCATTCAAGAGCGAGTCTGACTCGCGTACCGAGGGTTGATACCGCTCAACTCACACTTGGCCAGTTTTTATTATTTGTCGATTTTTGTAGGGTTTGCACTATAATCACATTAATCATACCAAATTTGACGCTTGACGTATGACCGTTTTTATGATAAATAGAACAATATAACTTTCCCTTTCCCTTTAATTTCTTATTTTATTTTATTTTTATTATTTGTTGTTAAAGCGGCAATAGAAATACAAACTGAAAATTTCAGCTGTTTACCTATTATGGTTTACAGCCCGCTGACGGACGGACGGACAGTGTCGGTCAGCGGAGGCTTAGTGATAGGGTTACGTTGGCACCCTTTGGGTACGGAACCCTAAAAAACAAATGTCGGACCTAATGCCTAATAGTCAACTACATGGTTAAGAGTTGTTTAACGTTTAGGTGATTTTATTAGGGATCCCTTTGTTACCCATAAAGTTGTTGTATCGAATTTTGAAAGTCAGAAATTGATTGTCATACTATTTATGCTCATAACTATAGATAGTCATAAAAATTGTAAAGCATAACGCTTAATAATGCTAAAGTGAATAGTCCATAATGTTAAGGATTATAATTTTCATAAGTCATAAAAATTATATTTATAACATTCAAAGGTATATTGATGATTAAACAGAAATATTTTAAAGCATATATTTTAAACTACTAATTATTATTATTCATACCGATTCATTGTCTTAGTACATATGTAATTTTTATGACTCCAAATGTTCTTTCTTTTTTAATATCAAATTGATATTATGAATATGATGTAGATATATAAGGAAGGTCTCCATTAGGTACGACGACGAGCGAAGCGAGGAGGAGTGTTAGGTAGAACTGCGACCCTACAGCGCGCGAGCCGAGCGAACGAAGCGAGCGTGCCGCGGTAGCGGCCGGCGAAGCGCCAGAACCGAACATATTTTTTAACTAATACTTACATATAGTAGGCAAAACTTTGTATTTTACTTTTATGATAAACAAGTTTGGACCTTATAATCACTACCTATATCAAGCAATATATTACCTTTAACATTATGAGGTGTAATAAAATTTTTATGACTTTCGACAAATATGACCAGGAAAAATCGGAAATACAAATTATACCCTCAAATATTATGACAATCAATATTATGACTAACAATATTTATGACTAAAAACGTTATGGAATCTTAAAAACGGAACTAAAACATTATGGAAGACAATATAGACCCGATTTTATTACGAGGACCCACATCCAACTTAGCCAGCGATTCGAATCATGGCGTGCTTCATAGATATTTGCGCCGCTAGCGCCCCCCCTGTTTATTTATTTGCCCCCTTCTTTGTCCCCTGATATTAATTTATTATAAAAATAATTCGCGGGCAAGTTACACTGAGAAAAAAAGTTTGTTTAATGAAACCGAACTTCGTCTACCTGTAGCTTAAAAAAAATGACTACATAACAAACTAAGACAATACGTAACCAAATCAGTCGAGTTAATAACACTAACTGTTTTATACCTTACAGACAAACAGCTTGTTAAATCAAATAAACTTTAGTAACGCCTTATCAAATTATGGTTATTTCTGAATTAACCGAAGTAGCTTGGTTAAATATTTTTCTCAGTTATATGCTAGCCGCCCACTTACACTCAGGATAGTGTGTTCTTTTCCTTCTCAAACCTACCACTAAAACAAAAGTTCACTCTTGTCCCCACGTCAGACGTTTATGCGCAAACGCCGCACACGATCAAACTGGTACTAGAATTTTTTTAAGAGCGAATTTAAAAAGAAGCTGGCTTAAAAAGGAAAGAAGAGTAAAGTGATAGTTCACCTAGTCCCCGCGTCAGACGTTCATGGCATAGTAGACGGGGTTGGGCGGCGGAGCCATGGGCGAGGTGGCCGCGGGCGCCGCGCCCGCCGGCGCGCCCTCGGGCGCCCCGCGCGCCGCGCGCGACGGTGACCCCGGCGCGGGCTGGTACAGCGGTGCTGCCACCTGGACGCACCGCACAACATATAAGGGCCGTATTAATAAACTGATCTTGGCTGAGATGCCCTTCACAAGATGCGTCAAAAATGTAATTTTTCTATGGATTGACGTTTACTTTGACGTATCTTGAGACGGGGATCACAGTTGAGATGAGTTTATTAATACGGCCCTAAGTAACATATATATAGGTCTTGGTTACACTGCATTTCCTAGATTTTTAATAGTAAGCAGGTACATTACTGTAGAGACCGGAAAGCAAGCGGTTGTAGGACGAGCCGTATACAGGGTGTTAGGTAGTCGAGTGTAGGGACTTTCGGCGGGTCATTTTGAGAATTTTTAAACCATATATTTACTATAATATTATACAAAGCCTTATGGATTTCGAGATATTGCCAGTTTTAATTTATTTTCTTGTAATTTTTCCTTATGACCAGTGATCGGAATAGGTAGAGTATATTTACCTACACTTGATGCATGTTCATTCAATAATGTGTTCCCATCTCACTCACGCATGAATGAACAAGCGTCAAGTTTAGGTAAATATACTCTACCTATTCCGATCACTGCTTATGACCATACCGACAAAAACTCAAATATTTGTTATTTTAAAAGTCTTCAGTAATAAATTGAATTCCAAAAACTTACGGTATTTTAGAAATCAGCATCCCGAAAACCTAGGATCAGCCCCATGACTGGCATGATAAAGGAAATCCCGAGTCGTGTCTATTTGTTCCGCGATTTAAGAAAAAACAAAACAGTGCAGTAATGGATTTTGTATGTAACTTTATTGCTTTAGAGCAGAAAGTGCCGCTTTGTGATGTGTTTGTGTATTTAGTGCAATTATTTATGATGAAATTATTGCGTAGTTGGAAGATGCGTGCACGTTGCAATCCCGCTCCGACCAGAAACCGCTGGCTAAAAACGCTAGTGTGCACAGGCTGTTAGTTTCCCTAGTACAAAAATTGTTTTAAAACATAAAATAAGGTGAAAGAGCTAAGCTCTCGTCGGTGGAGTAATTTCCATTCTGTTCTATTCCAAACTTATCTTTAACACTCTCCCCCTTACTAATATACGTTGAGTAACGGCTGAGTAGTTATACAATGCTTTGTCCTTATCTGTCGAATTCAAATGTCACAATGACAGATAAGGACAAAGCATTGTATAACTACTCAGCCGTTACTCAACGTTTATTAGTAAGGGGGTCTGTTACGGCACGACGCCTACTTTTGTCCCTAGTATGTATTGCCATTTTTACTAAACAACAACAACAAAAACACATTAAAAATCAAGTTTCTTGTATGGATATCCCCTAATAATAATATATAGTAATAAGGTAAGGTAGGTAGGTATAGTGGTAAGGTATTTTGTTGTTTTTTTTTTTTCAAATTATTTGTTACAAAATTCGCCATTAAAACACAATTTCTGCAAAAAAAATCAACCGGCTCTCTATTATGTTTCAAAAGATACAATTTCAAGTTACAAAGTTACAGACGGACGGACAGATGGCAGGCTTAGTAATAGGGTCCCGTTTTTAACCCCCGACGCAAAACAGGGGTGTTAAAAGTTTGACGTGTGCTTCTGTGTCTCTCTTGGCGTCGTAGCTCCTAAACGGATGGACCGATATTGATTTTTTTTGTTAGAAAGGTGAATTAATCGAGTGTTTTTAGTCTGCTTTATAATTTATCAGTAATCGTTTTTTGTGTACGAGTAGATATATAATGCTTCAGATGAGAACTAAATCTACTAACAACTAAACAAAATAGTTAATTAATACTTTTACAATGTCTTCTACAGGGTGTAAACTTTATATAGGTCCCTAAGAGCCCTTTTTACTCGTATACAAAAGTTAACAGATAATAACATTAATAACAGTATTTAAAAAGTTCTCGGGATCACGGGAATTTAAGTTATACATAAGAACGAATAGCCCACTTTTGTAACACAAATATGGTCTGTATGTAAGCTGCTTTAGGGACCCCAAACCAGCAAACCGAACGACATAACATTATGAAAATAACTATGATGATAAACTAAGTTAGCTATCTCAGCATTGGTGAGTTGTCTAATTTTCCTAGCGGCGTAAACTAAGCTGACTCCATTGCAAACTTCTAAACACTCGCCATTAAGAAAAGTACAAGAATTTACCGGTCTAGTGTAAAATTAGGCAAAACGAACCTACAAAGTAACGACTCGCAAGCTAGATCCTATATTTCCTTCTCCAGGACGACGGTCCATTACGTACCTTTTCGGAGTAACATATCATCTGCTTCCCGCCGCCCGGTTGCGGCGCCGGCACCGGCCGGTACCTCGCCGGCGCGGGGATCAGCGTCTACAAGTGCGACACAAGTTTATATACTCGTATATATCGTTGCCTAGTACCAACCCATAGTACAAGCCTGGAGCTTAGTTTGGGGTTAGGTCGATTTGTGTGAGATTGTCCTCGGATATTTTTTTATATTAGGTACCTGTAGTTGCAGCGCGTGCGAGTACTGAGCGCGCGGCGGCTGCGCCGACGCCGGCTGCGGTGTGCTGGCGCCGCTGCGACTCTGCTGCTGGTAGTACGAATGCATCCGCGTATCTGCCAACCAACATCATTATCAGGTACAAAAATTCAATACGAGACCCTTAAAACTTAAAGACGATTATAGAACTTTATTGCTTGCGATTACCGTGGCTTAACAATTAAAATAGGGATGTGTCATTTAATATTAAGAGAGTCAGGCCAGTGTCGTATTCCTATAGATATATATTTTACCTTGACGATGACCTAACTAAGCTCATAAAGCTTACGCAGATATATAGCGGCCCTTACACGGTAAAGTTGTAAAGTTTGAAATATCTGGAACTGCGTTCCGAATGGCGGATGGACCATCGGTCCGTCTGTCGTTTCCGACTGCGGATGAAACAGTCTTGTACTACTTACGAGCATATGTGACCACCTCGCCTGCCTACAGTCCGAACTGTGCGTGTAAACAATCTTTAACACGCAGTTTGAACTGGTGTGGGGAACGACAGCATTTACCTACATACCTACGTTTCGGAACAAGGGTTAGAACGGTGCTAGACGGTTTTCGTTCTCCAAACTCAATGTTTAGAGTACTTTAGAGGCTGCTATCGGATGGACACAGGCGACTCACAGTCGGTGGCGGTCCACTGCGTGTTATACTCGTGGTGCTGGTGGTAGTGTGTGCTGTAAGGCACGTAGAGCAGCTGGTGGTGGTTGCGGATGGGCGGCGGGGACTCGGGCCGGCGGCCGCGGCCCGCGCGCACCGGCGATGTCTGCTCGGAGCTCGTCTGCGAACTGTACAGCTCCTGGCTGCTGTCCGAACATCTGAAAATACAGGTTGAATATGGTACTCAGTCTATATCAAATCAAAAGATAGAGGTCTGTATTGAAATATTATCAGTCCTGTTGCACAAAGACTTACTTTATAAAAAGTTACGGATCCCCTAAAATAATAGTTACTATAAGGTTGTGTAAACAATCTTCAAATATACCCCAAAATAAGGAGAAAATATATGTATAATACTCGTACCTACCATGAAACTTTTAATAAAATACACTAAACAGTAAAAGTATAACACAGCAGGTCATCGTGGCACTTACCCGATGTTAGCGTAGAGCGAGCAGTTTTTGTAGACGTTGTCCTGCGGGCGGTGCGCGTACTGCACATACGGTGACACGCCCTGCGCATGCGCGTAGCACGCGTCGCCATGCGCCGGCGCCGGTGTACCCACGCATGACCGCGCCGTCACGTAGTCAGATGGCTTCGACCTGAAACATATAACTCGAGATAAGCTCCGTTCTCTTTCTAAACCAGGCTCAGAGAGCGGTAATATAATAAGGTACCATTGCGATCCATGGAAGAAAAACTCTAGCATATTTTCGGATTAAACAGCGACTTCTAACGGATCATAGAGTATAAGACATTGCCATTTTTTGTTGAGTAGTAGGTATTGCTATTAAATCCAGTATTTGTAAGATATCTACAATCCTTGGATAGTGGGATATTGGGATTAGTATCATATGTACGTCTCCATGTGAAAGAACTGCACATGTGTACATTTTTATGGAAATCTATTAAGCTTTTCGCCCAGGAAATAAAAACGGAATAAACAATCAACCACACTTTACATTTATAGTATAGGATTGGCAAATCCAGCACATGACTTACCAGTTAGACACAGCACTGGTCCGGCTCTGCGGGCGCGAGTTGAGGTTGGCCTCTGAGTAATATGGCCAGGAGTAGTTGGAGGCGGTGCGCTGGCAGGCGTGGGCGGGCGCGGCGCCCGGCGAGGGCTGCAGCTCGCTCTGCATCTGCTGCAGCAGGTCCTCAGCCGTGCCCAGCTGTTGCTTCACGGCGATGCCGCGAACTGCCGGCCGCCGGTGGAACCCTAACCACAAACACACACCTTTACTCAAGAGGTTTTACTCGCGGTGCTATGTGTGCGTGGACTCTGTCAAATTTTGACAGTGCTTCAGCGGTTGAACTGTTGTTGGGTCACTATACGCTGCCAAGACATCACACCTGGAACCCTGATCAAAAAAATCAGAAGGCATGGCTTTTATAGTTCCGCAAGAAGAACGTCAGATAGATAGTTCGCGTTTAGCATATGGAATAGACAATCCAAGAATAATGGCTCATATTGCTTGCTCATGAGTAATATATACCGTAATCGTCATGCTCGTCATCGCTACTGGCTGGCTGCGACTCCTGGCCGTGTCTCTGGCGCAGGCGCTCGGTGCGCGGGCCGGCCGCGCGCGCGAACGCCGCCAGGCCGTCGTCGCCGTCTGCTGCACCTACCATATACACACAACTATATAGATAAAAAATAGAGTGATATCAATACGAGCATAATTGTTATATATAATTTTGCTATAATATATACATTTAGCAAAATATTACGAGTATCTGCCAATTAAGAAGAAGAAGATATTATCAGAATATTTAATCATAATATATATATATCAGGTCAGGTCAGTCTTGCTCGTAGCGTGAATTCTGGGATTCAAGCCAAAACGCACAATGTCCAAGTGTCTGCATTACATGGGCCGTTGAATACTACAACAGTTACGCATGGTTACGTACCCGGCGTGCCAGCCACGACGTCCGGCGCGGGCGCGTCGCTGTGCTCCTGCTCCAGCACGGTGGCCGACGAGGCCGACGTGCGCTCCCCAGGCGGCACGTAGTAGAACCCCTCGTGGTGCGCGGTGCTGCCCACGCAAGCCGTCAGCGGCGCCAGCGTCGACAGGAACTGCCTCCGTGGTTCCGGGCGCGGCTGTCACAAGGATTTATAATTATAACAGTTGGTATTCATTAGCGCGGTTTTTATTAGGTTAGTTATGTCAATGTCAAGTGTGAAACGCGTGTTTTACTAACGTTAAGTGCTATTATTACTTTTTTCCATATAGGTACTAAAGATTATGCTACTTGATTAATGTCAAAATAAATTATTTTTACACTACCACTAAGCATTCGAAAATAACACGGAAATCCTAGCTATCGCTTATTTTTGGAATTTAAACGATTTTGAATTCAACAAAAACTTTATAAAAAAAAACACTGAAAATTGTGACGTCACAGGTTCCTATTTTCATAGGTATCATACTACCGGATAGTTTTGACGCTTCAATAAAAGTTGCTGATTTGTCCTGATAAAGGTACTTATTATTTTTGTAATAACAGCAATAACTTACTGTAGGTAGAAACATGCGATATTTTTACAGCATAGTTACTCATTAGGATTCCAACTCCTCCGTTACAGCCTAGATCCAGCCGAGGAAAAAACACGTAAATAACGAAAGTTGAAATTGACATAATCCCCGAACCGACGTACATTCTGTCGTTTAAAGTAATCCCTCTTTACTTTAACTACCTATGAGTGAAATTGTTAAATATAAATATTGACACTCCATTATAGAGCAGATACTGCCAGCTTCTTAATAACGTTCGGGCGGCTATCAGATCAGTGATATCACGGTTGCACTCGCAACTGACAAAGCTTTGAGACAACGAGGCTGACTACCTTCATCGTAGGCTACCTTCTACTAGAAAACCGGGCACAGAACAAAAAACTGGTCAAGTGCGAGTCGGACTGGCGCACCGAGGGCTCCGTATTTAAGTCCGTACTTCAAAAATATACCATTTTATGTACTTTAATTCATCCGAATTCGCAATAAACCAATAAACCACTTCTACGCGGACGGAGTTGCGGGCAAAAACTAGTTATTTATAAAACTGATTAATTATTTTCTACTTAAACAGATGCGGGCAAGCAAGTTATACAACTATGCCAAAATTCAAGTTGAAAGCATCTGTAGTTGCTGAGAAAAACTGCTGTGACATACAGACGGACGGACAGACGGACAGACAACGAAGTCTCACCATAAGGGTTCCTTTTTTACCATTTTGGTATGAAACTTTAAAATAGGCCGAGCGAATAAGACCTCAAAATGGGATCTTATTATAATTAAGTAAAAATTGAGTCTTGCGTTTATGAGATACGATTTAAATTAAAATGTTTTACCTACCTACCTAAGTTATCCTAAGACACAATTCTAAGAGAATTTTGTATTGAGCCCGGCGTCTATGGTTGGTTAGTACGCCAATGGAGGATAAATATTAAAAATCATTTTTTAACACAGTTGCTCAAAAAGTGGTACTTTTCGTAACTGTATTTCGTGCGGAAAGTTGGTTTTCGCGAACTAGTGATTTTTACATTTCCAATTTTTTTTAATTTAAACTTGTTCCAATTCATGCTACTTATTGATGAGTTTTAATATTACTTTCCTTTAAATATCGTAATCATCATAAAAACCTACTGTTAATGTAAGAATACAAAAATATACATATTTCATATTTTATTACTTACCTCTTCATCATTATAACGCATTTATTTTTTAATATTGAATATTGAAAAACAGTTCTTAATAAGTTGTCTGAATGGAATGGAGTAGCTGCCGAAACGCCTGTCAAAATTTTTGACATTATGAAGAGGCGTTTTTTCTTTTTTTTATGATTATGGCCTGGATGCTAAGTCCTTGCCATGCGTTTTTTCTTACTGCAAGCATTTTTTAAGTTTCCTAAGGCAACATTCGATATTGTTTTTATAAATATACGATACACAAATAATCGTAAATAACAATACTTAGGTAATAATAGTACAATGTTTTATATTTACAATTGTTTATGTCTTATAGAACATGCATTTGAAAAAAATACTTTCATTGAAGTGGGTTCAATAATAATAACAAAAACTACTCTAGTCGAATAAAAGCTAAAAAAACACCTCTTCATAATGTCAAAAATGTTCACTGCGAAAGATCGAACTTACAACGAATTTGTTTACCAATATTAAGTTTTCAAAAAGTTGCTTATAAAATCAGTGACTCAGAGTTTGAAATTGATTTATTTTTTCGCAACTGTGTTAAAAAACGTCGTTCGATACACGTGCGGAAATGTCATTCTTCACTCGTCCCGAGTCTTGCCACTCGCCTGCGGCTCGTGGCAAGATATCTCGGTACTCGTGAAGTAATGACATACTTTTCCGCACTAGCATCGAAATGTACTATAATTTTACACTTTGTGACAATTCAAATGAAGCCTCCGTTTCGTGTTTCGATTAAACTCACGTGTATGACCAATCAGGACGATCTAGATAACAGAACAAAACCTAATAATCTATTAGGATCTCGCAGAGTGTAACCGACAACCAACGTAACCAGTGCAGCGTTACTAAAACACATTTGAAAGAGAGCGTATTCGTTTTGCTAGATATAAATTAATTAATGCTCTTATATTCCGACTTGCTCATAGCTGTTTTAGGTCAAGTCGCCACTGGAGGCCGCGCCGATGCTCAAGGCAGATTCAACTGCGGCCTCTAACTAAACATTACTGATGGTGAAGTGGCACCAGGCTTACGTACCTATATAACACATACCTTTATAAATTATATTTCTAACATAACAGAAAAGCAATTCCCAGGACGCGGGGGCTTGTATTTAAGCATTGTAGAACGTGCG
Source organism: Tortrix viridana (assembly GCA_963241965.1). Lineage (NCBI taxonomy): Eukaryota > Metazoa > Arthropoda > Insecta > Lepidoptera > Tortricidae > Tortrix > Tortrix viridana. Next base: position 12,588,945 of record OY725171.1, read on the forward strand.
AGTGGTGTCGTGGAATCTAATATAGGGTAAAGTCACCAGTGGTCAGCCGGATCCTGTAGTCTCAGCCTTTTGCGTCTTTTTTACTTATAAATAGCGGTCTATTTTAAATTAGCGAATCACTTGTAAATTAATGGACGCCTTGATTCTTACTTAAATGTTGAGATTTAACAATTATTTTCTTTATAAATTGGAGGGGGCTTCGTGAGGAGATTTCATCGCAATCTTCTTATCTACCCTATCTCTTCTTTTCACCGTTAATTATCTATGTCATCATAAAGAGGGTTCTATTAATAGAAAGTTAGTAATATTGGTTACTAACAAAGAATACTTTTTTAACTGAAAAGACATGATCTACATACAAAATATGATTAAGTGGGTATAAATGAACAAAGTAGATTGGTTAAAAATTTAAAACAACCCTCTATCTAAATACCAATGCAAAGAAATGGATGCATGGCGTGGTGTTTTTTTGGATTCCAGTTCCTTTACCAAAAAAGTGAAATTTTCATACAAATTTTAAAAATTGAATGTTTAAAATCTTGAAAACTGCCAATATCCAGATAGACAGGATACTACATAACCTTTTTTAATGCAATGACCTCTACCTGCAAAAACCAATAACCCTGTATACTGTGACATGATTCTACTAAAGCCACAGAAATCAGCGGTTTCAGGAAGGCGGGCTATGACTACACCAAAGTCTATTATTTTATTTCCTATCACCTTTTGTGGATCCTGATGCACATCTCCCAGGTCAGGCGGCTGGTGGCGCGTCTGCGCGGGCGCCACCGACAGCGTGGACGACGACGAGCTCGACGACGCGCTGCCGAATGCCTTCTCGTTGTTTCTGTCTATGCTGTTGTAGGACTTGTCGCTGGATTTGTCGTTGAACTTATCCGACGGAGCCCCGGCCGGTGGCGCCCGTTGCTCCTCGCTCTCTTCTTCGACGTCGCAAGTCAGAAGTCGAATTCTTTCCGCTAGCGATGTTGTTTCTTGCTGCAAGGTGAAACAAAAAAACCGGTCAAGAGCGAGTCGGACTCCCGCAGCGAGGGTTCCGTATTTAAGTCCGTACTTCAACAACCTTTTTATGTACTTTAATTCGTATGCAAAAAGGTCCATTTTGACTTGCCTAAATTTTAGTACAGATCTTTAAATCTTTTTGTACATTTCTCGAAAACTATAAATTTTTAACATTTCGTTTTATTTTTCCCGTAATTTATAAGTACCTAATTATCTATAAGTTGGAAATTTTTCGGTTCATAAACTTCGGAGATAAGGGGGGGGGTAACGGTAATTTTTTGAATATTTTTGGTTACGAGTATAAATCAAAAAGTACGTCAAGAAAAATTATGAAAAACATTGTTTTGAAATGTGCAGATTGAGCCCTTCCATATGCCTTCCCACTTGCTATAATCTTTTCAATTTTTTATAAAATTAAATTTTATATTTTTTTTACTACAAACAGATGCGGGCAAGCAAGTTTTACAACTATGCCAAATTTCAAGTTGATAGCTATTGTAGTTGCTGAGAAAAACTGCTACCTATGACATACAGGACATACAGACAGAGACGAAGTCTCACCATAAGGGTTCCTTATTTACCATTTTGGTACGAAACCCTAAAAATTAAGACAAATTTTAATAGCTTTTTTTAACCTATTAGACACTAAATAAGCAATTCCTAGGTCTCCTAGGAGGCCGTTCTTTATTTAACCCTTTTCAGCGGGTTTCTAAAGACGGTTTTATTTTTTCGTTAATAGATTCATATGATTGAATTTAAACACAACACATGAAAGTGCAGTTGGGTAACGTTTCATTCATCCATGTTAATAAATAAAAAAATCGTAAACAGACTCATAGACAGTGTATAATTGTATGCAATAATGCATCGCTGGCGAGAATGCCGTGATAGACCATGCATGCGATGCGACCTATGTGCTGTGCTAGAACATTTATACAAACATCAATTTTCCAGCGGCACGGCATGATTCACACGATACCTAGGCGAACCCGCGTTTCATATTCATGGCTAGGAATCCTTAGCCTACAAGTACCTACGACGTTACGATACATTTTTTATGCGGCGCCACTTCATTCTGGCAACCTGAGTAAGTGAACTATTATTGATTTTGTAATAAGACGTTTGCTATGGCCCGAGGAAAGCTCTAGTATAGTATTTCCATGTGTTTCTGTTTAATCAGCCGCATCTCCCATAGTTTTTTCTGAGAATATGCGGCCAACCAAAAACAGAAATTTTGTATCTAAGTATTTGAATGCGTGCTACTGAAACTTATTTCGTAATACGTTTAATTTTACTACAATATTTTAAAAACACTTGCAAAACTTTAATACTAGTTCTGCAGATGTGAAGGAACTAGTAAAAAGCAGTTTTAAGCCAGTAAACGCCTGTCTGTCCTAAAGCAAAATATAGGTAAGAAACACAAAACACTAAACGACACCCGAGTCTCGGTGCCGTTTACCTATTCGTTTTACTATTTATCAGTAAACGGTTCGCTGACTTCTACTCTAATAATTAAACAAGGAGTTATATCCTCTAATGGGTAGTTCCAATTTAATTTGCTTAACGCGCTGCTATACTCTTAGGTGATCAGGTTAATAAATAAAGAGAGCAAACTGAGCAAGTGCTTAACTCGTAGCACGTGCACGCTGCCTTGTCCGATACACGTATTCACTCAATTTAATTTTAAAATACACTCATTGCTTAATGAGGCAGTGTTTTAATGAAGCAGTGTTTTAATTAGCTAATTCAATATAAACCGCATTCAGCGCCGCGTACCCGAGTTCGTTCGTTCGTGAGTTCTCTGTTCGTAGCGAGTTTTCGCTACATACGAGGATTGCACGGCTACGCGCTACGAGTGTAGCGGCGTAGCACCGCTGGCAGTGAATGCGTTAACTGGACTGAACTTTAAGTATGGAAAGTTCTGATATACCTACTACCCAAGCAGCACACAAGCTGTAAAAGAGCTTATACAGGCCTTAAAATGCTGAATCTAGATTTGGCTGTTTGACTAATGTCAAAATAAATAATTTTTACACTACCACTAAATCAAGCTTTAGAAAATAACACGGAATACCATAGAAAAACCTAGCTGTCGTTTATTTTTGGAATTTTAACGAGTTTTAATTCAACAAAAACTTTATAAAAAAACACTGAAAATTGTGACGTCACAAGTTCCTATTTTCATACTAACTTCATACTACCGGATCGTTTTGACGTTTCAATAAAAGTTGCTGATTTGACCAGTCAGTCAACTAGCCAGTTATAATGATTGTATAAAGTCTTATACAGCTTTTTTGCTACTTGGGTAGTACCCTGCCTACGAAGCTAGCGGTCTCGGGTTTGAATCCCGAGTATTTGATCCGAGTCATGGATGTTTTCTATGTACGAGTATTTATGTAATGTACATATGTATTTCACTATATATTTAAGTATGTTTATCGTTGCCTAGTACCCATAATACTAGTAGTCCTAGTAGCCTTAAGGTTAGTTTGGAATGATGTCAATAGGTATGTGTGCGATTGTCCCCTGATCGGGGAGACCGAGGTAAGTTGACACAACGTCGATTTCTCGGGAGCCACAGTCTCTAGAAGCTTCAGCTGTCAGCTGATAAGTTTGTGCAGGGTGTGAGGGATAGCTTCACGTTTTTGCCAAGCTTCTAGCGACTGTGGCTTCCGAGAAATCGACGTTGTGTCAACTTACCTTTGTTTCAACTTACCTCGGTCTCCCCTATTTATTTATTTACTAAGCAAGTTCTAATTGTGAATCTTTCTACTATAGTAATATGATAATATACTTACAGTACGATTTTGGCATCGTACTTATTGATTTGCATTTAACGAACTCACAAACGATAGAAAGGCTGTATTTATACCTACTTATTTTATTTTCTCAAGAAACGTTTGTTACTAAGCTCACAAGTATCTCAAATAGTAAAAATAAGATCTTTTGCTGCAGAGATTTCTTCAGTACAACCGTGTTAAGCTGGGGACTGCTGGATGGGAAAAGAGGGAGCGGGTGACGTCACTGGGCAGTACCTTGGGCTGCTGCTTCTTGCGCGCCTCGCTCCGCAGCAGCGAGCAGCGCAGCGCGTTCCGCTCGGCCACGCGGCGCACCGCCGCCTCCTCGGTCTTAGGCCGCACGCCCGCGTCCCATGCTCTAACAAAACATTATCCGAAATAGTATAGGCGTAGCAAGTAGGAACTAATACTTTTAAATTGATGACAACATATTTTTTAATGCTCTTTAATGCTACTTTCTTCGTCTGTTATTTTGTAGGTTTGTGTTTGAAAGACCAGACACTACTTTGATACTATTTTTAACAGACTTCAAAAAAGGAGGAGGTTCTATGTTCGGCTGTATGAATGTTTTTAAGTTACCCCTAAATATTAAAAAACACTAAGGAAAAGACGTATTTTATACAACAAACACCGTGAGGTGTCAACATTATTTTAAAAAAAACTGCCATTTTTTAACCGACTTCAAAAAAGGAGGAAGTTCTATGTTCGGCTGTATGTATGTTTTTTATATAGGTACCTAAGGTCGCCGTTAGTAGAACTTGTGAACGATGTAAACAAATTAGTACTGTTTGACACATAACCTCAAATATTCACCAAGCGTGTTTTTATTCAAAATAACGTATATTGAATAGTTATTTCATCTTAAACTTAATATGAAAATAATGATCTAGTGTATAAATCATTGCAAAGACCTCACTTGATCTTTAAAAGTACGTGATTATTGAATAATCGTGGTGAATTGGTTCGTTTTTTTTTTTTTTTTTATATGCGTACAGTCGAACTCTTAAGTAGCTTTACATTTTAGCACCATGTCTATGTTACGTATTATAAGTGTCAATAGTTTGAATTTAGTATGTTCATACTGCGACAAGGTACTAAAATGTACAGCTGCTTATGAGTTCGACTGTACGCCTTTTTAATCCGAATACGGCGAAGCAAAGGAAGAGGGTAATGATATTGTATAAAAGGAGATTGATTTAGTCAAATACCGATTTCTTACGATCCGAATTTTAGATCTGGATAATTTCAAACAGTGTCCTGTGTTTAGGTCAAAGCGAACGCAGCCCGCATCATGTGAACATTGATTGAGTTTTCAATACATACATATATCGTGTATTTATAAATGCATTCTTTCGTAGGTCCCGCACTGTCAGATCGAATATTATTAATATTCGCTTTGACTGGACCGCAGCAGGTCGCAGAATGCATTTAGATGGACAAATCTTTTCTGTCTCTATGATCTTATGACGCACTAACTACCTAGTTAAATGGTTTTTGTCTCTGAAATTATTTTAGAGTATCGATCTTTTTGTATTCTTTATAAAACTGTGTTGATGATTAATATTAAAATACGTAAAATATTTTATACCCTCTATTTTAGTACTATTTATTATAAAATAAGCTTAATAATAGGGCATAATAATGTGTTACTCGTGTGTTATAAATGATAATTTTAACGGCCTTACCCACCTACCTAACTCTGTCGTGACAGCAAAAGCAGGTGGTGCTACATCCAGCAATCAACCTGCGGGCGGTTTGTCGGCATGTCCATTTGGAAATCAAATTGCCGTTTCAGAGCCTATATATAGCCAAGTGTGACACGCTCCGTAGCGTTTGTGTGCGTTCCGTATCTAGTTCAATCGCGTTATTGGTAGACCACCTGACTTATCGTATCACGTGATCTACCAGTGACGCGATTGGTTTAAAAACGAAGCGAACAGAAACGCTATGGTGCGTGTAACACATGGCTAGACCCCCAGATTACCGCGGATTTTCATATTAAAATCGAAGCCTTTTTCATATGTTTTCCTTATAAAATTTTAAATTATCGTAAAGTAACTATTTATAATTTTGACATATTCAGAAACAATAACTCTTCTTATAAGTACATCTTGTCGGTTGTTCTGTAGGTAGGTACACTTAAAAATGAATAAAACGTATTTGTCGGTCACATAGAAAATTTAATCAGGTCTAACATGTATTTGATTTCTTGGAATGGAAAGAATAATGGTGTGTTGCACGCTGCATCACACGGACGATTTGAGACTCTTTCAGACCATTAGATATTTTAGATATTTATTTCGTAGTAGTTTGCTGTCAGCTGCTATCTAAGAACTTGTCGAATAATCCGCTTCACAGATAGTGAAAAAGAATTAACATAAGAACCATCATGCCCATCATTCAATAGGTTTATGTAGTTTCGTAGTTGATGCTGCGGCACTACGCAGAGTGAATAAGTTAATTAGACATTCAGGCTTACCTCAGAGTTTCCGAGGTAACCAACTGTGGGTCAATGGCGGGCGGCGGCGGCCGACTGCTGTTAAACAGCTGTTGAACGGCGGAGTTGGGCTTCGGAGTTTGATTAGACACTATCAATTGTGCTTCCACTCTGTGAACAAAATGTAATTTTATATAATAAGTAGTACATTACTGCAGTTTGCATGCTTTGTCGTGCCGCCGCTACAAAGAAGCCGCCGGCGCATGCACAAAGCTGTGTCGGCGACTTCAAAGGCGTGTACACCCACAGTATGCGTTGGTACGTCGCGGCAAGTAGTTGTGTTTAAGATTAATATTAATAAAATGTTTACATTATACTCGTAAGTATGTGTTTTTTTATTTTCTCTTTTTTTATTTTTTATCACTATAAAAAAAAGAATATATTAAATTATTCATAAATGGATTAATTGTTATTCAGATAATATTATATGGTTTATATAGCAGTGTGTGGGTGTACTGGACACTATTTAATTTTGAACGAACGAACTAGGTATAGAGGACCGATAGGGATACGAGGCTGGCAATCTCTTCACACCGAGGTATGTAATAGTGATTTTCTCAAACACGCAATTAAATAAAACAAAAAACAAGAAATCATTCTTCTATTTGTAAGGTAAATAAAACTTAACTAGATTTCAATTATAACTAACACTTTTTAAGTACTTATTTCGTTCTATTTCCAATTTGGATTGAATTTAAAACATAGATAATCCAATAATATTTCAAGTTGCTAGAACAAAGTGCTAAAAAAACCATAAGCAATAGTTATTTTTGGTCGTTTTTGTTAATATCAATATATGTCATTGACCGATATGACATTCTGCCACCACCCATTAAAACAATCAGCGATGTTTGCTTTGTTTGCAGTTTTAATTATGGGCGTATAACATAAAAACAACACGTTATTAATAACTTTAATTTCAAATTGTTTTTTTTTAATTGCTGTACGCCATGATGTTGTATCACAAATTGATATTGAAGCAAAAGGTCACTTTGCAGGCCTAGCACTTACCTTCAATTTAGTATTCATTTCCATTATGGACCCTTCGTTTCGCCCCACCCAAAACGTGATACTTCGCAGCTTATTAATTATAATAATAAGGAACATAACGTCCATATTATTTTCATTGCATGTTTGAGAAAACTTTAATTATTTTACAAATAGATGGAGTGGGTAGCTGTTTTTTTATTTTAATTAACGTATTAGAGATTAGAAACTGACCTAAACTAAATAGAAAACTGGTGGAAAAACAGGTTTTCTTATATCTAAATCATATGATTCAATATAATCGGACGATATGGAAGCTCTTATTCATTTGACTATAATGGCGACCGGTAAGGTAAAAATCAATATGGTTTCGAAAACAAACAGAAATAGAGGCTCAGGCGATATAGCAGCGACACTGTTCAACTTACAAAAAACAGTTGTTCGATGAGAAAAAATACTGACGGGATTCTTTACAATATCTGTTTGGTTTTTGGCTTAGTGCTGAGACACTACATTTAATATTGTTCAACTTTATTGATAAAACTTGTTTGTACCTATGATGGACATTGAGGCGGAAAGATTTTAGAGTACCGGATTGTACAGTCAAGAGCATTAATATCTATACATGCATCGCATCAAATATATGTATACATGGACCTTATTGCCAGTGGCATAAAGGCGTATAGATATTTTTGAGATCTTGGGAACGTATATATATTTATGCCCTTGACTGTACAATGCCTCCGATTAGAAAGTAAAGTTTGCCTGAACAGCTGTATGCGAGTCGCACAGGACCAGCATTGGTGGAGATCCTTGCGGAAGGCCTACGTTTAGGCAAAGGAAGTGTTTCCGCGGACATGATGATGATGATGATATTGATGATTGATATAACCTGTCTATATCAGTTTGGATGTGCAAAGGGGGAACGCGGCCAGCATTTTAGGGACCATGCCTCAAGCGGGGGAACTGCAAGGGCTGTTTTATTTATAGCTAGTTTTCATAAGATAGTATAGATAATATTTTGATAGTATTGGTAAATATAATTGATTTGTCTATGATATTGAAAGTATTTTATTTGTATTTAGATTAAGCAGTAGATATGTGTCACCCCACACGGTTCATACCTTTGTGTGCTGCTCGTAAAGGCTTTCTGTGAGTTAGTTTCTGTGTCGGAGGCCTGCGCAGAGTGCTCACTCTTCTGCAAGGGGTCCTCTTCGCTGGGTCCCTTCGGCCTCTCGACAAAGCGCACGGAGCGCGGCGTGAAGGAACCGTCCTCGTCGCTGGCCGTGGTGTTTGAGCGCTGGTCATCATTCTATTTAGGCACAGGAGAGGTAAGTATATTTAACTGATCAGAACTAGTGTTACTATTTGGCTAAAACCTCAAAAAAGAAGCGCTCGTAATTTAAAAAACCGGACAAGTGCGAGTCGGACACGCGCACTGCGAGCCTAACATGCATTACAAGAACAAAGTGACAGCACGAATAAAAAGTTGCTAGAGTAATTAAATATCATGCTTAGCTTAGAGCCTGTACACACTAGCGTTTATAGCCCGTAGACCCCCGGTCATAAATGCTAGGTGTGCACAGGATCTTAATAGATTTTAATGATTTATTTCATTACTCTAACAATACCAGATAAAATAGATTAGTAATAAAAGGTAATAAAAGTCTGGACGAGACACTTTTATTTTAAACCTAAAGCTTTTAAGTCTTACGTTAGAATATAGAATAGATGTATTAATTTCTCTAGCACCTGTCAAATTTTATCTCGTTCATGCATGCTAAGACCGCTGAGGGTCCGTACAAATTTGGCCGGTTTTTAGTTTTTGTTATTTGTATATAGGGTTTGTTCTATAATTATGCCAAATTCGACGCTTGTATGTATTACCGTTTTTACGATAGAACAAAATACGATAAAAGGTTAAAAAAAAAACGTTCCATTTATTTTACTTTTTGACGTTTTTATTATTTTTTAGGAAATCTTCTGCAAAAAAGTCAATGGGCTATGTTTTACGGTTAAAAAGATACATCTCTTTAAAGTTATGTTCCTATGTGGTTCCTATGTGGGTGAAATGGGAGGTGAAAGTTTGTATGGGCGTGAAGTCATTTTGGAAGTTAAGGTAATTGGAGTTTAGGCTACGGTAGGTACTACTTTCGGTGATTTTGGAAACACTACCCCTAAGGGGGTGAAATTGGGGGTGGCAATTTGTAAGAGCTTGGTTATTTTTGAAGTTAGATATACATATGTAAATTGGTTTCTAGACTACTAAATATAAAATACGAGTTTTGGCGTTTTTGGAATCCCACGGGAATTGACGGAACCCTTCAAAAATTTAAGGAACACATTACCTGCAGCGATTTTCAAACTTCTGTAAGAATATTTACAGTCCAAAAGCACCATTTGGTAAAGTTAAAATAATGATGAAGACCAGAGATCAGAAGTATCGGAACTGCTTAATAATAAGTATTTCACAACACGCTACTTTTACCCATCATAATGAATGTGTTGAAATGGAAGCTTCGCCAAGTACCAGGAGAACTGCTCAACAACTTATTATTATTATTATATATTTTTTAAACTAAACAAACACTAAAAAGCGAACAAATGTTTGGTAACATTACTATTTTTTTGGTAAGTCTATCCCTTTATGATACGTAATGAAAACCTACCTACCTACTACCTTCCTACTTTTTAACGAAACTACTGCCCCTTCGCAGATGAAGTCGCGGGCGGCAAGCTAGTTTTATAAATAATTGAAAAGGGGTCTAGATGGTGGGTTGAAAAATGAAAGTGATTGTACATTTCAAAACATTTTTTTTATAATTTTCCATGACTTACTTATTGATTTATAGCCAAAAAATTACAAAAAATTACCGCTCCCCCCTTATCTCCGAAGTTTATGAACCAAAAAATCGGAAAAATTCCTTACATAGGTGTAGCTAATTTTACAGGATAAATAAAATGAAGTGTTCAAAATTTATAGTTTTAGAGAAAAAACTTTGAAAATTTGTGTTAAATTTAGGCAACTCAAAATAGACCTTATTGAATACGAATTAAAGTACATAAAAAGGTATATTTTTGAACCCTCGGTGCGCGAGTCCGACTCGCGCTTGACCTGTGTTTTTATACTGTGCGTAGTATCAGCCATCCTAATGATCGTTTAGTTTACTAAACCATGACACGTGTTTGAACGGCTGCACCTACCTACCACACGCACCAATGACATGCAGGCAGACCGGCTCCATCCCGTTCACGATAGTTCAGTCAGTCCGTTGTCGCCGCTTATACTATTATATCAATTACAAAAATATCGCTGTCTTGACATGATATACCTCATATATTTGTCGCCAGGCTTTAATAATTAGCCTGAGTCTGATTGGTCCTTAACTGCCTAGTGGTTGGTTGCCGTGAGTGGAAGAACCCTGAGTTAAACAAATTGGGTACCTATATGGACGCAATAGCGATATTCACAGGGGCCTTTCGCTCGATCTTAAAGTATACCTTAACACCCATAACATAATATTATAATCCATACAAAGTAACCTTTGAAGGTTTAATTTTAGTACCTAATTAGAGAATTCCAGTCCAATAGTTACAGTACAAATCTTCAAGTAAATTCAAACGTCAATCGCATTTTGTATAGAAAGCTTATTTAAACCCAAAGAAGCCTCAGCTTCGTAAGTTTCGAGCAAAAAGGTAAATCGCCAGTTGAACGGAAATTTCGCAGCGATGAAAGTTATAAAGTATGAAAATCACCTGTTCAATAATATCCTTGTCGGTGTCGAGCGATTTCCAGAGCCGCCCCCCTTTTAATATGCCGCCCCGGCGCTGCCGCGAGGGCGAACTCTCGGCAGACTGCCGGCCCTCCGGGTCCCCCGTGTCACTTTCCTCACCTAATCGGAATAAACAAACTTAATGTAAACAAACTGTAGGATTTACATTCGACAGGGATACGTCTGTGTCAACCCTTCTCATCTATTATTCCAATCGATGTCACTTCTGTCATCCGTGTGATCACCGGACTTGTTCATTAAACGCTCGTCACGTGGTTACATTAGCGTGTAGGTCGCGTCAAACTTATGACCCGTCAGGGCCCTTAGCCAAGATGCCCATTGCTAACTAGCGTTTCTATTCGTTTAGTTTTTAAACCAATCGCGTCATTGGTAGATCACGTCATACGGAGAGTCACGTGATCTACCAGTGACGCGATTGGTTTAAAATCTAAACGAATAGAAACGCTATTTAACGATGGGCATCTTGGCTAAGGGCCCTGATCTTCGTAAGAGTCGCGTCGCAGTAGCAAATATTAGGTGTCAGCGGGATTTGAGCTGGGAAGAGGGGGCGGGGCACACCTGCCCGCAACCTACTCCAGACGGGTCATAAAGTTTGACGCGAATTATAGCGATACAGTTTTACGTGGTTTTACCGACGAGATTATATTTATCAGGTCGCGTCGCTACGAGTTCCGAGCTTTCGCTCTCTGGTTCGGTGCGTCGTAGGGTGGTCTACCTCCGGTGTCACTGTGACGTGCGACTTATGGGATACCCTGTCTGTATCATCATCATTATCAGCCCGTACTAGTCCACTGCTGGACAAAGGCCTCTCCCAATGCACGCCACTGCTCCCGATCTTCAGCTTCTCTTCTCTGTCTGTATACATTCAGTCAACAAAGTATCGGGAATGGATGATTTGTTTATGGTTCCAAATTCAAATTTTTGTTTTTTTTGTTGTTGTTAGATTGGCACAACTGTTTTCTATTTTGGCGCGGAGTTTGAGTTGCATCTGTTATTTATATTAAATACAGTGCTGTTTTTAGTTATATCATATCTAGTGTGTATTGCGAATTTCATAATGGACAAAAACATTGAACAAAGAGTTTGTCTTAAATTTTGCATCGCCAATGGAATTTCGTGTTCGGAGTCACTGAAAATGTTACAGAAGGCTTACGGTGATTCGACTTTATCAAAAACACGTGTTTATGAGTGGTACAAAGCGTTCAAAAGCGGTCGAGATGTGATGGAAGATTTGCCTCGCTCTGGTAGGCCATCAACGTCTGCAACTGAAGTTAACATCGCAAAAGTGAAGGAAATAGTGACTGAAAATCCTCATTCAACTTTGAGAGAGATAGCCGCCGAACTTTCTGTATCTCACGAGTCGATCCGTACTATTTTAACTAATCATTTGGGTATGAAACATGTTACCGCTCGGCTAGTCCCAAAAGACCTGAATTTTCTCCAAAAACTCAATCGCATGAGAGCCGCTGAGGACATGCTAGAACGAGTCAATTCCGACCCAACATTCATGAAACGCATTGTTACTGGTGACGAGACGTGGGTTTACGAGTTTGACATGCAAACTAGTCAACAAGCTTCGGAGTGGCGCCTTCCAACTGAACCGAAACCGAAGAAACCACGCCAAAGTCGATCAAAAGTCAAAGTCATGTTGACTGTTTTCTTTGACTATCGCGGTGTTGTGCACTCGGAATTCTTGCCGGAAGGTCAAACGGTAAATAAAGAATATTATTTGAGCGTTATGCGGCATTTAAGAGAGCAAATTCGACGAAAAAGGCCAGATTTGTGGAATGAAAATTCTTGGATTTTGCACCACGATAATGCGCCTTCGCACAAGGCCATCATTGTGAAAGAATTTTTGACCAAACACTCAACAAATACCATCGAGCAACCACCATATTCACCAGATATGGCTCCTGCCGACTTCTTTCTTTTTCCTAAACTCAAATTACCACTTCGTGGCACCCGTTTTCAATCGGTAGAAGACATAAAGGAGAATTCGCGCCGAGAACTGAATTCAATTCCGGAAACAGCGTTTAAAAAATGTTTTGATGATTGGATTATTCGTTGGCGTAAGTGTATCGTTTCTGAAGGAGCATACTTTGAAGGTGATAAAATAAATTTGGATGATTAACAAACAGTTTGTGTATTATTGATCTTTTCCCGGTACTTTCTTGACAGAGTAGTAATAGCTGGTATAATCTTTATTTTTTAAACTGAGCTTATCCACTTAAAGAAGACAATACCATTGAGTGGTTAACCGCAAATTATGTTAACAAGTATGTAGTAAAAGTAGATTATACCTACCTTGTAAGGTTAATATATTATCGACTTACTTCATCGGACAGTAGATTACAAATACCTACACTAAAATAGCATTCATAACTCGTTTTCCATTTCGCTACCGCCCGACTCTTAACAGGAAAGCGCTTCGCCTTCGTAGAAAAAGGACTACGGAATACTTTTTAGGGTTCCGTACCCGAAGGGTGCCAAACGGGACCCTATTACTAAGCCTCCGCTGTCCGTCCGTCTGTCTGTCACCGGATTGTTTCTCATGAACCGAAATAGGTAGATAGCTGAAATTTTCATAGAATGTGTATGTCTATTGCCGCTATAGCAATAAATAATAAGAATTAAATTAAAAATTAAAGAGGGGCCCCATACAAGACACGTGACAATGACAACCGAACCGTAACAAGTAGACAGTTGAAATTTTCACTGTGTTTATTTTAATTGCCGCTATAACAGCAAATAATTAAAAAAAAACGAAATTTAAAATTAAAGGAAAATTAATACAAAAAGCGTGATTTTATTAAATTTTATCACTCCGCGGGCTGTATCTCATAAACCGTATAATAGATAGAATGTTGTACCTACTGTTGTACCGTAATATTGAACTTTTCACAGAGTGCCACTATGACAACAAATAATAAAAAATACATAGTATTAAATCTTGTACAATGGTACGGAACCCTTCGTGTGCGAGTTAGACTCGCACTTGGCCGGTTTTTTCAATGGATTATTTTAGGCTCTATGGAATTTTCATAAGATTAAAAATGCTTTAAAATAATAAAATTGCTTCACGCGTAAGTACTTGGGTTGCGGTTACCAGAACAAAGCAGATGCTTAATAGTATAGTATAGATACAATGGCTTTGTCTATTCCGTTAAGTGGATAGGCTGAGTTCAAATAATTAAGTAGTAGTAGTTATTAGTTCTAGAATGGTTAGTTACTTCAAAGTAAATGTGTCATAGAGAACTGTCATCTTTGACGTATCTTGAAACGGGCATCGCACTCAACATCAGTGTATTAATACGGTCCTCAGATTCGGATACTGAATTGAACATTATATTCATGAACACTGAATCAACTTCAGATACCAACAATTATATAACAAGGCAACATTATTTCCGGAATATGATGCGAAGCAATGCCCCAAATAAACAACAATTGAACGAGGAACGTGAAGCTTACCTCGTTTCGACGATACCTACAGAATAAAGGACATGTTACATTTAGCTGTGGAGGTATAGTAGGTACCTGTTCGGTGTGAATACCAACTGTTCACGAAAGGTTCATGTACACACTCGCGAATAGCGAGGGCTAAAGAAAGAAAGCATTCCTCCTACGTACTCGTAAACAGGAGCGTACAGGGATCTTCCTTGGCTAGATTTCCCCGCGGTATTGGTTTACTTTTGTTTCTTCATTGGACTTTTGCTAAATATCGTGTTCACCAACGTCCTGTTTTTAGACACTATTTACAATATAAGTATTTATTCGAAGGTTGAAATTCGCACGGATTATGTTGCTTATGTATTTTGCTCGGAACCTATATTGCTTTTGGCAGAAGAAGTAATTCAAATCAACATAAATTGGTCGTATACATATTATAGAGACGCCAACTTACTTGTGAGCGGAGCCGACGGCACTTCATTGTGGGTCGCTTCTAGGAACAATTCAGGAGGGCATTCTAGAACAAAAAGAAACGGTAAGTACCGGTAAGTAAGGAGTGGATTATTACCGTTTTCAAGTGATTTAAATTTAAATTTTAGGAACTGATGGTGTTACGTCGCTATTTACATCTTAACAATTAAGGCTGTGATTTTTGTTTCGTAGGTAGTCGAATACCTTGATCAAAAATATTACCAGTTTTCAGCAAAAAATATGATTCCTGAACTATCTCTATAAATCTAAATTTAATTTTAACATTCGAGGCCATTAGTGAATAAGGTTCACATTTTTTTAGCTATTTCTAAAATTCATAACATTACATCAACATCATAAGGAAACCTGCACATGCTTGCAAAACTGCTCTTATTAATGATAAAATATTCAGTACAAATTATATTGCATTGGCTCGTACTGCGTACATCACAGTATCATCTAAGTATTCGTTTAATAAGAATAGTTACCAAATAAGTTGTTAACGATTAAGTAAAACAACAATAATAAACAAGCGGTAGGTATGTTGATGGGCTTCAAATTACATCAATAAGTGAAATTACCCCTCCTTCTTATTTGTTGTCTTAATTGGATAGCGTTATGCAGAAAACAGCCAAGCTGGTATGAAGTTCAAAGGAAGGAGGTTTTCTGCATAACGTTATCCATTTAAAAGTGTGTATTTGTGAGGTTTTAGATTAAACCTTGCAAATCAACTTTGAACCAGTTTTCGGTATTGATTGGGCCGAAATTTGATAAGCACATTTCAAGCCAATGTAGGTGGTACTCGTAATGGTGTCGGAGAGCTGATCTGATCATAGAACTTAAAGGTGATCGGTCATGCTGAATGGCGTATACCTACGTCTTGACTCTCGGTCTACTCTGTTATCGCAAAAAAAGTAAAAAATATTCGGATAGAAAGGTTATCGTGTTTGTTTTCAATTATAATGTCCATTTTAAGCAAAAGATAAAGTTATGTAAGTATGCAACGGTTAGATACATAGTAAGCTCTTGTGATACTCGTGATTGTATTTAGGCCACTGGCTACACCTCGTGCCCTAACTTTGTCACTTTTATCATACGAGACTCCATTGTGTGACAGTTATATATAAATAAATAATGCTGTACCTCGTCAGTCACTTCCAGATACTTCCAGATATACAACAACAAGATAGTAACGACCATGTAACAACGAATGTTTTAATTGTTACTTCGAAAGACAAGAGCTACAAAGCGACAAACGCTACTCCTTAACTTCATTACGTAACTCGTACCACCTGCAAAAGCGAATATTCATCAGTGTTTGGAATATTGTCATTACCAAACGACACGAAATTTTCCACTTTGCCGCTCAAATAATTTACGCGGAAAATAACGTTGTAACCCATACACCGCAATGACCTACCGCGTTTTAAGCCGATAACTTTATTTCGTCAATTTAAAACGAGCGCTTTCCCAATATGTCCTGAATGATAACGGGGGATTTACATGCCGCCTCCTGCAGCCAGGTAGACGTTTTGAATTGTATGTCATTTAATAACGCACAATAAGGTTTTAATGGCTTTGTGATTTCAGTGCTAAATTGGAAGGAAGGTTTACCACTGATTGATTTCCATATCATTCGATTTAATTACTTACTGCTTTATTACGTTTTTCTGTAACTGAAATTTCTGCCTAAGTATAATTATTACCAATTCATAGTACTTACTGTTGTATACATTAATTTTTCTACAAGCTTAAAATGGAGATAATTTGTTTTGGTAAGGTGAAGTCACCTATTATGGACAAGGCTCCAGTGATGAACACTAACATTTTTTTATAGAAATCTTGGCAATACCGAAAATTTCATTCTAATTTCAATGTAATCTAATTTTAACAATAACATATCGACGGGTCTCTGACTCAACCTCGTATATGAAATTTTACGAAATCCGAATATCCACTTTAGGTACACGTCCTAAAGTAGATATTCCAAATTCATAAATTTTCATATACGAGGTTGAGTCAGAGACCCGTCGATATACATCTCGGAAGCTTATATTTATTGGATTGTTCATAACTGGAGCACTGTCCATAATAGGTGCTTTTACCTTACCATACTTATTATTATTACATTGTCATTTAGTTTTCGAAGTCGGTGGAAGAATCATGTGACGTTGCTATTGTGTATGTAAACGAAAACGTAAATATAAACGAAACGTAGGACAGTTTTTGTTCCGAGTTCCGACTGACCACATCAAAAATTGGTCAAAATCGGTTAACATTTAGGGATAGGGGGTGGAAAACGTTATCGCCGTTTGTATGGAAAACCCATTTAGATAGATTAGAATCTTTGCAAATAAGGTTTTTAAAATTACTCGTTAATAATAAAACTAGGGAAAACTGTAATAAGTATTATCGGAAACTGTTTAAAATCTGTAAAACTCTTCCAGTCAGCTTAAAACATAAATATCTGTTAGCTGTAAATAACCATGGTAGGTAGTCAAAAGCATAACCTATCGAAAAAAGTCATAGTCATGGCACAAGATCGGTGTCTGCGGGTAAATTTGAGATACCTAGAGTTAATAATTACTTTGGTGATAGCACATTAAGGAAACGTGTACCGTATGTGTTTAGTTTGCCCGAGGATATCCGGCAGGAGCCAATTATACGTAGATTTAAGAGGGTAGTCAAAAAACATTTATTTGAGTCACTTCCATACTAGGACATACTGCAAGCTATATTGAAAACGCAGATTTATTTGCGGACTGATTCCTACAGTCAAACTGTTCTTACGTTTCGCAGGGCGTTTGTTATCGTTGTGTCATGTTGATTGTACTAATAAATAAATAAATAATTAAAAAAAACCGTCAGGTCACAATCCTCTTAATTTACAGCAATGTATCCCAAAGTTTTAAAGAAGTATAGGTAAATTACTTTCGAGACGTTTTTGCATTTGTAGTGGTGTACGGTCAGCACATAAAGAAAGAAACCAATACTTGTATATATTTTTTTGTAATATTAAACAATAGGACCTTTCTGACGGAAGTCAATGATATTCCGCTTAATATAGCAACTAATTCAGCGGGAGTCACAATATTGCTCGGATTGCTATTGCATTCATTTTGGAAATATATGTACAAATTATACAAAACTTCTTCAGTTTGGGAATCAAAGGCTTACCTCGACCATGTTTCAACATCGGAACCATTTTTAATAAACAACGTTACAATAATAACACTGAAGAAGAAATATTACAAAACATAAGAATAAATATAATTATTTTTATTTGACATTCACTGACTTTTGACTGTCAATATATTTTCTTCTTCAAAATGTGACGAACTTTTTTTTTCTGACTGTAGAATGAAATTTTAATTTTAGAATCCCTGTAAATATACAAATACTACTACAAATGCAAAAACGTCTCGAAAGTAATTTACCTATATGTAGGTATTTATACAACAGTTTATGTAGGCTTTATAAACAAAGCTTTTGTTAAAAAATAGTTTTATAAGATAAAACAATGTTTAGTGTTAGAATAAAAAAAGTATGGACAGGAATTTATTTTGTACCGGTACAGAAACATTGGGCCGTATATATATACGTATGGAAAAGTTATATCTGGACGGCGCGCTATATTAATAGTACATTGTTCAACAAGGGACTAAAGGAAGCCATTATGGTAGGAGATATTTATTGGTATATATATATTGGATGAAGGAGATATATATTGGATGAAGTTCGAATCGTCTTACGTAATAAGGGACAGCCTCTTGGACCTAAGAGGTCTTATTCTAATTAGGTCCAATCGTCTCCGTTTCAGCTTGGCCAAAAATGCTTAAGTATGTCCGGCAGTTCTCGCATTTCTCAACATTACGTTCGATAATTACATATTATTTATTATATTTAATATTTTTGTCAATTCAGTATTTCAAAATTACGTAGATATGGGGGTTTTAGCGGCAATGTTAAGTTTGCCGCGAGGTCTACAGCTCACAACGCCACTAGTTAATAATCGGCGTCACGAATGACCCTAAGTTTACACGATATGCTCTGCGTTTTATATTTGAAAAGCGAAATAAGAACCTCTCGTCAAAAATAAAAATAATTCAATAGTAAATAGCCGTTAATAATTTAAAGCTCTTACGAGCAATAAGCCCTCGCGGCGTGGGCGCTCATTGTTCGACGCGTTGTTCGAAGAACGCAAACGAGATGTGAAGTGTTAGATAGATTTAACGACCCGTGGAGAGCGCTCGAGCGGCTGAAAAGTCTATCCGCACCGCTGTTTTTAACTTCTCATGAATTGGGTTTCATTTGAACACCCAAATGCAATTATGAAGTGCCGATACCATTCCAAGTAGAGCATGGCCTTTAAGGCACTGCCAGATTAGACGTAGCTATTTTTAGGTACAGCGAAACCGACTTGTCGACAAACGATCCGTAGATATCACTTATTTTCCTACTCGTACTGACGTTGAGAGACTACAAGCTTCAATCGTTCAGGTTCTAACAATCGATTTGATCGTATTCAGGTTCTAACAGGTTTTTTAGCGACAAAGTAATAACTTGATTACTTATTTAATTTATTATACGAATGTGGTAGATACCTACTTAGATAGATAGATACGTTATTGGTTATACGTCGAAAGAAATACAACTCGGTACGGTGGTGAAAAAAAAACGTTTCGGTATTGATAGTGAATGATTTAGTGTTTTTTTAGGGTTCCGCACCCGAAGGGCGCCCAACGGGACCCTATTAATATGCCTACGCTGTCCGTCCGTCCGTTCGTCTGTCTGTCTGTCTGTCTGTCCTAACTATAAAGAGCTATCTGAACCGTACCGTAATAGATTGTGGGTTGTTTTTTTTCAGAATATGTGGTATTATATTTAAATTAGATTATTAAAAAAAAAACTTTATGTTAGATTTAGAATTTACCATTCAATTGAAAGACAACAAATTATTGAAAAACAAAAATTACAAAAAATATTCTAAGTAAGTAATTTGTAAAAATAATATTCCATCATAGTTAAAAGCGGATAAACGTTTTGTTTATTTAATTTTATGCTCCTGTGCCAACCCTACCAAAATAGGTAAACATTTTAGCTTTCGGCACACCAAACGCGTGTCAGGCGCGTCGCGTGGCGTGAGCGACGCAGCACCCGGCACACCGCAGGCAGGCGGCAGCTTCAACGCGTTTCGAATGCGTGCCAGCCTTGCGCACGCCTCGCGGCTGCGTTCGGTGTGACATGCTGCGCAGCGCGCGCGTACATCCACCACGCGTTTGTAAAAAAATACGACTAGTATCCGCATCGACGCCACGCTGACGCGACGCGTTCGCCCCGCCCCAGTGTGCCGGTAAACATGGCGGCCATATTTAATACAACTTCGCGTGCCAGCGCGCGCGACACGCCTGCTTCGCGCACGCCACGCGCCGCGCTGCCCGAGTTATCGGCGGCGCCTGCGGCGCGTCGCGTGCGCGAAGCCCTTCGAACGCGTGCCCGCCGTGGGCACGGGCCGGTTCTGTTAGGTTAACTTCGTTTGTCTCCGTCGCGCTGAACCGAACGCTATGATATCGGGCGTTTTCGGATTTCCCACGCAGTCGGCATTTTATCGCTCTCGAGGCTGGACGCTGCGCTCGCGCCGCCCGGGCTGACGGTACCTTATTACGCGTCGATTTCAACAAGTGGCTTTTGGTTTGCGATCAGCGCCGCTTGATTAACGCTTGTCAGTTATCTATTAGTTTTATTTGTGCTAGACTTTCCTATCTATCCCACTTCTGCGCTTTTAGTTACCTTCAGTGCTGTGACTATCTTTCTCTTCTGTGCTTTCTTGCGCTTATAACTATTATTTCTTCCGTGTGCGTATTGCTTGACATTCTAACTTATACGTAAGTGGAAAGGTTAAACACCAGTTCCACCTGAATGAGGCGTGGCGAGAGGAGTGGGGCCTTTTTGCTGGAGCAAACGCCGCCCTCGTAACGGACCCCACGAACAAACTGCCTGGCTTCTGTGCCGACCGAAAACCCTGGACTCGCTTAAATATGTTTCGGTCTAACTGTTTTCCTGGAGGCATGGAGGGGCTGCATAAATTTACGCCCGCCGCAGTAAACTAGCTGAAACACCTGGACATTGACGTCTGATCCATGCAGGATGATTGCCATACGCAATGATGATGATGAGTGGAAAGGTCTAGTTTTAATTAACTCCTTTTAGCCGCCCCCATAATGTTGTAAAAGTAAATCAATCAAAATTTCAACGTAATAAGTACTTCTAAAATAGAACACTGAGATCACAAGAAAAGTTGAGACGAAAATAATGAAATTGACCCACGGCCCACCCACGGGTACCATGGCAATGGGTCTCCTGAACTGGAGCCGCTTGGTGATAATTTCGAGCCGTAAACTTGTAGGTAAAGAAATCATTTCAAAACCAATAATATTAAAAAAAACTATCAAGTCTGTGTGTGTACCTACTGTGTATATATGCAATTTAATCTACAATATATAAAAGGCAATGTCCGGTTGACTGACTGACTCATCAACGGAAACGATAGAAATTCTAATTTTTGAGGAGGGGTTGATTTTGTATTGAAGGCGTCATTTAAGATGGGATTATTCGAAATTCTACCACTAAGGGGGAAAAGGGGGGTTGGCAGTTTGTATGAAAGTCATCCATTTTTGAAGTTTATATAGGTTACTGTTAACCAATAAAAAAAAACACTTACGGCGATTTTTGATAAACTACCTACGGGGTTGAAAGGGGCGGGGGGTTAAAGTTTGTATGGGAGGTTGGTCATTTTTGAAGTTAGAAACGTGGAAATTGGTATAGGTATAGGCTACTGTTAACAAACAAACAAAAAAACAGTCAAGTGCGAGTCAGACTCGCGAACTGAGGGTTCCGTACCTACACATTTGTTCTGGTTTTAGTATTTGTCGTTTTTCTATAGGGTTTGTTATATGACTGCGGGCGTGTCAGCGAGGACTGTTCGACGGCGGTTGGAAGAAGCGGGGTTGTTCGGAAGAATAGCTCGCAAAGTGCCTTTGTTAAAGAAACAACATCGGGATGCGCGTCTTGCATTTGCTCATAACGTAAATATGAAAATTGGACTTATTCCCAGTGGCAGCATATGTTGTTCTCTGATGAGACCAAGGTCAATTTAGTATCATCAGATAGCAGACATGTACGACGGCCAGTAAACGCAGAAATGAATCCAAGGTTTACAAAAAACAAGTGAAACATGGCGGAGGAAATATTAAAATTTGGGGGTCGTTTTCTGGACTTGGAGTAGGGCCTATCAGGAAAGTTGAGGGCAATTTAGACCAGTTTTAATATAAAACTATATTAGAAGAAACCATGTTGATATCAGAAGAAAGAGGTCAATCGTCGAACCCAACTCGGCTGGGCAGCGTTCGGTAAGCTACGCACTATCTTTTCGTCCCAAATACCACAGTGCCTCAAGACAAAAGTCTTCGATAATTGTGTGTTGCCAGTAATGACATATGGATCTGAGACATGGTCGCTTACCATGGGCCTCATAAGATGGCTCAAGTTCACTCAAAGGGCGATGGAAAGAGCTATGCTGGGTGTCTCCTTGCGTGATTGAATCAGGAATGAGGAGATCCGCAGGAGAACTAAAGTAACTAGCTCACCGAATAGCAAATGGCAGTGGGCGGGGCACATTGCTCGTAGAACCGATGGCCGTTGGAGCGGAAAGAGTGGCGACCGCGAACCGGGAGACGAAGTGTCGGCAGGCCTTCCACAAGGCGGACCGACAATCTGATAAAGGTCACGGGAAACCGCTGGATGACAGCAGCAGAGGACCGATCGTTGTGGAAAACCTTGGGGAAGGCCTTTGTCCAGCAGTGGACGTCTTGCGGCTGATTATGATGGGGGCTGATGAAGGGGGTTACCCCTTTCTGCTTTACGGGTATTTTTGTAACACTCTGTATAAATTAATTTCAGAATGTTATATATAGGTATAATGAGAGTTACCTAATGGATGAAATTAATAAAATGATAGTTTCCTATAGATTGACGTTTACTTTGACGTGTCTTGGGACGTGCATCTCAGTCAAGTTGAGTTTAGAGTAAATTTTGAGAGTATTGTTGCTAATATTACTTTTTTTCAAGACAATCAAGTCTCATCTTTCGTTGACCAGATAGATACACTGCGATAGCCTTAGATGAATGCAAAAAGCCCGTTTTGCTTTAGTCTAAGGCGATAGCCATTAAAACGTCCTTTAGGTAGTAATTTTCTCTCACTGGCTCCCATACGCTCTTGCGCAAGTTTCACCGACTTTTAACCGACTTTACCCAAACCCGAAAGACTTTAAAACCCCTTGCACTGTACATTGTTGTATTTTGATTAGGTCAGGTAGTACCTAACATGGAATGGTAGACCATTTGATAGACCAAATGAATTCTACAGGTTACACTTCTGCGATAAAGTCTTAAACATTACTTAACGACATGACATTTCCATACATTTTAACACAACTTAAACTGATTTGAAACTTAGACATATTTAACGCAGATGGTGCAAGCAGCGGTTAAAGTATAAAATAAAGTTAATAAAGCGTTTTATTTCCAAAAAGATCTTGGAAAGAAAATGCTTTGATTTCGTGTAAGTTCGGATTACTCACTGCGACATTCGTAAAACATAGACAACTGTACTGTACCTACCTAGATTTATCCTGCATACATACATAAGTATATGTTAACTCTATGATACACATATATCAGACTTGTGAATAAACAAACGAATAGAAAAGCATTTAGATAAAATAGTAGATAAAGCGCGAAGTGTTTCAACCTAGTTACTTGTACGATTCTGTTTTTACCTATTGAGAGTAACGAGAACCCTCCTAGACAGTAACTACATTTAACGGCGGCGATTGGCAATTTTCATTATTTGCAATGGTAGTTGTAGGTATATAAATTACCTCTTCATTCATCTCGGTCGCAGATGTCTCTGTGTCACTTACTACAGTCAGTCACGGTTGACGACCCGCTGCTGACACTTTTATAAAGTTTATAATGGTATGTAATGTACGAGTAGCAAGAAGCCTCATTTTTCACACGGCATGAACTTTCCCATGTTGCGTGTAATCGTGTACCAAACTTGGGATATAATATATTTAATGAAAAAAAGGCATCGGATTTTCATCACGATTTGCCTAAAAACACCACAATAAGACTTGCGCGTTACTGAACGCGGAATGAGTGACATTCGCGAGTCGTGTCAAACATCAGGAGATCAGAGAACCGGCGACAGGAGGCCACGTTTCTAATGAAGAAAAAAACAACAGTTTGCATAAAGGAAGTCCGCCCAACATATAAGGAGCCGCGTGTTTTTGCAACAACGCTGCTGAGACTTCACACTCGCGAAGGCTCGCGGGGGCTGAGCGTGTCCCGAATATCTGGTGGCTTTAAATTCGAGATTGAGCGTTGGCTCCGTGCCAACTTTCTTACCAGGTTTGCGTGTGGGGAGCTCGTGGAACTCGCAATCAAAAATGTGCCCCAATATTATAAAATATGCTAGGCTAGTACGGTACGACTGCCCTGAAAATATTATACATACAAGTATTTAATACGAGTACATGTCTCGGGATCGTTAGTACTTATTTACTTATTGGAAAGATAAACATAAAATTACTCAACACCTTAGACAGGAGGACGTGTATAAAAAACCGTTCGTGTAACATCATTAACGACAGCAAATGCGTAAAAATTGAAAATGTTAACGGAAAATATAATTAAAAAATATGCACAATGTTGTTATTGTTTTACCCCTTTTTAATACCAAATCTGCAAAACTATGTACAAATTTAATGGAAATAAAAACAAAATAATTAAATTACTTTTACACCCGATACGTGAAACGGATCGTCAATAGTGTTTAACAATGACTCCATTCCCCGACCGAATCGATTCGCCATTTTGTAAAATCGCGTCACTTGCGTCAACGCTGTCAACTGTCAACGTTAGTAGATACAAATGCGTCTGCCTTTGTTAGTAGTTGTTTTTAAAAAAAAAATTACCAAAAAAATAAAACCGTCTTCAAAAACCTACTAAAAAGCGTTAAATAAAAACCAGCCTAGGAGTCCTAGGAATAGCCTATTTAGTGCCTAATAGGTACATAGAATATATCCAAGCCGGTGTCAAGTAGGTATACACAGTAGCAATGACACCATGATTCTTGCCACCGACTTCGATATATTCGATATAGTCAAAGAATTAGGCGTCCGCGTTAAACCAAAAGCTTACAAAGAACAAGCCAATCTAGAGTACTCGTATTTCCAGCTCATCGCAAGCAAAGCCGCAGTATTTACAAGGATTATACTTATTTACCCGAAATTATTTTGCGAATCGGTGTACTAGCTTTTGAGATAGCTTTTATTGGTTTGTTAAAAAGAAAAAATGGCACGTTGAAACTTCGCTAATTAGGACTTAACTCAGCCCCTCGCGCACTGCACCTCTCTTTTCAGCTTTCTGTAATAGTTATATATACCGTCCTACTTTCACTTGTCGTCTTTAACTGTGCTATTTGTAGACTCTGAAGCGGTAACCTCGGTAACCTAACTACCTCTTTTTATTTATAACTAGCTTTCCGGGCGCGACTTCGTCTGCGGAGTCAGTTATTTCGTTAGAAAGTACAGAAAAAGATTTCATTACGAAGAGATTTTTTTTTCAAACGGAATATTTTCCAAACACGCCGATGAAATTATTTTATGTTTAATGCAGAAGCCTAAACACTAACTTTCAGGTTCTAACTTCGAAAATAGCCGCAATCTTCCGGCTCCCTTTCCACATAACATAGGCAATTCCAAAGAGAACAATCATTATTTCATGCTGCTAGTGAGTTTTTGAAGGCGATTTTATGTTGTGTTACAAAAAATGCGCACTTTAGTGATTGTTTCATTATTCTGTGATTATGTATTACAGCATTTACAGCACATAAACACTTCATTAATGAACAATAGATTAATGCAAATTCTTCAGCACTCTTCACGAAATGGCAGTGTCCAATAT
Source organism: Tortrix viridana (assembly GCA_963241965.1). NCBI lineage: Eukaryota > Metazoa > Arthropoda > Insecta > Lepidoptera > Tortricidae > Tortrix > Tortrix viridana. Next base: position 12,614,990 of record OY725171.1, read on the forward strand.
GCAGGGACATTAATCGTTGTGGAGTTCTCTTGGTACTTCACCATGATGAGTAAAAGTAGCTTGTTGTGAGATACTTGTTATTAAGTAGTTCTGATGGTCATCTCAGGTATTCATCGTCAGATTCACTTTACCAAAACCACTTTACTTTGCTTTTGTAATGTAAATGCTTAAGTTCCTACAGAAAATATGAAAATCCTTGCTTGTGCCTTAAATTTTGAAGGATTCCGTCAATTTCTCTGGGACCCCATTATCAAATCCTGACTTAATGACAGTGGGACTACCTCGGAAGTACCCTTTCAAATAAAAAAGCAACTTTCAAAATCGGTTTACAATTTGGCGAAGACATTGCGTAAAATACACAGAAAAAATACAGTCCAATTTTTAGAACGTCCTCCTTATTTAAATTTGGTTGAAAATAGCACTTCAGGTGATTTTGGATAAAGTACCCCTAAGGGGATGAAATGGAGGGTAATGTTTGATCAATTTTGAGGTCAGGAACGTAGAAATTGGTATTGGCTACTGCTTACAAACTAAAAGTATTACTTTCGATGATTTTGGAAATACTATCCCTAAGGGAAATACGTTTCTAGACTGCTAAATATATAAAATATGAGTTTTGGCGTTTTTGGAAATTCTACTCCTAGCAGGGTGAAAAGGGTTTAAAAAATCGTATAGTTTATTTACAGATTTTTTAAAACACTTATACCTGGGCCGGGAATCGAACGAACTGAAAATGCAGATCTTATGTTTTAAATTATTCAATTCCATCATTTACTTTAGTTTTAAAACACAATGTTTGTAGGATGATTTTATCTTTATCATTTACCCTACCTATCGATTAATACAATAAAATAGTGGTATTTATGTTTTGCACTTCTAGTTGGTTCTACTCCCAGCTCAGGTGCTTAAGCCTTTTTTTTTTAATCTGTTAATGCACCTATTCTTTTTTTGAAAAATAAAAGCATGCCTCCGGTGTATCCCTTGAGTAAAATGCGCTATCTTAAGTATTTAAGGAGTTCCTCTACATGTTCCGTTCGTTTTTTCCACCCTGTGGGCTTAGCTTATATTCTAACGTAAGTCTGAACGCTTAAGGTTTAAAATAAAAGCGTCTCGTCCTGACTTTTATTACCTTTTATAACTAAGCGATTTTATCCGTTATTGCTAGAGTAATGAAATAAATCGCTTAAATCTATTAAGAGCCTGTGCACACTTGCGTTTTTGACCGGGGGTCTAAGGGCTAAAAGCGCTAGTGTGCACCGGCTCTAAGTTAAACATGATATTTAATTACTCTAGCAACTTTTTATTCGTGCTGTCACTTTATTCTTATGATGCATGTTAGGCTCGCTGTATCAGAATCAGAAAAATATTTATTGCCACTCAAAACACAGTAGTTTTATATACATTGCTTAAATAAATACACATATTAAAAAAAAACTACAACAAGTCTCAAACAGCAATAAACAATTTGTTATGGCAAAAGGCTTAGAACTCAGCGTATGCTTGAGACTGGCTGGGGTCTACACAGCGTTGTTTTTCAGCCTGCACCCGTGTGAATAATGTCGATTTCACCACCACTTAACAGAAGATTAGAGTGTTAACAGCTCACAAATGTATGAACTAACAGTCGATTAACATTTTAACATCGAATAGTGAAAAATTGTACTTAAGGGCACATTGAAATGGTTAAAATTAGTTAAATAGATATAGACGAAGCAAGAGTGTTATCCCGGGCTTTCTTATTTCGATACAAAATGGACCCGATATCGAAAACCCCTTATGAAGGAATACGGTTGTCCTTTGTGACAAAAGTACAAATGCTCTAGTTTGTCTACTCTCTAGTTTACGAAACAAGAGAGATTTTTAGAGTAGGTAAAATATTATAATAATGACTTGTGTTCCAATTTTCTCCGCTCGCTATCGTCTTATATAAGATACTAAATGGTTATCATTTAGAAATATCGGCGTGACTGAGGCATTCGTACTCACCCTTGTTGATATAGGTATTAACATATCGAACTTTACATAGCTAACTACTTCGAATGTAAAACGCGTAGTTTGAAAAGTTTTCGCGACATTGCAGTTAATAGTTATTAGGTCTAGAACGAAGCGGCGTAACCAGATTACTGTTTGATTGGAACTCACTCGACCATTTTCACGGATGAGTCGTAATCACACATGCAAACACGAGTGACACCCCGCTGCTGCTCGCGTAACGCGATTACGGCGCCCCCTGCCGTGTCGACTAATCGGAACATACGTTACGGCGCGGTGATGAGTTCAGAGCCTCTATATCTATCCCATTGTGTATTTACCCATCTTACTTTAAAAACTACATGTATTAATAGCTATCATAAAATATAAACTTGAATCATCAAGGTCATTCAATTGAACGAGCTCCGCTGTCTGGGTGTTGTCCTTAATTGTCATACAAATTGGAGGGAACATACAGAGATGGTGATTAGCAAATTAAGCCGATTTGTATTTGCTCTGCGACGAGTATCTCAAGTTTCATCCCAAGAATCTGCACTTCTGGCATTTAATGGCCAAGTAAAATTATAGGATAGGCACATGTTATTTTACGTTTGCCTAAAACAGGCACCGCGCGCCTGGAATAAAAAGTTAAATGAAACACTTAAAAATAGGTTTTATTGCAGCCCCTTTTGAACCTTGCGTGTATACAAAACTTTTTGGTGAAGAACTACGTAATAATACTCAGTATATTTGTCGATGACATTTTAATCTTTTTTCAATCTGCGCTGACGTTTGACATTTTCAATTAGATTTGTCGAGTTATTTTTCATTAAAAGGCTACGGAGTTTTGAAAAAGTATTTAGGTTTAGATATTGTTTTGAAGGATATTGTTTTGTATACAGATAAATCAATCATATATTTTGTCGCTATTCGAAAAGTTTAATATGCAATAATGCAAGTCTGCAAATACACATTTACCCCCTTACTAATAAACGTTGAGTAACGGCTGAGTAGTTATACAATGCTTTGTCCTTATCTGTCATTGTGACATTTGAATTCGACAGATAAGGACAAATCATTGTATAACTACTCAGCCGTTACTCAACGTTTATTAGTAAGGGGGTTAATAAAGAAGTTGATGGAAAAGAGACGTGATGATCAGGGCCCTTAGCCAAGATGCACTACGCTAACTAGCGTTTCTATTCGTTTCGTTTTTAAACCAATCGCGTCACTGGTAGATCACGTGACTCTTCGTATCACGTGATCTACCAATGACGCGATTGGTTTAAAAACTAAACGAATAAAAACGCTAGTTAGCGATGGGCATCTTGGCTAAGGGCTCAGGTTAGTAAGAATTATCCATATTAACATTTAATTGGGTGGCTCATGTATATGTCAGTAGAGTCGGGTCGGGGACGGTGGCTCAGTCGGGTACACTGACTCGCGCCTAATATTCCTAGTATTAAAATACATGTTACACTAAGGAGCATTGGAATGCCGCAAAATGAGTTTTACAATATTTGAAAGGCACTCTAAACTACGCTCTGGTTTACGAGAAGTATGGAAAACCTTTAAAAAGATTCTGCGATGCTGACTGGGCGAACTGTTTGATCGACAGAAGGTCATACACAAGTTATGCTTTTGTACTAGGTGGAGGACCAGTATCATGGGAATCGAAGAAACAACCGACAGTGGCTCTTTCATCTGCAGAGTCTGAATATATGGCTCTTGCATCTGCTACAAAAGAAGCTTGTTTTATCTTCGAAATAAAAGCTAAACTTTCGCCAGTTAAGTTGTTTTCTGATAGTCAGAGTGCCTCGTTCACAATCCTATACACCACAACAGGACGAAGCATATAGAAACGAAGCATCATTTTAATCGAGAAAAAGTCTCTTCTAATGTTACCTGAGAATATCTTCAAAGTCGTGACATGCCTGCAGATATTATTTCTAAGACACTCGTTTATATAAATATGTGTAGTTGGTTTAGGTTTAATGACTATATAAGTGATGTCTACTTTATTCTATAGCTTCGATTAATCGAAGCTATAGAATAAAGTAGACATCACTTATATAGTTAAGGGCGGTTGTTGTAGATTATGGTTAACCTAAGCTATGTATACTCGGCTTAGACATGTTTTTCTTTTTTCTTTCTTTATATGATATGACATGTTAAAATTCTATTTTTAAATTAAAAATTCTGTTTACCTTAGTTACCACTTCATTGAAAAATCTTACACCTAATAACATATTTTCTCTTAAATCTTACACCTAATAACATATTTTCTCTTAAATACCTTATTTACAACGTATCCTGCGTATTTTCTCCAACAATTATTAGTCCCTTTTCAGGGCCCTATTACTAAGCCTCCGCTGTATGTCCGTTCGTGCGTCAGCGGGCTGTAGGTATCTCATGAACCGTATTAGGTACTAGTGGCTCAGTGAGCTGTAGACCGCGCGACAAACTTAACTTTGCCGTTGGATAACTGTTATCCCCATACATCGACATAGATCATTTTTCAAAACGCCAAAGATATGGGGGATATCTCAGGCGTTTTGAAAATTTTTGAAAAACTGTATTGACAATAAGTTTCATATAATTATCGAACCTGCTCACAAAAATCACGAGAATCGGTTGAGAAATGCGACCTGTAGAGGAGAACAGCCATCCGCACATACGAAAGCATTTTTGCCCGAGCTGAAACGGAGACGCTTCGCTCTGTTCGCTTGCTCGGCCAATAAAAATTAAATACAAGAAAAACGATATTTTCGACGTTTTTTGCTCGATCTTAGCACTCGCGGAACCCTTCGTGTGTGAGTCCGACTCGGACTTGGCGGGTATTGTACACGCGGAGCGGGGCGGATTATTAAAAATGTGTGATTTTAACTATGTCAGGGTAGAAAATATCCCCAAAATATCCTCTTCCAGCAACAACTTCCTCAAGCCCGTAAGCTTGGCGATTCTACACCTTATTGATCTTACCTATATTCGTCAGGGATTTGGAAATCCGTAAAACTAATACGTTCTTCATAAACGGGCCTTGTAATATACCGTAAATAACAGTGGAAAGCGAACGAAGAAGCTTGATCGAACCGGGAGACGCGTAATTTGGGGGAGACAGCATTAAACTCCTAAACGGTGACGGCTAGCAATTTGAGTACCGGTAAAGGAAACACGTATATACGTAACGTGTGTGTAAATTTGTTTGCATTGCTCCGAATTATTTGTACCACGTACGAATACGCATTAAGTATGGGATCATAAAAATATGCGTCCGTGCTTCACCCTCGATTTCGAGGTTGGAGCCTCGCAGGGCGGGCAGAGGGGGGGGGGGGGGGGGGGGGGGGTGGGACCTTGACCCGGTAATCTGGGGCGCTCAGAATACCCAGAGGCGAGATTTTAGTAGCTATAGTACAAATTAACGTCAACCCAATCTTAAACAAACTAATATGTTAGAATCAGTATAAATGTTCGCATTAAGAACAAATAATTTCGTCGTATTTCATATCAGATAAAGACAAAATCTTGTTTTTTTTAACCTTAATACTTTCAGTGCCGAGAAGTAGCCGCACTTGTATAGGCCGGGCGGTTTCGCACTAGAACTCGGACGAACATCGCTCATCGCCCTATACTTAACATTCGCCACCATCAATACGCTTGTTGTACAAATACTATTATTCTCTTACTTATTATTACGATTTCTAGCTCTATCTCCCATAACATGTTGATTAGGTAGTGAAGTCCACAAGGTTACAGAAAAAATCATAACATAACCCAAGTCAGGAGCAAATCGTCTATACACAAGATACTGTTGAAAATACAGTGCTTCTATTTTCTTAATGCCCTTCGGCAAACTTCGTGTTTGGTTAGTCGTTGCACTTGGTGTAGGGCGGACGCATCCAACGACATGGAAGTACCTATAATATACTTAAGTTACTTATTATTATGTAATTTATTTTTAAAATGGGAGGAAAGCTGCTAAAGTCGCAGGCACGACAGATAATTTTTAGCGTTTACTTGTATTTATTACAAGAAGCCGAGGCGTTCAAGAATTTCAAGAAATAAAACAATCTGGGGGCACGGCAGTTTATTTATTTATTTATATGCCATTATGGAATCACCTTATTTTCTAAGCCTTATTTACTTTAAGTGTCTCTTAACCTTTTGTTATTGTGATTGATCAAATAAATGGTATTGCGAACCTCCGAATTAGTTAGCCTCATTATTGCTGCGCCCTGAACCGACTACTTAACTAACATGAAATAACAAATTTCGCGTTGCTGGACCTACTAATGATCTTTTCAGCTCACCATCTCGGAAAGGCTTTCTTTGTCGGTCAAAATCTGCGAGCAAAAGTCCACTTTAACCGCTAGCACCGCTGGCATGGAAAGTCACGGTGGTGCTGTGCGCGAGCACGGCCACAACTGATGTGGCGCTCATGCAATTGTTTTTCCGATACCAATTGTTTTCCTCAGTACGGTGAGTTAAAAAATTGTGTATTTTGCACGGCAGCAAAGTTATTTGGGTCTCGAGGCCTTGAATCCCCGTTACGCTCAGGATTCTATTCAACTCGCTAGGCTCGTGGTTCAATTTTAGAATCCTTCACTAACTCGGGATTCAATACTGGCTCTCGCGCCAACACAGCCAATTAAACCTATATTGTCGTGCGCGCCAAATAACTTTGCAGCCTTGCATGACAACATGAAATTCTTGCTTTGCAATAAATATCATCGGCATAACACCTATAGGGCTCGTTTCCTTGCGCGTCACTTGTGCTCAATAAACTCAACTGTACGAACAAGCTCGTACAGTTCCTAAAAACGAAGATTCGTACTCACCGTCAGTGGGCGTGGTCTGCTGGCTGGAGTTGGTGCGCGGGCGCTCCTCGCCGGCGGCGATGTGCTTGCCGGTGCGTCGGGCCGCCGGCCGCGGCTCCTTGTCGGCGTCGCTCGCCTCCTCCTCCTCATACTCGTACTCCATCTCTGCACAACCAACACTTTGTTACATACGTCACAATTAAAGTCAGAAATACTCTCTGTGAGAATACCAAATCGCAATAATTAACGGCCAAGTGTGACTTCAAATAAGTCCTTGAGGTAAATTTCACGCACATCTTCAAAGTGTAACATATTTACGCTTCGGGGCAAAATGCACAAAACGCAAAATGTACAATACACGCAAAATTTAACCAATGGCAATCTACAATACGCATATCGTACACAACGCATATTGTGAAACACGCGGAACGTACAAAAAACACGTTTTGCGTATTGCACATTTTGCGAGTAGTGTCCATTTTCCGATTTGTACATTTTGCGAATGTACTTTTTGCTTTTTGTATATTCCGCGTGTTTCACAATATGCATTGTGTAGGTACAATATGCGAACTGTAGATTTTGCCATTATTGGTTAGGTACATTTTGCGTGTAGTTGTACATTTTGCGTTTTGTGCATTTTGCTCTGAAGCGCATATTTACATGGTTTGTGTATAATTGAGATCGGAGTTGACTTTTATTTAAGCTGAATGTTTGGTGAGGTGAAGTGCGTACAAAGCTTAGATAAAGAATCCAATAGATATGACAACTGAATAATAATACCAGTACGGAGCGTGATGGTCGTATACAAACTTCAATAAGAATGACAGAGAGAAATATATTATTTTTTGTCTTTATCATAGTTTCACTTTTCAATCGTCTGCCACAAACGAGTTTGTGACAGACAAATAAGTACGTGACATGTCATGCATATCATTTATTGTTGATTTGAACAAAATTGTGCTTTCTCCTGTAAAATATAGTAATAATCAGGGTGTTTAGTGTCTGCATTTAAACGACATAATGGTAAATTGTTCTGTAATCAGCTGTAAAAGCCGTACTGAGCGTAAATATGAGAACATAACTTTTCACACGTAAGTACAGTATTTTACCCATTCCTCGTAGCGCAATATGTGATAATAACATCGTACAATTATGTTACACTCAAAACATTGTAAAATAATACGCTTAAAGTAGAAATATTGCAATTATTTACATATAGGATAGTATAGGAAAACATTATTTGTCATATTACCCGCCCAAATTACGTAGGTTGTTTATGGTAACCTGCCAGCTACTTTAAAACGTGTTTTTAATTTAGTTTCATGGCATAATGTTAGTGATACCAGATAAAAATATCATAATTTACCGGGAATTTTGACTTTTTAACCTTTTTTCGTACTTGTAATTACAACAAAAAACAAATATTTATTTCGTAAAGATTAAATAAAGATACCGGTTCCACGGTTTAGAATCAAAAATTAGTATGACACAATTGAACATTTTGAAATAAGTATGTACCTATGAACAGTTTTCTATACGCCATTCGATTTATTAAAAAAAAATGACGTCTGAATTAATATGTGTATTTTCTAGGTTTCCGCTAGACGAGTCTGTACGCAACGTTTGGATAGCGGCTACTGTACGACAAAATTGGCAGCCGACTAAATACAGCCAAACTCATGATGGAAAGGGTAAACAAAAACAGAACCAGGTATCTAATAAACCTTGGTAAGTATAATTTTAGTATACTAGCAGGAGTGATAACAGGACACTGTCCACTAAACAGACACCTGACAATAATAGGTATCAAGCAGGATCCTCAGTGCCCACACTGTGGCAAAGAGGAAACTAGCCAACACGTCCTGGCCGAGTGTGTAATGTACTCGTCACTGAGATACCGCACATTCGGGGAGGACGAACTGTCAACAGAGGCATTAAGAAGCATCAACCTAAAACAAGAAGATGGGATCCATGCTGGATGGGAGCGTCGCCGGACCAGTAACCTACGGCTCAACCAAGGGGAACAGGGAGGAGTGACCGTAGGAACGATCGACCGCCCGCCTGCTCCGGCCGGGCGTCCCCACCCATCATCATCATCAAATACAGCCGGGCCGTACCTGTGCAAGCATTTTGAAGACCGTTGCTTTGTGTAGAAATTTCTTACATTGTCTTTTTGTCACCCATAGACTTCGTATAGTAGTCAGTGAATTCTCATATTTAAATATTAAGTTATATAAGAATATAATATGTATAATTAAAATATCGGTTACATTGTCTAATGTTTCATTTTTCATCTAACCTAAACTCCACCTCACTTTTATTGCTCCAATATAATTATTGAATTGTTTTAATAAAATAAAACCGTTTGATGTTTTGAACTTGGTTAAAAATGGAATGCCAGTGATATCAAAATATGGGGAAATTTGTATCAACATGGCCACCCCGCATTTATGACGTACTCTATGTCTGTCCCTTACGGGTGTACGCTGGCTTCAGATCTATTGGATTCTTTATCTAAGGTACAAAGGGCCAAATTTCTTTTTTAGACCACCACGGAAATATATCAAATTGACGTGGGTGTCAAACTTTCACCACACTTTCACCCCCTCCCCCCTGTTTTATACTCTTAGGGGTAGTTTTTCAAAAATCGCCGGTAGTAGTTTTTTTTATTTGATACCAGTTGCCTATGTACCAATTTCCACGTTCCAAACTTCAAAAATGACCAAACTCCCATACAAACTTTAACCCCCATTTCAACCCCTTAGGGGTAGTTTATCCAAAATCGCTAAAAGTAGTATGTTTTATTTGTAAATAGTAGCCTATATACCAATTTCCACGTTTCTATCTTCAAAAATTGATGACTTGCATACAAACTTCCAACCCCCCTTTTAGCACCTTATTTGGTGAATTTTGAAAAATCCTTTCTTAGTGTACCTCTAGACCTTATTGTAATGTATCTGTGCTTAGTAGTTGCTTTAAATGTGGGTATGCTTTTATTATTAGGTATATTGTTGAAGGTACTTTCATAAATGTGTTGTGACTTTTGCTAATAAACCAGTCTTGCATAGAACCGTCTTTGATTGGACTACCATTTATCACACTTATACATGCCAAATTTGAAATCTCTAGACTCAGCGGTTTAGGCTGTGCGTTGATATATCAGTCAGTCAGGACTTTGAATTTTATATACCTATATACAGATAATATAAAAATACAGATAAGATAAAAACAGTTTTCATAAAGATGGCAGAATGAGTATTACGATTGATCGGTTAAATGAGTATCAAGGTGGATTCACGTTACACTATGCTGGAGCCGGGCCCAGCAACGCGAATCCACCTTTATGCGTGACCGGCGTGACCACTGGCTAAAGGAGTAGGTACCTATTATGTGTTACTGCCTGGCTGATTTAGTAATATGAATGACCGTTGGCTTTTGTACACCAAATAATAAATTTATTTTCTAGTAAATCAAATATAAAGTAATATAAGTATTTATTGCTTTTTGATGTTTAAATTAAATTACTATGTGACATTAAATCTCTTCGCAAAATAGTTTCTCTGATTTGGCTGAATGGCCACAACCGTTGCCATTTAGTAAAAAGTCTGTCAATTAAAAGTTACACAAAAACCTGCCTTTTTCTATTCACGATTTAATTTTGTAATTGACTTTTTTTGCAAATGTATTAAAAACATCGTTTTATATTATACAGTCGCTTGCAGCTCGGGCCAAGTCACCTCGGGACCCGTATTTTTTGGCCAATTTTAATTTTAATTTCCCTTTTTCCATTCTTATTTACGGTATTTTCATATTTGTTAAGAAATGCGATAAAAATAAGTCATGCATATTCCCTATTGCCTTTACAGTAAGTACCTGTGACAGTACACCTAAGCTTTTTTTTTTAAGAAACACGAATTAAGAAATCCCGTCTTTAATGCGAGAGCGAGACTGATAGCGGTAGACCGCCTTCGGCTATTACTAACAATACTTAGAAAAACGATATTGCTTGAATAATGTAAACTTTAATTACGTTCACGGTGGTGCATGGTGGATGCAGTTCTACAAACCGGGCAAGTGCGAGTCGGACTCGCGCACTGAGGGTTCCGTATTTAATATGGTTCGCATCAAAACAATTTCCCAATTTTGAGTGTTTAATAATATAATTAGTATTAATAAGGCCTTGTGCGCACCACTAAATACTACATTTATTCAAAATTTCAGCCTGATTGCTTCAGCTATTCCCGAGATAAAGTGTCAACAAGGGACAACAAAGTCATCTTATAAGGGTTCAGTTTTTCAATATTTGGGACGGAACCCTTAAAAACCCGAGTAACGAATAGATTCTGAGAAAAGAGAGGTTCTTATTTTCTTAAAATTCCATTTTTTATAGCGTTGAAGAAGAGCTGAAGCAGAGACGGAACAGATGTTCTACCTCGATCCACTTTCCAATATTCCGCAGCCACGACTTCCTTCTGCGGCCAACGCACTTCCCTCCACCTTGCTTATTTATCATGATGAGTTGGATCACCTTGTATCTATCATGGTAGTCAATCTTGCGCTCTTAAATGGTTTGGACACGCTGAAACTCATTCTCATTCCTAACTTTTGTGTCCAACGAATGCGAAGACCTCTAGACGTCTTGTAGTGTCATCTTTAAAAGTCCATGCTTCACCGTCAATGAGAATGGGCTACATGTAACATCTGAGTGTCCCAACTTGGAGTTTTACGAGAGGGAAGTTTATAATGTTTAACTTAACACTTTTACGAACATAAATATTCCGATTGATAAAAATAACTGCTACTGCCCCTTTATTTTTGACAAATTTTCATACATTGCAATCTAAAAGTAGACTATAAACTGAATAGTATACCTATCTGCTGACTAGGATTGAGCTTTCTTCAATTAAGAATTCCTGCAGAATTCCGAGAGATCCTCATTATTCTCATTATCTTCGATTTGACTTAAATTATACGATCGAGCATTAAAAAACTTATAAGACGACTATCTAACATTCCCGTTATAGCATTAGTTACATGTTACAATCCCGTGCAAATAATTGCCACAGCACTGCTGCACTGGTCGTTATTGTACTCGTAAATGTATGCAAACACTGCACCATGTAACTTTCTGAAGCATGCGTTCAAAAAGTTCATTTTGCGCACGAATACGTTCCGCGATTTTGATAGAGATATGCTCTTTCATTACACGGTACACGAACAAGCTGGTTTGGATGCTGTAGCAATCAAATACAACCAAATTATGGTAAAGGAAGAACTAAACGAAAAATGTTTTATTAGTGTAAAAACACAAGATAAGTAAAACGTTATATTATTAGGTTCAATTCAATTCAATTGTTTTGATTTGTAGCAATCGGTATATTATTAAGGTTCAAAACAAAATTTACGATGCGATGCATGCAAATTAATGTCAACACGACATTGCAAATGTTCTTTTTTTTGTTCTTTTTTTATTTTCCGCCACCTGTTTTGATTGTTTTGTGGGTTACAAGCTTTGATCAAGAATACTCAACTAGATGACCGGTCATTGAACACAAAACGGCCGAGTGAATAAAAACTCACATCAAAATGGGTTCTTTCTTATTTTAATCAAGCAAAATTAAGTTAATAAGATATGAGTTAAAATAAAATGTTTTGGTTGACAATGACTCTGACAAGTATCTAAGTTTGTATAGGTTGCCCTAGGACACTTATATGTATAAGAGAATTTTGTATTGAACCCGGCGTATATTGGTTGATACGTCAATGGTTGATTACAAGCCTAACCTAACCTATACGTATACATATAAATATATAATTACGGCTAATAATTACACATGGGGCATTTATCATTGAATAACAAGGTATGTCCATGTTATGCAAAAACTGAAAACAGCTCACCCCCGCCGACCCCTGGCACTAAGGCATATAAGGTTGTAATCAGTAATTATGATTTTCAAAACTTTAAAACGCAATATCTTGAGACGATTTTTTTTGAGTAAGTACCTAATTACGTAATGTTCGACACAATTTTTGGTCTGCGAAAAGGTTTTTCTGCTTACATGAGCCGTTGATTATTATTTATTCTTATCTTACCTTTTGTAAACGGTTGATCGTTATTATTTGACAGCTACAGAAAGCGTAGCGCGCGTAGTCTACGTAGTCTACGAGCTACACGTCCCGTTCGTAGCAGACGCGATGTTTTCACTTGCGGTGGTCATCGACCCCGTCGTCCTTCGGACCGTGACTTTCAGGGAGTGCCTAGACAGACCTTGTTTCATTCTATCAACTCGATTAAAAAACTTTAATACTAGTGTCTCTGTGAGCTGTAGATCTCGCGACAAACTTAACTTCACCGTTGAATAACTGTTATCCCCGTACATCGTCGCGGTCAGTTCACCAACACCGCAAATAAGTTGGTACCTAAATCGCAAAAACCCCCATAAATATCTCCGCCATTTTGAAAAAATTCGAAAAACTGAATCAACTAAATAAATCCTCATAATTACCACATTACAGTCCTGTTCACAAAATTTCACGAGAATCGGTTGAGAAATGCGACCTGTATAGAGAGGTGAACAGCCGGACAGCACGATTACACGTATAATATGTATAGAAATATGGACGAGGGCGGAGACATAGGGGGGGTGGGGGGTTAAAACGTCAATTTTTTGACGTGGCAACCGGATGAACATGTGGTTGCTTTCAAGAAGTTTATAGTGTGAGTCGAACTCGCGCACCGAGGGTTCCGTATTTAAGTCCGCATTTCAAAAATATACCTTTTTATGTACCTTCTTTAATTGTATACAATAAGGTCCATTTTGACCTGCCTAAATTTTAGTACAGAAAGAAAGATAGTATATATATATATATTCAGATTCAGATTCAGATTCAGATTTTATTACTCAATATAAATTACAGTATAAATTGCACTTCATGTCAAATTACAAGTTATTATATTGAGATCGTCAGAAGTAGAAATTACACATTAATTATGAAAATACAAAAATATAAAATTTGAATTATTTAACCTCCATGTTAATGTCATCTTATAAGTATATCTCCATTAAGGATCGTCATAACATCATGATATAAATACGTGGTCAGTAAAGAAATCAGGAATAACAACATATAACAACAACAATGAACAATGAACAACAATGAAAGTCAACACAAAATACATTAAATGTCAATATTATTTATATGTCAAGTTCTGTATACTCATTAACAGAATAAAGTGGATTATCCAAAAAAAGATTTCTCAGCCGGCGCCTAAACGTTTCGTCAGATGGTTCGCGATTGAGATCGGCGGGCAGATGCTCGTAGTAGGTGGGACCGATGACGCGCGGGTTCTTACCTGCAAGTGCCTGCGACGAGGATCCGTTCTCAAACGCCCAGTATGGCGGAGTTGTTTGCCGACAACATCTACCGTCGTGAAGGAAGAAATATATATGTATATTTTTATTTGTATTTTTTTCTCTCGTAATAATTCCGATATGTTGTTCTGCAGAACTACGCAGATATTTTATATTATATTTTAAGGTAGAGTAAATAGTAGATTGTCATGAGTTTTATTTAAAAAATGACTACTGCTGTTGAGTTTCTTGCAGCGCTTCTTCTCAGCAGCTGTCTCCTCTAGGAAAGCACTGGTAGATTTTGACGTGTAAAAGTGCCGGCCTACTTACTGAATATCTTATCTTTTATCTTTTATCTTTATCTATCTTTACAGCCGTCAGCCCAACGCATTTTTGCCCAAGCTGAAACGAGACGCTTCGCTCGCTCTTTCAAAAAGAGAAATCTATAAAATATATTCGACTTTTCAACTTATGTCTACTTAGACAGCAATTTAAACAGATATAATTAAAAGACAAATTAAAAGCATTAAATTGTATTTACTTAATTGCGCAAGAAAGAGGGTAATGTTTCGTAGATTGTTTTCATTTCATTTCATGTGGGTGAACTTTTGTCTGCGTTTGACATTCATAGACTGCTTCGAACATTTGTTGTATTGCACTCGACATTCATATAATCTTTTGTTTTTGTCCAGACTGTTTTTATTGTGTAAAATCTTAATGACATAGTTTAGTATGAACTTCAAGTAATACGCGCATATGCATATGCGCGCCCAGCTGCCGTTTGCCTGGGTTTCTATTATTCTTTATCTTAAACCTTCGTTCCATCGTTGTTATCATATCACTCAAAGGCGGCCATATAGTAAAAAATGGGAAAAAAGGGTTGTTTGGCGAATTTGAAGGGAGGTAATTTTTTTCAAGGAGGTTCAAATATATTGTTTTAGGAAACTACAAAATTAAATTTCCTCGCTTCGCTGGAGAAAACCACTGTATAAGCCTCGGCCGTGAAGGGCGGTTGCAAGGACTCGTATACTTGGTGTTTTTTTATTCGTGTACAAAATTTTGGGGGTTGAATCAGTAATTCATACTGATCAACTTTCACCATGGGACCAACCCCGAAATCGCGAAAAAAAATTTGACCATCCCATACATTTTGGATAGTCAGCTGACGATGTTTTGTATGGGAGGGTCAAATTTTTTTTCGCGATTTCGGGCTTGGTCCCATAGTGAAAGTTGATCAGTATGACTTACTGATTTAAGCCCCAAAATTTTGTAGACGAATAAAAAAACACCCTGTATAGCGCGGCCTCGACTGCGTGTCGGCAGCGCTACAACTCACTCGTCCTGCAACCGCTCGCTTTCCGGTCTCGAATAACTTATCAAAAAAAACTTTTTCATACATAACATTTTCCTGGTAACCCAAAAAAATTTGAAAAAATTATATACTGGGGTACTAAAAAGGTAGTAAATATTAACAAAGAGATAAATTAGTTTTATTGTCTCGATCTATGTAAAAAAAAATGGTCCAGACATCCTGACGTCAGAATGTCTGGCCACTTTCTTTACTCGTTTTTTCGCTGTCCATCGAGGTACTTATTATTTTAAGTTAGGTATCAAATAGTACCAAAAAGGTACTGTATTTTGGTATTTTCTAAACATCAAATATCTCCATTGGTCCAGGGGTTCTGACGCTTACTTCACTGAATCATACATGAAGAGCATCGATGTCGCTGGCATAAACGACATTTTAAGGGGTATGCGTTTGCTAAAGATGTCTTTATAATAATATATATATAAATAATCATTTCGATTATTTAAATGATGAACCGTACTTTGTTGGGTTCCGACCTGTGATACAACTTGGGGTTCTATCAGATTTTGTCAACCCTAACCTAGGGAAAATTGTCATTAACGCTGATGATCTGAAGAAACGTTTCTTAGGCTTTTTCTGAAACTGGAAAAGAAAAACGCTACCATGCAAAGTGTAGCTTTCCTCACATGTTGTAGCACAATATATCATAATACTAAATGCCTGTACCAAGTAGTTTTTACATTTGTAATACAATTTTACAGATAATTCAAAATCACTAATTTCAGGTAGTGAACTTTCAACAGCCATATTTCTAAATAGTCCGGTGTCGGAGATAGGGTTCTTTTGGGTTACATAAAAACTATGCTTATATAGCAACGAAATAATCACTACGAGTATGCAAACAACATTACAAAGACAAAATAACAAATTTGTAGCCAAAGTACAATATACTCGACCACTCTCCTTAAATCTAGTTCTACAAAGTTTGTTAAAAAGGTTTGGAGATAGTTTGTTTTAAGTAGCTACCTATCGAGAAGAAGGGACCACGGTCGCGCTGTCTCGGTATCAGTGAGTCTCAACTTATTGCTCTTCCAGAACTTATATTTCTTCCGCTAGCCATGATTATTTCATTTCCAAGCGAAATGTGACGTAAGTAGAAGATTAAATATCTTCCTCGATAAAACAAGTTCTCTTTCTTTAGCTGTATAAGTATAATTGTTATTGAATGTCATTCATAGCCTCGTAATAGACGTCCTTGAACTTGAAATTGTTTTATTTTAATTTATAAAACTTTCTCTCTCGGTATAAAACTACGGTAAAAAAAAGTGTGTTGTATGAAGGAGCAAACCTATATAATAAATTGCCCAACGCTATAAAAGACGCCAAATCTATGATAACTTTTAAGAAACTGCTAAAGAGACACTTATTAATGCAGCAACATAAATAAAATAAAATAATAACAATTACTTCTGAAATAGAATAAAGTAAAACGACTTACTTATTGTCAATAATAATAAAAAATATATAATAATAATAATCTAAAAACCGACAAAATAAAAGTAAAATTAGACTCCAACACCAAGCACAGCGTACCCGCTAGACGGACGCCACAACAAACTTTATATCTGTGTTTCTCAGTCGTCACTAAGTGCGCTCACGCAGCGCGCTCCGGCCGAAACTGATATGCATCGTATTTAATTCTACCCACTTAGCAAAAATCTATTGCATACAACTTATTTTAGCGACACATATTATTAATGTTGTAATGTTTTCTGCTCACCTACAAAAATTATTACGTATAAGTTAATTGTAATTTTCTCATATAAGTGAATTATGTAATTCTTGTTGAGAAATAAAGATCTTTAAACCGAAACCGAAAATTGTAACACTAGCCTACGACGAACTGTTAGCAGTTGAAAATTTCAGTTTCAGGGATTAAATACTGACAACGTCGATATAGGCAGCTGTGGCAGCTGTATACTTTACACACAAACCTCGAAACATTAGCTTAACAAAATGAACGCGGACGAAGATAACGCATAACAATAGGCTCTGTTATTTTAGTGGATCATCTCACAGTTCTCACACCGCACAACGCGCGCATCCGACAGATAACAATTGTACAAGCTCAAGTTTCTGTATTCAGCTGTTTTCATTACACGCTGATGAGTCAGAGACCTGTTCCGCTGTTTCTTTCGAACACAGTTTTGTAATCAGACACCTCAACGAAAGAAGGCACGTATGGCAGTACCTTGAACGACTTATATTATAAGTAGGTAACATAAAAACGAATAATTAAACTCATCCATATAAACATTTATAAAAATTAAGTCGAATCCCTTCCATTGCAAACACGTTGTCGCCCTTATTTACTTGAAAATCTTGAAATTATGACGCTTTATGTTAGAATGCAAACAGGGATTTTGCATAAGTAGGTAATTTAATTTATTTCTAAAGCTATCGCGATGCAAATGCTTGTCATCCCGTAGGTTTTCATAATAAATGCTGGACCTGTCAGCGTCAGGCCTTAAAACATAAGTTTAAAATTTGATTTATTTTCAATTGTTATGGTAAAGTCAAACATTTGGACAATTTGGTTAGGTTATGTTAGGCATCTCACATCTCGATAGTTCGATTGCAACTTTTATATTTTTTTTGTCTAGTTACTACAGGAAAATAGGTACCTATATCTGTTGCCAGCCTTTAAGGAATTCTTTTCTTGGAGCCCGCATGTGTGTGTGCCATGAGTCATGACCAAGAGTAATGACATCCACCCACAAAAGAGACCTGCAGAACGGTAAGGCTGACGTCCACCTACCTACAGCCAAGGTACCGGTATTCTTAACTCTTCCGCTGGAGAGGAGGTCCTCTAGGTACCAGATTTACGTAATTCTTGCCTAATCCTTGAACGGAGAAGCAGCGCACAGAGGCGCATATCATACGAGTATTGTACTTTCTACACGCAGCAACCTACTTTTAATTGTCGGATTTACTTGAAATTTGCTTACTTATAGTGCAGGAATCGAGGCGAGGTCGACTTTCACCCATCTGCTTACGGGGTGAAACAATTTTTTTTATTAAATCTCGAATAAGTATTTAATTAAAATTATTTCAATCAACTTTTTTTCATGACCGGTTTGTTGCAGGCAATAAGTTTGTACTATATCATCGTGTTTGTAGTTAAATTATCTTTATTTGATATTTGCTCGAAATCAAAGTCGTGTGATAGAAAATAATAGCACACGAAAATATGTCACGATTTTTTTCGCATGAACCCATTATCCGTATTTTTGAAAACCTTCACTCGAAAGATAGTATATTCACGTGTTTCGTTGTACGCAGCAAGTCGATGATTACTGGTTTTTTAAATCATTTTAAATATAAATAAATATACGACATAATTAGAAGTTGTAATTGTAGCGAGAATATTATTACTTTTATGCACTTTCAGCGTTTTTAATACTGTTTACCAAAAAAATTACTATGAAGACGAATAAATGAAACGTTTAGATGGTTCTTTGTCTATGATATTTGAGGTTTGTTCCGTCAACTTCTGTCCAAAGAGAATATAATAAAGACGTTTTGATTGATTTAACAGACAAATGTGAAAACAAAATTCTAATGATATAAATGAAAACGAATGGTGTGGACCACTCGTTTTTAAAATTTCTATCGCTCGTATTTCAAAAATACGCTTTCACCGTTTTTGCTCACTTTTGAGTGAAACTTTCGAGCGCTCGAAAGTCAAAAATTGACCCCCAGAAACAAGAGTAAGCAATGTAAAATGTACTTAAGTATATCCTTTATGTTTCAAACTATAATATTTATTCGGTAACCAAGTGGGTTAAGCATCCGAAAAAAGTTAATTAAAATAATCTTAATTAAAGACAGCCATGATATTTTAATAGGCAAGTGATTCTGGAATATTCATCTATTCGAGATTTAATAAAAAATATGATTCATCTGGATCTTAGACTATTAGGTATGTAATTCCGGTAATAATACAATAACACCATACTTGCGGCCTTAACATTCACACGAGATACAATTTGACAGGTGCTAGGGAAATAAATAAATCTATTCCATATTCTAACGTAAGACTTAATGCTTTAAAATAAACGTTTGTGAAATGGATGTTTATTTTTGTTTCAAGCTAATAAAACAGGAACTAGGTTTTAATTTGGTGTATAAACGCTCTATCTTCAAACGTTGGTCATACGCATTGAAAAATTTATAAGTAAGTAGTTCTCGCTTGTCAGAAATCGACAAAAATTGAAAGAACATTGCCTTAAGTTTCAAAATAACTGGCAAACGGTGTTGCAAAGTAGTCAACCTCCAATCGACCGTGAACATTATAAAATAGGATTTATAATAGTAACTACAAAATCTGCGAGTGACACTCAAGAGAGTAGACAATAAATTCCGCTCGTTTAGAAACGTAACGCCCTACTTACGTCACTTCTCCACGAAATGGTATCAAAAAAGACATTTCTTCTTGCGATCAAGATTAATAAGAATAATAAGGCATTTCAATATTCGCATCTGCTACAACGCTACAAGTGCTACAACATAGAACAAAAAAATGCTCAAACAGTGTACCCGCATGAAATGAGCTAAGCAGCAAACACTCGCTTTGGCAATTTTTGATATAAAAACACTTTGTTTTGTCCTCCAGCTTTTAAGCTTGCTATTTATGTATGTAGGTAGGTACATATTGAAAGTACGTCCTGAAAAATACATTTTTCTAAACAACGCATGGTACATACGTAGCATGCGTTGCATGGTATAGCTAGGAAGGTTGTTTTTGTAAGGTTTCTCTAGTTTCCAGTCACGATCATTATTCCCTACGAGTATTATCCCTAGGCGCGGATAACAGTCGCATCGAGACGAGCTGGGGACGGGTGACCGAGAGCGATTGTCCTTCGTTGCCCCAGAGGTGACTCACCGAGCGGCTGGTGGAGCGCGGCGTGCGCGTCGCAGTCCGCACAGATGGTGGAGCGCAGCATCCGCTCGCGCTGCAGCCGCCGCAGCAGCTGCAGATGCTGCGGCGTGAACACCGTGCCTGACCGCTCGCCCACCAGTAGCACGTCGCCCGTCTCCCACCACGCCTGCTCCCGCAGCGTGCCGTCGCGGTTGAACAGCCCCATGTCCTTGTACCCCTCCGGAGGGCTAAGGGCTCCGGGCTCCGGCTCCTGGTAGCGCTCGCACGCCCCGCACCCGGAGCACTCCTCGCTCTCGCCTTCATCAGAATAACCGCACTCATCGCGTACGACAATAATGTAATCCGCTTCGAAAAACTCATTAGCAGTCTCGTCAAAAATGACTCTGTGCTTTTTAGATTTACCGCCCTTTTTTAGAGACGATTTTAAATTGTCGTGATCCTTGTTGTGACGGTTGTCGCGGGCGGCGCGATCGCCGCGCATGGTCGCGTCGCGCGTCTCGTCGCGGCGGGGGCGATCGCCGTAGTGCCGGATTGGCGCTGACGAAGTGCCGTTGAGGCGACGCGTCGAGACGGTGCGGTCGGCGGCAGGCGCGACGCACGGCGCACGGCGCGGCACTCGGCTGCGTTCGGCTCTCGGCTAAGCTCAGGCAATAGGCGACCGCGCCGGCATCAGGCAGGCAGCCGCCGACTGCAGCGCCGCACCCGCCGTATCGATCGCCTCCGCCCGCCCTTTCCATACTTACTTCCTTACGACTAAACAGAACACGGCCACCATTTTTACACTAAACATAAAGCATGCGAGTATAGAACCACAGCTCGATCCGCGACAGTTGACGTTTGTTTTCAGAATGTATTCGTGATGGTACAGACTTACCTATTCATAAATAAGTTATTTTTTGTTGTTGTTGTTATAGGTTGTTGTAGGTTATTGAAAACGTTATTTATCTAATTATATCGATTAAATATATAGGTACAGGGTTATTGGTTATTCCATCCATTCCCGTTATGAGGTTATAGTAGAGGTCATTTGCAGTAAAAAAGCGGTCAAGTGCGGGTCGGACTCGCGCACCGAGGGTTCCATAGTCATAGTCCGTACTTCAGAAATATATATTTTTATGTACCTACTTTAATTGTACGCAATGAGGTCCATTTTCACATGCCTAAATTTTAGTATAGATCTTTAAAGTTTTTTGTAAATTTCTCGCAAACTATAAATTTAGAACACTTCGTTTTATTTTTCCCGTAAAATTTAAGTAACTATCTATAAGTTTGGATTTTTTTTCAATTTTCGGTTCATAAACCCCGGAGATAAGGGGGTACGGTAATTTGTGAACATTTTTCGTTATAAATCAAAAGGTACGTCACGGAAAATTATAAAAAAAATAGTTTTGAAATGTGCTGATTGAGCCCTTTCATATGACACCTCATTTGCTATAATCAAATCACTTTCATTTTTCAACACCCCAATCTAGACCCCTTTAAATTTATATATAAAATTAATTTCATATTTTTTTACTAAAAACAGATCAGATGCGGGCATGCAAGTTATACAACTATGCCAAATTCCAAGTTGATAGCTTGTGTAGTTGCTGAGAAAAACTGCTGTGACATACAGACAGACAGACAGGCAACGAAGTCTCACCATAAGGGTTCCTTTTTTACCATTTTGGTACGGAACCCTAAAAAAGGTAGGAGGAAAGGAAAAAGGAAAGGAAAAAAAGGAAAGGAAATTGGTAGTTTACAAGATACTGGACATAGAATTTTAAAATTTGTATGAAAAATCATTTATTTAGTAAAGGAACAGGGGGCCGATTTATGACTTTCGAGCGCTGGAATGTTTCACTCGAAAGAGAGCAAAAACAATGTAACAGTACTTTTGAAATACGAGCGATAGAAAACTTAAAAACGAGTGGTCCACGCCATTCGTTTTCATTTCTATCATTAGTAATTTGTTTCGACATTTTGTCTGTCAAATCAATCAAAACGTCTTTGGACGAAAGTTGACGGAACAAACCTCAAAATATACCTATCATAACAAAGAACCATCTAAACGTTTCCTTTATTAGTTTTCATAGTAAAAGTTTTTGGTAAACAGTATTAAAGACGCTAAAAGTGGATATAAGTAATAATATTCTCGCCACAATTACAACTTCTAGTTATGTCGTATGTTTATTTACATTTAAAATATGATTTAAAAAACCGGTAATCATCTATTTTCTGCGTACTTCCAAACATGTGAATATACAATATTATGTAAGTCAATCACTAGCTTTCGAGTGAAGGTTTTCAAAAATACGGATAATGGGTTATTATTATGTCAATTCTAAAACACACAGCGTGATGTGAAGAAGCGGTCTATGCGGATATCTTTTTATATATTTAAAACATACCTGGCCACCCCGGATTATACCGATATGTCACCGCGGAGGGCGCCAGTCGCCACCTCCTTCTCCAGTCATATCGTTCTGGAGTCCAGAACGACATAAGCGTTTATGGATTACCGGGAGAAAGTGCTTATGCGCTTTTTAAAATCTTTGAGTTAAGTGTTTTTCTCATAAAACCGACTCTTTTTCCACGTGAAAACTGTCGATTGAGTGTTTGGTTTTCGCGAACGCATTTTTTTCGCATAGCTTCTTTTCGCAACTCACTTTTCATCGGAAGGAAATTTTACGATCGACCTATTCATCGGTCGCTTGTTTTATCATTCGCCAATTTTACTAGTCGCATTTTTTCGCGATTGGTGAATTCATTCTTTATTTGGATTGGTTAGATTTATTTATGAAATCATAGTTTATAACCTCGAAATTAACGACAAGCAAAATTCAGCGGTTCGCATTTTTTGCGTACCTACTATTTTTAGGGTTCCGTACCAAAATGGTAAAAAAGGAACCCTTATGGTGAAACTTCGTTGTCTGTCTGTCTGTGTGTCACAGCAGTTTTTCTCAACATCTACACAAGCTATCAACTTGTTTGGCATATTTCGCACCCCCAGTACAACACTGTATTATGTCGAAAAATTTCAAAATCAACTTTTTATATTGCAATCAATTTGATATAACATGAGATAACGATTTTTCATCGATTCTGAAAACATGAAATATTTTGACTTATTGCAGTGTTGTACTGGGGGTGCGATTTGTATAACTTGCTTGCCCGCATCTGTTTTAGTAAAAAAACATTTTAAAAATTTTAAAAGTTTTAGGAAATTAATTTTATAAATAGGTAATTAAAAATGGGGGGTAGAAAAATGAAAGTGATTTGATTATAGCAAATGGGGTGTCATATTAAGGGGCCCAATCTGCACATTTCAAAACGACTATATTTTTATAATTTTCCGTGACGTACTTTTTGATGTATAACCAAAATCTTAATCTAAATATTATCTCCGAAGTTTATGAACCGAAAAATCTGAAAGATTCTTAACTTATAGATAATTGCTTATATGTTACGGGAAAAATTAAACAAAGTGTTCAAAATTTATAGTTTTCGAAAAATTCACAAAAATAACTTTGTAAAATTGTGTTAAATTTAGACAACTCAAAATAGACCTTACCGCATACGAATTACAGTACATATATAAAAAAAATATTACAATTTTAGAAAATCTCCGGCACAAAAATAAAACTCTAAATAGAAAATAAATAATATAGCCCTTAAAGCTCAGTGCCTAGTAATATTTTGATTCAAGCGTCGTCATGTGCCACAAAGACAAACGGGCTCCGAGCACGTATGTATGTCACAGGATGGACTTCGTCACTACAAGATTTCAAGTAACTTCCGACAAAATCGCTTTCAGAGCTCATAACTTTTAAATAGCTTATCAAATTTTCATCAAACCAAGCTAACAACAGTCTCGATTAAGTCACATTTCTAACAAAAAAAACTAAATCAAAATCGGTTCATCCACATGCCACAGACAGATACACAGATACACATGTAAAATTTTTAACACCCCTCTTTTTGCGTCGAGGGTTAAAAAGGTATATTATTCGAAGTCCGGACTTAAATACGAAACCCACGGTGCGCGAGTCCGACTCGCACTTGACCGTTTTTTTTACCCCAGTTAATTTGTAGTATACACATAAAATTTCAAAAAATAATTTCCTATATCTCCTGTATTTATATTGGCGAATAAATATTGTACTGGCGATTACTGATTGTGAGTAAGGAGTAACTTAAAGTAGTTAGGTTAGGGGTGAATTACGATAGATGGCTCAGGAGAAAAAAAACATAACGTAGCTTAAATTCTCGGTTCTAACTTTGATAACCCTCTGTTTATAATACAATATCAATGTCATCCCTGGATCATGTCAATAAGATTTTTTTTTTCCTGTTTTTATATCCTATTTTTCTAAAAATATTTAAACTACTTATAGTTTGCGCTCGCTCGAAATCGTTGATGCGATTTCGCGGCGGAGATGTGAGCGGCACCGCCGATATTCCGCGAGAAAGAGATAGAAGCATGGGCAATTTAACGCGATAGGACAGGCAGTTTCGCTAATGTTTCGCCCGTCATACAAAGGACAAACGGTGGCGGAACGTCAGCGGTTCCGCTGCATCGATTTCGTGGCGGAGATGTGCTACCGGTCTAAGAATATGTTTATGACAAAATCAAGTTGCCGATTATTATGAAAAGTTTTTTTATAATTTTTAACAAAGAACTGAATTTCATTTGCCTAATGAATAACAAAACCGAAACGTCATGTCTATGGTCACTGACCACTGACCAACACGATTCACTCATAGAGTACCTACATTGAATATTAGGGAACTCACTGACGTGACAGATAATATTTGTACCTTGTCTGTGGACTGACGTTCTTGTTCCATAGATTAAGTATATATAGCATAGAAGTCGGACTATAAGATGAACTTAGAACCAGCTTCTTCTATCTTTATCTACTTTTTAGATCAAGTATTTCATAAGAGGAAATGAGACAAAAGACAGTGACGTGAAAATGTATCGATATTTTTTGCGTGACAAATCATGAAAACTTTGGCAGAATGGATTCAGTGAGTAGGCAGGGAAAATTGAATACCGAAGAAATACAGCAAACTATGGTAAAGGAACAGACAATCACGCGAGTGATCCTGTAACCCTTTTTGGTTAGTTGGTATCCCTAAAATTGTTAATAAAACATTGTTGAATTATTGAACATTTTCTTTATTTGGAATATCCTTGACCTACTGTGAACAAAAAACTTCAAATGCCTATAACTTAAGCTACTAAACTTTAGCATAACATAGTTATAATGTTTTAGGGCCGATTTTTTAATCTCCAGATAACACTTTCTGTCAGATAAATTTCTCCTTTCTTTCATATGTCAAAAAATGGTTTGGTCGTTTTGTACAAAACTACGGTCATTTTAGGACAAGCTTTTATTGCCTGTGTACTTTTATTGCACTGTCATCATCAGCTTATCAAAACCAAATTAACGAATCCCATCTTTGTGGGTCTACATTAAGCATAGCTGAGGATTCTTCCATGCCACCTTCCGACCCCATCATCAAATCTGCTCATTGACACTATAAATGACATTGTCATCGGGTTTACATACGTCTTCCAAATTTCAGTTCAATCTAAGACCAGTAAATCGTTGAAAAATGGTTTGCCATATTTTAAATGGACAAGTTACTTATATTATGAACATTGTAAGTTAAATGAAAGCTTCACCTTTCACCATGTTGACATTGACAGGTGACATGTGACATTTCGGGGTACATTGCGATTTATTAAGACATTACCGTATACCGAATTGGGTAGGTAAAGTTTTTGGAAGAGGTGTAAATTATATTTTTTTTCGATAGTCGTCATCCTTAAAATCAAGAAACTGCAGCTCTTTTATTTTTATTTCTTCTAATATTTTTAAAATATTTTTTTAGTTATTAAGTTGACATTTGTAAACTTTAATGACCGACAAGCTTGTTGCCTTCGTACTTAATGAAAAAGAAAAAAAAACTGTCACTTCTATAATATCTGTCATTGTCAAGTCAAGGCAGGGGGCACACTTAGAATGGTTCCCATTTTCATTGACGGTAGCGACCTCTGGAGTGTTGATGAAAATACAAAACGTCAACTGTCAAACATGTGTCCGTCCAATGTCAGTCAGTCAAGCGGTGTCTGTGCGGAAATGCGTTTCTCTGAGTTCTCTCATTATTAAATTTATTGCTGAATACTTTGTTATTGTGACACCATAGAACCGCGTCATAATAAAGTGACATACTGAGAGGCACAAAATAGACGTCACTTTATTATGAAACGGTTCTATGGAGAGTCGCAAAATAATGTTTCGGTGGTAAACTGTACATGCCTAGGTACGTATATATAGTATAGCTTTAGTTCAACCACAACTCTCTAGGTGGCAGCACTTGTCATACATTAAAGTTTGACAGATATAGAAGTGAGTTTTTTTTTTCTTTTTCCTTAAGTACGAAGGCAACAAGCTTGTCGGTCATTAAAGTTTACAAATGTCAACTTAATAATTTTAAAAAAAAATCTAAAATATTAGAGGGAATAAAAATAAAAGAGCCGCAGTTCCTTGATCTTTAGGATGACGACTATCGAAAAAAAATATAAATTACACCTCTTCCAAAAACTTTACCTACCCAATTGTCAGATGTAACCTGTCACCTGTCAATGTTAACTTGGTGAAATAGGGGGCAGATGATTTTATTTGGTGATCAGAAAAATCAGCCCTTAAGGCCGCATACAGAGACATTAATTAACTTCTAAATTTGATTAAAGTTGCTGCTTTCACTTTGCTATAGTAATAGAATAAGACGCAGAAACTTTAATCAAACTTGAACATTTATTGATGTCTCTGAGTGCGCTAGTTAGTTCATTAGAACAAAATTACAAGTGTGAAATTGAATCGATATTGATATTATTGTCGACTCAGCAACAATACTGGCGTTGACAGATCCAATTCAAACCTTGTGACAACATGAAAGATAACGAAAGAATACCGATGAGGACATCTCTTTCTAACTTGTTATGAATGCCATAAATAGAAAAAGGTCAAACTTATGACTTTTGTTGTTTCTTATAGTCCGGTTTCTATGCTAGTACGAATTCTGTGTCTTGTTCTCACAAATCTGCTGCGAGCTAAGTATGTAGGCGAATCAGTTTTAGTAGGCGAATTGGTAAAATAGAATGCAACTACTCTGTGTTTATTACAATTTTCATAAAACTCTAGCGCTTCTCGCAGACACTATTAAACGTATTATAGATATCTGTACCCCGCGACTTCAATTCTGAAATGATATGAAACCCGACATAGATTTGCAGTAGGTAAGTGAAACTTCGTTGATTGTTATGATTCAGAACCACACAGTAGATTTTTTGATTCTGGAATCTAATTTCTATATTAACTTTGTAAAAATTTATAAGGCGTGCCTTATTAAGTAGTATCCGATAGTATTATGACACCTTTTCTCGAAAGGTTTTTTTAAAATTAAGTTTAGGAATAAGACGCCAAAATAAAAATATGGAATGGGTATGGATAAAATAGAGGAAGCCAATGTCTGAGGGACAACTTTGTCATTGAATGCAGAGATCTTCAAAACAAACCTGCTATTTAATAATTAGTATCAGCACAAACTTAATATTGTAATCACATAATGAAATGATTTTAGATAATGGGTGTGTGTTGGTGTAAAGGCAAAGGTCCAGAGGAAGGAGATGTGTATGTGCTAAACTCAGAACCCCGAGCGGGCTCGCCGGCGGTGGTAGAGCACAGCCGGCACCACCCTAGCAAAGGAGTGGACCCCCACCTTGTAGACCAACTTGTGGTTGAAATGCTTGGACTAATAGCTTCTATAGTAGACAAGTAAGTGTCATTTCAATTTCATGTTTTGAAAGAGTGCATGCAGTTATGTCTATTTCTTTTGTTAACCTTTATGTGCAACAAAGCGCTGCCTTGCTAAAACTGGTACCCTGACTTTGAATTGCCTTCAAGATCTGAGGTGTTGTTAATGTTATTTAAATTAGCTTAAATAAACTTTTTATATTATAATTTATTTAAAATTAAATATTATAATTTATTCTCCCGAGCAAAAGATAAGACTATCATTCACATTATCCATCATTATTGGCCCATTTACAGGAAAAGTGTACATAGTTAAAGACTGTTAAGGACTGAAGTTAAGTAATGGTATTTTTTCCATTTTGTAACAAAAATTAATCATACATTTTGTATCCTTAATTTTTGTTATGAAACAGATAAAGGTACAGTAACTTAACTTCTGTCTTTAACAGTCCTTAACTATGTACCTACACTTTTCCTGCAAATGGCCTTATTATATTCTTGCACACAATTTATGCAAGCTACTAATAAATTGAAATATTCTTTCAAATTATTTAGCTTATTAATCTTTGTTTTAATTATATTGGGTAAGACAAGGATATATTTTTTTACTGACACAAGCATTGTGAATAGAGATCAGATATTTGAGTGCTTATTTACCTAAAGTTCCGTGTTGCTGCTGCTGTTGTATGTTATAGAAGCGACTACTTATATCATTTTTGATTTACTAAATCGATCAATTAATTATCTGTATTAAATACATGTTTACTTTTTTTATGGTTATTATTATTATAATTGCTTGGTATAAATCTTTATGTGATTTCACATTTTCTTCCACAATGACTTAGTAGGTATGAATCGGAAAAACCATGTTAAAAATGATAATCGGTTCATCAGTCAAGTTTAACATCATCATAAATATGAAATATACCTAGACAGTTTATTGTGTATTTTAAGAAGTCGCCTGCTCCTTTAATTGAGACTAGAGGAACTTTAGGTAAATAAGTGCTTGAATGCCGATCTCTAATTATGAATAATATATTTGGTTATTGATAGCTGAGTGGCTTTAACATGTGGTTGCTAATAATGCCTTGAATGTCAAATAGACTAATATAATGTATGAAGTATTTGTCATAATAATATAATAAAGTCAATAAAAATGGCAAATGATGTAAACAAATTAGTACTGTAGAAACAACCTCAAAATTTCATCAAGCGCGTTTTGTTTAGAATAGTAATGAATAGTTATTATACCTTAAAATTAATAAGAAAGTAATGTTAAAGCGTATAAATAACTGTAAAGACCTTACTCGATCTTGAAAAGTACATGATTATGGAGTAGTAATGGTAAATTGGTTTGCTTCGTTTTGTTTACATCATTTGCCATTTCTATTGGCCCCAACTACATACACAGTTGATACAGTCAAAATGATAATGTGCGCCATTACGACAATGCTTTTTGTTGACTGTAGGTAGACACAAACTCTAGGTAATAGGTGAATTTAGAATGGAAACCAGCTTAAGAGTTCGGCACTGATTATTTTAACACAATGTATTTTTCTTTTTGTTTTCTCATTTATGATTGTTTTGTTTTTGTGTGTACTTGTGTTAAATATATATATGTATATAAAAAACTGAATTAAACATAGGAAATGTAGGTAAGCGAGATTTCATGTTGCAAATATTTCACTTGTAAGCATTTTCTTATAAAGAGGCAGGAACATAGTGTTATTTATTGTGAATTATTTCATTATACTTACAAGAAATATTTTATACAGTTGTAGATAGAAGATAAATATATACTTTGTTCCTGCTGGTGAGCCATGCAAATATTAAGTAGCAAAAAGCTTTATGAGATGTTGGGTTACTAGTTACTTAGATTGGATTGGGTTGGAATTGTACTATTTACTTAGCGATTAATAATATTGAGGACACTGAAATTACATTAGCCTAGTCGAAAATTAGGACTCCCTTTGTATGGATACTATTAGACAAAGGTACCAATAATCAGATTTTTTATGGGTACTAGACAAAGGTACCAGATTTTGAGTTTGAGTAAGATGTCAATTTCAAGACACTACAAAATAAATGTCAACTCAAAATACTGTCATCTCTGAGGCGTCTTGAGACAAGCGCCATAATCATTAACAATTTATTAACATAGCCCTAACATTTGTATTGGTCATCATCATATAAAGCTTGTCCCTGGTGAGTTTGGATCCACAACCCTCATTTCAGGTTAAACCAATACTAGACCAAGAGCCAATAAAAAAAAACGGGTAGGCTGTATCAGGGACGCAGCCGCAGTGGAGTACGTGAAACGTTTACTTCAACCATCCAATCAACAATCTGGTTGGGATTCCTACGCTTGGCTCAATCTGACGCGTTTCCTGTGGAAACGAACACGTTTCGCCGAGGTCAAAGCGGGTCGTCGAGGGCCGGAATCTCTCTTGCTACCGCTCACATTGAAGCGCATAAAATCAGCCATAATTATTTTATTAAGAATGTTATGTACCCAGGACATTGGCGCCATCAAGACGAATCTAATGTATTAATTCAAAATCAAATCAAAATCGGTTGAGCCGTTGAGTAGTTACGAGCGGACAAGAACGAAATTACATACATACATTATTATACATACACGTCAAGTGTGGTCGAGTGTCGCGGAGTCTCGGCCGTCTTGGGCCGAGACTGAGGTCCAAATCTCGGCACGATTTTTGGCCAAGATTTGCCGAGACCAGGACCGGGTTTTCGGTCGGACCTTACATATATGGTGCCTCAGTTGCCATGTTTCAAACTTCTTATTATGTTTTACAGTGATGAAGAATCGCCCGTAGCCTTAGTCAAGTTACATGTGATAGCTGACAAAGAGGAGGGCTGGCTACAGGTGGTTACGTCCATGGTCAATGTGATTCCGCTAGAAGACCCATTTGGCCCGTCCGTCATCACAATACTGCTTGATGACTGCGCGCTGCCGTCCAAAGATTCCGTTATAAAGGTAAGGTAACGCGTTAGAAACACTGAGACTGTCAGTATATATTCTATAAGACATTTACTGCCGCACTCAGAGACGTCAATTAATTTTTAAGTTTGATTAAAGTTGCTGCGTCTTATTCTATTGATATAAGCAAAGAAAGTGACAGTAGCAACTTTAATCAAACTTAGAAGTTAATTGACGTCTCTGAGTGCGGCCTTTAGTTCTGATCTGACGATGCAGCAATAAAGGACATTTGGATACTAGATAAGTATGTAATTATTGTAATTTCTTGATGCATTTACTGCCGGCAACGCATATTGGGGATATACTGACTTGAGCAGTGCCTTGAACGCGAATGCGCGCGAAATATAAAGTAGGCGGCTCTTGGGCAAAGACCTGTGTTAAGCGAATGCATTAAATTGTTCGATTTCAAGTATGGAACAGATAAACGAGTCCATCTATTGCCCTTTCCGCCGAGGCAGTCATAGTGCTTTTCACAACTACGGCGAGTAAATAAAACAATGTACGTAATAAGATCAACTATTATAACGTACTCGTATGTCACATATATAAAACAAGCCAAGATTTTTTTTGCATATCGCACCTCTAATGCAATAACGACCCTTTAGAACACAAAACACAGTTTAAAAAAAAAGTTATTGCTGTAAAAAACAATTAAATTTAAAGTCGACTTTTTCTGCAGTTACGTCGTTGTTGCATTAGAGGTGCGATATATGTAACAGCCTGTTGTTAGTATAAATGGGTCATTCCACGAGCGTTTTAACCGCCGTCAGTCCCTTGATCGCGTTAAAGTCGAAATTTCTGTAGCTTTGGATGCCATTTTCAGTTATTTTATAGAGTGCTCTGTCTTCTACAAAATAACCGAAAACGGCATCGAAAGCTACAGAAATTTCGACTTTAATGCGATCAAGGGACTGACGGCGGTTGAAACGCTCGTGGAATCACCCAAATAATGTTTTGTGGCCCAGACCCAGATCACCTTTGGTGATATTTCCGAGCAGTGTTGTGAAATGTATTGTTTTACAGGTAACAGAAATCCTAGGACTGTCATCCGAAAGAGCTTCTTGCGAGAAGATCAACGTGCGGGTTGAGAGGAACATATGCGTCATCCTGGGCTGTCTGGCGGAGAAGCTCGCCGGGCCCAACAGCGTGGCCGTGCTGACGCGGAACACCCTGGAATATCTCATCGCGTTTCTGGTGAGTGGTACAGAACTACGAATAAAGATGCAGTAGATAGTTGCACCGAGCAGAAAGCCAGAAAGTAATTTATTATTACACCTAATGCTTGCTGACTTGGAACCCGAGTCTTAACAAGGGCTCTAAAAGCACGAGTGCAATAATAAATTAGTTAATGCGAGGTTCATGTTCAGCTTTTCTTCAACTAAGTAACTGCAAGAGAAGTTGGTGTCAAAAAAAAATTTTTATAGTAAATTAAATTAACGGATCAGTTATAATCGCTTGAGAAATCCAAATCAAATCAGAATCCAAAATTGAAAACCAACCTATAAAATGAATCCAATGACGATTTTTCCCGTCCGCCGTCATATTTAAATCCAAAACGGACCTCGTTTTCGAAATCGGATCCCCGAAATCATAGAGAATGAGAGCAATGAAGAATTATTCAACACTTCTCTTTCTTGTTGCATTTCTTGTCCTTGCTGTGGTGTTCAATAAAGAGTCATTGTATTGTATTGTCCCCTATCTTGAATTCCTAAACCTACCACCTTTTTCTGAATCGGCATCCCTGTAAACCTATAAAATGAGTCCCGTGAAGACTTTAAGTCATGTCCGAAATCTTGAATTCCAAAGTCTATGTTATTTTCGAAATCTGCATGCCAAAAACCTATATAGGAAATGATTCCCTTGACTGTCATGATTAAATAAATCTCAAGTTTGTGTCCGTTTGTCCCGCGATTTACGAAGAAAACAAAATAGAACAGCGAATTTACTAGCCTAGCCTGTATTTGATTAAGTTTTCAAAAAGGTGTAGAACATTTTAAAATGTTTTATCTTTTCTTTTTGACTTTGGTCACTTCAAATAGACTGATGTTTAATTTTAAAGTTTTCTGCCACCAAAAAAGCAAATTTTTTTGTGCCGAAGCTCAACTAAAGAAGATTAAATAACTTAAATATCTTTACCTTGTTTTCAAGGGGCTATTCCCATTTGCCCACCTAGATTCATATTTTTGATCTCCTACTTTATTTTATTACCGTCTTGTATCAGCACCCTTGAACAAGTCTTTCGGAAGCTTGCGTAACGTAAATAATATACTTACCAATTGAAAACGAAAAATGAAAAGTTTATTTCG
Source organism: Tortrix viridana (assembly GCA_963241965.1). Lineage (NCBI taxonomy): Eukaryota > Metazoa > Arthropoda > Insecta > Lepidoptera > Tortricidae > Tortrix > Tortrix viridana. The sequence continues at coordinate 12,648,493 of OY725171.1, forward strand.
GTTAAAAGTACATAATTTAAAAAAAGTTTGGGACCTCCTAGTAGGTAAATAATACTTGTGACAGGAGACCCCGCTCTTCCATAACATACATCCTATTAAGATTAATGTTTCAGGTGACACGTCGCGAAGCATGTGTTGTGCTATTTGCGTTATTAGCTTTAGAAAAGTTTGCCCACACAACCGAGAACAAGCTGACGATAAAGAAGTGTCTAGAGCAAGAGCCCGAGAACCCTCTGCTGGTGCTTGAGCGGCTGTCGGGGAGCGAAGACTCCGTGTGGCGGCAGGTCGGGTTCTGCGCCGAGTGGGCACTCGACAACTTGTGTAAGCTCATCCTGGCATCCATTTACCCTTTCAACGCTGGTGGTCGGTGGTATAGGGAGTGCAATTTGGGGTTAACGACCTTAAACGCTATACTTAATATAGATATGCCCCAAGATGTCACGAAGGATAATTTTTCATTGATATTTTCTACGCTTACCAAAAATAAGACGTACGGGTTGAGTATAGAAAGGTGTAAGTAGAAATATTGCTATGAAATTGATTTATGGTTTGCGTTTAGTTTTTACATGTTTCGTTAATTCTATAATTTACGCTATTAATTAAATAGTTTCTATTCTAATAGATTCCGCCCGCAAAGGGTTTATTAGTGTGCGTGTTGGTTTAGAAGTGTAATAAACCGAATCGCAGGATCGCCATATCCATATTAAGATTACAACCGGTATCCCGGGGAATTGTACTACCTATTCCGACCTGCTAATGACGGATGTAGCGCAAAATATGTATTGCGCTACATCCATCATTTGTACATATTAGCATTAGAAAAACATTTAAAAAAATCAACCGAATTGAGAACCTCCTCCTTTTTTTTAAATCAGTTAAAAAGGTTAAGGCGTTCTGTGCGAGTCAGTCAGTAGCGACTAATTTATAGGCATGTGAAGCCGTAGCCATCTTCTACTAGTTTGGTAGAGTTCTTGGTAAAATTGTGATGCTGCGACACGCTGTATTGATTACAAAATCGATGTATTCCACAGTCATCGTAGAGGGGCGGAAGCTTTCGTACGAAGTGGTGAACATGTCCAGTATCAACGTGATCCTGAACTCGAACGACGTGAGCGAGTACCTGAAGATATCGTGCAACGGGCTCGAGGCGCGCTGTGACTCCTATTCTTTCGAGAGCGTGCGGTGCACCTTCCAGGTAAACCAACGAACGATCTTTTTCTAATGTAGGGTCCCCTATACATTTCCAAGACACCAAGACAAGTCGCGTTTCGCAGATTATCGACTGCCAGTCGTTCGCCTGTGTCATCCCAGTCAGTCTGACTAGGATGGCCAGTTTCGGAAACCTATCCTATATATTATTTTCTTATCCTAAATATCGCAGTCTCTCAAGGCGTAAGCTTAGACCATTTATACCAGGACGGGCCTTACCCAGACTTTCTCCTCTGCCGAGGTATAAGATCAAATGATCTTGTACGTTTATAAAAACTACCCATTTAGTCGATTATTGGAAGAAGTTACAAATATCGTACACCGCATCCCCAACATTGTTTCCATAGAAATCAAAACTGTTATTTTAGGTAGATGAAGGCTGCTGGTACTACGAAGTTGTGGTGGTCACGCCCGGCGTCATGCAGATCGGTTGGGCGACAAAAAACAGCCACTTTCTTAACCATGTAAGTAGTAGTAGAAAGTAAAAAATATTCAGTATAAGCTAGCTTATAAACAGTTCTTTGAATCATGCCATCATATCGGTTTATGCTATCTAACCGCCTAAGGGTTGTCGCACACTTATCAACCCAGCACCGGATCAGCACCGCCTCCTCTCATCGACTCGGCGTCAACCCAACGCAGACACGTAACTAGGCGTCACGGTTACTGCGGGGCGACTCCGCGGTTACGGCTGCGCGACTCCTGGTTGACGGCTAGGCGTCACCTCGGGGACGACGTAAAAACTTGCCGGTCGTTTACTTAAAATTGTGAGTGAGCGAGAGGGGCCAGCGGGTGCCAGTGCGAGAACAACGGGCGTTCCGCGCGCCGACGGCGAGACGTAAGCGATGTGACGTTTCAACGTAAGCGCGGGGACTGCGGGTTGACAACCTACCGCTTGCGATTCTCGAGCTTGTCCCGAGGTGGGGCGAGGCGATGCCGTTACGTTACTGTTAGTGAGCGTTGCAGTAGCCGCAGTAGTGAGTTTCATACAATAATTACTGATGGGCTCAAGTTGAGGCGATGCCGATCCGGTGCTGGGTTGATAAGTGTGCGACAACCGGAAGGAATGACTCTTTAAACGCTGTCGGTTTATCGAATCTGTGATGCGGATCTTAACGTCGATAACAGTTCACAGTGAGTATGCAACTTAACTCTTTTGTTTTAAACATACTTATATAATATAATAAATAGGAAGGCTACGGCATCGGTGACGACCTGTACTCGCTGTCGTACGACGGCTGCAGGAAGCTGATCTGGTACAAGGCGCGGCCCGAGCCCGTGGCGGCGCTGCCCGAGTGGCGCCCCGGCGACGTCCTCGGCTGCCTCATCGACCTCACTAACACGAAGGAAGTCATTTTCTCGCTTAACGGCCGCCGATTGCCCCCTTGCAAGGAAATCTTTGAAACCACAAGGTAATTCTGTAATTTACTTTTTCTTGAATTTTCGATCTGAATGGAACGTGTTTCCAGCTCTTAGATAGCGGCACACTGTCATCCAAATCTGCACCTAATTGACGCGACGTGTAGTTGAATGAGCGGCTGAGTGTAGCTAAGCAAACTGATATTTCGCTGTATATAATTTCTACGCTGCCAATACGCTGAGTAAACTGGCATCTTTAATAGTGTTCTAATTCAAACTTGCAGCGTAGACGTAGAGTAAGAAGAGGAGTAACACAAGGAGCGGGGTGCGGTCGAGCGTATACATTTTTTCCTCAAATTATCTCAGAAATGTCCACCTTACTGTTGCAAAAGCAGTACGCGAAGTTGACCGTTCAAAATAAAAAAAAGTCATTACTGTAGAGTAGAGAGCCGCGGCAGGGAAAAATGTATAAAATTTCATTAGTTCACAGTTTTTTTTCTTTTTAAAACCATGTTTTGACTAAGGAATCCAACTCGAAACAGCCAAATACTCTTACTCAAAGAAACAAAGTTCTCCTAAGTTTTTTTACTTTAAAAAATTTCATAGGCTAAAGACGAACGGCGATTCGCTGTAAGACGCTGTTCTTTAAAAGTGTCTCAACAAATTGTACTCTTTTTTTAACTTATTGCGTTCATAAATCAACAAATTAACTAAAACGCGTTATAAATGTAATAATATAAATCCCAAGTTATTCAATTTAGTTTTATTTAATTGAAATATGTGATTTTATTTAATGTTATAATTCAGATTTCCGAATCAAATCGGAATTATGAGTGATGTCGTACACTTGAAAAAAAAAAAAGGTGGGAAGTAAACTTATTTTTCGAACGCAATTTTTAAAGGTGTTTTAATTTCTTTACGAAAATTCAAAAATAAAAGTTCCTCGCATTGTTGGAGAAAAGCACTACACTCGCCGTGACCCTGAAGGGCAGTTGCAGGACTCGTCGCGAGTCATTGATGATTTATGTCATTTGTCATTTTATGATAGAGACACGAATTTTCAAAAATTCATAAATGCAGTTTTTATTGTTTTCAAAAACAAAAGTAAGTCTCATTTGCGTAGAATTTGCTGTTTCCAATAATTAAGATAGTTGCCGTCCATGTCCGTTTTTTCCACCCTGTCTATATAACACATACTCGTCCTGCAACCGCTTGGTTCCCGTTCTCCACAGTAATATAGTACGGCACGCCGTGGCGAGCGGCGCCGCACCGTTCCGTTTGTTGCTCCCCTAGCAGCGTAGACTTTATTTATTACAAGACGGGGTTTTTCTTCACTCGCGTAACTAAAGTGAGCCGCAAACGCACAAAGAGCGGATCAGCGAAGGGGGCCGTTGCAGAGCGGGATTATTATTATTCAAATGTAAGGTGTCGTACAAGGCAAGGCGTGGCGGAGAGGCTTTCTGTATGAGAACGCGTCACAACGCGTGGCTCCGCTCTCTGTGCGCTTGCGGCAGTAATGTGCAACCAAGGATAGTATTTTGAGTATAAGTAGCGTGAATATTTTCATCTACTAAGCTAAGCTTTTAAATACATTACTATTTGTGCTCTTTTTGATAATTGCTTATCGGTTGATAGGCAAGGTTTCTTCGCAGCGGCTAGTTTCATGGCGTTCCAACAATGCCGATTCAACTTCGGCCACGAACCGTTTCGACACCCACCCACCGACCGGCCCTTCTCGTCCTTCAATCAATTTGGGGACTTGACAGACGACGAGAAAAAAGTAAGTCCAATACACAGAGTTGTTGTGGTGGCCTAGAAAAGTACATAATAATTGCCGAGTGCTTCTTCCTTTTTACTAATAATCGCCTGAACTTAAATTATAAACGTTACCTAATTACAAAGTGAAACTTCCGCGTGTTGCTTTTTACACCTATCAGTCTTTTATGCAGAAAATTAAACTTAACCCTACTAAATGTATGGAAAAAGTTTTGTTTGATTTGCGGGTGTTCTAGTCCTCTAACCTTGTTGGTCTCAAAGAGTATTTTAATCCTTCATAGGAATGGGATCTACTGGCATTTAAAAAAAACTCAAATCTGATGATTTTCTCGCTGACTGTACATTTTATCATAAATTAGTGCATTTCAATTGTCACATAAAATATTTCAATATTAGGGAACGAAAACTCCCATATAAATATTTTCTAAATTTGAAATGTTCTATCCAATTGCCCATCTCTATTTTGGTAGCTTATTTTGGAGGTGGCTATGAATAAAATGAAATAAATATAAACGTATATGTATGTATTTACTTAAATATAGTATTTACTTAAAATACCCTTGACTCGGGAACAAATACTCGCTCTAATCACACAAATATTAATCCTTAAATATGAAATTGGCGTTTTGTCGTATTGGCCACTTTGATTCCAAATATCTGGCGTTTGATTAGGAATTCCAAATTCAAATTTATTTCAAATTAAAGCTCATATATTCGTGTTTTGAACTGAGTGATTCAATTGTTTCTGCGTCATTTGTTTTTTCTTTGATATCGTTTTGTTCACAACATCGCTTAAAATATCGCGCTATTTACGAATATGAGCTTCAACGTGGCACTAACGCTGCAGAAACCGCTCGAAGGATTAACGATGTGTATGGGGCAGCTACTACAAAAGAAAACACGCTGCGTTTTTGGTACAGAACAAGCCCCCTGGATGGCCGAAGATCCAGTTGATGACGAAGCTGCGAAGAATTAAAAGTGATCGTGGAGATGCGTCGCAAACCACGTTAGAGTTAGCGGCAGGCTTCGGTGTCAAAACAGTTTTAACCCGGCGGTACTCGCTACTGGGTAAAAAATACCCACAGTACTTGAATTTGAACTTTAAGTTTATATTATTAAGATCATAGCTAATTCCTAGCGAGTATGTCGAGTGTGCGTTACACTACTCCACCGGCACAATAACGAGGGGATTTTAAATCGTATCGTTACTTGTGATGAAAAATGGATCCTGTACGATAACCGGAAACGCTCACCACAACGGTTGAGCCCAGCAGAACCGGCCAAATCTTGCCCGAAACGAAAGTCGACTCAGAAAAAGGTACTGATTAGTGTTTGGTGGACCAGTGCTGGTGTCATCCATTACAGCTTCCTAAGGTCTGGCTACACAATTACAGCAGATGTATATTGTCAACAATTGCAAACCATGATGGAAAAGCTAGCCGACAACCGAGGCTGGTCAATTGCTCTAGCCCACTCCTGCTTTAGTACAACACCAGACCACACACTGCACGCGAGACGGTCGCTAAATAAGAGGAACTGGGACTAGAATGTCTCCGACACCCACCGCGTACACCCCGGACATTGCTCCAACTGCGACAAGTTCTTGCAAGGAAAAAAATTCAATTCTGATGAGGCCGTCCAAAACGCCTTCAAAGATTTGATTGATTCTCGCTCCCACTATTTTTTCAGCAAAGGAATCAATGAATTACCTATAAGATGGCAAAAGTGCATAGAAAGCAATGCATACTTTGATTAAATAAATATTTCGTCTAATATTTTTTTTCGTTTTGATTTCTTCCATATAAAACACCAATTTCGTATTTTTATGTAAGGACCTAATACTTGCCCTTACCGGGAACCGTACCCGGCACCGCTAGCCAAGGGCCGGAAAACCCCTTCATTCGCTTAGCGCTTTCGATTCAAAAGCCTATCACATGGCTACCCGTACAGCGGATAGCCCTATCGATTGTGTTGCCGTATCGTGACTACCTTTTCGAATACGAGTAAGGTTACCGCTTACATTGCGCAACTTGAATAAACAACGTATCAATCGTATATCAACTCTTTCCCGCGCATTCGGGCGAAAATATTGAAGATTTTTTCGTGAATGGCATAAGGTTTCTGCGGCGAGTGGGCGGGCGTGGGTGACTGCGTCATGGCTCAGCGCCCACGGCCGCTATAAATAGATACCTAAACACCGTGGCTCCGAGGCAGGGGTAGCAGATGAATGCCCAGTCCTTATACTTATACAAACCGCGGATGGATAAGGTTATTTCGAGTTAAAACTTGACATTAGCCGCATACAAAATGTGTCATATTTAAATTTGGAGTAACCTTATCTATCCGCGGTTTGAATATATGGACAGGACACAAAAGAGACCATTCCCTAAATATAATGGTTTAGTGCGGAGTTCACCAACAATTAAACAGATGATTAGATGTTTGACGGCTTTAAAAATATATTAATGACTAACAGCCGATTACTGAAAACCAAATAGATCGAATTAGCTTTGTCGTTTTTTTTAGGGTGTCAGTAAGACTAGACGAGTTGTAGTGTACTAATGTCGAACTTTAATATTGGGGTACAAAAGTTGACGACGCGGTTAGCCTAGTTGGTAGTGACCCTGCCTACGAAGCTAGCGGTCCCGGGTTCGAATCCCGGTATGGACAAATATTTGTGTGATGAGCGCGAGTATTTGTTCCTGAGTCATGGATGTTTTCTATGTATTTAAGTATGTATTTCTCTATATAAGTATGTTTATCGTTGTCTAGTACCCATAGTACAAGCCTAGAGCTTAGTTTGGGACTAGGTCAATTTGTGTGAGATTGTCCCCTGATATTTATTTATTTATTTATTTTATTTATTTTAAAAGTGTGGGGGGGGGGATCACCCTCCGGCGTGTTCCTACTTCCAAGTATGCCAAGTTTCATGTTTTCTGCTGGATGCGACCGAATTCCTTAATTTTTTGGGCTAACGAGCCGGTCTAAGCCCTGCAAGAAGTGATCTACGTGTATTTATGACCCATAGCGAATAAGGGCGTGTATCAGTGTTCTTTCTAAACAAGAACTGTCGTTGTTTTAGGTGGTTCCTCGCAGGATATACCTGGAACAGCTAAGGTTCTCTAGCGTGAAGGAAGATTCGTGCACGCTCTGTTTCGACGACACCGCCTGTTGCGTGCTGGAACCCTGTGGACACAGGTATTTGCTGTGCTCCTCTCCCTATCTGTCCCAAGTCGTTATCATGGACTTCAGAGATCTAAAGACGCGTTTCTAATGTTCATTAAGTATAATTATATGATCTGTCTTATTTACTGCCGCACTCAGAGACGTCAATTAATTTTTAAGTTTCATTTAAGTTGCTGCGTCTTAATCTATTGCTATAGCAAAGAAGGTGACTAGCAAAGAAAGCAGCTACTTTAATGAAACTTAAAACTTAATTGACGTCTCTGAGTGCGGCCGTTAGTAATGATTTTCAAAGTACAAACTATTTATTTGTTAATTACTAACCTTTGCGCAAGGTTCCGTCCACGTAGAAGTCGTTTACGGCTTTTCCCTTGAGAACTTTCAAATTATCCGGGGTAAAAAGTATCCTTTTTGTTAATCCAGCCAGGACATGCATTATCCGTGTGCCAAAGTTCACCTAAATCCGTTCAGCTGTTGAGGCGTGATTGAAGCACAAAAATCCAAACGTCCTTACAAACTGCATTTATAATCTATACATATAATAAAAGTGTAACTGGTCACTGTCTGTACATGGAAGATATTTAAAAAAAAAACGATTATTGGAGGTCTTTATTAACGCAATGGAACCCAAAACAATGATTATTAGAATTTTTGTCTGTGCGTTCGTGGGCGCTAATCTTAGAAACGGCTTAACAGATTTGGATTAAATTTGGCACACAGATAGTTTATTACTTAGATGAACACATATGATAATTTTTTTATCCCGGAAAATTTTATAGTTCTCGAGGGAAACACGATAAACGACTTCTACGCGGAGGAAGTCGTGGGCAAAAGCTAGTTATAATTATTATATTATCTTGTATGAATAATAGAACATAATTTTCTGGAATATTATATACAGGGTGTCCCAAAAATGGTACGTCACATTGACACCGTAAACCAGCCTAAGATGCCCCGAACCAGCCTAACATGACCTCAGTAAAAGTAGCATGGTTTTCAAGATATGCCAGTTTAAACTGAGGTTATTTTAGGCTGGTCCGGTGTGGGGATGATGCGTAACACACTTTTACTCCGTTAAAAAATACTTAATAAAAAAAAAAACAAGCAGATGGATGATTCGGGTCGTCTTAGGCTGGTCTACCTCCGGTGTCAATGTGACGTGCCATTTTTGGGAGACCCTGATACGGTTATCTTTTTGCAACATGTTTTCGTTATATAATTATATAAATAAAGTGATATAATTAACTAAGTTAAATTATTAAAAGTCATCCCTCTGCACCTAAGTACGAGTATGCTACTTATATGTATAAGTAAAGAAAACCTCTCTGTCTGCAGGGGATTCTGCTCTGTGTGCACGTCGCAGCTGAAGGAGTGTCCGATGTGCAGAGCGGCGATCCTCAACATCAGGCGGGAGGAGACATGACACGAGAGCAGCTCGCGGCGCCTCAGGTCCCAGGACCGCAGCGAGTCGAGCCCCAACATAACCCTGGACGAGTCCCCCACCCCGGACCGCCGCTCGCCGGCGTCCACGCCCCCGTGCGACGACGACGCCGACGACGCCGACGACCTGGTGTTCGAGCTGCCGGCGCGCGACTTCATCGCCTGCGTCAAATATCATTTAGGTTAGTCGCGCCCGAAGCGCCCAGCAACCGCCTGATACCCCTATTTTTATTTTCATTTTGATAATAGAAGTTTTCTTATATTGAATTTATTTATTTTCTTGATAGTTATCTTTTGCCACTACTTGGTTTGCATATTATTTTGCCGATAAAAGCGATGATATTATTTTGTACTAATATGGTTAATGAGTAGTTGAAATGAATATCTATGTTGATTGGCGTTTTTACATTGTATTATTAAATTTATAATTAAACTGCTTTTGAATGATGTCGTGGCCAAATGATCTAAACGAATTGATCAGGTACATTTTATTAGATTTAAATTATAGATAAAAACTATTAATACTTGAATGGTTTCCACAGTAGTGTCTACATGTATCCTTGATTTTAAAATATTATTGATATTTGTAATGTTATGTGGCCTAATGTCATGTGGCCTAATGCTATGATATTGTCTTATATTAAATAGAGAGTGCGCGAGTGCGTGCGACTATAATAGGTACGGCGCGACATTCACGCCGCGCTCTCGCGGATGCCGTCGCACTCGCTACGTGACAAAGGCTTTAGACATGATCGACTTTGAAAGATGATACTCCAAGGTGGTGCTTTAAAGGGCCTATAAGTAGTGTTGTGAGTTTGTGCTTTGAGGCGTAAGCTTTAAGACTCGAGTCGCAGCTGCTGAGTCTAGAAGCCTCAAACCTTTAAGACTCGAGCTTGTAAGCCTCAAATGAAGAGGTTCGCGTCGCTGCTGTCGAGCGTATAAACCTCAAGCCTTTAAGCCTCAAGCTTAAAAGCCTCTAAGCTTAAAGGTTGAAGCCTTTAAGATTTAGAGCATTGTTAGAACTTTAAAAGCTTTTGATAAAATTAGATCGATAAAATCAATAATTTGTCTTTAACGAATGATTGTGGATGGAAAGATCGAGGGCAGATATTTTGAGTTGGGGACATTATTTGGACTAGTTAGGAGACAAACACACTAAAAGTCCTCACCTCTCTGAGGTGAGCCCTAGAGGGGGGGGGGGGTCACAAAGAAAGTCCCGTTTTTTTGTTTACATTTTTTCAACTACATAGTGTAAGCTGATAAATTCTCTACAACTTTGATTCTATACACTTTTTACATATTCCCAATCTTTGTTTAGATAATATGAGCTCTGAAAAACGGTCGATTTTCAAAACTGGAATCTTATGCTTTTTTAGGTTGTAGGAGCGAAACAGAAGACCTCTCTTATTGTTACCAGCGTTTCCTCCAGTCGGTATCGAACGTCAAACCAGATATTTCCTCCCTTCCACCAACTGAGGGAGCAGCGATGGAGCATTCTTTCCGTACTTACCACCAGGTCCAGGCTTGGCTTTGAAACTTGGATATGATCTTTCCCCTGAAATAAGGGGATGGGCACGAAATGAAAGCAACAGCAACCTCTTGGTTGTCCGGTTCGGTTTTTTTGAGAGGCCTTTTTCTCAGATGAACTGTTTGCAAGTTGTAGAGGTCCGGGCGACGAATGATTGTGGACGAAAGGTTTAAAAGCAGAAAGTTTGACTTCGGAACTTCCATCCACACCCCTCTTGTACTCATTTACCAAGCTAATGTATGTCGAACTAGCGACCCGCCCTCGCTTCCATTTATAGATTATTCTTTGTGTCCAACATCTTAACCAAGAACATAAGTATAATATTAGTAAATAATTAACGCTTTCAATGCTTGAACTCTCAACGCTTGAGCTTTTGCTCTATAAAGCTTGAGTCTTTAAGGCTTGCTCTTAACATAGCTCATAAAGAGCTAGTCTTTAAGGTTTGGAGCCCTTTTTGAGCGCAAACTTTTAACGCTTGAGTCTTAAAAGCTTAAACCATCTAGGTAGGTTGGTTAGGTGCGAGGCTCGAAATTCTTCAAGGCCAGTCTTCTCACAACACTACCTATAAGTGGTTAAGTGGTCTGTACAGCGTTATTCCATAGATATAGTGGTGGGTGGCTCAGGGGCCGTCTTTGAAATGTAGCTGCGTTGCCAACTTTGCCTATACATAGTAGTATTTAGTTCAAGTCTTATCGTTACTAATTACTTGAGTATGCAGCAGCGTTTTAGTTGATTTCCGTATGCTTAATGTATTTTGATTTAATTAAGTCCATCATACACCCTTAATTCTTTGCTAGCTTGTTTTTCTTTCACGTTTCACTTTAACATTTATTTTTACATTGCATAATTAAAGGATTGTGAAGTATCTTCATATCCGCAACATTCGCTGCTTGTGGCGTCGTGCTGTCAAGGCAAATGCCCCACGTGTGGACTGTTATCTTTTACATGAGTATTTTTAGTCCTTTGTAAAAGTTCAGTCATCAAAAAAGAGTTCAATTATTTTCTTATTTGTTAATCGAGTCATTGGTTGCGAAGAGTCTTCCTGTTTAGAATATTCGGTCGCAGCTAAACTATCAGTGAGACAAAAAGTATATTTTTTGATAATTATTTGAAATAAGTAATAAATACACTTTTTCCTGCAGTTTAGTCAAGACTTATTATTTCAGTACAGTTAAAAACAGCGGAAATATGTATATCTATGAAACTATTAGTAACGTTTTATTATAGGTTTGTTTACTCGTAAATTGCATTTCTTTGTTATTATTTTTCAAATGTGATTATTTTTACTTGATTTAGGGTTGTAAATAAGAGATATAATGTTATTTAATTGGTAAAAGGTAAAATTGTCATTGTTTTCGCTAACTCCCCAAATCTTATCATTACATGTTTAAAATATAAGGTATATGCTATGCTATTTTTGCTATGTCCAAATTCCATACCGTAAAAATCTACTCTTATATTGCTGTTGATAAAAATCAACGAAGTTGTATGTAGTGGGTGGTAGTGGAGTCAGCCGTAGGCCCGCGAACACAAATATCCCTCTTTGCTTTAAAGTGAGGCCTTGGTATCAATTATAACTTCGGTAGGTGATATATGTGAGGGTCGTTTGAAATTTAGATAGGTTAAACAAAATTAGTAAATATATTTAAGGACTTACAACAATCCGCAGATCTAACATAGTGGATGGAGTGAGATTGAGACTAGTTCGTGTGTGGGAGAGGTCCAAACTTTGATTCAATACGGTTTTATGTAAGTATTTAATTAGATATACATATAAAAAGTTAAAGTTGTATTAGTCAAGATTTATGAATAATTAGATATCGGTAAAAACTCCTAAATTGAACCCTTAACGTTTACACGTTTATTTAGCCAGCTCACAAAACTGTTTGTTGTTATGTTTGTCTTATTCACACAATATAGGAAGCCCGTAGTTGTATCCTTATCAGCTTCGATTTAAGACGCAACGAATAAAACTCCATGTGCGTACGCTTTAGAAGTAACTAGGTTTAATTTAACCTTACATAGTTTAAAATAAAGTTGCTTTCCGCGTCTGTTTGTCTGTTTATCCGCTAACTCCTCCTTAACCACGCAACGGATTTCGGTGCGGTTTCCACCATCGCGGGTCGGCGGGTCGCTAGAACAACAATAAATGTCACTAGTTTGTAACATATTGAACCTTTTATTGGTGCGAGTCTTGCAGGTGCTCGTGAATTGGAGAAAAGTCCACGACAGCTAAGTTCGAGTTGCTGTCCTGTCTGACTTAGGCGACACGTACGACGACAGTGCGATTGTCATATAATGTAATTAGAATTAGCACAGCATGACTTCGCAGTCTTAAAACTGACGATCCAATCCTGCCCGGCGCTGCATTTGATGTTCAACGGTCAAAGGAAGATGACGCATGACGTTGAGTTCGATCACTTACTTTCCGTGGTTTAAAATCTGATAAATATGCGGTAGAGTTTCAACAGCATGTATCGATGACATCGTGCCGTGCATCGTAACACTTTAGACGTCGTGTCGTAAAATTTTACAATGTACGGCGTAAATTTTCACATCACGACCTCGCATCGTACCTTGACGCAACGTCCTATCGTATAATTGTCTTTTGGTCCTTATGCTGCGCGAAAAGTAGCCTAATCGGTCGGTTTATCACGCCGTAAGTGGAACCAGGGCGTTATTAGAATCTTCATCCAAATTTTAACTGGTTTAAACTGCTCTACATTAAACCCGACTGTATGAGCGTATGTATGCTGTGTGTTGGCACGCTCTGCAGCCTAAATGACATGAGGTGTCATTCGATTCGTCTTAATTGTCGAAGTGACATAGGGTTTATAATATTTCAATATGGCGTCAGCGAAAAAAAAATTGGGGGGTGGGGGTATAAAAAAGTATTTTTATTATAACAAAACACAAATCAAAGCTAATAAAATCAAATGAAAGCTAATAAATAGCCCATTCCATATACAGGGTGTTAGGTAATGAGTGGATAAACCGTGAACTGCTGATAGGGGGCACTTAGGTCGTTCTAATAATGATAAATGAGGTTTAGTAAAAGTGCCACGGTTTTCGAGATATTTGGACTTTTTTAATTTTTTAGGAAATTGACACCCTTACTCGATTTTTTGGTTGTGGTTAGTGTACTAAGATGTTTCTTTTTATTTTCTTTTTAGCTTATTATTGTTAAATAGTTGTGTTATGCGATAAATATTACCATTTTGGCGTAACTACCGCGGTTTAATTTAAAAAAAATCGCAAACGTGAATTTTGCATCTTCGATAGAACATTTACCAACCTTTGAGCTCTTGTGGTGAAAAAAAAAATTACTATCACATGGTAGCCAATGAGCTAAAAAACATGCCCATTTAATAGAGATTTTAAAACAGTAAACATCTTTTTATTTAAATATTAGAATAAAAAACAACATCAGTTTTCCGCAATCGGTTCGATTATTTCCTGTGATTATTTCATATTAAATTTGTGCTCCACAATTCCAAAGCGTACCTAATTATGACAAACTTTTCCTTGCGAAAATAAAAATACTGGCCACTAATTTTGTGAAACTTTTTATTGAAAAAAGTAAAGATTTGTGATCCGAGCGAAGCTTTACAACCTTTTTGTTGTAATAATAACGATACCGGGCACTAACTACTTTTTTAATGACATTTATTCGAAATTTAAAAAATATCTCGACAGCTTTTTATTCTTTTAATAAGCTTAATAACATGCCTATTTAATAGAGATTTTATAACAGAAAACATTTATTGGTTTTGATAAATAAAACTTAAAAAAGTAGGTATTGGAGTAGCAAGGAAGCCGGTTTTTCTAATGAATGATTTAACTAATGCTATCTGTGAAATAAAAAAACAAAAGGAAATGTTTTAATAAAGTTAAGTTAAATAATGTGCTCAAATTGACGTCCACCAGCCCTAATGCAAGCTCTACACCATCGGATAAAGGAACGCCTGACGAATCTGGTGTATCCAGAGTTCCCTATTTCTTGAGCAGCAATTCTTATTCGCTCTCGTAACCCAGAAAGACTCGTAATTGGACGGCTGTACACTTTCTCTTTGAGACAACCCCAATAATTTTTTATTGTAAAATCTAAGGGGTTCAAATCCGGTGAACGCGGAGGCCATAGTATTGGGCCTAACCGGCCAATCCATCGTTCTGGGAATGCGGCAGTTAAGTACTGTCGCACTCGTGCTGCGTAATGTGCGGGACAACCGTCTTGTTGTAACCACATTACTTGCCTTAGTGCAAGCGGCACATCTTCCAGAAGGATAGGCAGATCATTTTGAAGAAACTCCAAGTAATTATCTCCATTTAGAGTAGATGGCAGCTCGAAGGGGCCGATCACTTCGCCATTCAAGATACCGGTCCACAAATTTACCTAAAATTAATATTTGTAATAGATAGGGGATTCATCGCGGTAAAAAGCATAATTAATTAAACCTTGACGTTTTTATCGTATTACAACAACCGTGAATACCGTGATCATGAGAAGACTTACCTTAAATTGGTACTGAGATCTATCCTATCTCATTAAGTGAGGATTATCTAACTGCCAACTGTGCAGATTGTGTAGATTCATGTAGCCATCTTGACGGCAAGATGATTCGTCCGACCACAGTATCTTGTTAAAAAAAGTCTGGGTCTTCACGCATCCGACGCAGCATCACTCGACAAAAAGTTACTCTTAAGGGATAATCTCTAGGCAATAAAACTTGCACACGTTGGACGTGAAACGGGTGTAATTGGTGTACTTTCAATGTAGTATGCACTTTTCATACAGATAAACCCAGGTAATTTGCCATATCACGCACGGATAGAGAAGGATCTACTTCAACTAGGTCCAAAACATTCTCGTCATCTCCTCGGGTGGGTCTTCCTCCACTTGTTCCACCCACACCCTGACCAAGAATTTTGCCTTCAGTGAACGCATTATGTACTTGATTAAAAATCCGGTAGTCTGGATGGCTAAATTTCGAATAAATGGCATTAAAAAAAGTACTGCCCAGTATTGTTATTATTGCAACAAAAGGGTTGTAATGCTTCGCTCGGATCACAAATCGTTACTTTTTTTCGATAAAAGGTTTCACAAAATTAGTGGCCAGCATTTTTATTTTCGCAAGGAAAAGTTTGTCATAATTAGGTACGCTTTGGAATTGTGGAGCACAAATTTAATATGAAATAATCACAGGAAATGATCGAATCGATTGCGGAAAACTGATGTTGTTTTTTATTCTAATATTGAAATAAAAAGATGTTTACTGTTTTAAAATCTCTATTAAATGGGCATGTTTTTTAGCTCATTGGCTACCATGTGATAGTAATTTTTTTTTTCACCGCAAGAGCTCAAAATTTGGTAAATGTTCGATCGAAGATGCAAAATTCAAGTTTGCGATTTTTTTTTAATTAAACCGCGGTAGTTACGCCAAAATGGTAATGTTTATCGGATAACACAACTATTAAACAATAATAAGGTAAAAAGAAAATAAAAAAAAACATCTTAGTACACTAACCACGACCAAAAAATCGAGTAAGGGTGTCAATTTCCTAAAAAATTAAAAAAGTCCAATTATCTCGAAAACCGTGGCACTTTTACTAAACCTCATTTATCATTATTAGAACGACCTAAGTGCCCCCTATCAGGAGATCACGGTTTATCCACTCATTACCTAACACCCTGTATATTTACATTATAACACTGATGCTACCATTTGAATAAAAAACTAAAAAAATATGAAATAAAAATAAATTAATTTAAAAGAACAAAAACCCGACTGCTTTTAAAAATACTTTCTGAAAAGCTAAAACCGGCTATTCCCGGTTGTCCACACTGCGGACAACTGGGAATAAAAATTCCACACCTAATTTCTAGGGTGCGGACAACTGGGAATAGTCTCTAAAAACAAGCCCTATAATCTTGAATGTAGGAAACGGTATTGCAGGCGGAGACAAGCAAAACATTGGACAGTATATTTTGTTATACTAATAAAATATTTTCACGCACCACTTGGACTATTTGCGTGGCCGGGCCTGCAATAACTTTTCCTACATTTAAGTTATATTCTTATGATGATTGTTTGTTTTTAGCTTTTCAGTTGATATTTTTAAAGCAGTCGGGTTTTTTGATTTTTTGAATTATTTTTTGATAGCGTATATCATTTATATAGTGTATAGTTACATTCAGCTTATGATCGTCCTGGATCAGCTCAGGCATTGTGGACGGCCTCTGCAAGGAAGGGTTTGTGCTGCCGTGGTGAGGCCTGTTCCAGTGTTTGTGCTAGCTTTCAACGAGATTTATGTGGTGTATCTTTAACATTAGGTTAATGTACGAATATCGTTTTACTATTTAATCTGTGCGCTACCATGGCAATTACTGGAAAATATATTGTGAAAGTTCAGTAGTAAGTAATGCACTAAAGGACGCAATGGCGACATGTTACCTAATCATAAATATTTGTCTTATTATACAACCACTGTTATTGCTGTTTAGTAGATTTTTCGATTCGCACGTAACAGAGATAAATATTTCCGGTACTGGTTCATTGTACTACGTAAGATGATGAAAGTACGTTGATAAGATAAGTAAATAGGGCTGAATACCCCGACAGTGAGACGTTATTAATGTTATTATATAAAACACTTTGGTTGCACAATGAATATACTAGGACTGCTTTATGAGCACACTATAGTTTCGGAAGGGTTGCAGTGAGCGCCATCAGTGCTGTGATCTTTTGAAACGATACTATTGGACTGCTCGCGAAATTATAAGCCGTTAAAACCGTTCTGTTATTATTTTTGGTATTATTGTCGTCATTTAATTTTTACCCTGTAAAATAAAATAATTATATTTTTTTGTTGACATAAAGAGCAGCCAAAATGTAATCACCGAGTCTTATTATGTCAGAGGAAACCGAACCCTTGAACTTCTGAATTGTAATCTCGTTGAAGTGCCCTGCAATTTAAATATTGTAAGAAAGTTTAAATAGGTAATGTACAGTCGAGTTCAAGGGCCAAAAGTGTGTACATATTTTTGAACTCGACTGTATGTAGCTTACATATGCACCGCAGCGGTTATCGTTGTTTATCCGGTACCGGTAAAGCTATCCTAAGTACAATATTTTTCTCTTCTTTATTGTTTACAAACGCAATGCAAATTTTGCTTCACAAGTTGGTATAATTACCTTTTTGACCAGTTATGGCATTCTATAGACAAAAACAAGAACCGGATCATGAAACCGAAAATGATTCTTTTGGACATAAGATATTGAGGGAGCCTTGAGGCATATTTTGTTTAGCTTTTCCATGCGTTGGGTAAATCAGATAAATTAGATAAAATGTCTGAATGTTTCAAGTGTTCTATAGAATCCATGACACATCGGTAAATGTTTGCAAAAAGTAGTCACCACGAAGCGTGGACCGCCGTCACCGTAATGAATGAGCGTTTGGGCACCGCTTTGTCCAAATGCTTGGTTTATACACCTTACGCTTAGGCTGAGCACCCTAGATATTAACTCGCACATAAATCATCTATTCCCTACTCATCAGAAAGTGACAAAACATTATGTATGTACGCGATAGAAAAATCTTAGCCAGCAGTTGCTTCATGTCCTCCGCTGATTATTTTTTCATCGAAGGATTCGAGAGGCAACAGTAAATATATTCTTGACTTATTATAGTTATTGTAAAAATTATATAGCTCTTCCATGGCTCTTCCAATGTTTTTTGAGAAGCACTCCTATTAAGTAGGTTTAGACATCAATACTTGTAAACTTGCTTATTTGTGTCAGGTTTGTAAAACATTTATTTTCTTAAGCAAATTATAAAGAAGTTAAAAATTTTACGGTGTATTTTTTACGGTGTATTTGTCGTTTCCAGAGTTTTGTAATCAAACTAGCGTCGGTGATACGGCGAAACTAAAAAAATATATGGAGGCGTGCCCTGAGCAAAAATGGCGTGGCTAAAGGCTTCGTATGGTCAATTATAAAGTCCATTAGTCCTAGATTATAAATGCATTTTTTTTTTTCATTTAAAACTGAATTTTTGTATTTTATTGTTAAAAATACCTACTTTAATAAACATGAGTCCAAAATGCACGACACGAAGTATTTGCTAATATTTTTAGTCAGGCGTTTGAATGTAGTAACAGGTCTGACAGGCATTCGAATGATATTCATAAATATAATAATTACTAGATTTTACCAACGACTTCGTCCGCATGAAAGTCGTCTATCGCTATCTTCTATACTCCTGCGGGAACTCTTTAATTTCTCGGGATAAAATAAGACCCAAGTCACTCTCCGGATCTTTATCTACGTCTCACGGCTGTCTGGGCAAAAAATCACGTCGGTCTGTTGCTCTGTTTGAAAGTGAAGAAAGTTCACACTTGTTTGCATTTAAATTGTTAGGTAGTATGATTTAATTATATCTGGAATAAGTTAGCAGGTACTGCAATATACTCGTACTTAGTGCATATCTAAACAACGTTGTATTTTGTCGGAAATGCTCATTATTTTTATCCTGCTTTCCATTAAGCCATTTTGCAGATATTGATATGAAGAGATCGCTAACCCTGGGGCCACACTAACGGGGATACACCGTTAATTATCACGATGAGAGTCCTTATGCTGGGGCCACACTAACGGGAAACGCCGATAAAAATCAAACGTCTATCGCCTTATGCATACTACGCATAAGGCGATGAACGTTGATTTTTAACGGCGTTTCTCGTTAGTGTGGCCCCAGGGTTATGCATACTACGCATAAGGTGATTGACGTTGGTTTTTAACGGCGTTTCCCGTTATGCTGGGGCCACACTAATCAACGTCAATCGCCTTATGCGTAGTATGCATAAGGCGATTGACGTTTATTTTTATCGGCGTTTCCCGTTAGCGTGGCCCCAGCATAACACAATGTCATTGGATGCGTTGCACACGCAAAGCAACAAGCTAACAAAAGATTTGGCTACTTTTGATTCGCCGTGAAATGTGATTGTGGAAACATGACAATATGCTTTGTTATTCAGTCAACAGGACTGTTATCAATTGTCAAAAAGTCAGAATACCCACAACAAATAACGGCCTTTGGGTTGGTACGCCTCTTACGCTCTTATACCCCTTTTACACGATCGGGCGGTTGGGCCAACCGAGAGGGACGCAGCTATCGGTAAGAACGTGACGTATATATTACTATCTCATTCTGACAGATAGCTGCGTCCCTCTCGGTTGACCCGACCGTGTGGAAGTGGTTTATGCAAGTGAAGTGATACAAGTCTAAAGGAGCGTCCTCACTGAGAGCATTCTTACCCCGAGCATTTGTAAACGAGTAATAATTTGTAAGCTTTGTACGCTCGACTCAACGTCCACAACACTCGCATATTCGACGCCGAATGCTCATTACACGCGAATGCTCTCGGTGGAGACGCCCCTTAACAGAGTTTACCCGAAACGGAAAGAGGTTTTAAGACCTCTTACACTGTTAACGTAGGTATCTTTACTATTTTAATCAATGCGCACGTTAAATCCAATAGTGACACTGCGAGAAAAACAATGATTCGACAGGTAATTCTTTTTAACCACCATAATGTCACTATCCAGATGATTTTATTTGTATTTTCATGTCACTGTTGGATTCAATTAAATTTTTTTATTAATGGCGTCTGTCCGTGTGGACAATTTTGCCAATGTCAAAGTTTAAAATATACCTAATCGAGTTCAGTCATTGTACGGTTTTTGTCTCGATAAGTGAGAGCAAGTGAGAAAACTGTGGCGAGAGTGTGAATCGCCACACGCTCCTACCACGCTCCGCCGTGCTCCACTCCGCCGCGCATCGCCGCCTCTCAGCAGAGAAGCCAAGATGGCGACCGGCTCCCGGCTCAGCAAAAACAATCAGCACGTGTAGCAGCCAACACTACCGCAACGAACCCCTACTGTCACATTAATTCTGCACCGGAAATACAGTATTATCATAAAATAATAAACTACAGCTTTAATTAGTCTTGGACTAATATCTAAATTGAAATTTGAAATAGTTAGGAACGCTGAAGTAATGAAATGAATTTGATGGAAATGGTAACTTAGGCGAGGGCAGAAATGGTCAATGGTTCTTTCAAGTCTCTAGGCGATGATCGTGAGTCAGTCAGTATCAAAATGAGCCGTTTTTAGGGTTCCGTATCAAAATGGTAAAAAAGGAACGCTTATGGTGAGACTTCATTGTCTGTCTGTCTGTGCCACAGCAGTTTATTTTAGCAAATACACAAGTTACCAACTCGAAATTTGGCATAGTTGTATAACTTGCTTGTCCGCATTTGTTTTTAGTAAAAAAGGTTTGAAATTAATTTTATAAATAATTTAAAAGGGGTCTAGAACGGGGGGTTGAAAAATTAAAGTGATTTGATTATAACAAGTGGGGTTTCATATAAAAGGGTTCAATCTGCACATTTCTAAACAATTTTTTCTATAATTTTCCGTGACGTACTTTTTGATTTATATCCAAAAATTTAAAAAAAATACCGTTCACCCTTATGTCCGAAGTTTATGAACCGTAACATTGAAAAATTCCTAACTTATACATGGGGCTTTAACTGCCGCACTCAGAGACGTCAATTAATTTTTAAAGTCGCTGCGTCTTATTCTATTGCTATAGCAAAGAAAGTGATAGCAGCAACTTTAATCAAACTTAAAAGTAATTGACGTGTCTGAGTGCAGCCGTAAGGTCATAAGGTTTAAGTAATCTGTAAAAAAAACAGGTCCCCGCTGCACTAGGAATAAAAAGTTATGAGGATGGGAAATAAAGCCTGGATGGATTCAAGTAAATATACACACTGCAGAGTCGCTCGCTTTTTTTTTCTAACTTGTCCCGTCACACTACCGTGTCAAGATAGCTCTCTCCACAGCTTGCTAAGCTTAGCAACAATTAGTAGAAAAATCGAACCGAGTGTCCACAGCTCGGTTCCTACGCGCTTGATGAGGATAGTTCGCAATAAAACTAAAACGTAATGTATCACTTTTTATTATACACAAAAATTCATTAAAGTTGGTTTATAACAGTGTAACTCGAAACTAGAAAGGTTGATACTGATAAAATGTAGATAAATATATGTTGTGTGGAGGCTCAGCTGCACCTGTAAAATGAAAAAATAACAATTAATTAATGATAGGCAACATTTCTGTTTCGATTGTATATATGTACAGTCAAAACCTTTAATTATTAGCTACTAAAGAATCTCACACTTGTCGTTGCAAGCCAATAATAATTTTGACTTAATTTATATCTAGTTGACTTAATTTACAGGGTTCTATTGTTACTCAAGAATTAAAGTGGTTGATACATAATAAAATAAAGTATATCTTAAATTCACTACAATAGGGATGATGACTGGGTAAAGAAAACGAAATTCTATTTAGTCCGTCAGTTAGATTATCAAAAAATATTGGACACGTATTTTATCTTTTGTCAATCAAACAAAAAATTACAAAGATAAAGCGCGTCAAAGTTCAGGAGTTCGGGCTACGGGGCTCGTGACGTCACTTCTGTGTACGTGACGTCATGTGACATTTCAACTCAATATATCTCCGTAATTGTTTGATTATGTGAAAAAAGTAAAATACGTGTCCAATACGTTTATTGATAATCTACCTGATCGACAAAGAAAAAAAAATTAGTCATCACCCTATTGTAGAGGTGCGATAATATGTATGTGTCTTGTGTCACTCGCAGCAAGCAGCAGTTAGTAATGTTGTAAGTTGACACGTGAACAAGTGGCCGTGAGTGGTCGCACTCACGTCTGAAGAGAGATAATAGAATCCTTGCCCAGTTCTGGACCTCTGTACAGCTTTGGACAAAGTAAGAGAGACGTCTCGATGGACTGACTCGTATACAGGGTGTCCCTAAAACCAACGCCAAAACTAAGAGGGCTGATAGAACAGCTCATAAGATTAAGCGAATTTGACCTTAATTAAGGTCACGCTTTAATTTTTTGGTTATTATTCATTTTTTCATTAATTGGGTGTGAAAATAAAGAAGTTTTAAGAATGATGATGATTCATTTTATTTTTATTTGAATGAAGTTTGAATGGAATTTCATGTCCAAATATGTGGTCGTCCAAATCTATAGGGCCCTTATGGCGGCGGGCGCTTACGATGTCATAGGTTTCATTGCCTTGTCATTAGTAATAACAGCCGTGTGAAAAAAGTGTAACCGCCTGTCGCGATAAGGTCCCTTTCGATTTGGACGACCACATATAGTATTTTTCACTTCTCATGCTCTAAAAGTGTATCATATTACGCTTACCAAGCGGGACTAAAGTAGTAAGCACATTTAGTCCCTAGGGAAAATATGAATACATTTTAATTTGATCAATACTTCACGAAAGCATGAAACGGAGACGCTTCGCTTGCTCGGTCAAAAATAAGTAGGTAACGTTGTGTCCTTCATTGTGTACTTGGCAACATAGAAGTCAACAAAGCTGGCTGTGATATGTGTTGAAAACAATAAACCACGTCACAACCACTTTGCTGGCTGCTGACTGCGCCTTACTCCTGTCTTCGCTGCTGCGCCGGCAAATAACCGCGTGGACCGTAGTAAGGGAACGACTCACCGCTCATCAAAGCTGGCTGTGATATGGCAGGCGGACGCATAATGACAGCCACTTTGTGAGCACTAAGTCGCCCAGCCGCTTCTGGACTCGCCCCGACGCAGTAGCACCTATCCACAGCCCAACTCGTCAAATGAGGCTGTGATATGATCGAACTACACGTCACAACCAATTTGTCGAATGGGCCACGGTCTGGCTCACGCTCGTCGGTCACGCCGCGTCGAACTGGTCTCCGAAAACCGACCACATCAAAGTGGCTGTGATATGAAAACAAATAGACATTTCACCGCCGCTTTGACAGGCTAGGCCCGAGAATAGTAATTCAGTTCCATCTGTAAGTAGTCTGCAGTCCAACTGAAGAGGGCTGTTACAAATGAGGCCATGCTCATCAAAGCTGGCTGTGATAGCTGCGTCGTGACCTATAACAAACCGACTTTGATGGCAGGGCCACATTGAATGTGCCTGAAATCGACATTTAAACATTAATAACAATTATTGTATATTTATGTCGGCTTTCACCAATCAATATAACAGGCTGGAAAATCTGCTGTTAGTCAATACATTTTGATAGCCGTCAAACATCTAATCGTCTCTTTAATTGTTGGTGAATTCCGCACTCACACCTTCCTAATTTAATAATAGTTCCTAATGATTAAGCGGCAGTAGTAAATTAAATACCTACTCGTTTAAGTAACTCCGATGGGAAAATTATCAAATATTTTTATAAAAGGATATCAAGCAACAGTATCAGAGTTCCTAAAAGTATGATCGCCATCCCAGTAAAAGCAAACCCTACTCGACTTCTTTGAATTCCAGGAACTTTCGGATAAAGACAGCGAAGCTCTTTTATGTTTATTACGTAATAGGTAATATAATATACTTATATAATCTACTGGTGAGTTCTGCTCGCACTTGATAAAATATTCTTGGAAGTAAATATATATGTGACAAAGTATCTGTCCTATCTAATTCCTTTGGATTTTTTTTTCAAGTAGATTTATAACTTATAGAGACCATGATAATATTAGTATGTCAATTTAAAATCTGTATAAATCACGAGTGAATTATACAAATTAATAGTTTATGGATAGTTGATAATTTTAATAATTTTAATTGAATTGTAATAATAACAATTGCAATTTTAATGTATATCACTAACCCTAATATTAAAATACTGTATTTACTAAGTCTATGGTTGTGTAGTCTGAAATAAACGATTTGTATTGTATTGTATTAAGGCATAGTCCCGACTCCTTCCGTCGGAGCACTCAAAATTGGGAAATAGGTAGTTTTATTTATTTATTCGACATGCCAACAGCAGTTTTGATGCGAACTATATGAAACACGGAACCCTCGATGCGCGAGCCCGACTCGCACTTGACCGGGGTTTTATTAAATCAAGGTTCACCAACAATTGTTTACACCAGTACATAGTAATATTAACATGTAAAACTTTTGTAGTGTAGTAATTAGTTAAAGGTAAACACCACATGCAAAACTTAGGCTGGGCGTATGCTGAGACGCAGGCGACGCAGCGCAGGGCAAAGCAGATTTTGTAGACGCAGACATCTGTGAGTCCTGCTCTGCCTCTCGTTGTACAAAGGGGACAGACTTCTGCTCGGTCCTGCGCTGCGTGATACTGCGTTGCCTGCTTCTCAGCATATGCCCAGCCCTATATATATAGTAAAGACTAAACTATAGTCGTGTCAATCCAATTTGTTAATAATGTAAACAAACGTGTTATCAACTCGACCGTCGACTGATTAATGATGACAAGTCTAAGAGCTAATTATAAATCAATAGGTACATTTTTGAATTACTTGATTCATTTAATTTAATTATTTAAAATCCATAAATTACCTACAAGATGTCTTTCTTTAAACAAAATATCGCACCTCTAATGCAACAACGACGTAAATGCAGAAAAAGTCGACTTTGAAATTAAATTCTTAAAGTCATTATTGCAATGGAGGTGCGATATAACCTCAAATTTAAAAATGTTAATGAAACGAATATTGCTGGAAAAAGTGACGATATAATACATGTGCATATGTTTTTAATTCAATTATCGGTAAGTGAATTATTGTTTTGAAATATTAACAAAATCGGTTTGTTTACATTATCAACAAAATTACATTATTAACAAATTGACACACACTTTAAAAGTAGACATTAAAGTAGACATTGCTTTAAAAGTAGACATGCTTGTTTTCCAAGTGGAATTAATTAAGGACTAAGCAAGGATCAAAATTTATCAGTGCATCTACTAAACCCTCGTTGCGCGAGTCCAACTCGCACTTGAACGGTTTTTTAATTAATTGATCTTATAAATACTATAAACAGAAGTGAGCCTATACAGCAAACTAAACAATTACAAATATTTAACTAAAGTTTTATAAAATATAGATGATATTTAAACAGAAAAATGTTTAAGAAGGACAAATTAAGACATTTTGTCGCAATATTTTTGGAGTTTATTGGAGTTTACTCCTTAAAGGAGCGACCACACCGCCGTATAAAATACTGTGACGCAGTGACGTGACGTATACGCCACGTTTCTAACACATACCGTCCTCACCTGATCTCTCTCTCTCACTGCGATTCCGTACCATCACCGGAGCAGCGGTGTGGTTGCTCCTTTAGAATTGATTTTTCATACTATAAGGTACCCGGTATGGAAATTTTATAAGTTTTCTGTCAAAAATAAAAAATAAAGTTTTCTGGAAAGTACCAGAACATAAAACAGAAGAAGTCTTGAAATTGCTTTTGACATGTTATGTTTTGGTCTCTGTCTGTCTAATATCCACCGTGTTCCAAACAAATGTACCAGGAGAACATAAAACGGAAGAAGTCACTGACCATTGTCGACTCAGCAAGACTCGTGACAACATGAAAGATAACCTATAAGCACATCTTTTTCTAACTCACTATGAATGCCATTAATAGAAAAAATTCAAACATACGTCTTTCTTTGTTCTTATAGTCCGGTTTCTATGCTAATACTTATTCTATGGTACCATCAGGGCTTGATTTAACGTTAAAAACGTAAACGTTAACAATAAAGAGGTGTTGCGATATATTTGGCCACTTTCGCTGCTCCTATCTATTTGATGCTGACTGTACATCATATCATAATCATGCTTTTGTTTGACTTTCATTTGATATTTAAGTGCGTTGCAATAAATAAGGCCACATTACGTTCACAACCGACAACAAGTATTTGATTACAATTTTAGCCGCCAAGCGCGTCGCTGGCGCTGAACGTTTTGTAAAGGAAATAGGATCTGTTTAAGCATGTTACACCTCCCATTTAACTTACGTAACAACTCAAGTTACGCCTGACGTTAGCTAACTTGTGGTGTTGATCGTGATATAAAAATAATTTCTAAGTTCAAAGGGCATGCTTCGCACGCGCATACATACCTACATTGTAGGATAGTTATAGGCATACACTTAGGTAGGTACTTAACACTATTAAATAAGTTGATCTAATATTTAGAAGGAAATTATAAAAATACAATTTAACGTTTATTGTTTTTATAATCTCGAACAAATCGCGAGCCGATCGATACTTGCAAGTCACTCTCAAAATGCAATATTTAAAAGAGATTCGATTATCTAATGTTGTTAATGAGGTTGACCACACTTCAGTTGTTTCGCGGGAGATGCCACTATTAGCAGCAGCCACAGCTATTACCGACTTAAGGAGAGAACAACCGCCGCGCCGCGCGAGTCTTGTTTGGTTTAAATGGTGTCTGATAATGGAACCCCTAATAGTTGCAGATAGAGATCCCTAGGTTTATCTGTAGAATTTATTTCGTCTTCTGACGACCTCAATGTAATAATTGCTTATAAGTTTACATGCTGGGCTCTTCATACTGTAACATTATACATATTGAGCAATAATCTGAATCTCAACTTGTTAAATAAATATTCAAAGAGGGTTTATTACTTAGTTGGTTGGTCGTGACAAATTGACGTATTTGCCCGTACACATTTGCTGAGTTGAGTTGGGCACTCTTAAAATGGCAGCGATTGTAATTAACTTGGTATCAGAAACACAATGACGAATAATGAAAATAAAGTAGTAGGACCATGGGTTAAAATAACGTGTTAACGAAATGACAATCGATTCATCGGATCACCACGATTTGAAAATTTTTGCAGATCAAAAAGTAACAATAAATTTGCTAGCAGTGTAGAAATAAGCCGCTTTTGTGAGTTGTGCGGCAGGGAGTCGGTCGCCGATGAGTCGCTGAGCGACTGCATCTGCCGCGCGGCAGCTGCAGTCGCACAAAAAACGGCCGAGGGACTGCGCCCCGCGCCCGCAGGTAGTCTCGTATTTGTTGTACATTATGCATTTTATCTCCTACGAGTTGAGAACGCCTTTAGATTGTGTGCCGGGTAGGGCAGTTTACAAACTAACGGCCGCACTCAGAGACGTCAATTAAGATTTAAGTTTCATTAAAGTAGCTGCTGTCACTTTCTTTGCTATAGCAATAGAATAAGACTCAGCAACGTTAATGAAACTTAAAACTGAATTGACGTCTCTGAGTGCGGCAGTAAATCCAACGGATACTGTCTAACCCTAACCGCTTGGCAAAAACATCTAAGTACTTAGGTACTTTAAGTGGCGATTATAATACGGAATTAATTCGCGATGTTATATGGTAGAAACCATATTTTAAACTGGGTGATCAATGAACAAAAAAACCTACGATCTGAAAATTGGATATTTGTATAGATCGACTTAAATTATGCCTCAACAACTCAAGGATTACCAGTAAAGCTGGCCATACACACTAGGGTATGCTTGCGCACTTTTCCACACACACACAACTGTGCAGGTTTCCACGCTTGTACAGGCAACTTGTGTCACATACACGCTCCGGTTTACCTGTGCAGTTCAACAGTACAGGCAAAACTGGGCAGGCATACCCTAGTGTGTATGGCCTGCATTACGGAATTGCCCCGCACACGGAATAACCCCAATGCACCCTACAAAAGAAATGTATTTATTTATTCTTTCGTCATTGATTTGTGCGGGTTGCGAGTCTTTCACTAGAAATAAGTTATAAAGTTACCTCCCCCCTGGGTCACAAGTAAACAGTAAGTGGGCTTAATAAGCATGCACGAGATAAAATTTGGCAGATGCTAGGGAAATGAATACATCTATTTATTACCTTTTATTACTAAGCGACTATTGCGATTTTCACATGTTTGTAGCGATTTTATCAAGACGGGACACTTTTATTTTAAACCTTAAGCGTTAAGTCTTACGTTAGAATATAGAATAGGTATTAATTTCCCTAGCACCTGTCAAATTTTATCTCGTGCTTGCATGCTAGCGGGCCTCAAGGATATTTAAGGTTCCACTTTTCACGAGTGAATGTGGTGAATATTATCGATTGAATGAGTGTATTGATTGTGTTCCGAAGAACGGTTAATAATTTATTTGGCTGTTGTCGGTCAGCACTAACACAGAATCTAGGCTATTTCTGTTTCATGGGCTATTTTTTTTCTACATGTATTATACGTATATAGTAGCTTTGCATCGTACGTTACGTACGTTAAGTAAGTAAATAATAATTACGTTAAACAGCGCGTAGGTACGAAACCACTTCCCATTCATTTGTACTAAGTTAGTTGCATACGGCAATGTAAGCAAATCCAAATTATCATACATATTTCAATTTGTACTTAATA
The DNA here is from genome assembly GCA_963241965.1 of Tortrix viridana. Classification (NCBI taxonomy): domain Eukaryota; kingdom Metazoa; phylum Arthropoda; class Insecta; order Lepidoptera; family Tortricidae; genus Tortrix; species Tortrix viridana. The sequence continues at coordinate 12,677,299 of OY725171.1, forward strand.
AGGAGGATAACATTTTTATGCCTTAATTATACCCGTAGTCGGTGCCAAATGTGACAATGCTTAGTTAAATCAACCATAATGGGAAATACATATTCGTGTGCAATTTTAATTAATATTAGACGAACAGGAAGTAAATTACACCTGCCTAGCTATTACCTATAGCTCAGGTGACAGCGGCGCTTATTTGTTGTTCAACTAAAACGTTATTTCATATGACACTGTGCTGTGTAAGAAAAATTACATTGTTAATTGGTACATCGCTATCAATTTGTCGACGATTAAGAGGCCAGTCTGTTAACTCACGAAATTACAATATAATCTAACGGAAAAAGGGTAAGAACTTACGATTATAAGTTATAGTAAATAATGTCTTACATTAGTTCAATGTAACTTAATTACAACATGATAAAGTTCTTGAAATGTAATTCGTCCAGTCCAAGTAGTCCGGTGCTCCTATAGCGGTCTTCTTACCTCGTCCCTCGACGTATATTGCTCGGTCTACATGAAAGACAAGGTAGTGAGAATTGTGATGTCAGGGACATCTCGCTACCCGTGTCTTTCACGCAGTAAGGAGCAGCCTCGGCGAGTCAGGCAGGCCAGCTGCGATCACCAACTATTAAACAGAGCCCTGTTGTCCGACTTCAAAATAATCGCTTTCGTCCGGTTTATTACATAGTTAATGTTATTGACCGCTTTTGAAGTCGACCAACAATGCGGTGGCGAGTAACACGAGTGACGACGACGGCGTAAAGAACTGCCCTCGAGTGCATTGCGCACGCGCGCGGTGCGGACAGCGCGCGCAGCGCACGACGCACTGCGCTGTCCGCGCTCCGGCGGCGCCGGCGCCGACCCAGGGCTAACACTCTAGCAACTAGGAATATCACCATTAATCGTATCTATACCAAGTACTCCAATATTAAAACACAATTAGGATACAACACCATATTATTACAAAAACGATTTGGGAAAATAACGCCGTAATCAATTCTCATTCAGTATTAAATGTTATAGTCATAAACGCTTTAATTCATTATCTGTCAATTAAATAAGGCTTGTCTTCCTTTTAAATTATAAAGTGACGTTTTTGCCCGACTGCCAAAGAAGAAGTGTAGTGATTTTGACCTGTTTAACTTTTAAATCACCCATAAATTGAAAATATGCGGGCTTAGCATGCATGTACGAGATAAAATTTGATAGGTGCTAGGGAAATTAATACATCTATTCCATATTCTAACGTAAGACGCTTAAGGTTTAAAACGAAAATGTCTCATCCAGACTTGTAATAAAAGTCTGGCCGAGACATTTTTGTTTTATTACTAAGCGACTTTATCCGGTATTGCTAGAGTAATGAAATAAATCGTTCAAATCTATTAAGAGCCTGAGCACACTAGCGTTTTTGACCGGGGGTCTAAGGGCTAAAAACGCTAGTGTGCACAGGCTCTAACCTAAGCATGATATTTAATTACTCTGGCAGCTTTTTATTCGTGCTGTCACTTTATTCTTGGGATGCATGTTAGGCTCGATGGTAGTATTATTTTAGGTGTATCCCAATCGGGTTTTATTACAATCATTTCACCAAAAATGCTTCGCAAACATAGTAATTAAGTTAATTGAGTTACATTTTTACGCTAGATCGTTAAACTAATCAGATTTTTTTTCTTTAGTCGGGTCATAGACTTTTTGTAATTTTTTAAATTAAACTTCCGTTCAAAATCGTTGATCCTGTAAGGAATATTGACACGTGGACCTCGTGGTGCGTAGCAACCACACGGCGACAACCGTATGCAGCTCTGTGAAATGCACAAGAACCTGCAGTTTGCAGTTCGACACGACATTAGAGTCGTGTGGCTCTCGCAAGTGGCCCTCGTCTCACGACGCTAAATGACCAAACGCTTCTATTATAATAAAATACATTTTGACCTATCAGCACCGATGATCAGCCGAGACGAAAACCGGCTTAATACCGATCCACACCTATACTTCGTTTTTTTTAGCATTAGAAAGACCTTTACAGAAGTAAGTGTTGGGTTTTTTATAGGACACGTTTTACGGCAGAATAACGGAATAAGAGGAAAAATATCAGAAACATTTTCGAAGCATTTTGCATCATTATAGACAGTTGCAAAATTTCTTTTGTTGCATTAGGTACAACTCGCGCGGGCACGCGTTTGAAGCGCGTCGCGCCTGACACGCATTTGGTGTGCCGAAAGCTAAAGCAGTACGCGCGCGCCGCGTAACATGTCACACCGAACGCAGTCGCGAGGCGTGCGCAACGCTGGCACGCGTTCAAAACACGTTGAAGTAGCCGCCTGCCTGCGGTGTGCCTGGTGCCGCGTCTCTCACGCCACGCGACGCGACGCACGCGACACGTGTTTGGTGTGCCGAAAACTTAATAGTTATTCGGGAACTTTTTTTATTAGATATCTATGCGAAATCGTTAACAAACTAAACTACGGGAGGTAATATTCACAATTTACTTTTTATTGCCATGTCTAACAAAAAAGAATACAGAATAATTTAATATATTATTATTAACTTTTGAAGGAACAGGTTTACGACACCAGCTTGTTTGTTTACCGAATTTCTAATGCTAAAAAAAACGAAGTATAAGTAGTGAGTGACTGACATAATACTAGTATTATAATATAATATTGCCATTAGAAAATAATACTAACGCAAACTACTACGTATCTAGAAGTAGTAAGTACAGGTTGTATGTATATATTCATTTTTCTTTCGAGGTACGCATAATGGTGCATACATACAAGACATACAATGATGCTGGTCAACGTCATCTACATATCGAAGCTTGCCAAGCAACAGCGTAGTCTGTTTTAATTAACAAAGGACCAGATTCTACAATGCCTTTTTAACACTTATATTATGTATTAGCTTCACTCCAACTAGCAAAAACAGGTCGTATAAGCGCTACGACGACGTTTTAGCCGCGACCAAATAGTTTTAGCGTAGGTATAGTCGTATAACAGTAGAGTTCACGTTTATTCGATGGGGTTTGGGCACAATTATATTGCAATTTCGTGGAGTGGATGTCAATTAAAATACTTCTTTTAAACAAATAAGTGGTGTAAAAGTCCTATAAATGTCATGAGTTTTCTAATTATGTGTGTGTAGTAGTGGTCTCTGTCACAACGTTAACACGACTGATATGCCAGGTTACAGTGATGAGAACACTGGAGTCGGGGCAGCGTTACTCGATATTTTTATTAATTTCGTTTTTTAAGCAAAAACCTAAGTTGTGACGTCGTGAGTCGTATAAAAATTATATAATTTGATTTAAAGACCTGTCTTTAAATACACCTATACAAAATTGTATCAGCATGTGTTCGTGTTCGTAGCAACAGAGCAGTAAAGCTTACTTGCAATCTCATTTTTGAGAGAAACCATATTATGATTAGTAAATAAAATTTTAATAAGAGGCGAGGAGGAGATTTTGAGTTTTTTAGTAATAAATAATTTAATTTATTTTTTCCGTGACGTGACTGATATCAGTATGTGACATTAAGCGTCTTCGTTACAACTATGGGACCATTATAGGTTAAACAGTCATGTAAACGTTTTCCTTTCCTATATTACTCGACTATTGTTGCCGTCATGGTCCATGGTGTAAGGTTTAGGGTTCATTGTGAAGAACATAAAACCTTAGATTACAACAAAAAAGAAGACAACAAACGTTACCAAACACCAAGAATGTTAGTAATTTTAAGTCTTGAAATAATTTTTAATACTTTTCAGGGTTCCGTACCGTTACTAAGCCTACGCTGTCCGTCCGTCCGTCTGTCCTAGCTTAAAAGAGCGGTATCTTTTGAACCGTAAAAGATAGCCTGTTGATTTTGTTTGCAGAATATTATTATGTAATATAATGGTGGATTTCCTGACAAATAATAAAAGTAAAAAAATGGGGAGTCCTTTTTCAACGTTTTTTTGTATTTGTTGTATCGTGAAAATAGTAATAATTACATACAAATATACATAAAGTCAAATTTGGTATAATTATAGAACAAACCTTATAGAAAAACAACAAATACTAAAAACCAGCCAAATGTGTACGGAGCCCTCAGTGCACGAGTCGGACTCGCATTTAACCGGTTTTTAGTTTTGGTTTAATAAGAGTATTCATTTGGAAACATTACAGGACATGAAGTTAAATAAAAGGGCTTGACTGGCACACTTACTCAACATAGTCACGTAGTTATCCCTTAAACAGTCTTTACATCTCCATTTGCTCTGTACAGATCACAAGCTAAATCATTTACTCGATTATTCCCCTTTTGCATGCTATAGATATCATCTAAGCAGCTTCTACACAACTATTCGTTCTACAGAGATCATATCAAAAACCATTACCCGATACTCCAGTAAATGCATGATACAGCGCATTAATACAACTTTTTGTGGAGTAAAAGCAATTTAATTCTACTTTATATAACAGTCTTATGTATAAGTTGCCTATATGATTAGTTCTATAATAACATTATTGGAAACTTTTACACGACTTTTTGCTGCATAGGTGATAATGTAGTATAATGAGCTTCTATACGACATGTTATCACAACGAATACTGTTAAATATCTTTTATGCGACTATATAGTTGCAAACGCCGAAATTATACGACATTGTTGCTGGTTGGTGTAACTAACTAAAAACAACAAACAAACAATGCAATAAAACCTTGGTAATCCATTTTAACCTACTTCTATTATTCAATTTGATTTGAAATTTTGCATAGTTACTTATGTAATACCGATGACAATAATTATAATAATGAGTTCAAAAAAACTGTACATTGTCGTTGTTAAGGACTAAGGATAACTATCTCAGTTTCGTAACGAAAATTAACGATACAAATGTATGACTAATTTTCGTTACGTAACTGAGAAAGTCATGGAATGTTAGGTACTGACGCTAACTGCCGCACTCAGAGACGTCAATTCATTTTTTAGTTTCATTAAAGTTGTTGCGTCTTATTCTATTGCTTTAGCAAAAAAAGTGACAACAGCATCCTTAATCAAACTTAAAAGGTAATTGACGTCTCTGAGTGCGGCAGTAAGAAACGGTAACTTTTCAGTTTCGTAACGAAAATTAGTAATAAGTACATTTGTATCGTTAATTTTAGTTACGAAACTGAGAAAGTTACCGTTTCTTAAGTCCTTAACAGATAACACAATGTACACTTTTTTAAACTTCACCCTGATAATGGTACGCACCATCGAGCTAGTATGATAATGGAAGCGGAAGGTGATCAACGGCTAACAGTAGGTCCGTCGTGTTTAGACTCGACTGACTCGTCTTTTTATAGCGAGTTTATTATCAGTGTTACAAGTACAGTCGGCAACAAAATATGTTACTAAAAATGACATTTTTATAAATAACTCATTTATATATCGCTTTGTTTTCTTTATTTCTGACCGTAGTGATTTTCCGTAGTAATTAAAATTACAAAAATTCAGATTAAAATGATCAATATCTCCGAAACTAGTAAAAATCGCTGAACATACATGGAGGTGTGTTTGGTAGTCCTGGGGTTGACCTATTTAAATTTTTCGTTTGGACCACTATTTACGGGACACCCTGTATTTACGAGATTTAGCCAACCAAGTTCAACTTGCAGTCCAACTTAAACAATATGTAAAAACAACTTTGACGGTCATCGAAGTTATCGAAGACTACGGAGCCCTACCATTAGGCATGGCCAGACATTTAAGGGTTATTTTTAACTTATCATCCCTTTAGCTACGTGGACACACTATCGTAAGGGGGTTAGTAGGTACATCACAGATGACTGTGGAATGTGGGCATGTTGAAATATTAAGGTAGAAACACACTTATCCCACGTATGCAACGTATGCGAAGCATTATGATATCAGGACTCTTAATGTATGATTAGAAACACACTTGTCATACGCAACGCCACGTGTGATAAGTGTGTTTCTAATCATACAAATTCAATAGTCCAGAATATCATAATGCATTGCATACGTTGCGTACGTGGGATAAGTGTGTTTCTACCTTTATTAACGATATCAAGGCCTTTGCTTTATTGTGCTATTGTATTTATTACTCCCTAGCGCTCTGTACCTTACCTACTAAGTATCAGTTATAGTCCCAGATGACAGACGGGTCCATAGGTGGAGGTGAGAGCGTTCCATCAACCCTTATACAATACTCGTCACCACGTGGCCTCTTGCCAGATTAACTATAAAGGATTATCTGCCGCACTCAGAGACGTCAATTAAGATTTAAGTTTCATTAAAGTAGCTGCTGTCACTTTCTTTGCTATAGCAATAGAATAATACGCAGTAACTTTAATGAAACTTAAAACTTAATTGACGTCTCTGAGTGCGGCAGTATGTGGAGTCCATTAGTTAAGTAGGTGTCCATCAAGTTGTCAACAACATAGCATTGTTGTGTGATCTAATTCAACAGGCTCCCACCACCCCACCCACGCCCATTTCCTTGCGGGAATCGAAAACAATTTACGTAGGTAGGTACGCGAAAGTTAAGTTTTAATGAATTATTATTTAAAAATCGTGTAATATTTTTTAATTATAGCAGATTATACATTTGGTAGACTTTTTCCTACTATATTCTTTAAAACCTGACCTAACATACCTCTTATGAAATTATTTTTCTTTTACGTAGTTATTTGCTTGCAATAAGTTTGTTTAACGGCCGCACTCAGAGACGTCAATTCAGTTTTAAGTTTCATTAAAGTTGCTACTGTCACTTTCTTTGCTATAGCAATAATATAAGACGCAGCAATTTTAATAAAACTTAAAAATTAATTGACGTCTCTGAGTGCGGCAGTAAGCAAGTTAATTTTAATTTATATTTAAATTATAAAGTTCATAGTTATGCGTTGGGTTTTTAAACAGTTTGTAGTTTGCAGTTACGTTGTCACCGACTTAATATTTAAGTGAATACGCAATAAACCGAAAACAAACTTGTCATAAATAGCCTACGCGTACAGTCAGCGTCAATTAGACAGGAGCAGCGAAAGTGGCCAAATACGTAGGCCGTTCCGAAAGTGTTTAGCTGTGTCGACATTTATTGAAATATATTAATATTGTAAAATACATTAAAGGAAAATTTCAATATAAACATTGTGCCCAAAAATCATAGATCCAAATCATAATCGTAATCTGTAATAGAATTATAATCTTAGATTGTGAGTGGAGGCCTGTGCCCAGCAGTGGGACGTATATAGGCTGGATTATTATTATTATTATTAATCTTAGATAGACTATGTTTTTTGTTTACGATTTTTCTAATACGAGACATGTTTACGCTATGCAAAATCTGCAAGCGACGTTTTCCTGCGCTAGATTTTTGCGATAATGAATACAGTCTCAAAAAATAGTAACCTTTTAATTTTCCCCAACAAAAATATAATAAACGTGTGGTTTATCAGTCCTATTTTAAAACATAGGTTTCCTTAAACATTCGATATTAGAATACGGAGGAAACATGCCTTGAAGATGTCTAAATTAGAGTCCCAGGAAAATTCAATGACTTTCAATCATCTTTCAATGAAAACATTTTGTGCAGTACTATATTTGGGAACAGAGTAAAAGGAGCTGCTCAAATATACCTACAAAAAATACTGACGATTCCATCACGGGTAATATCATCAGAATGAAAAAACCCCTTTGGTAAATTCTTCGAGCGTTTCAACCGCTCTCATTCCCCTGGTCTCATTAATGTCGAAATTCCTGTAGCTTTGGATGCTATTTTCGGTTATCTTGTAGAGTGGCCTGACTTCTACAAAACAACGGAAAATGCTATCCTAATCTACAAAAAAATTCGACATTAATGCGACCAAGGGAATGAGAGCGGTTGAAACGCTCGAAGAATTACCTCTTTAAATTTTAGACATGTTTTAATACCAAAAAGTTGATTTTTCCCCCAAAAATTAAAATTTCATAGACAACAACTCTCTGTGAAAATTAAATATCAAAAAATCAAGAAACTTTTTTATAATTATTTTTGGCAGTGGTTCGTAATAAAATTTTCACTTCTCATGCTCTAAAAGTTCGTCTTTATGTCGTGCGTAGGCGACATAAAGTCGCTTCTTATGCTCTAGTGCATAAAGTAAAATCTTCGTTTAAGACCTAGGCAATCGGTCCAACAGCCACACGAACAACTTTAACTTCATATAAATAACCTCTTTATTTTATTTCGTTTCGTTAGTATTTTAAGACCAAGGCAAGGATACCAACAGCCAAAGTACACAATAAAGCTTCATGAAATAAACTTATAATTTTTATTTCGTCGCATTTATTATTATTAATATTTTTATCATGTTTCTGTTTCATTTCCTCGCAATCGAAGTGAAAAGTAGAGTGTACAACTCGTCCATAAAGCCCATTTAACACTCAACTTTATATCAATCCTCGCTCGCAAGTTCGCTTGGATGGATAAACGTCTCGCGTAAAATGGTGCGTTTTATGCCCTTGTTGTACAATCTCCTATTGTTTTATGAATGTATCAACAAAAAAATTTAATTACGATTAATACTGGCACAGCTAAAAACTTTCGGAACGGCCCTGGTATACCGCAACACTTGTTTATTACTATAGGAATAATGATGTGTTGCGATATATTTGGCCATTTTGGCTGCTCCTATCTATTTGACGCTGACGTAGTCGAGGAATGAACATGTTCTTCACTTTTCATTAAGGTAAAGAAGTGACGACCCTTTTCATACCGCGACTACACAACAACGTAGAAAGTTTATACCTAATAATAATGAAGTCAATAACCTAACCTAACCTCAAAAGCTGAAACCCGAGTGGCGACCAGTGTGACGCACCCTTACATTTTGTATATACTTAGTCTGTGATTGATTACAGAGCATGTTCATTTAAAACCTATTTGAAATGACAGGCTTAGGCAATAATGAACTGTGGCCTAATGTAATGTAATGTATTTGTTTTTCAACAACTCATTCGTTTATTATTTTTATAAAAGACATCAACGCGTCCGAAGTTAGCGAAATATTTATTTAGTAGGATTGTATTTTTTTTCAATTTTACAATTCCACTGAATACACTTTTATCCGGGATCTTTTTCAGGGCTCCTTAGTCAAACTAGGAACCCTTATAGGTAGTTTCGCCATGTCCGTCTGTCTGTATGTCACACTAACTTTTTCTCGGAAACTATAAGTGTCACAAAGTTGGAATTTTGTATACGTATACATATTTTTATAAAAAAATTGTAATAAAAGTATATGTTAGGGTACCTACCTCCCATACATGTAAAGCAAAGGTAAAAAATATATTTCACTTCTCATGCTCAAAAAGTGTGTCATATCATATTAGGCTTATCAAGCCGGACTAAAGTAGTACATTTAGTCCCTAGGGAAAATATGAATGGAACGTCGGGTTCTTTTTGGTTTGTTTAACCAATTTAAATCTTTACAAAACATCTTTGCATTTGGTATCAACCAACCAGAATACAGCTATATTAAAATCGACCAATCATCAACTCATTTCTCAAAACAATAGGTGTTCCTTGTTGGTATCTCTTTCTGCATAATAGTAGGTATTTTAATTCAAGATTTATTTTCTCGCAATCGAAGTGAAAAGTACTGTTTAACTCGACCATCATCCACCCTCACTTTGCTCGGGTGGATAAATATCTCGTGTTCTAATGGCTTACTTTAGTCCCTTGTTGATTGTTCAACAAGGGACTAAAGTAAGCCATTAGAACTACTACTATTTTAACCTACTCTATTTTAATCTACTATTTTAACCTCATAACCTCGAATAAGGTATTAATAGCTCTTAAAAATCATTATATGTATGTTATTATAAATGTTTAAATTAGCGGGATCGTTTAGGAAATATTGAACTCGAAAAGTGTCATTTTCGCTAGAGTTGCGTGTCGCCACCCCCTACAGCCAAAACTGCAAGTACTAAAATCGGGAAAATATTTTAAATGAAAGCACATAACGAATTTAAAAGGAAAACTATCACGACTAGGTAGACATTATTGGTTCTTGAATTACAGACGACTAAAATGTTTACGTTATACCTACCGAAAATCGGCTTAGATAACGTTGAATGGGAAATTAGCCAATATTTATGGTTTTTGTCGATTGTTTTTTGTATATGTAGTAATGGCGACGGAACCCTACACTTTTAAGGTGTATGTACGTACAGTCACCACACGGGATTGTTGAGCCACCATAGAACCCTGTCATAATGACAACGTCAAGTCACTCAAAAGAAATTACGTCAAAATTTACCGTCGACTTTCTGTGAGAGGGTTCTATAGTGGCTCAACAATCCCGTGTGGTGACTGTACATCAATTATTCTATCGATTAATGTTATAAAAGAATTATAATTTAATAAGTTATAATTCAATACAGCAGGAAAAAAGATCGTAGGAAAAAAGTCCTATTTTGCTAGGTTCTAAAAATGCATGCGGACATAAATTACGTGAAACTCTTTAACTAAGTTAATTCCAAAGTATTTAACCGACAGGTTACTGATAAGAACGTTATACGCTTTGCATTTTATATCAAATTTTATAGTTATGTCAGAATGTGAAATCACTACTAGTAAGGCGATATTAACAAATATTTTTTATTTCGAGTAGGTAATACGCCATGCCATAGTACTATGGAAAACGTCAATTTGGTTTCTTGAAAGCCCACTTGTTTTTTTTTCGTTTTTTTTTTTAATATGTATTTGACGATCTTTGTCAGGTTTTTGGAAAATAATCGCTTGTAACTGTCTTGCCATCCACTGCCTTCCAGTTAATTATATATTAAAACCTAAAATATTTTTAAGCGATTTTAAGAGATATCTTATTTACAATTAGGTAACTAGCCTAATATCTCCTGGCAAAGTGCATGTTTGCGTAAACCTCTTAAATGATGGTAATTAACTAATTTATGGATCAAAAAGGTTAAAATAGGGCAAGAATAATATGTCTTATGTCTACATAATATGGTATAGTATATTGGCCCTCATTTTTACAGCTAGTACGGACAAAGAGGCATTCGAATACGCACAACCAGGTTGTTGTTATTAATTGGCTACAGCTTGATCGACTAACACTTAAGACGATAAAACAAGTTATATTTAATTTTCCATGAAAAGAAAATCCTTTTATGTCCGATCCACCTATTTTGCCCGCGGTTTTGCCCGCAAATCATATTAAGTACCTTGGTATCATAATCAACGATACTCTCTCTTTATCGAAGCTTTAGGTAATAGAACTCGTAAATTAATATTTGTTTTTAAAAAAGTAAGAAATTTTGCGGATTGGAAACTAATATTACAAGTAAGTATACTATGCACTGTGCCAATCATACTAACACTCTGCATCACGTCATAGGGCGGAGCAGCCACAACTTTGCTACTAACAATAGAGAGAGCACAACGAGCCGTCCTGAAAGTATCAACTTTTCGGCCCCTCCTGTATCCCACTAATTCATTATATAAGTCCTGTAAAGTACTAACAGTTAGACAGTTGTTTATATTGAACACGGTATAAAGAAAGCACAAAACAATTCCTTATAACCCAAAGACAACAAGACAAGACAAAAGGCGGAAAGATTTAGATTGCTCTCACTCACAGGAACTATGCCTTTTCAACGAGTTTTTTTTTGTTTCTAGGTCCTCGTCTATACAATAGGCTAAATGCATTTATCATCAAAGGCTAGTTGAATGTAAAAAAGTCCTATAAAAAGCTCTTGTAAACTTGTCCTACGAGGATACAGAAAAATTACTGACGGTTCCTAAATGAAGCTACAGATTGTATTTTCGTTTAGCAAAATTGTAAACTTATCTCTATTTCTAACCAAGCCTGGTTTATGCTATGATACTTTCTTAGATATAGTTATTTGTTATTATTATTAGACATTTTTTGTAACTTCTAGTGAGTGTAAAAGAATTTATTACCTACCTTAAAATCTTCCTTTTTGTGTACAAGTTTATTAATTAATATGTGAATTTAACGATTGAGTATTTACTTAATAATTACTTTGTAAGTTTATCATTGCCTGAAAAACAGGATAACCCTAGTTCAGGAAAATGTGTAATAAAGTTCTGTGTAAACATAAGAAATATGTAAATAATATCATTCTGTTTTATTATTCATATTATTATATTCATTTTCTTCTGTCACATCAAGAAAGTAACCAAAAATAAGTAACCAGTAATCAAAAATCATGTCTAGGTACTTTTAGCATTTCCAAAAAGGAATTAGTTGAAATTTTGCTTTTGAGCGGTCGGAAAGTTCATAAAATCGAAAATAATAATATCAAGAAAAGTACCGTAGGTACTAGGTACCTAGTTGATGATGAGTTGGAGCAAGTTTATCGCCACCTGAGCCGGCATTTCAAACCTGCATTTTCAAGAGAAGTGGAAGCAATCGGCAGCGTTTTGGACTAAAGGCTGGTTGCAGCTCTCGAGGGAGTACCAATGGACTTGCAGTTCTTCATCCGACCCTTTCCTGTACAGTTTAAGAAAGGGACCCAAAAAAAAAACATTTGCTCCTAGACGAGGATGCAAAAAGGCCTACTTCAGTGACGGCTGAACGTCAAATTTTTAATTATAATATTTGTTCTTAAAATATAATATACTTTATATATTTTCATTTGTACAACTTACATTTTAAATAAAAATATGTATACCTACATTTAGTAAGTAATTAATTACCAATACGTTTTTTCTTATGTTAAGCCTTAATTACCACAGAAAACACATTTTTAATCACTTCACTGACCGATACCCACTAATTACGTCAAATCTTATTAGTAACTAGCTTTCCGCCCGCGACTTTGCCTGCGGTGAGACAGTACTTTCGTAAGTTAAAATATAGCCTAAGTCCACCCTGAAAGTCCATTCTAAATATTGGTGAAAGAATGTTTTAAATCGGACCAGTAGTTTTTGAGTTTATTCGTACAAATACAAATCTTTCCTCTTTATAATATGAGTGTAGATCACATAGGAATGTGATCACACCATCAGAACCGCAATAAACAGCCGCCGTAAGTACTTATTTCCGCACCCCCATACAACGTCTCCCACTGCACTGTGCGCCGGGATGCACATCTGCGATTAGAACACATAGTGCACTTTGGGGTTACTAACGATCTAAAATTTATAGTTCTCACTATATTCCACGAATACGAGTCTTACCACCTGTTTCACAATCGTCAAGTAAAGCATATCTGTCAAATAAATGAAGCCCTTTCCCTTTCTTACACTTGAACATAGACAAGGAGAGGGCTATTTGACAGAATTTACTTGCTGATTGTGAAACAGGTCCTTAATAACTTTACAGAATTTGGTTGATAATACAAAGAACTGACACACTCTAGGGCTCTGTGGATGAGAACTTCGTTCTTTGTTTATTTTACCTACATATCTATACATATGGGATTTTGAAACTGTCATACTGTCGCGTCCCTAATGTTACCTAAATAAAATAAATTCTGGTTTTTAACGTGGGGTGAGTTAAAGAAACTGGAAGATAGTCGCAGTAATAAAAAACAGTCAAGTGCGACTCGGACTCACCTACTGATTCACTTACTTGACATATATACATTGAACATTACTTTACATCTTGGTTGTTGTATTGTCAGGCTCGAATGGAATCAAGACGCTTATTTACGCAATCTTGTTAGAAGTAATCAATTATTTTTTCACCTCACGAGCTCGAAAATAAACGTAACGTGTTCCACCTCGACCGACGACTGAATTACTGACTATGAAATTTTTAAACGACTTCAAAAAATCCGGCCAGGTGCGTGTCGGACTTCGCACATTTAGGGTTAAATACCAAATGATCAATATATTGGTATCTGTTAGGTAGTAAAATATACGTATCTAATAATAAACATTATCACCAAATTTCAACTTCATAGGTCAATGAGAAGTTAAAAAATTCTTCGGAACAAAATTTTGTAAAAAAAGCTGACTTTTGTGGCTTCTCATTCCTTTGTTTTCCAACATTTTTAAAATAAGAAATATAGTATTTATCTACTCAACTAGTTCTAAACAACGATACCCCACTCGATGAGGTAGGTCAGAAAATTTTTTCGCACCCCTCTTTAGCTGTATGGATGTAATATTGTTAAATGTTTCCCCTTAAAAACATTTAAAACTATTTTTTGAAGATTTGTATGGCTTTGGTTCTACTATTAAAATTTGAAGGCTGCAAAACCTCTCATTCGCCAAGCGTCTGGAGTGTAACGTGGGATAAGGAACTTCGTTCCAATAACTAACTCTCCTAGAAAATTTTCACACTGATCTAGGGCCACTTGTGCTCATGAGTTACAACAAAATTATAAACGATGTCGATCCATGTGGATCGATTGATGTTTGTAGTAGCTTTGGTTGTAAAATTTATTTGATTAATGTTTGATTAATTTCACCAACAACTTAACAGACGATTAGAGTGTTAACAGCTATCAAAATGTATGAACTAACAGTCGATTAAAATTTAACATCGTTTGGTGAAATTGGTATTAATGGTCGAATATTTTAGACATACATTTGTTAAATGGATGGTTCATCGGTGATGGCTGGACCCACAGACAAAAATCAGACAACGGTCGGACGTTTTGTTGTCTGTCCACGTCGGTCGGGTCAGTTTTATTTTGGAAACCAATTTAATGTCATAACAGTGCCAATAAAAATAAAGAATGGAATAGTTGTGAATCCTTACGCCAACCCTGATTAGAAATTACCTAACAGCTGCACGTAAACAAAATGTGTATTTTAGGTGGAGGTATTGTTGCAATAGTTGCAGTTGCAGTTGCAGTGTCCGCACAAGTGCAAACGCAAGCAAAAGAAGTAGTGAATTTATTCATTTGACCAAGGTCTCTATGCCTACCACTTCGTTGTAAACCATTTCGTTGGCATATTGCTACACCTCTTTTTAACTTGACAGTAAAGGCGGCAGTATTGAACATTAACCGGTCTACTGCTAGCCGGACTCGCGCACTGAGGGTTGCGTACACATTTGGCCAGTTTTTGGTATTTGTTATTTTTCTTTAGGGTTTGTTCTATACCAAATTTGACGCGTGTATCTTGTATGTATTCCGTTTTTACGATAGAAAAAACACAAAAAAACGTTAACAAAGAAAGTTATTATTTTACTTTTTGACTTTTTTTATTACTTGTCAGGAAATCTGCCGTTATATCACATATTCTACAAAAAAAAATGAAAGGGCTAGCTTTTAGCTCTTTAAAGTTAGGAGAGACTGACGGACAAGCGTAGGCTTAGAAATATTGTCCCGTTAGGCACCCTTTGGGTACGGAACCCTAAAAAGCAACATGGTTTCGAAAACAGGATTGGTTAAACAAAGTAGAAAAAAGGCACAGGTCAAGTCATTTTATTTTCAGTTCGAGCCTTGAAACTTAGCGTGAGACCTAAACAAACGAACGATAATGTCGCGTAAAGCGCGTCACACACGGAGCTATAATATATATTATAGGTCGGTATATTACGATATATTACGATATATTTTAGTATATTTTGGGGCAAATAGGGGATGTCCCTTTTTCAACACTCTTCGTAAACGAAATGTACACATTACCGTCGCTCAATTTAACGACTAACTTCCTAAAACGTCGAAATTACTTGACTCTTGTTGGTTTTACCTTGTTGTCCATAAGTACAATGATACACTCTATGTAGCATCACTCCCGCTCAATAACGACTTCAATACATCAATATTAAGCAATAAACAGTACTTTCTAAGTTGCCGAAATTAATAAGAACTGCAGCTGTGTACGTTCTTCTACCAATTATTTTATTGCTTTATTGTCTAGCCCGTATTTACCTCGACACTTTCGGCACCAAACGTATCGAAGATTCTGAGAAATTCGTTCTTTTGTTTATTGTGATTACCTTGCACCTGTTTACCTCGGCTGTCGTCAGGTTATTATGCATTATCTATACGTTATTGAATAATTTAAAATAAAATCCATATTTCACTTTTAGAACATTCTGTACATGTTGAAATCGTGCGCTCGCTAGGACAGCGACGAGTCAAATGAATATATTTTGGTATCTTTGTCGTGTGTGGTGCTTAGCTATAATATAATATATATTTTGGTATATTAATATATATTATAGCTCCGTGTGTGACGCGCCTTACACAAAAGCTGCTTGCTGCCGCACTCGGCGACGACAATTGATTTTTAAGTTTGATTAAAGTTGCTGCGTCTCATTCTACTGCTCTAGCAAAGAAAGTGACAGCAGCAACATTAATTAAACTTAAAAGTTAAATGACGTCACTGAGTGTGGCCGTGTGTTGTTTGTTAGCACTTGAGTAAAACCGAACAACATTAGACAATTGTAGCAAATTAAAAACCACAAAAACAGTATAAGTCTTAAAATTCATAATGTGGTTACGCTGAGACGTGTGTTAGTGAGTGGTTAGTGGGTAGTGGGTGCGCGCGCCCTACCTGGTCGGCCCGCGCCGCCGCCCGCGCCGCGCGCCCTCCCGCCTCCGCGAGCTGTCGAAATGCATCACAAAACCCATTGAATTTATTCTGTGTTTAACGCCAGCCGAGATATACAGTCGCTGCAGAGAGACATTTGTAAAATAAACCAAACAAACAGGAATTTAATCGGTTCAGAATCTCTGACTCATGACTTATTATTAATTTGTAAATCAAGTAAACAGCTTCAGTGCTATAAACACTTAGATATACGACGTTTGAAACC
Organism: Tortrix viridana; assembly: GCA_963241965.1. Lineage (NCBI taxonomy): Eukaryota > Metazoa > Arthropoda > Insecta > Lepidoptera > Tortricidae > Tortrix > Tortrix viridana. The sequence continues at coordinate 12,694,013 of OY725171.1, forward strand.
CATAAAATCCATAGATAATAAAAAAATCGCATCTACAATGAAATACACAATTGCATAGCAACACTTCATTCGCATTGTCAAAAAAAGGAAACTTATATTTAGTCACACTTATAAGTAAGTAAAATTTAACAGTAACTAAAACAATGTAAAAATAATTACCTGTATGAAATGTATGTATGTATGAAGCGCCATCTTAATATTCGCACGATCCGGCCACGTTTCTTTAGCGGGTGGACTCTCCGGGTCCCCGTGTGGAATAGTCCGTGCGCGTGTTCGTCTGTGTTAACCTGAAACAAATGGAAATGATGCTTTCACTTACTTTTGCATTAATCTTTTATATCAAATAACTGTGATAGGTAACAAAACATTCACGGCGCGCAGCAATAGCAGAGCGTAGCACGCAAAACACAATATAAATGTGACACTAGCAAAGACAGTAAAAATTCGCTTGCAATTAAGATTACGCAGTATTAAACCTGTACACTAAACAACTAAGAACAATTTAAGGAGCCCGTTTGTAAAACTTACCAATCAGGTTGAAAGTTTAAATATTTAGTGTTTTTTTTCTTTCACCAGATGGGATTACCTGGAGACAGACAAAAAAATACATTGGTTAGGAAATTCTATTAGTAAAATTAAAAACTTAATGGAAATTAGTTAGGTCTCAAGTAACTGCGATGTGCCCGCGCGCCGACACTGGTGCGCCGGCGCGGCGGGCGAGGCGACGAGAGAGAATGGCTCTCGCGCGCCCGCAGCTCAGTTAGCTACCCACAATCAGCATTTTAATTTCATTATATTGGCGTAGGTCTATACCGCCGCGCTCTGGCTTCTTCAAATCTACCCAGGGTTCAATAAATAGAGAATATACATGATTTTTTTGCTTTATTAAAAAGTCATTCATGTAACAAACAGTAGAGAAAACATATTTTTCGAATAACTATAAAAATAACCAAGATATAAGCCATTAAAGATTAGTTTCTGTCTCTTTCTAGAAAAACAGAATTTAATATGGAGTTTATACGGCCGTAGTGCCCGCTGACGTCACAGTACATGTCGGATCTCTTTTTAATCGGATTTATAACAATACATGAAAAATTATCTTCAGGGATTATAACACAGTCCTCCTAATACTATAAATATGAAAGTTTGGATGGATGGATGTTTGTTACTCAATCGCGCCAGAACGGCTGAACGGATCTGGATGAAATTTGGCACAAAGATAGATTATTGTCTGGAATAGCACATAGGCTACTTTTTATCCCGAAAAATTGTCAGTTCTCGAGGAAGCAGCGATAAACGACTTCTATGCGGACCGACTCGCGGGCAATTGCTAGTTGTGGATGTGGATGGATGTGTTAGGTAGTACACCAGTGAAAAATTAACAACAAAAACCAAAAACACGTGTTATTCAGCTTTGATGATGCTGAATATCAGACGTATAAAGCTTTTCCGAGGGAGTTGGGGCGTATTGAAAAAGCGTGTGGTTTTGAAGATCGATCGCAGCGCGCATGCGCCTCGGCCCGGCCGGCGAGGCGCCGCGCTCACCGCGTGCACTACCTACCTACTTACTTAACTTTACGATGTGGTTAAAAAAATGCTTAATAATAATCCATTGTTTATGCTTTGGTAGGGGTCTACTTACATTGGACAGACCTATAGAAGCGCCCATCGGCGCCCGTTATATACCTATACGACCTACGTAAATGCGCAGATTTGACTACAGCAATAAAAATGCAGAAGTTGTCTGCTAACTTACCTTTAAGCTAGAAAAGAGCAAAATTGGGCGTTTTCCTTTAGAATAGAAGTTAGAGTAATGAGAAAACAGTCAACTTCCACATTGCAATCCTACTAATATTATAAATGTGAAAGTTTGGATGGATGGATGGATGTTTGTTACTCAATTACGCCAGAATGGCTGAAGATACTAGCGACCCGCCCCGGCTTCGCACGAGTAGCATTGCATATACGCACCAAAACCATAATGGATTGCACACTTAACCTTCCTCATGAATCACTCCGTCTATTGGTGTGTAAACCGTGTGAAAATCCGTTCAGTAGTTTTTGAGTTTATCGCGAACAAACAGACAGACGCGGTGGGGAACTTTGTTTTATACTATAGTGAATTTCCAGGTTTTGTAGAACTTGTAGTTTTGGCTGCGCACACGCACACTCGCAACTCTAGCGAAAACAACATTTTTCGAGTTCAATATTTCCTAAACAGCCTAGCCTACCTACCTAATATATAATAACATACTTATAAATAGTGATTTCTTAAAAGCTATCCAATGAAAATCCATTTTCAAGGTAAATAATTTTACCTTTGCTTTATATGTACGGTACCTACCCTACATTTTTTTTACAAATTTTATTATTGATCTTTGTGCACGGTCAATATATTTTCACCTTACTAGCTCGGAAAGCCATTTTTTATTCTTTAATAGCAGATAGAAAAACCATAGAAAAACTGAATTTTATCCATAAGAGTGCAAAGAATATTTGAAATCCGAACGTGTTATTAGTTACTTTTTTAAACATAATAACTTGTAAAGGCCAGTCCAGACAGGACAATTTTCGCACAATATCATCATGGTGAATAAACTTTATGCTAACCATTTTGAATCATATAATAACGCAAACAAATCGGCATAAAAGTAGGTAAGCTGATAGCACAAAGGCTCTAAGCGCTAGCGCCGCAATGAATAGCCGCCAGCTGAGCGCGTACGCCGCTCCGCCCGACCTCGGCCGCAGCGGCCCCGGTGCACTCGCCGCCGGGTTCAATGCCACTAGTTTTTTCGCCAACTTTTACAACCGCCGTCATTCAAGCTCATCCACCGCTCTTTATGCAATGCAACGGATTGACGACACGACCTTCTACTACCTTCTATAAACAGGGTTCAATCACTTGTAGATCAACAAAGATTTGCGTTTGAAACGCTGCACCATAATCTAAGGTCACATATGATAAGTGAGGTTTCGACCTTCAACCGTCTTATCTAATGTTATATGATAATGGTAATGCCTATGAGCTTGTTTTTTTATTTTGTTAGCTCTTTATAAGGCTTTTTTTCACTCGATGAGGTCGCTACGGTGCTCGTTTGCAACTGTCGTGCCGTGCGGTACCTAGTTGTAGTTTTGAATTTGTAAAAGATGATTTGGTGGGTGAACTGGGTGAGAAAGGCATTGGCGAAATGGTCGTCGTTATATACGTAGGTATTATGGAGTCCATATTATTTTACTGAAATCATTAAAAAGTCATCAGTGCGTGAACGTTAACGAATAACTACCTACTTGCGTTAATATAGAGATAGGTAATAATAGGTATGCATGAATTTTTTTTATCGCAGTTCTTAGCAAAATATTTAAATACCGTAAAAGAGATGGCAAAAAGTGAAATTAAAATCGGCCGAAAATACGGATTATAAACAACATTTAAAAACTACTAATTATACAGAGAGATCCAACATGAACTGTAACGTCAACGTGCACTAGGTATACACTATAATCTAAACTCCATGTTAAATTCTGTTATGCTAGAAAGAGATAGCAACAAATCTTTAATGGCTTATTATCTTGGTTATTTATATAGATATTCGAAACGTATTTTTCTCTAATGTTTGTTACACAAATGACTTTTTATTAAAGCAAAAAAAAGCATATTCCCTATTAATAACTTTCGGTTCGGTGCGTTGCAATACAAAGGCGATGTGTGACTTTTACATTTTTGTTTGCAGCCTGTGAAAACACTCTGATAAATCGTGGCAGATTGTGATCCAATTATAAATTACGAACACCACTGCCAGCACAGCCTGCACCGTGACGTGCTTTTTGTGTATTTTTTTTCTTAAGTTTGACAATGATTATGTGAGACATTTAGCTTTATGGTAAGTATACTTTTAATTACTGCTGGTGGCATCTCGCGACCATTGTAAGACCTTTGCATGTTGGTTTCGGAATCTCGTCTGTCATCGCATACCTACCGAGGCTTCGTGTCATTATTTATAAGTTTCGCTTGCAGTACTCGGTTCTCTTATTTCCTATTTCTCTATTTTCTATTTCTCTATTTCTCCTGTCATTTGGCACCAATTTTTAAAATACGAGAATAAATGAGTAGCGACACCTAACCTAATGGGCCTACCACACGCACAAGCTTCACCACAGTTTTGCCTGCGCAAGCCAAAACTGAACACTTCGTGTCTATACAGTTTTACCAACTACACGCTCCGTGTCCCGTGTACAAACCGGCCTGCGCAGGCAAAACTGTGGCGAAGCTTGTGCGTGTGGTAGGCCTATAACCTATTGGCGGCATCAACTTTGTAAGCGTCCGCACCGGCCGGTCTCGCCCGCAGTCCGCCAGTAGCTCCCGCCCGACGCGAACAGTCTAAACCTGGCTATACACACTAGGGTATGCCTGCGCAGTTTTGCCTGTACAGTTGAACTGAACAGGTAAACCGGAGCGTGTATGTGACACAACTGTGCAGGTTTACACGCCTGTACAGGCAACTTGTATCACATACACGCTCCGGTTTACCTGTGCAGTTCAACTGTACAGGCAAAACTGCACAGGCATACCCTTGTGTGTATCGCCAGCTTAATTAACATTATTCATTAAGGTGATATCAGACGGTTCATTTTTAGTTCATTTTCTTGTTTCATTTTGCATCTTTCACTCAAAGTGACACGTCTGAACGCAAAGTAAAACAAAAATGCCGAATGAATTCATTAGTGAACCGATCCAACGATGTTGGATAAGCCGTGTGAACATGGAATGAAAGAAAATGAAGCATTCACTCGAGTGAACATTCATTCAAGTGAACCGTCTGATATCACCTTTAGAAGTTCAGCGCCCACCAGGTCACTAATAATTAACTCCTGTATCGCCTAAATTAAGTGATTATAAAGTGACTGAACTTGACGTATCTTTATTTAAAGTCCCGTTAAAAATAAGAAACCGGTCAAGTGCGAGTCGAATTTAATATGGTTCGCATCAAAACTATTTCCCAATTTGATAAATTGCACAAACGAATGAACAGAAATGGGGTCTATTTCCAATTACTATAAAACTTTTTCATAAATTCTAACAATGAGGCCTTGTGCGGACCAATAAATACTACATTTACTCCAAATTTCAGCCTGATTGCTTCAACCATTCCCGAGAAAAAGGGTCTTGACAGACCGGCGGACAGACGGACTGACGGACAGACGGAAAACAAAGTCATCTTATAAGGGTTATTTTAATTACGTACAGTTAAGCAAGAGACACGTTAAAATTGACCTATACAAGGTCATTTTGTAGGTACATTGATTAAATAAGGCCTTTCTTGGGAAATAAATGCTGTCGGTGAGAAACGATAAACCCGACTTTCACACGTGTGACTCAATGTGCTGATAAATGTGACAAAGCATTCAAAGGATTATTATTGGTCGTTTGAAAAGAGTTTTTGCTGCACATGACGGAACCACGTCGCAACGTGTTTTAAACTTGTATACGCGAGGGGAGTTTCATCTTCCCCTGTTTGCTTAACCAGTACCAGTAACCGATGAGCATGTCACTAAATATACGTTATCACATTTTAATGCGTTGCTTAGTCAAGAAAAAGCAAAAACAATCGAATTTTAAAAATATGTCAAAATGTATGTGTGTGTACCTAAGTGTGTATGGTTTTGGTGAAAAATACCTACTGTATTAAATATTCATCTAAATGTTAGTAAGTAACTTACAAACATATGAAGTAATTAAAAGTTGGTTGCATCATTAAGATACAGGATTTCTTTATCAATTACATGTGTAAGTAAATCCGAAATTAAAGTGTTAGATAGGTATAATATAATAATACCATAGTCTTTGTATTTGATTCCAATTAATCCTTGTAAGTACATAAGTATTTACGATACTATTAAAAACGGGGGTTAAAGTTAAAAATAAGATCCGGAGTTGAATACAACTTAATACAATGTTGTTAAACATTCGCAATGTTGTGTGTGTGTCGCGTCAGGCGGTTTTGGTTTATCTAGTTATTGGGCGGGATGCGTTCATTCACTGCAGCGCCGCCGCGCTATCGCTTTCCTCGAGATAAGCTTGTTTGCGCGCGCGCCCTCCCTGCACTTCGTCGATATATCCGACCGTGAAAACAACACACATATAACTATACTGAGTGTTTTTTTATTCGTCAAAAAAAATTTGGGGGTAAATCAGTAAGTCATACTGACCAACTTTTACTATGGGACCAACCCCGAACAAAACATCGTCAGCTGACTCGCCAAAATGTATGAGATGGTCAATTATTTTTTTTTGCGATTTCAGGGTTGGTCCCATAGTGAAAGTTGGTCAGTATGACTTACTGATTTAACCCCCAAAATTTTTTAGACGAATAAAAAAACACCCTGTATAAGTGCACACAAAATATAACAAAAAAAAAACAATATCTTAAAAAGTCATACATGACAGGAGAAATATAGAGTTCGCTCCAATGCTGCCGTAGTGCTAAAAAAAGCTTCGCGAGCTAACCCCTCGTGAGCGCTTCGTGTTAATAACACTAGACACAAGCACAAGTTCATTGTGCAAATGTCAACGACTAACTACAAAAATCGAATGGAATCAAATCAAGTTGGCGTGCGAGATACATCCTACGTCAGACCTACGTCATTCCACACATTTCCTACGCAATGCCTCACAAGATTCTGGAAATCGCAAACCAGCGTATCTAATAATAATACGAGTACCTACAGACTACTACTGGAACTAGGTACTATCAAAGAGAATATAACCACTACGTTTTAACTACGAGTAGTACTAAATTATCCTTCTACATTATTCTATAATATTACATATCTATCTGCGATGGGAGTAATTCAAAAAGCACTTAGCAAATATTTTTCTCGTCAATCTTGATAAAATTAAATGAGTTCTTACGCGCTCAGGCAGGTTAGGGCTACGATTAGTGCGTGCTGGTAGCACAAGTCTGCTCTAGCTAGAACAATTCGGAGCTTTCTAACTATATTTTTTATTACTTCCGTAAATTAACTTATATTAAGATTTTCTCCTAATATTTATTTATTTATGTGTCGAAATTACATAACCGAAACGCTTTTTCACGAGTTAATTTTCAAACGTTTATCATATCGATATATTGCCTACACGTAGTAAGTAAAAGTACCTACGCAATGTGACACGGCGAGTAAGTAAGACGGGCGCGGGCGATTCTTCTGCGTTTTAACCGCCGTCATTGTCGTCTTCGCATATTATTCCAAATAAAACTAACAAGTTTATTTTAATTTAAAATGCAATGAGAACTACTCCCGGTGCTTCTTCTATTTACATCGGAAATTGTTGATAGTAATCGTTATTTTCGTCAATATATGCGAAGACGACAATGACGGCGGTTAAAACGCCGAAGAATCGCCCGCGCGCGATAAGCCCGGCTTATTATTCTGCAGGGACCGGACAACCCTTTCATCGGGAAAAGCCTTTCAAAGGGCTTCCCTTTGATATAGCTAGCCCCTTGATTTGCTCACCCATTCCAATTGGCAACCCATACGATTGACTTTCCCTTATCGAATGAAGAACCCAACGATAAGGGTAGCCCTTTGAAATAGGTAACTGGTAACTGATTCATCTTGATGTCCCTAAGAAAGGGTTTCCCTAACGATTAAAGCGCTTATTATAAAGCTTTCCCTTTTGTACGAGCCAATCACAAACGTGTGCCATAGGAAATCGAACCGTATTAGATCTTTTGCCGCTCCGCGCGGTAACTTCAAACGATACGCCGTCGGTAACGTATACTAATAAGGGTTTTATAAGGGTATTGGGTTAGCGCTTAGTTGAATGGGCTGTTTACTTGCTTCGAAAGGGACGCAAGGTAACGTGTGTTTTATGAAGTCTACAAGAGGTCTAAAATTGCGTATACACTAGTAACCTTTTTTAAAGGGTTTTGTAAGGGTATTGGTTAGCGCTTAATAGAATGGGCTATCGTTTGGAAATAGCACTTTAAAAGCACATTTAAAGGGTTTTGACGGGCAGAGGGTTTGGTAAGTAAATCCTTACGAAAAACCCATACAAAACCCATTGAAAGGGATAGCGGGCCGGTCCCTGTTATTCTGGAACTGCGCCGCGCCGTGTGCTCGTGCTCGTAGCGCCGGCGCCGGCGCCGCGCCGCGGAGATGTCACCGGCCTAATCTCTTGCTGACGTAGTTGCCATTATTATACAATTACCTTTTTCAAGCTATCTGCTCTCGATAAACAGTTCAAGCATAATTACAGTAAGATCCATATATCCGTTCTTAGGGTATTTGTTTATCTACCAATAAACCGTTTTCAAAACGGTCTACCGTGAACCAAACAGTTTACTGAGAGTTCACTCGTGAGACCTTTTATGACGTGATGTGAATACACAATAGGTGCAATTAATCTGGAGGTTACTACATAAAAATATTAAATACAGAGAAAACAACAGTTATGGAAAAAAATCACAATTTTATTTATACAAACAGTATCAGTGTTGGTGGAGGAAGGAAGCGAAATCTCAGATTTTAGTTCTGATATTCAATTCCCTAACGCCTATCTGCTCGCGTTGAAGACATGTTGAAGATCACATGCTTTTAGTTAGAATAAAATTGTATTTGGTTTCCATTACCTATAATTCTCGTAGACATTGGGATCAGGATTGTTGTGGCGCTGGTTGGTTCGGCAGCCGGCCAAGAGCGGGACGCGAAAACAACTCCCGCGCAGCCGCGGGTCACGGGCGGGGCCCGCGTGAAAACTACGCTAACACGATATTTTTAACCGCGCGGTACTAGATACTTATTAGCAGCTACGTGAATTATTTAAATGAGGATTCTTTGCCCGAGTTTTATCCTGAAGGGCTCGTATCACCTTTTTATAACGTATAACGAATGTGATGTGTTTCGATGTAACACAGCAAGCGAACAAGATGCGATTTCTAAGAAATCAAACACCAAAAAAACTTTTGCGCCGAAAAACAAATGCTATTAGATATGTGGAATACGTGTATTAGTATCTCTAGTATTCGCACTTGTCCGGTTTTTACTTTTATAATATAACATCAGATTGCGAGTTACAACCAGGAAGTGCATCTATCTATTTATCAATAGCTTCGACGCACGTGCATTTGATTTCCAGTTTTTAATTACCAAGGTCTGCCATTAGTACCTACTCATCTAGAATAACTACGAGGCAATAGACGCATCTCTCTCAACAATAACGACAAAGCCTGGAACATAGTTCTACTTCGTTTCTTTTTAGATTATGAAATAATACAATATAAAATAATATATGTGAAGTTCAACTGTACAGGCAAAACTGCGCAGGCATACCCTAGTGTGTGTGTATGGCCTGCTTCACATACACGCTCCGGTTTACCTGCGCAGTTCAACTGTACAGGCAAAACTGCGCAGGCATACCCCAGTGTGTATGGCCAGTTCAACTCTTGTAAGATCTTTCTGTTCCCGAGGCGAAATACAATAATGAAACGACGTCGTTTGACTACCATTGATGAGGATAAAGCCAGAATTGTTCAGGGTAGCTCGCTACACACTACACACCATACTGGAAAGCGAGTTCCAAAAGTACTTCCAAAGATAGAAAAATTATATCTGAGGGGGAATACTTTAACTGGAATGATAAAACTGAAATAAATCAATTCCCGTCATTATTGATGAAATTTTTTATATAAATATATTTGACGATTTAGGTATATAAATTTAAGGGTGAATAGTAGGCCTACAAGCGAAGAAGACATCTACATGAATACCCTGATTACCTATGATATATTAATATAGATGTGTTACACCCCTTCCACCATTCTTCCACGCGTAGTAATGTACTAAGAAGGTATTTACCGGATTTGGCTTTAGTTAGTGACAACGGATCACTCGTGACGATCGCACGCGTCCCGTCTCGCAAAAAAAAACAAATGAGTCGTAAAACATGGCGTCCTATGTACAAACGATGTGTAAATTACACTCAAAGAGTAAAGTAACTATAGAGGAAAAGAGTGGCAACTCTATGGCCAAACTTGCATGTATGACAAGTGCTGCCACCTAGAGAGCTGTGGTTGAACTAAAGCTATACTATAAATATACATACCTAGGCATGTGTCGTAGTTTACCACCGAAACATTATATTGAGCCTCTCCATAGAACCGTTTCATAATAAAGTGACATCCATTTTGCGCCTCTCAGTATGTCACTTTATTATGACGCGGTTCTATGGTGTCACAATAACAAAGTATTCAGCAATACATTTTAATATTGAGAGAACTCGGAGAAACGCATTTCCGCACAGACAACGCTTGACTGACTGACATTGGACTGACACATGTTTGACAGTTGACGTTTTGTATTTTCATCAACACTCCAGAGGTCGCTGCCATCAATGAAAATGGTAACAATTCTAAGTGTGCCCCCCCTGACTACACTGCCATGACAAGGAACAACCATCAAGTGTCATTTCATTCGTAAATACTTGTATATATATATCTTGAAGGCAGAATTGTATTGAGTGTGACGCTTCTTGAAATAGTAATTCATAGCTCATTATCCGTCCGTATTATAAGTGCCTACGTAATGGTTTTACGATTCGTGCAGTATCGAGTTTCTCTAATAACGGAAATAAGAACCTATACTGTTAACAGATAGTGACTATTTAAAGTGGTCTGAAAGGACGTCCATGCTTTATCGGAATGTGACAACAATGGCGGGTTTTGTTTTTTGACGGCTAACTAAACTCACACTGCGAGATATCCGACTCCTGACGGCTATTGTTCTCTTTGCCGAGCAACTGCTTACTAATAAGTACTCATATGCCGCTCTTCTAGGTGCTTGCTTGCTCGCACTCAAACCTTTGCTCGTATTTACACATTTGTACATTCCAGGGCCGGGTTAGAATATACTTATAAGGTAGCAATAACATCTAAAATCCTATGATACATAGAAATAGACATATGCAGACGCTGATCGGTTGTCATGTGCTTTTTGAACAATATTCCCAGGGGCCTAGGCAAGATGCATAATGCCGCATCCACATATGCGGTATTCAGCGAATATTCGTATTGGCGTCGCGTTTTACTTAACGTTTATGAAAAATACGTCAACACGAATATTCGCCGAATGCCGCAAATTTGGATGCAGCGTAACGATAGGTAACACTTTATCAGTACTTTATTTTATAATTAAAAGCCTTTGTTTCCAAAATTTAAAGGTAGGATGACAACCAAGTAAGCAAAACCCGTGATAGTTGGAAATAATTTAAATAAATCCTAATTCTTTCCAGTTCTTTGGAAATATGAGGAGCTGAATAAATAGTATAAAATAAATGGACGTAAGTAACCCGACGTGTGGTTTGAACGGGGTATGTTGGCTTAAAAACAAATTTTCCCGCTCTCATAAAATGCAAACGGTCAGTCAGGTGCAATTTCCGATTTCCAATCATACTTGCAGTGGACAGAGAGCTGCGGTGCGACGGGCGCAGGCGCGGGCGTTTTTTTAAATATTTATTAATTCTTAAGAGAATATGGGCGAAATTACTTTTATGTGAAAACAATAGAACGGGAATAAATTGATAATATTGGAAAAATAGACACGTACGAACATAGTTTTCGTTCAGATTGACCACATATCAAAAATTGGTCGGAATCGGTTAACATTTAGTTAAAGCTACATTGAACACTCACCTGTAGACTGAACAAGGCTCCTCGGCGTGACTTTGTCCCATGATGTCGTCCATTCTTGTTTTAGGTTACGTCAAAAGCCATATCTGTGAACAATTAAAACATATTAGTGAGTAAAAAACGCAATATTTTTTAAACCCGAGGAAACTACTATACTTGTCGATTTTGCTTTGAAATTCGTTGTTTAAAAAAGGGGGTAGGTAAACAATCGAGACGCAGACCTTTGGCAGAAGACAGTTTAAAATTATTTAAGTCATAAAATTCAGAATAGTGTACCTACAGTACAAATGTTTGTTTATTTAGCACCTACAACAAGAGTTACCAAGAGGCACTTGCCGATTAACAAGCAGTTAAACTGCGTTGCTGCTCGGTCTTACCCGAAGTCGACATATTTTTGTTTGCTTGCGTCTTACAATTTCAATTTACCACACTAGTGCTGCCACATCATATAGTATAATGAATATCTTTTGCTTGTATGACTATCTGTGTGCCAATAATAATAATATTTTCATCCAAATCCGTGTTTAGACGTGATTGAAACACAAACATCCGAACATTTATGAAACCTTTCACATTTTATAATACGAGTATAAATATAATTAGTTAGTAAGATATGCTGCTGCCTCTTAACGACATCGTCTAATTCACTCCTTTACTTTCTATGTAAGGCTAAGTTGGTTTCGAGGCGTTGCGTAGGCGCTTCCTTTAATCTAGACTATTCTAGACACGCGGCAGCGTGTCCAGCCAAGTTCAAACAAAAAAGAACGGGCGACGCAGCAGCCGTGTGTAATATTACACGAATCATTTCGAGCTACTTTTGACCCCTTCACAACTCAAAACCTATTTAACCTACATACCTGAAATTTGGCACATTTATTAAACCTTTTTAGCTTGTTTAGAATCCATTGTATAAATATAGCTCAAACAGTTCTTGATATATTAACGTTTAAAGTTTATTTCACTTGGGATGTAAATCAAGTTCAGGATTTGACTTGGCTAGTTTTTACCAGCAAACCAAATTTTAGAAAAGTCACTGACAAATATAATATAGCCTGTACGTAAAAACTGGCCAAGTCAAATCCTGAACTTGAATTACATCCCAAGTGAAATAAATGCATTGTGTAAATAATTGTCAGTTAAAATTTAAGAATTTATATTATCTATAAAGTAGCAAACATTGTGGTAGTATCAAGAAACAAGAAATTGTTATATAAATTCATTTTAGAATGTTGCATGTTCTCAATTATTTTGTCGGCGAAGTCAACAACGACGCCTATTCTTAATATTGAACTTGGCTCTCATTTCACATTGGTTTTGATGGGATTTAATGTATCCTAAGATTCCTAAGATCACCCTCCTCGTAGACCACGTGCGACAGATGTAAGTTCCCATGTCGTGGAGATGGCGTGTACTTTAATTAAATAAAATGCAGTCTGAGCCGAGGAGCGCGGGCCGCGCCGTACTCGTAAGCAGCCTCGAATGAGATCAATGTGTGCGCTAGCTGCAGCTGCTCCCTTTTTAACGCTGTCATAAATGACTGCATTCCTAATTAAAAGATACCGAGCTGTGAAACTAGCTTTATATACACTCTCTTTTCTAATAATTAAGTTTAATGGTTACAATATTACAACGGAAATAATAATATGTAGTACAGAAATAGCTCTTTCAAAAGTGTTTCGGGTTCGGGTAGTGGGTTGCCGCGTGAGGGCGCATGAGAGCGAGTGAAAGAGAGGCTGTCGCACTGTGTGTAATGAACGGGTGATTCATTTAGAGCTGGTACCTTTTTGTCTATGGATTTTTTGACAGTTGTGTTAACTTTTAATAGTATTTTTGTTCAGTGCAGTTTGACATCTCATCATGAAAAGACTTAGCCCGGCACAACATCTACAAATTATTCAGCTGTATTACGAAAATCAGCGTTTTATTGGCTACACCATGGCTGTATTGCGAACACAATTTAGCGAACAGTGAGTTGGCCATCCTGTGATATCACACCCCTAAACTTTTTCCTTTGGGGTTATGTAAAGTCCAAAGTCTATATGGATAAGCCGCGTACGATTGAGCAACTGGAAGCCAACAATACTAGCGCTATTCGCCAAATACCACTCGAAATGCTCGGACGCGTCATCGAAAATTGTAACTGCAGAATGGACCGTGTTAACCGCAGTCACGGACAGCATTTGAAAAATAAAAAATCTTTAATATATAAATACAACTTTTAAATCTTACTTCTTATTTGTTTAATTTTCACGTTCACATTACGAGCACATACGTTGCAATATATTTCCTAAAAATAAATAAATATTTTTGCAATTTCTCAATCCTTTTCGTTATCACATCGGAATCTGTTCAATTTTCTAGGAAAAAAGGTGCGCTGTGTCGTCTCCAGACAGGCTATTGATTGAATGTCGATTCTCGCCGCCGCGGGGCAGGGGCGCGGGCGTGAACGCGAAACAAACAGACCACTTTCGCATTTATGACACTAGTAAGAATAAAAAATCACGCTCTTTTTATTGAGAAGTATTTAAAAATAAACAGTTTTCAGATATAATTACTTTTTTTGTCTTCATTCGTAGTAAATATTTTACACGTGGTGCCCGTTGATGTCTTTTAGTTCAAAAATCTTAAAATGTAAAAAAAATATTTCAAAGATGGGTGCCGGCTCAAAAAAAAAGTACGTTTTGATAAAAAAAAATCGCGGATTTTTTATTACCGCATTAAATTGATTTTGCTACTTAAATACATAGTTGCGAATTAAACTAGTTGTTAGTCAATTCAAAGTACATATTTTATTGAAAATTTCAGAAAATTATTTTATTTTCAAAGTTATTCATTATTATTACATTCCAATCATAAGTTTATGAAAAATAGGTCGATGATAAATAAAATAAGTAATGAAATGACTCTTCAGGTCGTATACCAGCCATAGAATCAATGTTACAATCTATGTAAATAATTCAGTGAAGGTCTACGATAGACTCGATTCAAACGCATACCTTGTTAAGCATAAAAAAATAATCAGTTAGGAACGTATATCCGCAAAATACCTACGTATAATCGCGTGATTTTGATAATAAAATTACTCTTTGGTTTGAGCCATGAATTGTCAAAAATAACAACGCAACGTCTAAAGGTGGATTCACAATGGACCTTACGCGCCTAATGCCTACGGTAGACACGAATTGTGAATCCACCTTTACCTTGACAACTATGACGTAGAAAAGAAGCAGCGATGAGATACATACATCTCATTCACAGTGCTTAATGTTTTGAAAATATTATTTTACATTCCTCACTTTATCAAACAGCAAAAAAACTCCCAACTAAAATAAGAGGAACGTAATGTGTTAGTCATTCAAATTGACATTTGTGTTCGTGCATTCTTGTCTAATAGCTCAAGGGGTGTTGGTAACTTGTACAATTCCGGGTCTGTTTTTTGTTGCCCTCGCCTGGAGGGTGACTTGTCGCAGAGACTACTACCTGGCTAACTGTTACCTGCCGACGAAAAGCCATTAAACAGAACCTTAGCCTTAGATAATATTCTCACAGCGCTTTATACTCATTAACTAGATTAGTTCTATCATAAAGTGGACCGTCCACACCGGATGACAACAACCCGAAACTATTGCGGCAATTAACGCAATAAGCTGTTCCTAATTTATTTAATAACCAGCAGTTCAAATTAATGATTATACAACGTAGGAAACTATCTGTTGCTCGCGGGTTCTCATTTACAGGCTCGGCAGTTCATTCAGTTAGGGGCGTATTTATAAACTCGTCTCAACCGTGATCCCCGTTTCAAGATAAGTCAAAGTAAACCTCAATCCACAGAAAACTGTCATTTTTGACGGGGAGCAGAATTGAGATGAGTTTATTAATATGGCCCTAAGACTTACTTTCGCATAAATGACCGCAGTTTTGTAGAAAACTACCAAAGCCAATTTGTTTTATAAAATATTTGATACTCTATGAAGTTCACAATATAGTATAAAAATTACTGTAGAGAAATATTGCCTGTGGTCGTTTTCTGTATAACTACGATCAAATAGCATAAAGCTGGCCATACACACTAGGGTATGCCTGCGCAGTTTTGCCTGTACAGTTGAACTGCACAGGTAAACCGGAGCGTGTATATGTGACACAAGTTGCCCGTACAGGCGTGGAAACCTGCCCAGTTGTGTCACATATACGCTCCGGTTTACCTGTGCAGTTCAACTGTACAGGTAAAACTGCGCAGGCATACCCTAGTGTGTATGGTCAGCTTTAGTGGTGATTGCCACAAGACTCCGCACGACGGAAGGTTGGGGAGCGGCGCCGGCGGCGGCACCCGGCATGCGCCGGGGCCGCTCGTGCTCATTGAGCACAGTGTCACGCTTGCGCGCGGGCCCCGCTAGCGCTGCCGATGCTAATGGTGCCGCGCAGCGCCGCTCTACTTGCCTTAGCGGAACATCGCGTGGGTGGTCAGCGCCACGGTTTTTTGGGGTGGTTCTACAAGCGTTTCAACCGCTCTCATTACCTTCCTTGCATTAATGTCGAAATTCTTGTGGCTTTGGATGCTATTTTCGGTTATCTTGTACAGTGGCCTTACTTCTAAAAAATAACTGAAAAGTCTATCCTAATCTACAGGAAATTCGACATTAATGCGAGGAAGGTAATGAGAGCGGTTGAAACGCTCGTAGAACCACCCTTTGAGACTTTACAACCAGCTTTAAGGCGATCTGGCCAAAATTTGATTTTTATATATTTGGGAAGGGACTACCTTTGTATATCATCATGTTTTGAGACAGTTACGCCAATATTTCAAAACGGGTTAAAACAGGTTAATAAGAGAAATTCTATATTTTGTCTCAGACTACTTTGTTAATAAGATAATACTAGTAAAAATCTATAGAAACACTATTAGCTACCGCTCCTTTAGTCACCAAGGTGAGCGGTCAAGTTACGTGAAACGAGAGTTGTGAAAACGATAGTTCAAATTATTGTGTTGTTTCTCAGACGCCGTCGGGGTGTTAATTAACTCCTCCCAAACCGTGCAACTTTGTAAACAAACAAACTTTGTAACTAGGAAATCATATTGTACACGGAAGGTGCAGTTCTCTAAACACTTGTGTTGGGTCGCTTGAACTTGCAAAACGAGGTGTGAACTCATCTAATTCCGTGACTCGCTCAATTCCGTGGTAGCGGTCTGTACTCCGCTATAGAACCCTGCAGGTCGTATTTCAATTCCTAGATTCTATTAGCAGAATTCTATGGCGGATTATAGAATTGCTACCACGGAACTGAGCGAGTCACGGAATTCGTTGAGTTAACCCTACGTGAACGGAACAGTTTTGAATTTCAAAGAAGTTGCAGGTGCGCATTCTAAACAGCTGCAAATTAGTAGCGACAATGATTCACAGGACGACCGGTTACGCATGCAAATAACAATTCTTCATTCAGATTGAGATTATATCGTATAAATCCTAGTCACGTAACTCTAACACTATACGAGCTACAAGCGGCTGCCAGTTGCTCAGAAGTATAATTATCAATACAATATCACACACTATATATAAGCGTTAAGAATATAAATTTCATTAAGTAATTTATGTATTTCATAATTATCTTAATATACTGATTAACCACGCGAAAACTCTCATTGTTTATTTAAAATAAAGACGAGACGAACCTCATCTGTAAAAATCGGTTCATTAGGAACGACGCTAGAGTGGAACATACATACATAGGGTGTCAAAATCCCTTCCTTTGCTTCGTCGTAGTCGGGTAAAAACGCTATTTAAAGAACCGGAAACACATCTCATATCAAGTATTGCATTTTTTAACCATAGATGCTGATGTCAAAGGTATTATACCTTCAACATCATCATTAATAATGATGTCTATACAGTAATAATCTTGAAATGTGGGCGTTCCTACTAGTGTATAATATAAACTGTCCTTCTCACTCATTTGTTAACAAGCCGCGCCAGCCGGGCAGCCTGGCTTATCGTATTCCATCCGCTGCTCCGAGCGCCCTACGTGCCCGAAGTTATAGCGACGCGATAATAGCACCATCATTGTGGGATATGAATAGTGGGTTCTTTTTATTCAGTTCATTAATGAATGATCGAATACGATGGTTACACGATGGTTATAATGGACGATAAAATATGTTTTAAAGGGAAAGGATTGATTTACAAAACGTCCAAACTTAAAACAAGGCATATGGGTGTGTCGCAGCAGAAATATGCTTTCGTATCGCCTTTGGAGGTAAATTAGAACCAACTAATTTAAGTAAGAAGTAAGGTTTCTAAGTCTTTTACAAAAATCAATGCGTTGTCTGTTTCACTTTTCAGTTTTCCTGCAGTAAAAGGAGTTGAAACAGGATTTGGACGCGGGACCGCATCCGGCTGCGGACGGATGCGACACGGAGAAGCGATGCGGTATATACATACAGGCTTTCTTCGCATACCACGCGTCGCGTGTGGGACGATACGGCTCAGATAGTTCCGTTACAGTCCACTTCTTGCGAGGCCTGCGATCGAACAATTAATGAGACCATACAAATTCACTGCAAAAAATTATGATTACTGATAAGGACCAGATGAACGCGTAACATACGCGGTTCGTAAAGCGCTTACTTGAAAGAATGATTCAACAGAAGCGGGGCGTTTACCCACAGCATGATTATTGATCAACATTTTGGCGGCTGTACACTCGTCGAGACACCCCGAGACAGGCCGAGAGCGAGTGTGTATACATACTGCTTTTGTCTCGTCTCGCTATTTCACGTCTCGTTTTGTCGGGTCTCCGATCGCAGTCGGTTTTCTTCTGCTAGACTCTCGGCGAGAGGCTCTCGACTAGCGTGTACAGCGGGCATCAGGTGCGTGAGAAGCTTGCGGGCCGCCTCGGCCCGTGAGCGATGTCTCGAGCCGCCACGTCACGAAACTACACTTCCATTCCGAGAATCCGGCGAGACAAGACGCGCAGCTTCGTTAGAGAAAGGCCGACCGGGCGCGCTCCGCGCTCCGCGCCGCGCCAACGAGCCGAGTGCCGCGCTGCCGCCGGCCGCTGCAGGGCGGGTGCGCGCGCAGCCCGGAGCCAGCGGTCCGGCGTTGGCACTTGTTGACGCTGTACTTATTACGTTCGACACGGTCTTACTTGCTTGCTTTCAGCTCGCCGCCACCCATTGTTGTTAGGGCGCTATTCTATTATTTTAACTTAACTTACTTTTTCACCTTACCAACTCGAAAAAGCCTTCTTTAGCGCAAAAATCTACGTGCAAAACTCCACTTTACCCGCTAGCGTGGGAAGTAATGTTGGTGCTGTATGCGGAGCGAGCGCTGCGCGAGGACGGCCTCAGGTGATGTGGCGCTCGTGTATTGTTTTTCCAACACCGTTTTCCTCGCTACGGTGAGGTGAAAAATTGTGTGTTTCGCACAGCAGCAAAGTTATTTGGGTCTAGAGCCCTTGATTCCCTCGTACCCTCAGGATTTTATTTGGTGGTTTATTTTATTTGTAGACCACAACCATCCTCTTTGAAAATAAAAACTACAAAAACCGGGCAAGTGCAAGTCGGGCTCGCGCACTGAGGGTTCCACACGTTTGGTCGGTTTTTAGTAGGTATTTTTTGTATTTTATTTATAGGGTTTGTTCTATAATCATATCAAATTTGACGCTTGTATGTATCACCGTTTTTACTATAGTAAAAAATTCGAAAAAACGTTGAAAAAAACGTTTCTTGTACGGGGACTTCCCTTATTATTAAACTTTTTGACTTTTTTTTAATTTTTTAGGAAATCCGCCGTTATATCATTCTGCAACAAAATCAACGGACTATCTTTTACGGTTCAAAAGATACAGCTGTTTTAAGATAGGACAGACGGACGGACGGACTTTAAGTCCCGGCACCCTTCGGGGACGGGACCCTAAAAATCAAAGACTCCATCCACACTCGGACAAAATGTGAAGAGCGCTTACGAAACCACTTACGAGTATTACGACTGTGACTGAAGCGTAACCATGAAGCTGTTTTATTATCAGCGCCCAAAGTTGGTCATTGACCGATAGTTCATTCAAGGCTTTTCAGAAAATTAGGAGTCTAACACTCGATACATGTATGTAAGTTTGAATGTACGAGATAATCTACGAAAGTGCTCATCCGATTTAAAAAAATATTTCACCAATATGCACTTTCTGGGTGGGCATAGGCTATATTTTAACTTAGGCATGTATTACCTAAAGCGAAGCGAGGGCGGGTCGCTAGTTAATAATAAAACACATGATCGTTAGGTGTTGTTAGATGAACGTTACCCGTTACTTTATCTATCTCAATGAAATTATAGCCATTTTTGATTTAAGTAAGTATGTCACGTTTATTAAGTATTAGTTGTTTCAGAGCTAACGGCCGCACTCAGAGACGTCAATTAAGTTTTAAGTTTCATTAATGTAGCTGCTGTCACTTTCTTTGCTATAGCAATAGAATAAGACGCAGCCACTTTAATGAAACTTAAAACTTAATTGACGTCTCTGAGTTCGGCAGTTAGAGTCTAAGCTTTTCAATCTTGTTACCCCATTGACCTACCTTGCATGTAAATAAAATTGCACAAAAATATATTATGTTCTTAGGTACAGTCAAGGTCATAAATATGTATACAGTTTAGTACCTTGCCACTTTAATCGCTGTGACATTCATATGTATAGTTTAAACATGACAGTAAAATGACAAGGTACTAAAATGTATACATATTTATGACCTTGACTGTACAATCACGTTAAATCAATGTGAAGGTTGGTATTGTTTCGCATTGGCAAGTTTTATAGTGTTTTTTTTATTTTAATTTGATAATGGGTTTGCTCTTGACTATCTCTTGTCATTGGAGGACGAAGATTCGGTCTACGATGAAGCGAGCTCACCCAGAACATGCCTGTTCACCCTAGCATTAAATTGGTTCAGGTAGATAGGTTAGGTTTAGTTTCACTTATTACCCACGCAGAAAAGCTGTATTACCCCCGCGGGGATAATTGGGGATCGCCTAAAAAAAACTACTTGTTTTTATTTTTTTATTCGAAAGAATAGACTTTTATAAGCAAATAAAAAAAAAACAGATTTTTTGGTTGCGTCATATAATTATAAAAAATAAAAACAGTTTATTAAATCTGGGACGGACTAAGATGGACACTAACCTTAGTCCGTCACATAATTAAAAAAACAGTGACAGATGTGCCATTGACAGCTACCTTGTCATGAAATAAACAACATAACCTTCGCTTGTGAATTTTTTATGCCCGATTTTTGCTCGTACAACACATAAACTTCCAGTTCTTTTCACCTCAACATAGCCAACTGCCCTCTCTACATAAGACTGCCGTGATGATCTTAAAAGCAAAATATGTGGTTCAATTCATATTTTGCAGTTTTCAAATTCCAGTATCAGTTCAAAGTCGTCGTAGCAGCTATCAAGGTCAGGTTCAGGGAACAAAGCAAGAGTTATCGTCGTAGTTATTATCGTGGGTAAGCAGTCGAAAAATTAAAAGAAATCCAGAGAAAATACCGAAAACTTAGAGAAAGACGCGGGAATAAAATCACAAGCGAAGGTTTTGTTGTTTATTTCATGACAAGGTAGCTGTCAATGCAGGGGGGGCACACTTAGAATGGTTACCATTTTCATTGACGGCAGCGACCTCTGGAGTGTTGATGAAAATACAAAACGTCAACTGTCAAACATGTGTCAGTCCAATGTCAGTCAGTCAAGCGTTGTCTGTGCGGAAATGCGTTTCTCTGAGTTCTCTCAATATTAAAATGTATTGCTGAATACTTTGTTATTGTGACACCATAGAACCGCGTCATAACAAAGTGACATACTGAAAGGCACAAAATGGATGTCACTTTATTATGAAACGGTTCTATGGAGTCTCAATATAATGTTTCGGTGGTAAACTCTACGACACATGCGTATATATAGTATAGCTTTAGTTCAACCACAGCTCTCTAGGTGGCAGCACTTGTCATACATGCAAGTTTGGTCATAGAGTTGCCACTCTTTTCCTCTATAGTTACTTTACTCTTTGTGTCAATGGCACATCTGTCACTGTTTTTTTAATTATGTGACGGACTAAGGTTAGTGTCCATTTTAATCTTTTTATTTTTAATAATTATATGACTCAACCAAAAAATCAGATATTTTTTTATTTCCATATAAAAGTCTTATTCTTTCGAATAAAAAAATAAAAACAAGTAGTTTTTTTTTTAGGCGATCCCCAATTACCCCCAGTTTTGGAACTCCTGGTTAGACCATTTATACCAGGACGGGCCTTGAGCCGAGGTATAAGATCAAATGATCATGCACGTTTATAAACCCTACCCATTTAGTCGATTATTTCTCATTATCAAAATCGTCTTCGAAGAGTAAGAAGCTTCAAGAAAATACCTTTTTATGCTGTGTTAGCGTGCAGCAAAAATCAAAACGCATCAAATTCGAAGAAAGATGGCGTAACATTACTTATACATTTTATTATTTTTCATCATGAATTTTGATCAATTTCAAGTATTTTTGTGTAAGTATTATTCCTTGCACACCAATATATGGATTCCCTTATCGAAACGGCTTATGTAAAATCGGTAACTCGTATATATGTATAATCTGTGGACGACGACGTCCTTCAAAAAAAGGAAAGAAAGCTTTTGTGCACATCTCTTTTTAACTCATTATTAAAGCCATAAATAAGAAAAGGTCAAACATGTTTTTTAGTGGTGTAAGTGCGTAGGAATAAGAGCAACTTTTGCATTTGTGTATTAGCGGTTTATGCTACCTCGCCTCCCCCAAAACAAGACTTATGGTTAGCAAGTTGTGCGTAAGGCTTCTTCTGGTGTATACGAGTATATTTTATTTTGCAAAGGCGAGAAAATATTCGATGGACGATTTACGTAGAATATACGAGGCCATCTATTGCTATTGCCCTTTCCACCGAGGCAGACATAGTGCTTCTCACAACTACTGCGAGGAGGTAAAACAAAACTATAAAAACGGTTAATACATACACACACAAGGGTAAATGTAGTGCCTATGATTATAGAAAAAACTCTATATAAAAACAACAAATACCAAAAACCGGCCAAATGTATACGGACTCAGTGTACGAGCCCGACTCGCTCTAGACCGGTTTTTTATTATAACCGTTGTTTTAACCAAATTTTTCGAAATCCGCCATCTTGCATGTTGTCTACTTGGTAAACTATTAATAATACGCTATTTTTTCAAGCCTCGTAAGAAGTCAACTGTAAGCAAGCTTTAAACCCGATGGCTAGTGTTTTGACAATTTCGTGCAATAACTATTTACTTATTTCAATGATAAAAAAAGAAACAAATGTTGCTATATGTTGAGCATTCTAACCGTATTCAAATTTTTAAATCGACATAATTGGATTGAGTGCCTCCCTATTCGGATCATACTGACAGCCGTCGTCACCAGCACCGTCCCACAGCGCAGCGAGTGTAGCAACACTGGACCTACACAATTCTGCCCTCATAAGAAGAAAAGGCACATGTGCAAACGAATTGGTATTGCACATGCGACCCTTATTAACGTACACAGGGTTTAATATGCTTCTGTGAATAATTCGCAGATGTGCCTTTTTTTCTTACGAGGGCAGAATTAGTATCCGATGTTTTATTAAAGTTTTCGTGTTAATTACATTTATTTTAACACAGAAACAATATATTCAACTGTGAAAAGTTATTCCTTTTGCCTTATTATGCGTTTGAGACTTTTAGAAGCACTCTTTCACCACTTCCTTCCTTCGTTGTCTGTCTGTCTGTAGGTCACAGCAGTATAATTCTCAGCAACAATACAAGCTATCAACTTGAAATTTGGCATAGTTGTATAACTTGCTTGCCCGCATCTGTTTCTAGTAAAAAAAATATAAAATTAATTAAATAAATAACTGAAAAGGGGTCTAGAATGGGGGGTTGAAAAAGTAAAGTTATTTGATTATAGTAAATGGGGTGTCATATGAAAGGGCCCAATCTGCACATTTCAAAACTTTTTTTTTAGTAATTTTCCGTGACAGACTTTTTGATTCTAAAATTTATGCAAGTTAAAATATACCTTATTGCATACAATTAAAGAACATAAAATATACATTTTTGAAGTACGGATTTAAATACGGAACCCTCGGTGCGCGAGTCCGACTCGCACTTGACAGGTAATTTTTTTTATACATAGGTTTTTTATACATTAAAAAGTTCAAGTTCCCGCGCGAGTCGCGCGACGAATCTGCGCGCGCAGCACTGCCGTCTGTCAGCCAGTGTGTTACACAGCGGCGTTTTTGACGTGGAATGTAAACACTGGCTGAACCCGGTGCAGCCAGTCTCGGCTCCGCGTCACGTCATATTCATATTGGCCATCGTCAACAGCGGCGCCAACACTTTAACGCTTTAGTGCTTTAATCCTCCATTTTGCAATCACAACCCGGGACACGCTGTGCGTGTTTAAATCAGACGCGATTCATTATTGGTGACAATGTGTGTCAACCGTTTCTTAAGCTTCGCTGATGAATCAGATTCATGTAGGTGAGTGTGTTTAATGAGGAGAGTTAAAGGAAGCACGTGGGCCAGTTGTACTAGCGGCGAGTAGCCGAGGGGCCCGCGAGGCGGCCTGGTCATTGGCACGGGCGCGGGGCCTTCGCCCCGCGTCATCTCACGACAATAACTGACCTAGCACTAGACGCATCTTCGCCGACCCGTGGATCGCGTTGCACCTGGCGACAACCGAGCCGACCGACGCTAGTTTTTGTGTCTGCTAGGTAGGTAGGTGTTTGTCGATGCCGGCGGCAGTTTATTTTTATCGTGCTCGCGCAGATGGCGCGAGCGCAGGGGTCGTGCGCGCAGGCCAGGGGTGGGACTCTGCGCCCTCCGGGTTGCGCATAGGGTGCACATCTGCGTGGCCAGGCGACGACTCCGAGTTGTAAACAAACCGGGTGAGGGCAATGGCTGCCTGCCACTCCCCGCCTCGCCGCGCCGAGCGACGCCATTCAACCGGGAAGTTCACGTTTTATTTTTAGCTTTCCACGAATCAAGCGAAACTTTATTCTCATTCTCATACAAATAGGAGTAGGTACAAGTTACACAAATTATAATGAAAGATCAACAGAGATCGAGGCATATACAGATGTAAATACAATGATCTTCCTCTGTAAAGCTATTCTACTACTTAATAATAATAACATGCGTGGCTGCAGGAAGTCGGTTACATTTGAAATCGATGCAGCTAGTTGCAGCTTAGCGTTTTTGTAAGCTTTGTTAATTATTTACCATGTCTGTGGTGTCCATGGTTATCCTTTTTTAACTGAATTTAAGTTCAGTGCTCTCAGTGTAAATTATGTTATGTAAATTATAAAAACTATAACTAAAATAAAATTTAACAATGAATGATTGTTGTTTCCGAAAGCTTTCCTACCTAAGTACTAAAGATTAATTTGGTTTTTAAACCAAATTTCCGTTAATACCGTAAAGCGTAACGATAAAAATCCTGACAAAAGCAAAATCACCGACACGTGGGTACGTAGGTACGTACATTGTCAGGAAGAGAATAGGTAGGTAGACTTGAGGTGTTTACTTATACAATGTATCCTGACGAGATAAAAAAATTGCCCTGGTAGTTATCACGATGTTTAACCATTTACGAGGGGTTGCAAAGCTGGCACGTTTAAGGCCAGGTGCAGAAACAGGGGTCAATAGCCGCAAGAGCAAAGCAAACGAGTGTGTGGCGCGGCGGTTCGGTCGGTGTGGTGTGACACGCACGCTTCACACACTTCCACCCGCTATCGGCATTGACATTGAAGTGGCGCGCGGTGGCGTTCGTGGGCCAAGGCCCAAGAGCGCGGTGCCGTTTCTCAGAATATTGTTGTCTTCGGCGGCGGCGTCGGCGGTGGTGGTGGCCGCGCGAGTCAATGACCCGAGGGCGCAGAGAGCGCGGGAGGGTGCGCGCGCACGCAGCCGCGCCCCGCCTTTATTTAGTACGCTACGCGCGGCGCGCTCGGCGCCGGCAACGCTCGCGGCGGGGCGGAGGCCGCATTCCGGGCGGCCGGCGCCGCATGCTGCGAAAATAACGCGCACTAACTCCTCGCCGGCGGAGTGCCCCGACTATGGCTGTATACGTAGGTAGTCACACTTTAAAATAAACTCCCAACTTACTCAGATATGGTGACGAGTCCCGAGCACGTGCGCCGCTCCGATGCACCACTATTTCTCAGCTCACACGCACCTAAGTCACTGTCCATTATGAATATTATCAATGGGAAAGCCTAATTAGAGCACTCGGCTTGAGCGGCGAGTCTCGAATCTGTATATATAAGTCAACACTGAAGTTCACATGGCGCGAAGTGTCGCGTGGTATCGGCGGTACGACCGCGTCAGTCTCGCTGGCGGTATGACGCATTAGTGAGCGCGCGGCGCAGCGCGGCCTAGTGCGCGCAGCCGGGGACGGCGCGGGCGCGGGGGCCGGCGGCGCCCCCCGCGGCGGCTCCGTGCTGCCCTCTGCGTCGGGCTCATCGACCGCACTCGCCCTCGTCGCACCACGGCGCTGCTTCCACACCACTCTCACTGTACCGCAAAACGACGCGTTCTCGCCGAGTCGCCCACCCGCGCCCACGGACCGCGCCGCCACCCGCTTCCGCGCCCGCACCACACATGACCCGACTCGCCCGACTCCCCGATCTTCCCGATCTCCCCGACTCAGCCTCTATGCACTACTAAGTACCTTATCGCCGACACCTGTCGGCACCTGGCTAGATCCGCGGTTTATACGTAGTTCTACCCACGCATACGCCCGCGTCCCGAAGAAACCTTCAAATAGACATCAAACAAAATCAATAACGGAAGGAAGTAAGGCGTACCTACCTCTAATAATCTAAGTTAATTGATGAAAAAATTTGACCGAGTTGAGATACTCGGACGCCATTGCAGTACTATGCGCGAGTCCGTGGCGAGTGGACATATTATTGACGCATTCTATCAAACTGCATCCGTCCTCTTTTACTCGCGCGTCTAGATAGGCTCTATGTCGCAATCACGAGTCCGCTCGCGCGTAAAATGCCTCATGTGGACAGACTCTTAGATCTGTGAGAGATTCTGTGATCAGTTTTTTTTTACTTAATGACTACAGTTGTTCTAATTTTATTTAGCCTGCCCAGATGACTCGTTTTACGCGCGAGTAAAAGAGGACGGATTCAGTTGATAGAATGCGACAACAATATGTCCACTCGCCACGGACTCATACTACAGAACGCAGTAATGGCACCCGAGTATCTCAATTCGAAGCCTGTCCACATGACGCGTTTTACGCGCGAGAGGACTCGCGCGTAGACACTCGTGCGTTCCCGAAATACTAGAGCTAAACGTGCGGCAGCATCTGGATGGGATGTATATATCCCGACCAGATGCTGCCGCGCGTTTCCTCAATCGCGCGTAAAACGCGTGCAACGTGCCGGACTCTCGAAACGCGTCATCTGGACAGGCTCGAACGGGGCGAGAGCCGCGCTCCGCTCGCGGCTTGCGCGCACGGGTAGGTAGGTTAGGTACATACCTGCCGTTAAATTCCTCAGTACAGTCCAGGACGGCTAGCACAAGTGGACCGTGACTTATTTGTCGTTCGGATCTCCCTTTCTAACTAGATTGTAACGATAGAGAGCGACAAGCGAGAAAATACAAGATGTGCTAACCGTTCAGTTCATAGGTATTTAGGTACTGCGGAACATTAACTCTGTCGCTTTAGGTCAAAGCATACTTAAACGGACAATGTCATGATGACGAAACTGGTATCGGTTCAGTTTTAAGGTCATAAAGGGAAACATGCATTCTAACAGACGCCTCGTTGTATTTACATTGTTACGATAGCAAACTACCGTTTGCCGTTAGGTAATATAATAATAATAAGGTCCAGATAAGGATTTGCATGCGACTTAAATATTAAATCGTTGAGTTTGCATTACGTACCTACGCAACACATTGTTTCCAACTTTTTATCAAACAATTACTCAATTAATGAAAAGAAGACGTCACGTCAGGTTAAAGTAACGTGCCTGCTCCAATGGAATTTCGAGTAATCTACTTAGAGAACTCCACCGTTGCTCATCGCACGTCATTCAATGAACTGTTTTTTCTCTGGTCAACGCTTGAGTAAGTCTGCCGACTAATAAAACCGAATCGTGCGATTGTAGCCCATCCGCAGTTAGACACTCGGAACAGATTCCCGGTGCACTCGAACCGTTTGAAATCAAAAGTGCACAGATCATCATTATTCTTCTACCTTCCGGAAGTAATGCCTGGGTACCTACTGGCCATAAAATCGATAAATTAAGCGGCGTTCTCACGAGGCGATTTTAGTTGATCAATTTAAATCGGTTTACGAATTGAATGACAATCGATCATGAGAACATGTTTTCAATAAAAGTTGATCAACTTAGACCTTTATTAGAAAAAGAAAAATTCTCGTTTTCGGATTGTTTTGTTAAGTTTTATTATTATGACATGTTTCATGTATGGAACTGACATTAGCAGCCGCGATTGATTGGAAGCTTAAAGGCTTATTACACCTTCCTAAATTTAGTCACTAACGAGAGGGACGCCGCAATACATTGAATGAGATGGAGATATCTCCATACGTATCTAACGTATTGCAGCGTCCCTCTCGTTAGTGACTCTCGTTATAGTGACTAATTTAGGAAGGTGTAATAAGCCTTTTACGTCAATCCTATACATTTTGACATGACAGTTTTCGAACATCGTTGTCGCTAACGTATTTTGCCTAGGGCCGCAGAACTTTTAATAACTTTTGTAGCCACCAAATTAAAATCAAATAGGTACCTAATGTCGCTCTTAAAAGGACGAGGTAAGCGTTGCTTGTCCGTAGCCGCCGCCTGCGCCCGCGCTGCTACGCCGCCGGGCCTGGTCGTCCGCGTTAACGGCGCGCGGCGCGAACTGGGCCCTGCGATTTAATTTACTGGACAGTTAGTTGTAAAAGCACCGTTCCTCCTGCGGTCGCGGAATCGTAGCTTTTAATTTTATAATCAAAAAAGAAGCTTTGTTTTATCGGCGTAGATACGACGTTATTTATTACTTACTGAGTTTCGATGATGGATGACACTTCAAACTTGTATACACGACACACTCGGAACTCAGAATAAGCAAAGGACTACTAAAAACCGGTCAAGTGCGATTCGAGTCAGACTCGCGCACCGAGGGTTCCGTATTTAATATGGTTCGCACTAAAACTATTTCAAAATTTTGAGTGTTTAAGTAATTACCTATAGGTTCCGACGCAACGAGCCAGGCCATCAATAAAATAACTTAAGTTTTATTTACTACGCGTTAAGGTCCATTTTAGGTTGCCTAATTTAATTTTTCTTAACAACTCGAAAACTGTTGATTTTCATAACTTTAATTTTTTTTTTGTCAATTTCTCGAAAACTATAAACTTTGAACACTTCGTTTTATTTTTCCCGTAAAACATAAGCAATTATCTATAAGTGTGGAATTGTTCAGATTTTTGGGTTCATAAACTTCGGATATAAGGGGGGGGGGGGAGGAACGGTCATTTTTTTGAACATTTATGGTTAGAAATAAGAAATTTTATTATTCAAGTCCAATATAAACATATCCATGTATTGTGACGTCACGAGCCCCCGCTCCCAAACTTTGATGCGCATATTGTCCTATACGCCAATTGCCAATTTAGCCATCTATATAGCAAGTTATGTAGCGACAGTAAGTAAGTACTTGATTCTATACAATTTAAGTAAAGCTAGTAAAAAAAGTTAAAAAAATATTGTCGCAGATTTATAAAATTTTACATACGAGTACGAGTAAACTTACTTACTAGGTGTGTTCGCGACTTCACTCGCATACAAGTTAAGGGTCCGTTCACATGTACAGACGCCGAGCGTGTCAGACACGTCCCGTGTCAGACAATATAATTCAAGCACTTAAAAATTACATGAAAAAGTCGTTCAAAGTGTACTATAGGGTCTAGGACCATCTAACAGACAAAAATGCTTGGTCTAAACCAGAAAATTAGAAAATTAACTAATAGCTTACTACCTCATACATAAATCATAAACCTCGTAAAAATCATATTGTATATAAACGCTGCTGTATCCTGTCTAGGGGACACGGTTTATGAAGGAAAACATATCGAAACTCTTAAGTGGTTATCTTACACGTATAAGGGTGAAACTACATGTGATTTTATCACGGAAAAAAATAAAAAATAAATAAGTTTTTTTGTATGGGGTTTACAATAATAATTATTGTAAACTGTATGCTAAATTATTATATATATCGAAGTCGGTGGCAAGAATCATGTGTCATTGCTCTATTGTGTATACCTACTTGATAATTATTATTATATTAGAGGCACTAGATAGGTAGTTCCTAGGACTCCTAGGAGGCCGGTCTTTATTTAACCCTTTTCAGTAGGTTTTTGAAGACTGTTTTATTTTGTTGTTAAAAGTTTCTGCGTAGCTATTGTACTTAAAAAAAACACGTACACATATATAAACATGTATCTGCAATACTGTGTTTTTATTTGACGCAGTTCTACGAGTATAACCTCAATGGAAGCCTAGGAATCAAATTGATTGACTGTACTGGGAAGATGAGCGCATCTTCTAGGAATAAATAATTGGGGAGACTGAGGACACACGGTAAACGGCATTTACAAACCTTCTATGAATATTCTATTATTTTTAATGGTAACACTAGTAGTATATGTTACCAGTTAACTTTTTAAAGTGAAGTATACTGCCAAACTTGGCAGATATTTTTTGTGAGTTTTAATTTTGATTAATTACATAGTGGTTAAAAATAGATGAATATTTATATAATTTAATATTTATATAAGTTCTATAAAGGAAAACGCTTGGTTGTCAGTAGTTTTTTGTAAATAAAAACTATTGATAACTGGCCGGGGGACACTTAATGCTCCATTTACGTAGCCTCCTGGCGCCCAAAGTCCTATTTAAAGGTCTTAGCCTGAGTAGTGGTACCGGCCCAAGCATAATGCCACTTTTAACTTATAGGCGCCCAATAGTCCTTTTAAAAGGTCTTCAACTTCAACCTGTCATAGAACTTCAAATTTACCGCGTATTTAATTCAGATGATTTCAATACGAATACGTCAGGTTTGAAGTTGTCAATAAACGTCAATCTGGGGAACATAATCTGTCAGTTATTCTCCAAGAGGACAATTGGGTAGGTAAAGTTTTTGGAAGAGGTGTAAATTATATTTTTTTTCGATAGTCGTCATCCTAAAGATCAAGGAACTGCGGCTCTTTTATTTTTATTTCCTCTAATATTTTAGAAATATTTTTTTTTGTTATTAAGTTGACATTTGTACACTTTATTGGCCGACAAGCTTGTTGCCTTCGTACTTAATGAAAAAGAAAAAAACTGTCACTTCTATAACTGTAATTGTCAATCAAAGTAAACAAACGATTCAATTCTTTCAAGCATCTAAGTAAATCTTTGTAATAATCCATTTCCAAAGTCCGTGTGGAATTGCTTGAATTCATTACGTGTATACGATTCAAACGTGCTCTCGTGGCTATCGAAAAGCAGGGCAAGAGTCGTCGTGAAAGAAAGAAATCGGTGTCCAAGAAGCAGTGCCAAAGGGGTCGAAAATAAATCGTAGTCCAAATATCGTGCAAAGGTCAAAGCGAGCAAAGCAGGAGCAAAGCGGCAAAATCGAAAGTCCGGAGTTCGTTCTGAGGTAGTTAAAATATTTCTAAAAACACTGATCACATGAAACGCAAGCAAACAGAAAAGATTCGTTGAATTGAATCGTTTGTTTACTTTGATTGACAATGACAGTTATAGAAGTGACAGTTTTTTTTTTCTTTCTCATTAAGTACGAAGGCAACAAGCTTGTCGGTCATTAAAGTGTGCAAATGTCAACTTACTAACTAAAAAAAATATTTCTACAATATTAGAGGAAATAAAAATAAAAGAGCCGCAGTTCCTTGATCTTTAGGATGACGACTACCGAAAAAAAATATAATTTACACCTCTTCCAAAAACTTTACCTACCCAATTAGGACACTGGGTCATTATTACAACGTCCTAAAAATAGCTTGGGCCTTATGAGGATAATTACCAGTGATCGGATTAGGTAGAGTATATTTACCTAAACTTGATGCATGTTCATTCAATAATGTGTTCTCATCTCACTCACGCATGAATGAACAGGAGTCAAGTTTAGGTAAATATACTCTACCTATTCCGATCACTGATAATTACATACAAGTAGGTACTATATAAATTAAAGAGCACTGCTTCTTTCCTGATTTATGTTTATTTTACCTTTCACTGTATATAAATAATTATCATAATAGGTGTTATCACCTGAACAGCCTTCGGGCTTCTAGAACATTCTACTACGTAAAAATATCACATTATTTTAAAAATATTTTAAATTGTATTAAATCTCTAGAATACCACCATACACCAATCTAATATTCGACGCCGAATGCTCATTACACGGGAATGCTCTCAGTGGGGACGCTCCTTTATAGTAGAAAGACTACGACGAAGAATACGACATTACAATCCTCTTCGGAAAATGCCCTAGGCTAGGCTTTATTTTAGAAAGAATTAAAAGCAAACGTGACACAACGTACTCGTATGCAAATGCAATAAGTTCCAAACCCTAATTGCCTACTTTATTGTATTACAGTACTCATCTACATCAGAACTAAGAAATGGAAAGATATAATTTTGTCTAGCTATATACAAGTTGTAGCATGCATTCAAATGCATTGTAGCTTGTTCTACGCGAATCACTGTCAGATAGATACTGCAGGGCTCGGCGACGCCTATGAGGACCACGGCTCGAGGATCAATTGGTGCCGAGTGCAGCGTCTTAGGACTTCACAGCGCTCTTCTTATCTCCGTAACGTTAAATCTGAATAAACCGCGGTATCAGACAGCAAAGCATTTCCTAGTGTTCCTTGAGCGGATCGAGAGAAAAGAGATAGGGACAGCTTGTGCCGCCTACGCATGACAAACAGAAATAGCAGCGCGCGCCGCCTGTCCTCTGACTCAGCTCAGACAATGGCTCGTATCCCCTCCTGCGCCCCCTTTCGCGAATATCAAATGATCGTCCCAATGTTATGTCGCACGGCGGACTCGTAAAATTAGTGAAAATTATTGCCGCAGGCTGGGCCAAAGTAGTTGCTCTGGTCGTAGATGTGATTTAACAGAAATCAAGGTTACCGAACGCTGAAAAAGACAAATGTTGTACCTACTTGTTAAATTAGCAAATCGCTGATGAAAGAGTGTTAAAACCAGAAAGAGTACAAACTAAATGCAATTTCTATCCGCAATTTTGTACGCTCGGCCCAATATTATTGATTGCAATTATGTATATTATTTTTACCCGACTACGGCGAAGCAAAAATGAGGGTTATGATTTTGACCGGTATGTATGTATGTTCATCTGGTCCCTCATAACTTCTAAACTATACTTATCATAATTTGACAAATGGGGTATCGTTGGAAACGTTTTGATGGTCCGCTGGTTATAGGCTATGTGACGTCACATGAAATTTAGCGCCTATATAGCGCCTTCTAGAGGACATAAAGTCATAATTTAAAAAAAAAAACATGCAGTGTGGGGTGTCAAATGAAAGGGCTTAATTAGCACATTTCGAATACATATATATAGTTAGCTGTCACTCGCGGCTTTAATTGCATGCCCGCTATAATTGAGAATAATTTCTAAAAAATCACGCTTCAGATGTGAGCCTAACACATTTTTCTCTCCAAAGCTCTCCAAAATACATATTTAATAATACGGATTGTTTTTTGTAACTTCAGTATATTAACTACCTATGCACTTGGTATAAACAATAACACTTAAACGAAAAAATGTACTTAAATCGGATCTGAAATTACGTCATCGCAAAGTTATAACGCCAAAATAATTTAAATAAAAAAAAAGTTTAAAAACTAAAGCCCAACTACAAAAAAGTATTTAAAAAAATAATTAAAAAACTAATACCCGACTGCAAAAGGAACGAAACAAGTTTGGACCTTTGTAATATTTTACACTAAGTAGAACCACTCCTAGTCCTCGTATGATGACGTAGAGTCCAAATTTAGGAAAATCCAAGACATTGGCAGCAGGCATCACCTCTGAGTGGAACTCCATCCATTTCGATCGTCATTCTGCCTGCTAGGGAGCTATTCAAAATATTGTTCGTACCTAGTCGAAGGCCAGGAATTATTATAGCAACGTGCATCGCCACCCAATCCAATCCTGCTGGGTAGTATCTAACAACCCTTCAAAAATTCGAAGAAAAGGGTTTCTTGGCGACTTCGAAGGGTTGTTTCTTAGAAACTACCCAGCGGGATCGGATGGCATTTTTTTAACAACATTTGGTGGTACCAATAAATAAATTCGCCAATTTTGGAGCGGTTGCCTTTTATCATGTTTTTTTTTTTATATTTTTAATTCGCTAGTACGAAAACGGTCCACGTGTTTTTATTAACTTTAACTTAAAAGCAACCGCATTCCCATCCCAGATTAACACTCGCCATCCGGTTGCCTCTCCGGTGAAATTTCAAGTGACATTGCCTTGAATATCTCACTCTTCTCATACTACACATTTATATGGAAATCGTCAGACAACCCGACTCAAGTTTGTTGGTTCGGCTAGAATTGAGTTTAAACCGGTTTGGACGTTCACTCCATAAAACAGCATTTTGAGATTTCTTCTAAAAATTATTAAGAGTTTACATAACTAGATACTTACTTGAAAATAAAGGGAGGTTCCGTGGTCCGTTGTGTGTTTTGGACTTCCTGATGGGCCGCGCCTGCGCGCTAACAAAGTCAAAGTCATGGTCAAAAATGGTTGGCGATTACTCCACCGACAAGAGCTTCGCTCTTAAATAAAGTGAGAGAGGTGTATACATGCCAAAAATTACAAATAATTCAAAATGTAATTTTACAATAATAATGTCATTCTTAACCTACATAAAATTAATTAATTAAATTCATACATACAATGTCTAATACTATAACTGCGAAAGTAACTCTGTCTGTCTCTCTGTCTGTCTGTTACCTTTTCACGCTTAAACCGCTGTACCGATTTAGATGAGTTTGAGTCCCGGGGAAGGACATGGGATACTTTTGGGAAATGGGAAAAGGGGGGTGAAAATTTGTATTTTTACTCCTACCGCCTGTAATGAGTGAGCTGAACTCGCCAGGCGGCAGCAACTAGCAACGAAGTGATTACATTTGATGGTTTTTGTACAAAGAATGGAACCCTATATTGATGTTTACCATTCTGCTGGCGCGCCTTCTCCACAAGGCCAACTGGTGAGATTAGTATAGCTACTTCGGTAACATTGCATTCTTGAGGTTCAATATACAACATTTTGCCTGATCGCTATATTATGTTTATAATCTATACATATAATAAAATCGTTAAGACCAATAAGTCTGTACATTGAGGATTTTAAAATACCGATCGAAAAGAAAAGGGCGACTTATAATAAGTAACTGAACATATTACTCAAAATCATTTTTAAACTTTTTGTTTAATTGTTTGTTTGACCGCACATCACATAAAAACTACGGAACGGATACCAAATATTAATTTTGGAAAATTTTAGAAGAAGGGGGTAAAGTAGGTAAGAAAAAAAATTGATTGTTTTAGAATTAAGAAACTCAGAATAATACTTATTATTAAAAATAAAGAATTATCTGTTTCAGTATTTTTTTAAATCTCATCCAAAGACGCAGAAAAGAGGGTTTTATGTTTAAAATTACTGGACTTAATACAACTATAAAATAAAAACCAATAAAGATTGACCTTTGAAACTTGCTACACATGCTTAAAATCTAATAAAGATAAATATAATTTTAAATTTAGTATGGCCGAATTACGACTTTTGCGGTGTTTGAATGCCAACAACCTCTTTTTGAATACTGGTCTCTTATTATTATTAGCTGAAATGTTTAGAAAGTGATTGGTAGATCGAGTGGCGCAATGATTAGCTCTATCCAATGACATTTAAATGTAAAAACCGCTAATTTTCGAATTTTGCGGTGTTGTTAGATAAGCGACGAATTGTAAAAAAAAAAACATTAATAACTAAAACTACATTCTGCATAGGGCCCTTAGCCAAGATGCAATACACTAACTAGCGTTTCTATTCGTTTCGTTTTTAAACCAATCGCGTCACTGGTAGATCACGTGACTCTTCGTAGGACGTGATCTACCAATGACGCGATTGGTTTAAAAACGAAACGAATAGAAACGCTAGTTAGCGTAATGCATCTTGGCTATGGGCCCAGATATTTTTTCAACGAAACCATTTTTGTTGATTCATATAAAACTCACCTAAAGCAACAAAAATTGGCGACTTAAATTGTGTTCTTTACCTAACACCTAAAGTTCAAAATGCAATAAGTACTTTGTTTTTATTTATTGCGCCATTATTGACAACGCGTTCGGTTTTTAAACGCAACCTTGTTTTACTTACTTGGTAACGTGAAAAGGCTTGTCTTTTTATTTTGTAATGAGCATTCGGCGTCGAATACTGTGTGGACGTCGTACAAAGCTTACAAATTATTTAAATTATTGCTCGTTTACAAATGCTCGAGTAAGAATCCACTCAGTGAGGACGCTCCTTAAGGGGCTGAATGGAGGGTTAAAATTTAAAATTTATATGGGGGTTTGGTCATTCGTGAAGTTAGAAACGTGGAAATTGGGTATTGGGTAGGGCACTGTTAACAAATAAAAAATAAAACGTTTGGTTATTTCCAAAAAAACTATCCTTAAGTGGGTGAAATGGGAGGTGAAAGTTTGTATGAGTGAAGTCATTTTTCAAGTTAAGGAAATTGGTGTTTAAGCTACTGCTTACAAAGTACCAAGGATAGGTACTAAAATCGGTGATTTTGGAAACATTACCCCTAAGGGGGTGAAATTAGGGATGGCAATTTGTAAGAGAGTTTGGTTATTTTTGAAGTTAGATATATGTAAATCGGTGTCTAGACTACTAATATAACATACGAGTTTTGGCGTTTTTGGAAAATCTTTGAGGATCTGATAATGGAATCCCAGGGGTATTTACAGAACCCTTCAAAAGTTTAAGAGACACATACCTACAGCGTTTTGCAAACTTCTGTAAGAACATTTACCTACTTTCCAAAAGCACCATTTGATAAAGTTAAATTAATGATAAAGACCAGAGATCAGAAGTACTTATCGGAACTCCTTATTTTGTATATAATAAGTATTTCACAACACGCTACTTTTACCCATCATAAAGAATGTGTTGAAATGGAAAGTACCAGGAGAACTCCTCAACGATTAATGTCCCCGCATATTGGATTGCCCCATTTTGTCAAGAGTGATGAAGAATTGGCATTAAACATTAATGACATTCATGTAGTGTATATGTGCTGTACTGTACAATGTGACAATACAATGCAATCGCATAATAATTAAACAAACACTAAAAAGCGAATAAATGTAAAATATTACAATTTTTTTGGAAAGTCTATCCCTTTATGATACGTAATGAAAACTTTATTTGTACCTACCTACTTTTTAACGAAATTACTGACTCTCCGCAGACGAAGTCGCAGGCGGAAAGCTAGTTATGTACATATTTTAATACTTTTTGTTTTTACTACTTAATACTATAGTTGTATACTTATAAGTAGTAAACTGCTTTGTACCTTTTAATACAGTTACTCAAAAAGTGGTACTTTTTAACCAACTTTAAAAAAGGAGGATGTTCTATGTTCGGCTATATGTTCTTTTCAGGGTTCCGTACCAAAATTGTAAAAAAGGAACCCTTATGGTGAGACTTCGTTGTTTGTCTGTCTGTATGTCACAGCAGTTATTCTCAGCAGCTACCAACTTAAAATTTGGCATTATTGTATAACTTGCTTGCCCGCATCTATTTTTAGTAAAAAAAATTAAATTAATTTTATAAATAATTAAATAGGGGTCTAGAATGGGGGGGTTGAAAAATGAAAGTGACTTGATAATAGCAAGTGGGGTGTCATTTTTAATGAAAGGGCTCAATCTGCACATTTTAAAACAATTTTTTTTATAATCGGACTTTGTCACTACAATATTTCAAGTATTAAAAACTCCCGAATAAAGTATTAAAAACTCCCGAAGTATTAAAAATCGCTTTCAGAGCTCATAACTTTTAAACGGCTTATCAGATTTCCGCACTTGCATCAAAATTGTATGGTTGTAAATGTGGAGCCAAATGCTTTTAAACGCCCTGCCGAAAGGAGACGGGTGTGTGTTTTATTATGTGTTTATCCATCTCATGGGTGTTTCTTTGTATGTCTGTTCTGTTATCGCTTAAGGTCCGAATGGTTAAAGCGTATTTAATGCATTTTTTTTATTTGTGGGCTTAATTGTATTCGGCGGATTTCATTAAAATCGGTTTAATTAAAATCAATATCTGGATTGCGAGCCGTATTAAAGACAGGCTTTTCAGTGCAATATAAACCCGATTATTTAACGGTGATTAACAGCAAATTGGATTCCTGTCAATTTTTTGGATATCTAATTTTTTATATGTTGTGTTATTGCTTACAAAAATCTATGACGGAAATGTAATGAAATGTATAATAAAGTGCGCAGAAAGCTCGTAGATTTTTGCGATGCGACGTCGCATCGCAGTTTTGTGTACAGGCCCTAAAACACAGCAGCAGCGGGTGGAGTCGCTGACGGGTCCGCTAGTAACCAGTTGATATTGTAGGTACGTGTAATGTAGGTACCTAATAGTCGCTACTCGGAAATCTGGATCGTGATTCTTCAACCTACACTACGTGCACAAATCAAGACTTCTCGGTTCGCGATACAAATGTCGAGTCACTATTACTTTTGTACAAATTATAATTCTTTCAATACGTACCAGACTTAGACGTACAAGAGATCTTTAAAATCCTTTCAAATATTGAACCCCCTGTACACAAAAACTGGTTGTATTTGTGCAGCACAAATTTCCAATTTCGATAGTCTTAAAAGAGACGCGTAGAGCAACCATTTCAGCTCGCCGCAGTTCCGTTAGTTAAATATTTCTCGAGGCGAGTGCTGGCAAACATACCCCGTGGTACATACTAATGTTATGCTAATCACTTCGCTGGACACTTATTCATTTGAATCACGGCACTTTAGCAAGGCGACCTGGGCGAAGTCCGGCGTCGCTAACGGTCGACGGTCCAGGTCTTCGAAGAAAGAAAACCGATTGAGAGGCCTGCACGCCTCGAAACGATCTAAAACTAAATATGTATGTTTTATTAAAATCCTAAGCTACTAACTCGGAGCTCGTGAAAAACAAACTCAAACCACCAGTAGGTACCTACCCAAGACAAACACTTGGTAAATTATTTATTATAACAATATCTATGGCGCTATTTAGCATGGTCACGAGCAGATTAGAGAAGAATGCGTAAGGCTGCCTTTCCATAGAAGCGGAGACGAGCGGTGCGGAGAGGAGCTGTGTAGAATCGACCAATCACATTGGTTGTAATCCACATCTCGTCTCCGCTCCGCTTCAATGGAAGCAGTCAAGCGGAGACGAGATGTGGCTTACAACCAATGTGATTGGTAAATTCCTACACAGCTCCTCTCCGCACCGCTCGTCTCCGCTTCTATGGAAAGGCAGCCTAAAGGCGAATTCACTTTACACCGGACCGGGGCCGGGCCGGGGCGTGGCCGCGCCCCGGCCGGAGCACGGTCAAATAGTCTGAGTATACTTTTGTATAAGTACCTAATAGAGAAAACACATAATAACAAAATATGAAAATACTGTAAAAGAAATGGCAAAAAGTGAAATTAAAATTAAAATCGGCCAAAAAATACGTATAAACTACTAATAAGACAGAGAGATCCGACATGAACTGTGACGTCAGCGTGCACTACGGCTATATAAACTCCTTGTTAAATTCTATTTTGCTAGAAAGAGATTTGCTAGAAACAAATCTTTAATGGCATATATCTTGGTTATTTTTAAAACTGCTACCTAAGTACTCCTTTGTTACAATTATGATTCACATACTTACTAACTTCTGCCACGCCATGCACACCATACTTTAGATTAGACCATAGTTATAGTGTCTACCTTAAACGATACTGTTTCCGATTTATAGAACTCCATATCGCTTTGTGACAGTATTATGTAACATATTTTCTAGTCAGCTGACGATGTTTTGTTTGGGAGGGTCGATTTTTTTTTCGCGATTTCGTGGTTGGTCCCATAGTGAAAGTTGCTCAGTAGGTATGTATGACTTATAATTTTGGGGGTTAAATCAGAACCCCAAAAATTTGGACACTGAATTTAATTTCACCCTGTAGTTAGGCTTTCTTATGGAACCGAGATCTACAGATTATTTTAAACTAGTCATAGTCACTAGTTTTTAGTATATTAATGAAGACAATTAACAAATCGCACCCCCAGGTCAACACTGTATTATGTCGAAAAATTTCAACATATTTTTTTTATACGGCAATCACTTTGATATAACACGAGATAACGATTTTTCGGCGATTCTGAAAACATAAAATATTTTGACTTAGTGCAGTGTTGTACTGGGGGTGCGAAATATCTTATTTATTAAATTCACCGATTTTTTTTATTCCGTGCGGTGTAATTTAAAAGTGATGGTGTCCGTGAAAATGTCATCCCACCGCGTTCATCAAACGGAGAGTAACCTAACAGTAACCCATGCCGATTATTGGAGCACAAGGATGTAGCGGTCTGGGCTGGCGCACGGTGCGCCTGGGAATATTCGCAGCGAAGCCTCGGCTCGACTGGTCCCGCGGCATTCCCGCCGACACGTTCCGTCACCGTCTCGCCGGCCCGCCTGAACCTTCACCATTCTAAATCACTATATACTATTTATCTACCTCACTTAAGAGTATAACGAACCTAAAAGTTAAGTAAGCCTAAAACTGCAACAAAAACTTCTAAGGGCTACTTTATAGGGTTCCGTACCAAAATGGTAAAAAGGAACCCTTATGGTGAGACTCCGTTGTCTGTCTACATAAGCTATCACCTTGAAATTTGGGATAGTTGTATAACTTGCTTGCCTTTGATTTTATTAAAAAAAATGAAATTAATTTAATGAAAGAAATCTAGAATGGGGGGTTGAAAGATGTAAGTCATTTGATTATAGCAAAATGGGTGTCATATGAAAGGGCTTAATCTGCACATTTCAAAACAATTTTTTTTTTAATTTTCCGTGACGTAGTTTTTGATTTATAACCAAAAATGTTCAAAAAATGACCG
The DNA here is from genome assembly GCA_963241965.1 of Tortrix viridana. Classification (NCBI taxonomy): domain Eukaryota; kingdom Metazoa; phylum Arthropoda; class Insecta; order Lepidoptera; family Tortricidae; genus Tortrix; species Tortrix viridana. Next base: position 12,734,999 of record OY725171.1, read on the forward strand.
TTCCCCCTTCTCTCCGAAGTTTATGTAACGAAAAATCTGAAAAATTCCGAACTTATCGGTGATTGCTTATATTTTACGGGAAAAATTGATTGACAAAAAATCTTTGAAAATGTGTGTTAAATTTAGACAACTCAAAATAGACCTTATTGCATAAAAATTAAAGAGCATATATAAAAAAATATATAAAAAAACCACCGGCACAAAAATAAAACTCTATAAAGTAAATAAATAATACGGCCCTTAAAACTTAATGTCAGTAGGTACCTAGTAATATTTTGATTCAAGTGTCGTCACGGCCGAATAAGACATAAACGGGTGCCGCCGAGCGCGACGTATCTACGTCACAGGACGTATCTACGTCACAGACTTATCGTCACTACTTACGAGATTTCAAGGATTAAAAACTCCCGACAAAATCGCTTGGAGCTCATAACTGTTAAACGGCTCATCAGATTCTCATCATCAAAACAAGCTAAGAACACTCTCGATTAAGTCACCTTTTTAACCAAATATAAACTAAATCAAAATCGGTCCATCCACATGCCACAGACATCTGTCTGTGGCATGTGTATCTACACAGATACACATGTCAAATTTATAACACCCCTCTTTTTGTGTCGGGGGTTAAAAAGGTATATTTTTGAAGTACGGACTTAAGTACGGAACCCTTGGTGCGCGAGTCCGACTCGCACTTGACCGGTTTTTTATTATTAATTTGACAGAAAAATCTAGCTAAGTTTCCTATTTACCCAAGAATTATCTTACTCTTTTAAAACGCCTGAAGGAATTTACATGATTCTGTAAGTTATTTTTACATTTGCAGGAATGTTACTCATCACATCATTACATTTTACTTTTATCTCGGACATGAAAATCCTTACCTACCGCGGTTTGAATTAATTAGTGAGTATCGATATTTCGAGAATGTTGCAGTCGTCATGATCAAGGGACAACTTGAGTTCGCGGATAGGTTGGCAGTTAAGGATAGCCGATAACAGTTAAAGATTACTATTCGTTTGTGTACTAACGTGCACATTCATTTTATTCTGGAAAATATAATTAGTTCGCAAAGAAATTCGTTGAAATTCGTCGTTCGCAAGAAAACGTGGACAGAGTCGCGGGCGAAAGCTACTACCTACATTACACGTTCATTGAATTGGTGGAAAATAACCTATAATATAACCTATTAATCCAACTAACTACCGGCTTTAAATTTAATTATTACTAAACTTATATCATGTCACCATTTTATTTTGCATTTAACGCCTAGAACTCGAGAACCGATAAGGCGTAGTAGTTCTAGTTTTCATTTTTATTTTATTATATGCTTTTTAGCATTCTGTCACCAATCACTGAAAATTACTGGAAAAAAGAGGTGAATCACAAGAAACGTATTGAAAACGACTACTGGCTTAGAGAGAACTTGGTAATTCCTCGTACTGAATACTTGTCAACAGAGGTAGGGTACAGGAGTGAACTCTGCAGGAGAGAACTTATAAATTAAAAATATTAACAAAATAAACATTCCTGCCTCGGTACGAGTAACTTCTCTTTCCCCACCCTACCGTGACACAAAGTCGTCTTATAAAGGTTCCGTTTTTAGTATTTTATTTAGTATTTAGTACGGAACACTAAAAATAACCCCAATCACCGTTACAAGAAGTTACAGTTGCAGTGTCATATTGGCAGAACGTTTTAATTTTTTTTTTTATTCCTACTATACGATCGGCCAGCCCCCTGTCAATATGCTACCATGAACCCAATCAACAATTAGGATAAAGATGGATAAAGATGACGATAGCGGTGCAAAAGTTTACATCGGCGGCGCGGGCGCAGCAGGGGCTTTACTGCTAAAATCGATAGCCTAGTCCCTTACTCTCGATCGCGCAAAAATTGTAGAGTGAAAGGGACAGAGTTACAAAGTTTCATATTTAGTGGTTCGCAGTAACAGTAACCCATTCGGCGCGAGCGTGGGAACAGGCGCAGGCGCAGCCCGCGGCGCTGCAGACGAGTTGCGTGTAAAAAGCGGTTCCTTCACTTACCCTGTCATGACTTTTAAAAGGCTCGCCAAAATTATCCTCGCTGTGCGTCAGGGTTCCGCGGCAGCATTCTTCAATATGAATCATTGCATTAATATAATACTTTGTAGCATTCTGGATTCTGACTATTAACGTTGCTGGTAGATTCTCAAAAAAAAATATGGCTAGTTTTATGGCAAATCATGATAACATTTGATTACAAAATATCCTACAGATCAATTATTAGAGAAAATTCGACGAAATTAGAATTCTGTTGGCCATGGGAGGAGTTCTAGTCTTTCCACCTCCATTCACCATCATCGTCATATTTCGAGTAAAGGAGAAGTACAATACAAACCCGACGGTCCATTATGATACATACGGTCAAGCTAATAAACCGTGTTAAAACATGTTCCTAGTACAAGCTATCAAAATGTCATATATATTTAGGTATTTTATGTTTCTTTTAATTTTAGACAGGGTTTTGTAGTTGACTGTACTTTTTTGTACAATCATCTGCTGATCACCACCTACATCACTTCATCACTACATACGAGTATTATTAAAAAAAAGTCCCCACGGCACTGTCTATCTGAACGCGATAAACTTCAAAACTACTGAATGGATTTTCATACGGTTCTCACCAATAAACGGAGTGATTAATGAGGAAGGTTTAGGTATATAATTCATTAAATATTTAGGATGGCTATGCTACCCATGCGAAGCCAAGAGCTAGTCAAGAGTAAACTAAAAAATCTCAATGATGGGTCTACACTTGATGACTTGCAATATTTGAAACAGAATGACTGACCTACAGAGAAGCTTGTAAAAATCTAGCCCACGGAACCATAGTCACGCAAGTCCGACTTGTCCCCGCCGGCTGTGATACGTTTTTACTACTGAACAATATATTAAGTAAATATGGGTGGCCAACAAACTTTGATCGTTTTTCAGTTTTCTAAGTTCTCCTCCTCAAATTTCAGGTTTGTAAACTTATCTACCGGAACTTTTAAAACCTTGACCGCCGTTGTTTGACTTTTCTGTTCTAAAAATCGCCTGTATTTTATCTGCGGTTTACCCTACCGCGCGAATTCGCGTTGCGTCGGCGGAGCCGGCGGGAGAGCCCTATAAAACAGGACACTAATGTTTTATTAAAAAGTGCCGAGCGGGAAAATAACATCCACACCCATTCGAACCTTCGAGGCAGTAGATACATCATGTGTCGGCATTAAATAACGGAGAGCCCTTTTGAAATTCAAACATGATAATCGCTAAACGAACGAAAACGATGCGGCGCGTCATGCCGACCTGCGGGCTTAACATGCATGAACGAGAAAAAAATTGACAGGTGCTAGGGAAATTAATACATCTATTCCATATTCTAACGTAAAACTTAACGTTTAAGGTTTAAAATAAAAGTGTCTCGCCTTGACTTTTATTAACGTTTATTACTAAGCGACTATTGCGATTTTCACATTTTTATAGCGATTTTATCTATACGATACACTTTTATTTTAAACCTTAAGCGTTAAGTCTTACGTTAGAATATGGAATAGATGTATTCATTTCCATAGCACCTGTCAAATTGTATCTTGTAAATGCATGCTAGGGGCCTGGCATATTTAACGGTTAATATGGTCCGTCTGTTCACGATAAACTCAAAAACTATTGTTTTCATTTTTGGGCGCTTACATGGCTCACGCTGGCGAAACCTTAAGAGATACATCCAAATAATGCACTAAAGAATTGAACTTCTGCACCGATTTCTAAAATTTCTTTCGGGAATAAAATCATTTTTCTTTTGAGGTGGATTACACTATCGGCCGCACTCAGAGACGTCAATTAATTTTTAAGTTTAAATAAAGTTGCTCTGCTGTCACTTTCTTTGCTATAGCAATAGAATAAGTCGCAACAACTTTAATGAAACTTAAAAATTAATTGACATCTCTGCGTGCGGTAGTAAGTCTTAGAGGATTGTGAGGAAAGAGCTTTCCATACAGACATAGTTTTGATTCGAAACGTACGGACATAGTTTTTGTTCCGACTGACCACATATCAAAAATTGGTCAAAATCGGCGGTTAACATTTAGGGGGTGGAAAACGTTTATCGCCGTTTGTATGGAAAGCCGTCAACTCACAATCCTCTTAACTATTAACTATAATATACTACTCTGTCAAGAAAGTACCGGGAAAAGATCAATAATACACAAACTGTTTGTTAATCATCCAAATTTATTTTATCACCTTCAAAGTATGCTCCTTCAGAAACGATACACTTACGCCAACGAATAATCCAATCATCAAAACATTTTTTAAACGCTGTTTCCGGAATTGAATTCAGTTCTCGGCGCGAATTCTCCTTTATGTCTTCTACCGATTGAAAACGGGTGCCACGAAGTGGTAATTTGAGTTTAGGAAAAAGAAAGAAGTCGGCAGGAGCCATATCTGGTGAATATGGTGGTTGCTCGATGGTATTTGTTGAGTGTTTGGTCAAAAATTCTTTCACAATGATGGCCTTGTGCGAAGGCGCATTATCGTGGTGCAAAATCCAAGAATTTTCATTCCACAAATCTGGCCTTTTTCGTCGAATTTGCTCTCTTAAATGCCGCATAACGCTCAAATAATATTCTTTATTTACCGTTTGACCTTCCGGCAAGAATTCCGAGTGCACAACACCGCGATAGTCAAAGAAAACAGTCAACATGACTTTGACTTTTGATCGACTTTGGCGTGGTTTCTTCGGTTTCGGTTCAGTTGGAAGGCGCCACTCCGAAGCTTGTTGACTAGTTTGCATGTCAAACTCGTAAACCCACGTCTCGTCACCAGTAACAATGCGTTTCATGAATGTTGGGTCGGAATTGACTCGTTCTAGCATGTCCTCAGCGACTCTCATGCGATTGAGTTTTTGGAGAAAATTCAGGTCTTTTGGGACTAGCCGAGCGGTAACATGTTTCATACCCAAATGATTAGTTAAAATAGTACGGATCGACTCGTGAGATACAGAAAGTTCGGCGGCTATCTCTCTCAAAGTTGAATGAGGATTTTCAGTCACTATTTCCTTCACTTTTGCGATGTTAACTTCAGTTGCAGACGTTGATGGCCTACCAGAGCGAGGCAAATCTTCCATCACATCTCGACCGCTTTTGAACGCTTTGTACCACTCATAAACACGTGTTTTTGATAAAGTCGAATCACCGTAAGCCTTCTGTAACATTTTCAGTGACTCCGAACACGAAATTCCATTGGCGATGCAAAATTTAAGACAAACTCTTTGTTCAATGTTTTTGTCCATTATGAAATTCGCAATACACACTAGATATGATATAACTAAAAACAGCACTGTATTTAATATAAATAACAGATGCAACTCAAACTCCGCGCCAAAATAGAAAACAGTTGTGCCAATCTAACAACAACAAAAAAAACAAAAATTTGAATTTGGAACCATAAACAAATCATCCATTCCCGATACTTTGTTGACTGAATGTACTATAAATATTTTGACTAATTATAGCTTTTAGACATTTGTATCTGCTGTTGGTGATCCTATTAAACCTTTATTCAATGTATATGTATTTCAAGCTATTGATTTTTGACAAGGTACTTTTACCTACTACATTTACTTTATAGACGTAAATGACCTAAGGTCTACTTTACCCCCCTAAAATTAACTAATAACCCTGTACATTAACCCCCTTACTAATAAACGTTGAGTAACGGCTGAGTAGTTATACAATGCTTTGTCCTTATCTGTCATTGTGACATTTGAATTCGACAGATAAGGACAAAGCATTGTATAACTACTCAGCCGTTACTCAACGTTTATTAGTAAGGGGGTTCATCGATCCGTCTGTATGTATCATCATCATATCAGCCGAAACACGTCCACTGCTAGACATATGCCTAATAGAATATAGAACTATTATAATTTTTTATTATTTATTTTAGTCGAAGGCGAGACGGGCCGCTAGTAACTACATTATATTATATGTATAGATATGAATAGTTGTAGTACTCATCTAAGCAGGTCGTGCGCTGGCGGTTAGCATTCTTGAATAAGCACGACTACATTGTTGCTATTTATACAAAGTAAGTAATATATGTAGTGGTGATCGTCGTAAGAACGTGGCAACAGCTATACGGTACGGTACTATGTTTCAGTTTACAATGAGATCAAAAAAAACGTATCCACTTAAATATGTATACATGCTATACATATTATGTATTGTGCAAGTCAACAAGATTTTATCTTCATCGTAGGAATCATATCTTAGCGACCAGAAGAGAAGACATGCAGCAACGAATTAATGAATTATCATATCAGTCAATGAATCGTTTGGTTGGGAATAGGCCACGATAATCGGAGGTACTAAAAACAATGAAATGGCATGAGGTTACCTTCCACATATCAGTGTAGGTCGCCGTACGGTGACGCTTAAGGAATGCTCGTCTGTCTAGGCCCCCGGCTCGACGTTACCGTTATGCGGTGAATCAATTATACGCCGCGCCGCCGATCGTTACCCTCATCGTGCGCTTCGTTATTATTACAGGACTCTATTGGCATACCTATATTACAAATCATTAACTGGGTGAAACTGACTTTACCAATGCCAACCAATATATATATATATATATGTTTATACAAGAATTGCCCACTTGGTGTGGGATAAGACTAACCAGATTATACCACAGTCGCACTCGCCCGCCCGGGTCTGGTCCACGAGTCGGGGACGGTGTTGAAACTGGAGTCGTTGACTCGACGACATTCAATATTATCAAGCGCGACTCGTGGAAGGGTTGAAGACGATACTTTCTTGACATTCAAATGCGGGTGCCATTAATACTTTTTAGGGTTCCGTACCAAAATTGTAAAAAGGAACCCTTATTCCAATGACAAGTGACATAATATCAGATTTCACAATTTGTATCAAACTGAAAAAAACACTTTTTGTTAATTGAATATTTTATAAAACGTTGGCATTAAGTAATAATTTGCTAAAAATATTTTGGTTAAACATTAGTGAACCTATGCGTACACTACGCACCTAATACAACAGTACATTTTGATGCAAGTGCAATATGTACATACTCGTATATGTCATTTTACACGATCCCGAGGTGTTTTGGCCCGAGCTGCAAGCGATGAACAAGACTCGGGACGAGTGAAAATGACATTCCGCACGTGTATCAACGACGTTTTTTTAATACATTTGCGAAAAAAACACAATGAAACAAAACAGTAAGGGCGGTCACTCATAATACACCTAATACTCATTTAGCTAATCATTCGTAATACCCATTCATCCAAATAAAAAAAATATGGAAAAGTCAAAAGCACTAGTGCGACAAATCCAACTTTCCTCACGATATACAGCTACAAAAAGTAAAAAACACTAGTGCGAAAAATCCGACTTTCCGCAAGATATACAGCTACGAAAAGTACTACTTTATGAGCCACTGTTTTAAAAATATTTTTTAACACAGCTTTAACATCTGTCCCGATGGTTAAGAAATTGGGCGGGTCGGCTGAGTCTCCTGTGGCGCCTTCATTAACTATTTTTCAGTTTTCTATTAAACAAAAGCATTCACGTCAATGAAAGTACTCACGATATGACACGTCTGAGTGAAACTCAGATTGTGAAACAGAAAATGTTGAAAATATTGATCCAAATATTCAATAGGTAATATTAATATTTTAATAAGTAGGTAATGTTTTAAGTGCGTAGCGTCAATATTTCAAAATACGTATGTGTTATTTTGCTGCATTTATTTTAACGTAAGTGTGTGTTTCGTTTACGAATGACAATAAAAGTACTACTTACCTATGAGTGTGTTTCTAAGTTTCTTAGGGTGGTTATAACATCTCTATATTGTACAGTGCAATATGCTGTCATTTTTCATTTTGGCATTTGACACTAAACAATAAAGTTCCATATTAATGGATATAAAAACGTCACTCATTTAATACAATCATTGATTGACAGTTCGGGTGCCATCGTATTCCGATTGAGATCCGAGTTTTCCCGAAGGAAAATCATTTTGCACTACATCTGTACGAACTATTTACATACCTCATTTTTTTTTTATGGCCTGGTTGCAGAGACCTTTAAGCCACTTACATACCTCACAGAATACCTACGTACCTGCATAGAAACCGGACTATAAGAAACAGCCAAAGACGTATTTGACCTTTTTCTATTTTTGGCATACGTAACGAGTTAGAAAGAGATGTCCTTATAGGTATTCTTTTGTTTTCCTTCGTGTTGTCAAAAGGATCTGTCAGCGCCAGTGCTGTTGCTGAGTCGGCAATAATATCGATATCGATTTATTTTCGCAGTTGTAATTTGTTCTAATGATTTAAGGGCTACTTTTACTAATTTCCAAATAAAAGCATCTGGCAGTAAAAGTTATCACTTTCCTTTTTGTGCGGAACCCTCGGTGCGCGAGTCCGACTTGCACTTGACCGGCTTTTTTTAGCACGACATCACTCATACTCATAGCCATTTTTTTCGGGAATTTGAATTATTATAACATTAAATAAAAGCACATATTTAAGTTAAATAAATCTACATTGAATAACTTGGGATTTAAATTGTTACATTTATTACGAGTTTAATATTGATAATGTAATATCCCCCACGACATTTCATATATTTTTCCCGGTCGCTACTACTCGACAGTAATGATTTTTTTTTATTCTGCGTTGGCCAGGAACGAATAACTTCGCGTAGGTACCGCTTTTGCAACAGTAACCAAGGTGGACATATCCGAGTAGGTATATTGGAGAGTAAAATATTTTATAAAATCCTGTAATAAAAATGTATGTTATTTTTTTGTAATTATTCTACGCGTTCATTGGGAATATGCATGATTTTTTTTTATCGCATTTCATAACAAAATTTGAAAATACCGTAAAAGAGATGGCCAAAAGTAAGATTAAAATTAAAATCGGCCAAAAAACTCCGTTTTAAATTCTGTTTTACTATAAAGAGATAGAAAAAAATCTTTAATTGCTTATATCTTGGTTATTTTTATAGTTATTCGAAAAATATTTTTTTACTTCTGTTTGTTACAAAGACATTTTAATAAAACAAAAAAAATATTCATATTCACTTATGTGAATACCTCGTAAAAAGCAGCGAAGTACTAGGATAACATGATCGCCAGGCGGTTGACCTTGCTCGGTGTTTACGTCGCGCGCGTCGGTCGCGGGCGCGTCACGGCCGCGCGTTGCACCGCGCCGGGTCACAAACAAGCTACATACCCATACGTCGATGCATGTATCTACTGGTCGGTGGGACTGGGACCGCTCGAGTATGCAGGACGCCCGCTCCGGCTTGGCCGTGTCCGGTTAAGGCGCGTCGCGATCCGAACAACCGACATGGATGCCATTGAACCGTGCCGGCCTATCGCCATTGTGAAACGACGCCGACGAATGCCAGTTATTTGGTCGCAGCTCGTCACATTTAAAAAATACATACTACTGTCATTATCATTAGTGATATCATCACTATTTGTAAAAAGTCCTGAATATATTCTACCGCCGCCCTCGAAACACTTTATTATTGTTACTTAAGTCTATGACTATGTGCTCATACCTTTGTTTGCTTAACTGCTAAGGCAAATTTCATTAGTTTTAAACTTGAAGCTTCTGACGATAAGGTGCTTGAAGACGTAGCTTTAGCTTTCGAAGATTGTTTTTCCAACAAGCCATTAATACGACTAAATGTCTTCAATCATCCGCGATTGAAGCTCAATCTTTACTTTGTAATAATGTCTGTAAATGTAATAGGTAGGTATAACCTTTGAATTTAGTCAAGTAGATTCGGTTGCTATTGTAAGGTATTTAAATCGATCAGTTTAAAAAAAAACGAGGATTTATGGGGAACGTCAGTTAAAGTTATCCATCATATCATAGGTGTAATTGCACCCCACTTAGCATTAATTTACAATAATTGCATATGCACCTATTAGGAACTATATAGGTCATTCCTAGGACTCCTAGCAGGCCGGTTTATATTTAACCCTTTTTAGTGGGTTTTTTAAGACGGTTTTATTTTTTGTTACAAAATATATTTTTTTCGATTTTTAGTGATGCATCTAATATTATTATGTGATAAACCAAAGCACATAAACATCACTTTAATAAACAATAGCCCAATACGAACTTCTCATCATCACCCTTAACAAAATGTCGCTGTCAAAGATGCATATAAACATACAAAAAGAAACATACAGGCGAATTGAGAACCGCCTCCTTTTGTGAAGTCGGTTAAAAAATAAATTTAAAGAAAGAAAATTAAAAAAGAATTTTCATTAAGAATTCTGATATAAGTAAGTAAGTACTTATACTTATATAAATCATAAGTAGATCAATGCTTTCAATTTTATAATAAATTACCCGACGTAGTTTTAGAGTTACCCTTTCCAACACTTAAAAATTACTTGAAAAATGTCGTTGATGTCTAAAGCGTACTACGTATAAGGTCGAGGAGTATCTAACGGACAAAAATGCTTGGCCTAAACCAGAAAATTAACTAATACTCGTAGCTAACTACCTCATAAAGTGAGTTGAGTTTCTTGCGGCGCTTTTTCTCAGCAGTGGTCTCCTCGTGGAAAGCGCAAAGATTTTGACGTGTAAAAGTGTCCGTGAGGCCTATTAACTGAATAAATATCTTGTATCTATTTTATATTTTTTAGGGTTCCGTACCCGAAGGGTGCCAAATGGGACCTTATTTACCCTCCGCTGTCCGTCCGTCCGTCCGTCTGTCTGTCGCCGGGCTGTAACTCTTGAACCGAAATAGGTAGACAGCTGAACATTTCACGGAATGTGTATGTCTATTGCGGCTATAGAAAAAAAGAATAAAAATAAAATTAAAATTAAAGAGGGACCCCATACAAGAAACGAGATTTTTTGTTAAATTCGGCTGTATCTCATGAACCGTAACAGGTAGACAGTTGAAATTTTCACAGAGTGTATATTCTAATTGCCACTATAACAGTAAATAATAAAAATAAAATAAAATTTCAAATTAAAGGGGACTCCCATACAAAAAGCGTGATTTTATGAAATTTTTTCACTCCACGGGCTGTATCTTATAAACCGTAATAGATAAACTGTTGAACTTTTCACAGAGTGTGTATCTCGGTTGCCACTATGACAACAAATAATAATAAAAATTAACAAAAAAATAAAACCGTCTTCAAAATCCCACTAAAAAGGGTTAAATTTAGACCAGCCTCCTAGGAGTCCTCGAAAATGAAATAGGTACATGAAATATATCCAAGCCGGTGTCAAGTAGGTATACACAATAGCAATGACACCATGATTCTTGCCACCGACTTCGATATATTTCATGTACATATTAGGCACTAAAAAGGCAATTCCTAGGATTCCTAGGAGGCCGGTCTAAATTTAACCCTTTTTAGTGGGTTTTTGAAGATGGTTTTATTTTTTTGTTAAAAATTTTTTTTTCGTTTTTTAGTGATGCACTTTATATTATTATGTGATAAAGCACATAAACATCACGTTAAGAAAAAAAAGCCTAATACCAAATTCTCATCACCCTTAACAAAATGTCGCTTTCCAAGATGCAGGGCCGTTAGTTAATCATTGAGGAGTTCTCCCGTTACTTCACCATTAGTTGCACTTCACCACATGCATTATAATGAATATAAAAGTAGGTTCATGTTCTTAATAAAGAAATGTCATTGCTGGCGTCAATCACTTACGACTAAGGAGTTCCGGTGGTCATCTCTGGTCTTCATCATCAGTTCCTCTTCACCAAGAGGTGCTTTTGTAATGCAATTTCTTAAGGTCTTGCAGGTAATACCAAAATCGCTGTATGTGTGCCTATAACTTTTGAGGAAATCCCTCGATTCCTCATGGATCCCATCATCAGATTATGATTTCTATTTCAAAAATAAAATTAAAATCGTTCCACAATTGACGGAGTAATCGTGTAACAAACATAAAAAAAAGAAAAACATACAGTCGAATTGAGAACCTCCTCCTTTTCTTAAGTCGGTTAAAAATTAAATTAAATTAAAAATTAAAGGGGGGACCCCCTTTTAATGTAATAAATAAAGGGATGTAATGAGTTTAGACAATTACCTACTTTAAATACATATTGTTATAGCGCCTATCTTGTTTCTTTATTAACGAAAGTATTTAAAAAGTAGGTAAATAGGTAAATCTTGTACGATGGTACGGAACCCTCGTGTGCGAGTCAGACTCGCACTTGGCCAAGTACGGACTTAAATCCGTACTTCAAAAATATACCTACCTTTTTATGTAGATTAGTTCGTATGCAATAAGGTCTATTTTGACTTGCCAAAATTTTAGCACAGGACATTTTTGGCTGGTTGAACATTTTTGGTTATTAATCAAAAAGTACGTCACGGAAAATTGTAAAAAAAATAGTTTTGAAAGCCAGTATATACTGACACGCAATAAGTATGCAGTTTCATACTTAGTGAGTGTCAGTTTATACTGGACCAATTTTTTATGTGACGTAACTACAAATTAACGGTTTTCGGATTTTCTCCTTTACTTGTGCTATAAGTAATTGCTTCTTGCCAAATTTCATGATTCTAAGTTAACGGGAAGTACCCTAAAGGTTTTGATTCCCTTGAGATTCCCTTCAATATGCGGCATAAACGGCCTTATCTTTTGATTGTGTTGACTTAGATGTTTGATTTTTTTACTAATTCAAGGGATTGCAGACCTAAGTATTGATATGAATTTCCACTTGATAACTTTACGCGTTCCTGAGAAAAAGGGTCTTGACAGACACACAGATAGACAGACAGACAGACAGACAGACAGACAGACGGACAACAAAGTGATCCTATAAGGGTTCCGTTTTTTTTTTCATTTGAGGTACGGAACCCTAAAAACGCTTACAATAACAAATTTTATTTGAGTTTTTTTTAGGTATGGTCATTAGGAAAAATTACAAAAAATTAAACTAAAACGGGCAATATCTCTGAAACCATAAGATTTTGTATAATAGTAATTATGGTTTAAAAATGTTCAAAATGACCCCCTCTTCCACCCCTCAAAATCCCTACACTCGACTACCAAACACCCTGTACCTATATCGATTTTTCGCCCCCTTCAATCCGTATATAGCTCATCGAAATCGTTAGAGCCGTTTTCGAGAACGTGAGTACAAAATATACTCGTATGTACTCGTATATGTGTTTCTCGTTTAATACCTAGTATAGGATTAGTTGGATAAACGTATAATATAAACAGTAGAAGATAGGTATTTGTTTTACAAAATAGGTATGTTATTATCGTTCTTAGGTGTCGTGAAGAGCCTCAACAAGCGACGCAGAAAACGGTCGATCAGGCGCAGGCACATGTTTGCGCCTATATCCTTATAGGAGATGCCAGGCAACCTAAGTACTCTCGGCTGCAAGACGGAGAAGGCAATAAGCGGGCGCATCAAACGCCTCCTAGGTGCGACAGAAACGGCCGAGTGGTTGCGGAATGCGGCGCACTTCATTTTCGTAACGGACTGCGGGTCGAAAAGCGCGCCCAAGTCGAGAGGGCATGTTGGCCATAGTAAGGTCGAGTGGGAGAGGGGATATTGGCTGTAGTACGACGGCCGCGCTTCTCGTAAAGGAAGCGACCCTGGCGCGGTCATTGCTCGCATCGGCCGCATTCCTCGCCCCTCCCCCCCTCCCCCCCTCCCACCGCGCAGCCGCGACTGCGCATCAATGAACTGCGCGCAAGCAACTGCCGCGTTTGATCGCGCTGTCTCGTTTCGGCACCAGGACACACCGCTTTACACCTATGCTTTCTTACTCAGCAGCATCTTATTTGTAGAACTGTGTAGTAAACGTAGATTTATCTATGAAACTATCGTTACATGGTGCCTATTTTAATCGCAATTAATTATAATAATTTACTTATCACCCCAAGGACCGACCATGTGCGAGTAGGATTTACGCTCTTTAGGGGACCGTATTTTTTTATTAAAACAAAGTAATAGTGTTAATAGTAAAAATCCACAACATATAGGACTAAATGTATGGAGTATTATAATTTATGCAGTAGAAACTAGATTTTTGGGAGCAGCCCATACAATAATAGTCCCAAAAATCCCGGGACTGCAAACCAAAGTAGAATACTCGCTCGTAACACTCAGAGACGTGAATTAACTTTTAAGTTGGATTAAAGTTGCTGCTGTTACTTTCTTTGCTATAGCAAAGAATAAGACGCAGCAACTTTGATACTTAAAAATGAATTGACGTCTCTGAGTGAGGCAGTAAGTAAGATATCTTCGTAATGATTACTATGATGATTAAATGGAGCGGGTACCTGCTAAGTAAAATGCCTTATAAAATTTTCTTCTAAAGCTCGTTAACTATTTTTTTTTGACCCAAGTTGCACGCATTCGTAAACGAAATAAGTTACAGGTCAGAAATTTGTATATACACTGGGCCGCAAAACTAAGTATCACACTTTTATAATTTCATTTTTTTCTAAACTATAGAAGTTAAGAGTTTTAAAATAAAAACCATTTTATAGCAAATTTTATCAGCTTTCTTTCCAACTATAACTAAAACAAACAGTACATTTTCACCTTGAAAAAAAAAGATAAAACAATAAAATAGCCATTTTTAGTTATTGCAATTTTAAAAGTGTGATACTTGGTTTTGCGGGCCAGTGTATTATGCAAAACATTGACTCGAAACCGAATATTTAATTATATTAAATATTCTTACTTAAATGTTTTCGGTTGAGTCCCATACATGAAAAGGAATGGAAGATGTTTCCCTGGCCTGGATGGCCTTCAAAGTAGCTACATTTAAACCCTATTTATTCGAGGTCTTTCTCAAGAATGAAATTTGATTGACATTTGCAATTTTCGTATATGACGTACCAGTGAAAAGGACCTTCGGGTTTGTACTTCTCTTTCACTCGCTCTCATGCGCTCTTATGCCAGTATATGCGCCTTAACCGGACACCCGAACCAGAAAGATGTTTTAAGTGCTATTGCGCTGTACTAACTATATATCTACTTGTAGCTAACTTTAAGAGCTAACATTAGGATAAGCTGTTTTTTCTTTTTTTTTTACTAACTTTTAATGTTACAAATCGGTGGCGAGGCAATAAACATTTTTTATTCTTTTTATTCTTTTCTTTTATTCTTTTTACTCAGTGTATTTAAACGACAAATACTGAAAACACCGATTCATAATAGTTATTTATGCAACTGGAACATAATGAAGCCTCTAAAGGTACGAGTGCCGAGGTTAGAGCGCGAGCAACAGCGCTTGACGAGAAGTTTCCAAAGTTGCGAAACTTTCCATATGAGACTTTCTCGGTAACTTCTGAGAATGTTCTCGAGAACGAGAATTTTTGGGTTAATAAACCCTGGGTTAATTTCTTTATTGCAAGATAAACTCAGGTTAATAAAATAATTTACTAACCCCGGGTTATTAAGCTCGGAGTTATTTTATTATCTAAACCTTTCCGTGCAAGTGGCCCTAAGTGTGAAGTCCAAAAGTCGCAATGTTCTCTGAAATATAGTGAGAATTTAAGCAACTTATTGGTAATTTATCACTTATCAACAAAATAGCTAACTGTAATAGACAATAATATATGCATAATAACGTTTAGTTTAAAATCATGCCCACATAAACTGTATTCCAACTATATTCTTTTGTTTAAACAATAAGTTTCATGTTGCAGGAATGTTCTGAGAATATTCTCCAGAATGTTTCCGCTTTTTGGGAATGTTCTGCAATTTGTACATTGCTAGGCACGAGTATCTTTAGAGCTAATTATGTACCGTTGCATACATAAGTTTTTCTACAAGCTTAAAATGATAATGTCAAAAATAAACAATGGCTAACTTTTCTTGTATTTATACTTTTCTTGATTATTCTGATAACAAATCACTTGTCAGCAAAGTCATTTTCATTATTTCGATTGACGTTAATATAAATAGTTTGTGAATTTTACTTAAATGTTTACAAATTTCATGCAAATTTCAATAGTTAAAATGGTAAGTAGTATAAATCCATCATATTTTGATCCCTGATTTTCTACTGGTCCGCAGGTCTAATAAAGTTTGTCGGTATTTAATTCCTTATTACCTTTTCGATTATTGAGTCAGTTGGTATACATGGCGAACTGCTAAGATGGATGGAGTCCTATTTGAGATATCGAAGTCAAGCTGTTACAATCAAAGGATATTGCTCCAAATTTGTACCCGTACCATCTGGTGTCCCCCAGGGTTCTCATTTGGGACCTCTTTTCTTCATACTTTTTGTTAATGACGTAATCTCACAATTTGGTTCCTCGAGTTGTTTACTTTATGCTTATGATAAGAAATGTTTAAAAGTCATAAAGTCTTTTAATGACTGTACCGATATGCAAGACGACCTCGATAGACTGTGCCAATATTGTAAGGTAAATTTTTTACACATGAACGTTGAAAAATGTAGTGTGATCTCATTTTCAAGGAAGAAACAAATAATAAATTATAATTATCTCCTTAACGATGTATTAGTTCAAAGGAAATCTACTATAAAGGATTTAGGTTTAGGAGTATACCTGGATAGCAAACTACTTTTTGTCAATCATATTGAAAATGTTACAAATAGAACCTTTCGTCTCTTAGGGCCGTATTAATAAACTCGTCTCAACTGTGATCCCCGTCTCAAGATACGTCAAAGTAAACGTCAATCCATACAAAACTGTCATTTTGACGCATCTTGTGAAGGGCGTCTCACACGAGATCAGTTTATTAATACGGCCCTTAGGTTTTGTCCTTAGGATCGGAAAAGAATTTAAAAATGTCAGTACTGTTCTAGCTCTTTTCTGCTCTCTGGTGCGGCCAATTTTAGAATACTCTTCAACTGTATGGAACCTTCAGTATAATATACATATAAACTCTATCGAAAAACCACAAAATAAACTGTTTAAACATCTGAAATATAAAGCTTCCCAATCTAGTAACCATTTTCATTTGGACACTGTTGTTTCCCTGGAAAACCGACGCACATTGCGAGATAAAATTTTCTTATTTAAATTGATCTCTAATAAAATTGACGCTTATCTTGTAAGTAGATTAAGATTCAGAGCACCTCGCGCCAATACACGACAAATTAATAACCTTTTTCATGTTCCTCTCACTCGTACTAAATATGCTAGCAACTCCTTCATTTAACTTGTAAACTGTATAACGACCGATTTTATGATGCCGATATATTTGGTTCATCAATCTTTAAATTTAAGACCACCGCCAGCCGTCTTAACACTTAATTTGTTTTTTTTCTTTTCGTTTTTAGTTCATAATTTTCTTTGTTTAACGCTGACTGTATGGAGGATTACGTTTAACAGTCTTACTGAGAATTTAAACTTAATACCCACGTGTCATATGTTCTTTTAATCTGTGGTAACTTTAGTGGTTGATGATATAATATCGTTTTTTTAGCTATAAGTTGAATTGTTCCGTTTGTTGCCCTAATAAACATTAAACATTATATAAAAAAAGTCGTGCGTGGCCCAACTTGCACTTGACCGATTTCTTCTAATCGCGAACTATAAACTGCCTGCCTATTCTGCTGTCGTTAATGTTATCAGAATTCTGACTGATACCACCCACGGTGCATTCCATGTTGTTTTCATGGCGATGCCATGCTCAGTGTAGGGTTCCGTTGTGAGATAATCGCAAAGATAAAGAGAATCACTAAAACCACATATATGGAGAGTTTGTGAATTATTTTCGCAGTAACTAAGACTAAAATTCCAGGCGTTGTCGACCGTTTGCTTTTGGACGGGGCACAGACAATATAACCTATATATTTATGTATACCTGTCACTGCCTGAGATACAGGATCATCCTAGTTCAGGCAAATGTAATATTAATGTGAATTTTGTGTATAGGTCCATAAGCCCTATGTTATTGTTATCATTAAGTTTTTCCCAATAAAGTTATTCTTATTCTATTGTCGGTAGGACGGGGTTTCGGGAACGCTTGCTTTAGTAGGTACTCGAACTTTTTTAATTTTATTTTCTACATAAAGGGGAACTTTTAGGCACACCACGGTAGTAAGTAAACCAGCTTTACTGGTAAGTAAAGCTAGTTTACCACAAAAAGAACCGGCCAAGTGCGGATCGGACTCGCGCAACGAGGGATCCGTAAAAGGTCGCATTTTTTGGGATTTAAGTAACTTTAAATTTACGGTTTTCAGATTTTTCCCTTTACTTGTGCCTTAAGACATTGCTTCTTGCCAAATTTTAGAATTCTAGGTCGGGGGAAGTACCCTACAGGCTTTTATTCCCCTGTGAGTGTCAAAATAAGCGGCATAAACGGCTGTATCTTTTGTTGCGTTGACTTAGAAGTTTGATTTTTTCACAGCTCCAAGGGATTGTAGACCTGAGTAGGTATTTGATGTTAATTTCAACTTGATACCTCAACCCCTTCTTGAGAAAAAGGGTCTTGTTAGACAGACAGACGGACAACGAAGTGATCCTTTATGGGTTCTTTTTTTCTTTTGAGGTACGGAACCCAAAAATAGCAGAGAACAATCTTTGACGTAGGTAGTTGTACTTTAATGGAAGATAAACACTTTTTTTACCGCTTTTGTGTACCCTTTAGAACACAACACGACTCTTGCCCCGTCAGTGCAGCCAGGAAAAGGGGCAGAGGTGCCCCAAGCTCACTCCGCTGACGACCCCAGAACACGTGGGGAACCTTCCAGCACAGCGGACCTCATTAACGTGCAATCCTCCTCTTTAAGCGGCCCCTGAGTCGACTGAAGGGAAGATCTCTCCGCGTCAAGCAAGCTCCGCTACGACCCCAATGAGGGCTATCGCCAAAACTTTTTTCACTAGATGGCGCCTCTGGGACGTGAGGTCTTATTGACAGTTGACGTTAAAATCTATGCCAAGAAGACCAAATGAGTGACAATATACTTTTTCACTTGATACATGCACATTTTAAATATTTACATATTTTGCTTTATAATTTTTTGTACTCACCTACATCGTACGTACCAGACCACGGTTACTAGAGCCCCCCGCCGCCATGAGGAGGGGGGAGGAGGAACTATAAAGATTTGACCACAAAACTCTAAAAAGGCGTGACCTGAAAAAGTACATGAAAATATTCATTTTGTATATATAGGATGCAAATTTAACAGATTTGTGCAGAGTAGGTACCTACTCGACACTTTAAATTTCTAAAGTTATCAGTTATCTTATCACCACCGTCAGTGTCAAATTTCAACAACAACAGAAGGAACGTGAAATGATTGATTGCTACAAAAACATAGTACTTGTTTATATGTAACTAACAGGTAGGGGCATTTTGTATCACATGTTTATGAGAGCCGAGGACCTGTCAGCACAGGCGTCACCCAACATAGTAACAGTGAAGTAACATAACTATGTCTTGACAGTCATTATAAGTAGATACAAAATTTGAATTAAGGCGTCTGAAATCCTTACTAATCATTTAAAAAGAAAGTGTGTTAGTATATTTGCTTGTTCCATGTACACAGCTCAATTTGGTACATAAATAAGTACTTTATAGACTGGAGACTGACATTGGTTCTTTTTATTATAGAAAATAGGAAGAACTATGTAGCTATAAAATAATTCTGCACGGACGGAGTCGCGCGCGACTAGTCAATTATAATGTAGTATCTGTGGTACCTTAAGATATATTTTCTGTATATCTAGGCCATACTACTTACTCCTAAACGTATAATATATGTAAGTGAAACAACCCATTTTTAAACTAAATAGTAATTAGGTACTTAAAGGAGGAATAAGATCTTTTGTCCATGGAATCTGTAAAATAATCGAAAGGGTCGCAGCGTAGTTGTCCAACGACTTTGCGCTTGGCGGCAAAGCGCGGTCAACGCTCGGCAAACTGCCGGACTTACAGGTTGGACATGGGGCAATGGAATCCGCGGGGGACAAAAAAGAAACGCGCCCGCGCCGCCGTCGCCGCACGCGCTTCTCGACTACTAACAACGGACGCGGGGCAGCGGCGAGCCGCGCCAATGTCCAGCCCGCATTTGCCCTACTCATTGCTCACCCCACGGTAAAATCTAGTGAAACCGTCGCTACGATGCGCGTCCTGATGCGCCGCCGCATCTCGTTTACTAATAGTCTAGTAGTGTAGTAGTAAAGTAGTAGTAGTAGTGTTTCTTCCATGCTACTGCGCGGTGCAAAAAAATAGGACAAGTCTTATGCTTGTAGAAATTTAAAAGAGACGTTTTTCCGATCTATGATTTTAATTTTAATCTTGACACCCGTTCTGGGATATTTTCAATCCGTAGATATAACATGGTTTTCAATTTCAAAGAAAACATAATATTCTCCGTTGGTTTGTTTGACGTGCTTACCGTACAGTCAAGGACAAAATATTTTTTTTCTAGCCACATACATACCTGTAAGGGTCCTTTCATATCTATCACATCATTAAACTTCTTCTTTTTAGGGTTCCGTAGTCAAACTATGAACCCTTATAGTTCTCTCCCGGTCTTCCACCTCTAAAAACAATGCAATTATGGATAAATCTTCTGAAAAGTGTCTGAACGTTTTCAACAAAAATATGAAATGCTTTTTCTACTAAAGTTTATAAGTGAGAGCGGCCGCGTCCGACGTCGACGGTATCTGTCGGTGAAACGGCACGTGTCAGACAAAAATAATATTTTCCTATACAATGTGTATGAACGTATTCTATCTATCTACCGTAATACGACCGCGCAGACGCTAGATGTGAATACGTTCATAGTAGTTCATACACATGTATAAGAGAATATTATTTTTGTCTGACACGGCACGTGCTGACACGCTCGTTGTCTGTAGATATGAAAGGACCCTAATTCGTCAAATACTTGCCCCGTGACTACTTTTTTAATTATAAGTAACTAATTAATTAACAATTATGGGCATTAGCCCATAGCTTAGCATACCTTGCGAGTTGCGACACCATATCTATATATTAATATAGGGTGTCGCCACTCGCAAGTTGTTAGGATTTTATTAGACGTAAAACTGAAGTTAGCTAGGCAGGTATTACATAAGTGTAAAAAGTCAACAAAAAGCTCGGCGCGCATTTGACCTTTCTGGGAAGGTGTGTGCTGCCCGTTTTTCTGAGAAGAGTGCCATTTTTTCACGCGCTAAATTATTATTACTACTCGTATAAGGTGCAGATGCCACTGCGCATTCCGGCCCTGTGCAGCGTGACGCCCGCCGCGTCCGCGCAACTCGTGCAACTGCTACTACCTATCTGGCCGCGCCTCATTCTGAGTAACCACGCTTGATACAAGTAATTAAGGGTGTATATATCATAATTAAAATAATGACAAACAATAAGCTTAAATAAGGAGGCAGAGAATAAAGGGCCATGTTTCATAAGGGTCCACCAACAAAAAGAAAAAGTCGATAGATACTGAGGGTTTAGCATGCAAGCACGAGATAAAATTTGACAGGTGCTAAAGAAATGAATACATCTATTCCATATTCTAACGTAAGACTTAACGCTTAAGGTCTCGTCCTGACTTTTACTACCTTTTATTTTCTTACGTTAGAATAAGGAATAAATGTATTCATTTCCCTAGCACCTGTCAAATTTTATCTCGTGCATGCATGCTAGGGGGCCTGGCAGTGGCGGATCCACGGGGGTGGTCAGGTAGGTCATGACATGACCACCCCCTTCGGCACTCGTAGATGTACATTCAGAATTTAATCGTGTTGCAATCAAAAAATAAAAATAGTCGCACTTGACCGAATTTCGGCGTTCGGTAGTTAGGTGACCACCCCCTAATCCGAAGGCTGGATCCGCGCCTGGGGCCTGGTAGTTGTAATATTACCTTACTTTTAGGTATCATAGGATTAATCTGGAAACTAGAATTCATAGGGCGATCTCGCCGGTTTTCGTCCAATTAGTGGAGTTTCCAACTTTGGAGGCTACCTATTAGGTATTATTTGAACATATTATTTGGAGCCTCCAAAGTTGGAAACTCCACTAATTGGACGAAAACCGGCGAGATCACCATTAATGCAAATACAAAATATTTATTTTTAGGGCTAGTATAATATATTTTTATTTTAAATTAAGCGTATCATTTTCTCTGCTTATTTTATAAAAAATGTTAATGACAAAAGTACCGATTTTGCTAGTTTTCGTCCGCAAATTTTGGTTTTCGTTCTATTGTCAACTAGTTTTCTTCCATCGTCCAAGTGGACGAAAACTAAATATTTTGCAGATTGGGTAAATTTTATACGTTTTTCGTAAATAATATTTGATAACTACTTTAAGTTTATTATGTTCAAATTAAGCCTTAGGGCACAAACATCTAACACAATCATGCAATAAAACCGTAAAAAATCTGTACGAAATTACATGGTAGATATCACTATTTTTCTAGGACCGCGACAACACTTTCGTGGCACGAAAACAAACTACCGTATTTTTTATTAGTCTCAGCTTGTCCCATAATATGTTTTGGTATGTTTATAGAACTAATGGTTTGGAACTTAGGACCACAACAAGATGAAACATGCGCTAACCGCGCATGTCTTTGTTTTACTATTTTAAGCTTTTGTTCAGCCTACTAGACGAAAAGTGGAGGTGGACGGTAAACCGGCGAAATCACCCTAATTTGGGGGTGCGTCCTCCGCGGCGCATTGCAGTGCGACGCCGCGCCGCGCTGGTCCACTCGGTGATGTGATGTATCACGGCATAAAGATAAGTGCCAATTGTTTAAACGCTTCACCCCACCTAATCGCTCGACTACGTTTCCGGACCGGCGTCAACGACCGCTCATGCCGGAAATAAACACTCCCTCCTGTGTTACCGTCCGACCCGACGGAACTTTGTGAATAAATTATTTAGGTAGATCTTAACAGATTAATGGAAGTCTCTAATAATAACTATCTAAACATCATACCTACATAGGCATGACAACAAAGTACCTAGCTAACGATAGAAGTCTCTTAGTTAAATATACATAGGTACTCTCTTAGTATAAAATTAGCGAGACCCGCTTTCGCTTCGCTTCGGTTAATATAAGTTAAGACTTTCATACGAAGTTCTCCCTCGAAGTTCCTCCCTTAAAGTTGAAATTTCCAAAAATCCTTTCTTAGCGAGTGCTTACATTATAAAATAAACCTACACTTATTACAAATTTCAGCTTTCTACACTTAGTAAGTATACGTATAGTTTTGGCTGTGCATTGATAGTCAGTCAGGACACATTATTTTATAAGACCTATAGATAAGACAAAAAAAAAATTCTGGGAACTGGGAAAAATAACATCGTCGTCTTTGTCATCTTTCAAATTTCAAATGACGCTTATAATATAATATAGGAAAATAAAGCCGAATATGGGCAAGCAGACGAAATAATTTATGTAGTTTTGTAAATTGGTACAGTCGCCATCATATATATTGCAGCAAACACTCGACTGTACCTACTTACATCGTAAAACTAATACTTAATACAAGAATATAGACTAAAAATATTACATAGCCAATAACTTTTTGAACAGTACTTATTTGATAGAGATAAGTTACATGGCCGTTTACAGGCACATTGCCTATTAAAACTAAATTGTCAATAGTCAGATCTAATATGCATGCAATTAACAGACATGCGTAATTAACCAATAACAAATATTAGTAAAGTGTGCTGGACACACACGGTCAGTTAAATTGATCGGTTAAAATGACGTATACTTGGGATGTACGTCAGTTAACTGATCAGTTTAACTGACTATGTGTGTCCAGCGTAAGTGTAAGTATTATTAGCTATGTCTACACCAGTGTGCTTTCACGTTCATCTTGCGATTTCCTCTGACGCAAGCCTCTGCAACCACAGCGCATGAAATAACGCATGTGCCCATACTGGTTTCACAGCAGCGCATGCCCGTAGCGCACGCTGATCGTTGGGTTGACGTGCAACAATTTGCAAATAAAATGGCGGAAGATAAAGTCAAAACATTGGATTTTATTGAAGATTCAGTGTCACCCTCGTATTGCGGCGCTTGACGCAAGACGAATTGAAAGTTGAAAGCGCAAGATGAACATGAAAGCGCTATGGTGTGGACATAGCTATTATTCGTCATTTTCACGGGTTTTACCTATCATTAAATAGCATAGGTAGTTTATTTGCATCCATTAGTGGTTGGTTAGTGATAGCTACTCGTGCGTCCTAAATAACTACCGTAAAACGAGGTGACTTTGAGAAAATGGGCGACTTTAATATTTTTTTCAATCATTGATTATGTGCTAAGTGTCAGTTATTATACCTATTATTGAGCTATTTCGGTACCTACACACATAACTTTTATTTGTTTCTTATGCGAGCGCAATCTGTAAAATATTAAAAAACCGGTCAAGTGCGAGTCGGACCCGCGCATTGAGGGTTCCGCATTTGGCAGGTTTTTAGTATTTTTTGTTTTTCTATAGGGTTTGTTTTATAATCATTCCAAATTTGACGCTAGTATGTATCTATTACCGCTTTTACGACAGAACAAATATAAAACTAGTATATTCGAATTGCAAATTGGAAGCATGCAAATTGGCTGTGACAGACGGACAGACGACAGACAGTCACACGAGTGATCCTTTAAATCTGAACCCGTTTTTTCATTTTGAAGTACGGAACCCTAAAAAATAGGATATAAAAACTCCAAAAGAAAAAAACAAGCATTTTAACATGCTTCAGGGGTGATTTTGATATTCCTACTAATATTATAAATTTATATTATTAGTAGGGATATCAAAATCACATTTATGCGAAAGTAACTCTGTCTGTCTGTCTGTTACCTCTATTGAGATTTTAAGCTATGTTATTTTTTAACTACTATGGTTAGTCCACCCTCCTGCTTTAAGTTACCCCAAATCAGTAGGTAGTCATTTATTATGCGAATAAATAGGTACCTACTTACAGGAGATAAAGGATATTTATTTTTGAAATTGATCAAAGTAAACCCAGTTTACCAGTAAGTATGTGTAAATTAAACACGTTTTGGTTTTTAAATAAATGAAATTAGATTTCTTGTGATTTGTATACCTACTATAAGAGCAACATTATTAATGTTTTGTCCAAATTTCATCAAAATCGGATAAATATTCACAGTCAGGTATATAGCCAAATTACGGAGAAAAATGTTTTTTGCGATTTATGAAAAATGGCATTTTTTAAATTACAGTGTTTTGTCATGACACGGCAGTAATGCTGTGTAAGATAATTAAATTCCTTGTTAAATAGGTATTTAAAAAAAATTGTATTTGCCTTAAATTGGATTGAATCGAACTCCAATAAATGGCGAAAACTAAAAATAAACAAGTTATAAGTGTTCGAACATACGCGCAGAGTTCAGAACTACAAGATTTGCGTTCGAGTTGCGTGTTCGATCTGGAGGTTCGATCTCAATTGCATGGTACCGAAGCGAGTAGCTAAGCCTCCTGAATCCCGATGTCTCCTTCGGCATTGCAATGCACATCCAGGCGGTCGATACGGGCGGCGACTTGCGCGGTGCTTGCGGCGCCCCTCGAGCCCCGCGCCCGTCCGCGCGGGCGGCACGTCTTGGCCCCCTCCGCGGTGCCTTACATCGATTCGCGCTCTTTGATTATTAGGTTGCAAAAAATATCTTCTCACACATGAATAGAATTCCCACCACGCCACGCGAGCCGCGTGGGCTTGGCCTACCTATGGGCCTCAATTGGTTTCTACCAATAAACTTAACTACTTTCTATTGTAAATCTATAGACAGTACGATACGAGCATTTCCCCGCGAGTCCGTCCGCGTAGAATTCGTTTGTTTGCTATTCCAAACTATAAGTAATATATCTCTGTGCCAAATTTCATCCAGATCCATTCAGCCGCTCTGGCGTGATTGAGTAACAAACATCCATCAATCCATCCGTCCTTCCATCCATCCATCTAAGCAAACTTTCAAATTTATAAGTTACTAGCGACCCGCTCTCGCTTCGCTCCGTGTATTTTTATATACATAAACATTCCGTGAAAAATTATCTAATTGATGGTGAAAACCGCATTAAAATCGTTGTTTGAAAGATCTAAAGGCTTCGTCAAACAGCCGCCGGCTTGGCGCGGCGCGACAGTAGCGTGGCGCGTTCTTAGCGCGTTCTTAGCGCGACGTAAGCGCGGCGCGATGGGGCGCCTCCACTCTCTAAGTGGTAGCACTTGTCATACACGCAAGTTTGACCATAGAGTTGCGCGGTGCGGCGTGATTTTCACGTTGTATTTGTTTACAAATTTACAGTGTATTTGTGACAATGGATGTAGAAAAATTTATGGATTGTGTTAGAGAATATCCAGTTCTATATGATTTGGACCATAAAAACTACAAAAATATGTTAACCTGGATCGAGATTGCGAGAGAACGCGTAGCGCTAAGAACACGCCTAGCCGCGAGCGGCGTGGCGCCATCGCGCTGCGCTTACTTCCCGCTAAGAACGCGCCACGCTACTGTCGCGCCGTGCCAAGCCGGCTGTTTGTCGAAGCCTTAAGCATACATGCAGAGGGACAGACGACGGGAAGCGACTTTGTTTTATACTACGTAATTAAGTAGTTTCTATTATAATTATAATGTACCTAAGTATATGAAGAATTTACTACTTGTAGCATAACCAAAAGGTATTGAACATTTACATAATTATATGGCAGAAAAGTCGAGCCAAAAAATGAGGGCGCTGTTCGGAATGAAATTGGTAACATGATACAAGGTGCTGGTTGCCATTTGAAAATATTGTAGTTCCAGCTGTCACCCCTGGTTCGACTTTTTTGCCGGCTATATTAAATTTGATTATCATAGACCACGGTTTTACATACAGAGGGCTTATTGCCTAACGCACTCGCGATCGCGATCGCTTTCATATTTGACAGTTGAAGTCAAATCTGCCTACAAAATGAAAGCAATTGTGTCACTTTCAAGTCGATCGCGATCGCGAGTGCGTTAGGCAATAAGCCCCCAGGTCTTGCAACTTGGCAAAAAAAATTCAATGGGACGCAGTGATTTCACTGTTGAAGTAAAATCCAGCGATCGAGGGATGCAAAACATAACCCACATTTCTCGATTTTTGAAATCCCATCGCGAGTGACGTACGATACGTTGGTTTTGTATACATTTAGGGTTCAATGCGCATGTTTCACGCATGCGCGACTATAGTCATCTTTGTCGCACCGAGTATCCCTTGATCGCCGCAGCGACGCTAGCGGCCTGGAACGTTAAGGCTAATTCTCATATCGTTTCAACCGCCCGTCACAGCCGTGGCTACAATATTGACGATTTTCTAAGGAAAAGCTTTTGATAAGAATTGTTAGCGGCGGCTCTGAATTGCACAGAATAGCCGCAAATGGGGTGTATATTGTCTTCCATAAAGTTTTAGTTCCGTTTTTAAGATTCCATAACGTTTTTAGTCATAAATATTGTTAGTCATAATATTGATTGTCATAATATTTGAGGGTATCATTTGTATTTCCGATTTTTCCTGGTCATATTTGTCGAAAGTCATAAAAACTTTATTCATAACTTTTTACATCATAATGTATTACACCTCATAATGTTAAAGGTAATATTGCGTGACATAGTGATTATAAAGTCCAAACTTGTTTATCATAAAAGTAAAATACATAAAATGTAAGTTTTGCCTACTATATGTAAGTATTAGTAAAAAAATATGTTCGGTTCTGGCGCTTCGCCGGCCGCTGCCGCGGCACGCTCGCTTCGCTCGCTCGGCTCGCGCGCTGTAGGGTCGCAGTTCTACCTAACACTCCTCCTCGCTTCGCTCTTCGTCGTACCTAACGGAGACCTTCCTTATATATCTACATCATATTCATAATATCAATTTGAAATTAAAAAAGAAAGAACATTTGGAGTCATAAAACTTACATATGTACTGAGGCAATGAAACGGTATGAATAATAATAATTAGTAGTATTAAATATATGATTTAAAATAATTCTGTTTAATCATCAATATGCCTTTTAATGTTATAGATATAATTTTTATAACTTATGAAAATTATAATCCTTAACATTATGGACTATTCACTTTAGCATTATTAAGCGTTATGCTTTACAATTTTTATGTCTATCGATAGTTATGAGCATAAAAAGTATGACAATCAATTTCTGACTTTCAAAATTCGATACAACAACTTTATGGGTGACAAAGGGATCCCCGCAAATGACATTCGAATCTACAGGGAAGTCATAAGCCTTCAATAATGCGACCACGTTTGTGACGGCGACTAAAACGCTCGTGAGAATGACCCTTAAAGCGCGTCACACACAGAGCTGCGTGTGTGGAGTGGAGTCTGTCAACTAGTTCGGTAAATATACCTAAACTATACGAAAATATATCGTAAGAGGCCTTGCTATAATATATATTAATATACCAAAATATATATTATAGCTCCGTGTGTAACGCGCTTAATAGGCCCACATTGAAACCCAGAGTTTCCCACGTCGTGAGGAAATCTGCACATTCGAACAGCTGATTCGAGTAGGTGTAATTTTTTTTATTTTATGGGACCTACGTAGTTAGCCTCTGACGGCTTTGACTACTTCACCGGAGGGTCGAGTAGGTGAAGAGAAGTACCTACCTAATGAGGGCTATCGCGTGTGAATTCGCCGCTAGAGGCGCTAGTGTATTCAATTCAATTTTTTGTTAAAATGGCGTCTGTCCATGAGGACAATTCTGCCAATGTCAAAGTTTGAGATTACATGTGATCGGTTCTTGAAAATGTTATTCAAACATTTAGAGTGTTATATTCTCCGAGATCAGAGGCAAGAGTGTCGGCCGCCGCTCGCGCTGACCACTCCACCGAGCTCTTCAACACCACTGAGGCACTAAAAAACGCGACAAAATAATCGACACGTGCAGCAACCAACACTCTTGTCACAGAACCGGCGCTAGTGTAGCGTGTGGTCTCTGAAATGTCAAATGTCACTGTTTGTTTGTTTGTGGGTGGGCTACGCGGGTTTAAGCGCGTCACACACGGAGCTATAATATATATTTTGGTATATTAATATATAGATAGATAGATATCGATAGATATCGATACTTTATTCGATTGCGACGGGGTTTATATTAACCTATGTGTAAATAAGTGTGATTTGCAGTTATTCTGTTTATTTAAAGTCGTCAGCTAAGTCACTATAAAAATATTAGTATAGTAGGTACTCCATTCCAATGTTTTTAAGCCCATCTTGTATCTAAATCACACAATTAGTACTTGCATAGAAACCAGACTATAAAAAACAGCAAAAGACGTATGTTTTACTTTTTTTATTTATGGCATTCATAACGAGTAAGAAATATATATCATTATAGGTATTTTTTCGTTATCCTTCATGTTGTCACAAGGTTTTAAGACATGAAATGGTGAAGGACACGTCCCACGAACCTCGAGTACTACAAAATCAAAAAGTTATCCTGATATAAGATTTACTATTCGCAATACCAACCGACTTTCTAACTCATTATGAATGCCATAAATATTTCGCCGGTTTCAATGCAAGTACTTATTCTGTGATCTAAATCAACGTTATAGTCTATCCTTAACGTCAAGTCAATAATAAACGTTAAAATCCGAGAAAATTGTAATTGTTCTTACTTATCGCATTTCTTAACAAAATATGAAATTGCCGTAAAAGAGATGGCAAAAAAATTAAATTGGCCAAAAAATACGGATAACATAAGTATTTAAAACCTACTAATTAGACAGAGAGATCCGACATAAACTGTCACGTCAGCAGCGTGCACTAAGCCCATATATACTCCATGTTAAATTCTGTTTTTCTAGAAAGAGATAGAATCAAATCTTTAATGGCTTATATCTTGGTTATTCGAAAAATATTTTTTTTTTTATAACACTGGCGTTGATAGATCCTTGTGACAACACGAAGGAAAACGAATGAATACCTATAAAGACATCTATTTCTAACTCGTTATGAATGCCATAAATAAAAAAGGTCAAATATACGTCTTGCTGTTTCTTACATACCGGTTTCTATGCAGGTACTTATTGCATGTGCCGGCGGTTACACGATACAATTTGATTGGTTAATTGCAATCTGATTGTCCGTCCACACCAAAATCGTCAATTTTAGTTTTATTTCGAGTCGAACGGATGACCTTCAATTTCGTATTCAATCCACACTACACAATTGGATTGCCAATCTATTCAAATAAAATTGGTCGTAAAATTGTATCGTGTGGATGCCCCATAATGAGTAAATGGAATAGTACTATCTGTGCGTGCACTTACTTTACAATCTGTGGTGTGCGGTCGCCTAATGCCGCCCATGTTTGTTGTTTGATATAAAATAAGTTCTAGGAGGTATTTCTGCTTCGAAGTACCAAAATCGTTATTTGTTGTTAAATTTAATTTTTAATCTGCGTTTTCAATCGAGCTTCAATTTTGTGTAAAAATGACCTGGGGTTTTGTCACTTGTGGTCCTAACGAAGCGCTAGTGGTGTCGGGTAAGTGAAGTATAAAATTGTACTACTAATATTTAATGCTCGCTACAGATTACCAGATATTTTACCCCTTTTATAAAGTCATCCTGCTTTTGATCTATCTCATGTCTCTCAATGGCCGGTGTTAGTTGTTTTATGAAAATTTAGCTCGATATTCTAATAAACATAAACACCCCGCGCTGCGAATTTTTTCCAGTTGAGTTTTTAAGAAAACCTGTATAAGCAACAGATTACAGCTGCAGATAGGTACATATCTTGTTTAGACCGACTGCTATGTTCAAGTGAAGAAAACAATTGAGTGAAACTCAATCCCTTTTTAATTCTGGGTTATAGATATTGCACTTTCAGGGTTAATATAGCCTACTATATTTTACTTATATTAAACTGAAGTGAAACGGGGTCGGGTCGCTAGTAATTAATAAAAATAAGTCTAGGTTTCATTAAATATGTTAATATGTAGATACTTACCTACATGTTAACGTATTTAAATCATCAGTTCCTCTTCACCAAGAGGTGCTTTTAGAATGTAAATTCTTAAGGTCTTACAGGAAATACCAAAATTACTGTTTGTGTGCCTATAACTTTTGGGGAGTTCCCTTGATTTTTCCAAGATCCCAACATCAGATTCTGACTTGGTGACAATGGGACCACCTTGAGAGTATTCTCTATCAAACAAAAGAATAATTTTTCAAAATCGGTCCAAAGTTGACAGAGAAATCGGTGAACATACAAAAAACAAACATATGTATAGCTGCACATAGAACCTCCTTTTTTGAACTCTTTACAGGGAATATTTTAATACCTATAAATAAATAAAATGGTGAAAAAAGTGATATTTGAAAAAGATGTGACTCATGCCCTTTTCGAAATGATGGGTTCAATTGTATCTTGTTGACTAATAAAATGTAAGTGGATATGAGTCAGATCTGTCATGTGAATTGTGAAGTTAGTTATGGGTAATAGCATAGCTCGAGCTAGACATAGGTACTCGTAATTTGGTTGGTATGATATTCAGGCGCTCGGGGTCACCACTCAATCAACAGTAGTGACTATAATTATTGTAGTTGGGTAGATATACTACAGATAATGTTAAATTGGCTTAATTAACCTAATTGTCAGATGTTTCATTTCAATGCCTAACATAATAAACTATGTATGACAAAGTGACAAGTTCAATGAAAGTGAGTAGATTTATCTAGACACACCATCATATCTGGGAACCATTAATCAAACAGTTAACTTCGTACATCGCTAATCCATTACTATAAATGTTAATTTTGTTGAACATTAAAGCGACACTTAATTTCGGAAGATTTAACGGAAGTTAAAGCTAATCGTTAACTCATAGTAGAAAGTGCATTTTATATATTGTTGTGTTAGTGAATTGCGTGTATAAAAATGTTGGTCTATGGAAGTTTAGCTAGGATGTAAAAAAATTATAAAAGAAGGATGTATCATTTAGTTTGTAGTAATAATTAGAAATTGTCTGAACGTGTTTTTTTCGCGGCGCGGCGCGGTCCGCGCGGGTGTCGTTTTGGTGAATAGTAGGTTGTACTTAATTAACGATTAACGGTTTTATGGGAAGTTAATGAAAGTTAACAAGAGCATTAACATTTTTTAACTTAAAAGTTAATCCGTTAAGCATTTTGCTAACTACGTTAATTAACGATTAACGGATTAACAAGTTAATGCCCACCTATGCACACAATAGATATTGGTGAGGATAAATAATATTTAGAAAATTTTTAATAGTAGCAAAGCGAATCTATGCCTTAATCTTAATTTAGGATGCTGACTGCTTTATAGCTTGGTAAATGGGTGCTCACAAAGGGGGTATGGAAGGAAAGGTCGAAAGGAAGACATTGGTTCCCTTCCACCAATTGAGGGAGCAGCGATGGAGCACTCTTTCCGTACTTGGGTGAATTTCAGGGCGTTTCAACCGCCGTCATTAGTGTCACCAAATATATTGACGAAATCAGTGACACTACAGCAACTTCTGATGCTGATAGAAACTACATCCCCAGGTCTGCTTCTGTTTACATCAGGAGTTGCTGGTTGTTGTCATTGATTTCGTCAATATATTTGGTGACACTAATGACGGCGGTTGAAACGCCCTGAAATTCACCCAAGTACGGAAAGAGTGCTCCATTGCTGCTCCCTCAGTTGGTGGAAGGGAGCAAATGTCTGGTTTGACGTGCGATATCGACTGGAGCTAACGCTAGGTATTGGGTGAATTTCCGGGCGTTTCAACCGCCGTCATTAGTGTCACCAATATATTGACGAAATCAATGACACCTACCAGCAACTCCTGATGTAAACAGAAGCAGAACCGGGGATGTAATTTCTATCAGCATCAGAAGTTGCTGTAGTGATTTCGTCAATATATTGGTGACACTAATTACGGCGGTTGAAACGCCCGGAAATTCACCTTATTAAGAGAGGTATCCTTCTGTTTCGCTCGCTCCATACAACCTCAAAAAACATAGTAAGTTTCCAGTTTTGAAAATCGACCTTTTTTCGTAGCTCATATCTAGACAAAAGTGTATACAGAATCAAAGTTGTAGAGAATTTTATCAGCTTTCATCATGTAGTACATATAACAAAATTTCCTATGACGCATCGTTTTCGAGATGTAAGCAAAAAAAAACAAACAAAAAACAGGGCCTTCTTTGTGCCCCATGGGGCTTACCTTCTTTAGGTACTGTTAGTATTTTTGTCTCCTAACTAGTTCAAACAAAGTTCTGAAGTCAAACTTTCTGCTTTCAACCTTTTCATCCACATTCATTCGTTGCCCGAACTATTACGAGTTTTATTCGGCTTATTGAGATTATCCTCCCTAAGACAGCCTCCCTAGGGGGGATACTCGGAAACGTGGACGATTATCGCCCCGGGCAGGTAGGATAAACGGAATTGGTATATTACTGTTCTTCCGATTTTCCCCTTAACAACGTACAGTCGTTTACGCTGTTGTATAAAAAAAGAAGCGTTTAAGTACATTATCAGAGACGGATTTCTCCAAGATACCCAATTACGACTACTACTTGACAATTGTAGGACATTTTCTGGACATATTGAAAAATTTATAAATCCATCCGGACCTTGCTTTCAGAAAAGAGAAGTTTTTAACTAAGATGCTGGTGACGTGTTTAAATTATTTTATATTAAGTTTTACATTTTACTCTATATTTTTAAAAGGAGGATGGTTAATTTGGGTACAATGTAAATAAGTTAAGGTTATATATTTAATTTAAAAAAAATCTTGGTAAAATGTCAATAATATACTTAAATATATTTTATCTTTTACTGTACTTGAGGTGAAAAGTCGGAAGAACAACCTGAATTTAATTCCGTGTATCCACCCTGCTCAGGGGGGGGGGGGATAATCGTTTTTGAGTAGGTATCCTTCCTAGGGAAGGGAGGCTGTCTTAGGGGGGATAATCGGAATAAGCCTTATTCCTGAGCCTTGGTTAGAGTTACCTACTTCAAAATTATAGTGTGCACTCATAAAATCCTTTAAGTGTGCTGAATGGTAAACACCAGTGTATAGACTATCTGTGTACCAAATTGAGTTATAAATGGTTTAACTAACCCGACCTTGTTTTATGTATTATGATATCATAAGGACCGGCAAGCGCCGACCGGCCGCTCAATCCTGCTTCGGCCGAGCAGGGCCCTATCTAATAAAAGATTCAATTTATAATTACAATTTACAAATAAGTATTTTTACAGTGCTATTTTACAATTTTGTTTCATTTTTACAAACTTGTCGGATTGTAATGTTTATAAATAGGGCCCAGCTCCATTCATCGTCACTAGTGATCGGCCACCGGTAGCATTTTATGTCACTTTGATGACGAAAGTATTACATGGATATGACTATTTAATTTCGTGCACAATTTATATACCTATTAAAAATGTATGATTTTTTTATCGAGCCTTATTATTAATGGTTGGCGACGGGTAGCAACTTTCCGACTAAAGAATATTATAGAGATGATTCTAATCAAATTTTGAGTACGATTTTTGAATTATAAATGTACGCATTTTTAACCTTTAAGGCAAAATGTAAAAAAAATACCTAGTTTCTTATCAAATGTGAGGTTTTATGTATGTATGTAAACTCTTTATTGCACAAAAACAGGTTGACAAATTAATATGTACACACAAAAGAAATTAAAATAATGTATAAAGGCGAACTTATCCCTTTAAGGGATTTCTTCCAGTTAACCTTGCCAGAGAAAAGAGGAAAATGCACGAGGTTAGACAAAGTGACAAGATGTGCACAGAAACAGAGGTTTTCATTCATAAATCTCGAAAAGAAATGTTGTTCTATAAGAAATGTACCATTATTTTGTGATACAAGTAATAAAAATAGCATAATAGGCACCGTAATGTCGTTGGTTGTTTTCGTAGTCGAATTTTAGTTTTAATTTTATCTTGTTCACTTATACTTTAATTTAAACCATACCTAACATATCCATACTAGTCATTAAGTTTGACGTGAAAGTGACATACATTGCTCCCGTCAGCCGATCTCTAATCATCACCATAAAGTGACCCCTAACAGGTCCATGCTACTATAGACGGATTTTTAAGCTATGATATTGTTTGGCACATAAAATATCCCAAATAATGTATCATAGAGTTCCGAGTTCTCTGTTTACCAAGAAGTCAAATCAAACAATTCCTTGTACCGGTAGGTATCAACCTGGAAACGTGACTATTCAGTTACTACCTATTACTACATTTATTTAGTCGTTATCAGATCTTACGACTGCTTCGCCGGTGACACGTGGATAGTGTTAAATGGGATCAGTCGCTAGATCTAGCTATTAGTGAAAATGAAATGTACTGTGTTGTAGTTATATGTAAATGTCCAGGCTGCTGCTACTCGAAGCCGCTGCTGGTGCCTGGCGGGCGCGCGTTCGTGTGGCCCTCCATCCAGCGCGTCCAGCGGATATCGCTCAACACCATGACGCTGCAGGTCGAGTCGCCCACCGTCTACACCAGCCAGGGCGTGCCCATATCTGTCACGGGAATCGCACAGGTGATCTCATTTATAAGCCATAATTTGCACAGCAATAAATAACACATTGAGATACGATAATACGAATAGACTGTTTAAAACATCAAACTACGAGTAAACAGAATATATGTTCACAATTGTAACAGCCTTGGCTCTCATTCGGATAACAATGAGTGGCATTCGTTTCGCTAATTATATTTGAGACTGCTTTTTCCACCACCACCCATAGCCTGTAAATAAAAGTTTCTCGAATTGTACAGTGTTACATTACATTACATACTTTAATAAGAAACTTTGTTCTATCGACTCTGTAATGAGTAACATTTTGGTTGCTTAATATTTATAGGTGAAGATTCAAGGCCAGAACGCCGAGATGCTGTTGTCAGCATGCGAGCAGTTCCTGGGCAAGTCGGAGCAGGAGATCCAGCACATAGCCCTCGTGACCCTCGAAGGTCACCAGCGTGCTATCATGGGCTCCATGACCGTTGAGGAGATTTATAAAGATAGGAAGATGTTCTCCAAAAAGGTAACAGTTAGCTTAATGGGTAATTCTCATATCGTTTCAACCGCCCGTCACAGCCGTGGCTACGAAATTGACGATTTTCTAAGGAAAAGCTATCGATAAGAATTGTAAGCGGCGGCTCTGCGCTCTACAGAATAGCCGCAAATGACATTCGAATCTACAGGGAAGCCCGAAGCCGTCAGTAATGCGACCACGGTTGTGACGGCGGCTGAAACGCTCGTGAGAATGACCCTAATAGGCCACTCGACGAAGATAATAAAAGGTCGTATAGGGAAAATAACTCGACACGAGTTATTTTTCCTATTTTGCCCCCCCACCCCCCATGAAGGAAAATTTCGGCTCTACGGATCAAATCGCTCTGGCACAATTTAAGTGGCACAATTTTAATAGAAAATGCCGAATAATCCCTAAATATGTCACTATCCACTCCCACTATATTATAGGATAATAATATAATTAGTTTAGTGCTAAATTATTTATGTAAACATTATTTTCTCTGTAAAAACTGTAAGGTCACCTAAGTTTAACGTAATGTCAAATGAGTCATTAAAATCAATCATGTCCTCCTGAAGCCTACATCAAAATTTCGCTAGATCGAAATAGAAATTTTATGTCAGTCAACAAAAGTTAAAAGTCATTTTGACAATTGTCCTTTATGTAGGACTTTAGGCCTCAGGAGGATAGTTTTTATAACACAGCTGGTACAAAGTACAGGAAACGAAGCAGACAATGACACGGGTTAGCGCCCCGTGAGATCTAACTGGATAGATTAATTGAACTCTTTGATGATTATCAGAGTCGGCTTTATTCAAAACTATAAAAATGAGGGTAAATGTAAAGTAAAATAAGTTGTAGCTATAAAAATAAGCTTAGATTTCTAGGAGGAATCATAATAGGTCATGCATGTCATATTGGCTGGTGCTCATGGCATGACATAATAGACATTTATAGCAATCTGAATTTTTTTTCTAAGGATTTACAGGGATCGTCAGTTAAAGTTATCCATCATATCATAGATGTTATTGCACCCCTTTCCTCAGGGGTGGCTATCCAAAATCGCCGAATACGTCTGCACTCCCTTGCATCAGTGAAAAAATCAAACATCTAAGTCAACGCAATCAAAAGATACAGCCGTTTATGCCGCATATTCAAAGGAATCAAAACCTATAGGGTACTTCCCGTTGACTTAGAATTATGAAATTTATGAAGAAGCAATGTCTCAGAGCACAAATAAAGGAAAAAATCCGAAAACCTTTCATTTGTAATTTACATCACATAAAAAATTATGTCCAGTATAAACTGACACGCACTAAGTATGCACATTCATACTGAAACCAAAAGTTTTATCGCTTTGGTATGTATTAACGGTCTATAATAAATTTTATTATTATTATAACCTTTATTAATTGAAATATAGTTTTACATTGCAATTAGAGAAGTTTTATTTACATTGTTTAGTTTTCAATTTGCCCTTTGGCAAAGTTCTCCTCCAGTGATCTCCAGAAATCCCGGTCTTGGGCTGATCGCGGCCCTAGTAAATTATCAAGGATGAATATCAAGAATGAAATAGACCGCTCCTACCTTTTAGGCAAAATTAATTTCCGTTGTCCTAACCGATGTTTCCGTCAAAAATACTTGTTTCAAATTCCGCTTTTTAAAACGAACTATGCTAAGAATTCTTTCATTTCTCGCTCTTGTTTCGCATACAATCACTATTTCGAAAATATTGATATGTTTAACTCTACATTAAGTAAATTAAAAAAAAGTTTGTATAATGTTACTGAAAGTTTCCGCAATTAGTAATACCCATGTAATACCTTTTCGATATGTAAACAACGAGTCTAATTCTGGTAGAACTGTAGCTTTAGTGTTTTAGTAAGTAAGGAGGCTGATTTATTATATTTTTAATATGTCTTCTTTGAACACTATTTGTCAATGTATCACTGTAAAAGTGCCCGTGCTTAATGAATGATATCTATTATTATTTTTATCTTTCAGGTGTTCGAAGTGGCATCTAGTGACTTGATCAACATGGGCATCACAGTTGTTTCATACACCCTTAAAGACATCAGAGATGAAGAGGTATGCCCTTCTGTCTGTGCTCTAGCACTATTTGTCAATACATATTTAATTTCCAGGTATAGTCATCATACATTTATAGATACTTTGAAATGCGCTGTACTCTGCATTGATTTGATGTGTTGTTGTAGACTAGTGTGAAGTGTGAATATATTGGTACTCGTGCTTATTTAGAAAACAGATCAATTTCATGGTTTCATACTAGTTGGGTCTGTCTGTGCAAATGATGATTCTCTCAAGGGATCCGTACCATTACACAATTTTAACGCACCAATTAGTTAAATCGTAAATAATTACGTGACTTGCTAAAAAATGGACAATGAACCAAAATAGGATGACTGATTAAAAAAATCGTCGCCTTTGTTACCGCCTGTTTTACAAACGTCAAGTAAAGCATATTTGACAGATAAATTTAGCTCTGTCCCTTTCTTACACTTGAAAGTATACAAGGAGTGGGGTAACTTTAACTGGCAAATAAATTTACTTGTCGACTGTGAAACAGGCCCTTAAACTAGTACGTGTAATTTAGGGGTACTTAAAAGCTCTGGGTATGGCCCGCACGGCGGAGGTGAAGCGCGACGCGCGCATCGGCGAAGCGGAGGCTCAGGCCGAGGCGAAGATCAAGGAGGCCATGGCCGAGGAGCAGCGCATGGCGGCGCGCTTCCTCAATGACACCGAGATCGCCAAGGCGCAGCGCGACTTCGAGCTTAAAAAGGCCGCCTACGATGTCGAAGTTCATACCAAAAAGGTAAGAACATTTCACCGACCAAAAGAATCGGTTTTAGTACCTAGACGGAGAAAAAAATATTTTACAATATTACCAGATTTTATTGTAGTTATGATTCTGGTGCAGGAAAACAGATTTCAGCTATGGTTAACAGATATTTTTTTAATAACAACAAGTCATATTTTTGTAACTAGAATATTCTAGTTAAAATGTTCTAGTATATGAAAACTTTGATATTGTAGTGGTTACTATCTAATAGTTACAGAGTAAAATATGCATTTAGCATCCAACAGGTTTTGTATACTACACAAAATTTGTTTCCTACGATACTAGGTAAATGGTAATAGGTACTAGAAATTATGTTGTACAGAAGTAGAATTTTATATTAATGTGTAAAAAACGTATAGTTGTCACATATAATACAATAAAATCAAGTAGAATTTACAATATTCTGTTACAGGAAACTAGATTTTTTTCTCCGTGATATAGTTATGTCACAATTAATATGGCGGGCGTCAAAGCACCGTTGACCAAAAGTCTATTGTACCTTAATCCGCACGCCATATTAATTATGTCCTGCTATAAGACTAGTGCCAGGCTTCCAGATAATCCAAAAATAAAATAGACAGTATTTCAAACTCGACGCTAATTAACTATAATTAACTTGTTAACATATTTTGGCTTAATTTATATTAAGTATAACGTGCTTTATTACGATAACTTCAGTAATTGTATTTTTAAGATCTCATGTGCAACATAAAGCAATAAATGAATAGGTATGACTAATATGACTATGACTATTTGTTTTAGGCTGAAGCTGAAATGGCCTACGAGCTGCAAGCCGCTAAGACGAAGCAACGTATCAAGGAAGAACAAATGCAAATTGCAGTTGTGGAGCGCACTCAGGAGATCGCTGTGCAGAAGTGGGAAGTGCAGAGGCGCGAAAAGGAGCTCGAGGCTACCATACGCAGGTCAGGAAGCTTATTTGAACGATGCCTTTTAATAGCAATGACATTAGAAGTAAAGTTCGACGGTAACTTTCGAAATCAAATCTAGTTTAGTAGTGGCCGTTAAACATCTGTGGCATAGTATCAGGAGACAAATCTTATACAATTCTTATAGTCCCTAACTTAGGCTTGTGTTATGGACACTAGACAACCATACTTACTATAATTGTACTGAAATATAATAAATATACAGGGTGGAAGAGGACGGGGGACCTTCCCGAAAACGGGAGATAGTTTAGCCTTAAATCTATATTATCCCCATACAAACTATGTGAATATATGTAGCATGTTAAACATTCACACAAAAAACTACTTGTTTCAACCCTAAACATTACTTGTAAACAATCATTTCATTAGGATATTATTACTTTTTTATATCGTTGATTACTTAGGGCCGTATTAATAAACTGATCTTGTGTGAGATTCCCTTCACAAGATACGTCAAAAATGACAGTTTTCTATGGATTGACGTTTACTTTGACGTATCTTGAGACGGGGATCACAGTTGAGACGAGTTTATTAATACGGCCCTTAGACCTGCTTGCAACGCGGTAAGAAACATTGCAGGGTTTTTGGAGGCGGTTCTCTTTGTAGCTTCACCTTGTGTTAATCCTAAAATTATGGATAATACTAACCGCAACACATTGTTGAAATAGTCACATTTATTATACGCGACGTGCAACTATAACTAGGCTCAAGCTTTACGTCGATACAAAGAAAGATTATTTTTATTATTTTCGTTTTGTTCATGGATTATTTGACATTTATGCGTCATTAAGTTATCACTACGGTAACGTCAACATGCGGAAATAATTGTGGTCTCCGAGTTTTCCCTACGCCCCGTTTCCTTTCCTTACTCGAGCCGTGATGGGTAGGTGCAATAGGGTTGTCACCACAATTAAAAATAAGTGAATTCGGTATTATAATTTTTTACTTAATTCATGATTATAACCATCACAAATCGATACAATATTTCCGGAAAGGTCCCTCGTGTCCTTCCACCCTGTATATATACATTTTCCAACACCCAGGAACCAATATTCGTGCTCATGCTGTTTCGTTTCACAGGCCGGCCGAGGCAGAGAAATTTAAGCTGGAAAAACTCGCAGAAGCTCATAAGCTGAAGACAGTGCTCGAGGCAGAAGCTGCTGCGGAAGCCGTCAAAGTCCGGGGAGAGGTAATGCAGCAGTTGGCTTTAAATAGTTGTTAACTATACAACTCATTAGTATTTTTTATAGATTTAAAGTAGCGTTAGCAGCGACGGCGCTGTTGTAACTTTGTGTTGCTAGATCAAGGATGTACCTCACTCCAGGAAAAATATCGTTTTAAAATATGTACTAACGCCGTCTTCACGTACGGATCGCTATGATTTAATGAAGAAACGAGGCTCACACAAGGTATAAAGCCAAAAAGACGGCAAGTTTAGAATATTACAGGCAGTTGAAAAATCTTTTAAATTCAGCAATCGGAAATGAAAAACAAAAACAAAGATCTGGTTTTTTGTTTACATCTCGAAAACGATGCGTCAGAGGAAATTTTGTTATACTACATAATGAAAGCTGATAAAATTCTTTACAACTTTGATTCTATACACTTTTTACCTATTCCTAATCGTTGTCTAGATATGAGCTACGAAAAACGGCAGATTTTCAAAAATGTGTTTTTACCTCGCGTTTTTTGTCATACATGGCTTTAAAACAGATGAATTTTTGAAACCGTATGTGTAGTTCCGGAGATTAACCCTTACATCCAAACAAAAAACAACAAACTTTACCTCTTTATAATATTAGTATAGATGAATAATGGGAAATTCCCGCACTTATTTTATTTCTTACTAGGTGACCTGGTGAACTTCTTACCACTTTTTTCGATTTTTCTGCTTTTCCTTTGGTTTTTCCGGATTTTATTTTTTTAATCCTTCTCAGTATTCCGACTAACAAAACAAAATAAAAATATAGAAATTGGTTGAGCCATTCTCGAGTTTTTGTGAAACTAACTAGTGGAGCGCTTGGGGATTCTGACCTCTTACTTTTGTTACAGTAAAATTTAAAATTCAAAATGCAATGTTTAGCTAATAATATATACAGGGTTATTGATTATTGCATCCATTCCCGTTAAGAGGTTATAGTAGAGGTCATTTGCAATTATTGTGACTTACTAATGCATTATGCAAAAGTGAACCATTCGGTAAAGTCGAACTGATGATGAAGACCAGAGATTACCACCGGAACTTTAGTTTTAGGTAAACTTTTTATAATACCTTCAGTCAACAAAGTATCGGGAATGGATGATTTGTTTATGGTTCCAAATTCAAATTTTTGTTTTTTTTGTTGTTGTTAGATTGGCACAACTGTTTTCTATTTTGGCGCGGAGTTTGAGTTGCATCTGTTATTTATATTAAATACAGTGCTGTTTTTAGTTATATCATATCTAGTGTGTATTGCGAATTTCATAATGGACAAAAACATTGAACAAAGAGTTTGTCTTAAATTTTGCATCGCCAATGGAATTTCGTGTTCGGAGTCACTGAAAATGTTACAGAAGGCTTACGGTGATTCGACTTTATCAAAAACACGTGTTTATGAGTGGTACAAAGCGTTCAAAAGCGGTCGAGATGTGATGGAAGATTTGCCTCGCTCTGGTAGGCCATCAACGTCTGCAACTGAAGTTAACATCGCAAAAGTGAAGGAAATAGTGACTGAAAATCCTCATTCAACTTTGAGAGAGATAGCCGCCGAACTTTCTGTATCTCACGAGTCGATCCGTACTATTTTAACTAATCATTTGGGTATGAAACATGTTACCGCTCGGCTAGTCCCAAAAGACCTGAATTTTCTCCAAAAACTCAATCGCATGAGAGTCGCTGAGGACATGCTAGAACGAGTCAATTCCGACCCAACATTCATGAAACGCATTGTTACTGGTGACGAGACGTGGGTTTACGAGTTTGACATGCAAACTAGTCAACAAGCTTCGGAGTGGCGCCTTCCAACTGAACCGAAACCGAAACGAAGAAGACATAAAGGAGAATTCGCGCCGAGAACTGAATTCAATTCCGGAAACAGCGTTTAAAAAATGTTTTGATGATTGGATTATTCGTTGGCGTAAGTGTATCGTTTCTGAAGGAGCATACTTTGAAGGTGATAAAATAAATTTGGATGATTAACAAACAGTTTGTGTATTATTGATCTTTTCCCGGTACTTTCTTGACAGAGTAGTATTATCAGCTAAACATTTCGTTTTGAATTTTTTATTTCATTCACTGTTACTGAAATCCTCCAAATTTCTTTTGTGGCTTTTTGGAAACCTTCTCAAAAGAGAAAAGTGAAAAATATTACATATTTGTTTTGTGAATGTCAACTGAATTTGCTTTAATCTCGTTTGTCAGGCTGAGGCGTTCGCCATCAAAGCGAAGGCCGCGGCAGACGCGGAGCAGATGGCCAAGAAGGCGGAAGCGTGGAAGGAGTACGGCTCGGCCGCCATGGTCGACATGATGCTGGAGACTCTCCCGAAGGTAACCTAGCTCGTTAGCGCTGTGCCTAGTCCGCAAATCCGATTAATCTTGCCTCGGAGAGATATGAGTATAAAACTTTTGTTTGCCCACGTGTCCGTCTGTTTCCCATCGCTTATTCTAGTGAACTAATTTATTCGTTTGTATTCCGGAGGTCAATCAACCCCAAAACCAGCTCGTGATTATTGTTGTATCGGTTGACGCTAATATTGTAGCGTGTGACGCAGATCTTACGTTGTTTGTTGTTGTTGTTGTTGATCAAGTCAGTGAATAAAAGTATACACGTGTGTAAAATAAATACAGGTTTTCGGTTTA
The DNA here is from genome assembly GCA_963241965.1 of Tortrix viridana. Taxonomy (NCBI): domain Eukaryota; kingdom Metazoa; phylum Arthropoda; class Insecta; order Lepidoptera; family Tortricidae; genus Tortrix; species Tortrix viridana. Next base: position 12,778,705 of record OY725171.1, read on the forward strand.
AAATTCGAACAACGTTTAAAGGGACTCATAAAACCGTAGATGTCATTAGTTTCGTTTAATCCATTCGTGCCAGCTCTTGTGAATCGACCTGTACCTACTCAAAGACTCATTATTCGCCGTTCATTATTACTAGTTACCTGTAGTAATAAATAATGAACGGCGTCTGATTTACTTTAAATTTATCAGCTTTTGTACTAATATAGTTACCTCCAGAGCAGCTGGATGGATTCTCAGCTGGACAGATTCTCAGCTGGACAGATTTTCGACTGGACAGATTCTCAGCTGGACAGATTCTCAGCTGGACAGATTCTCAGCTGGACAGATTCTCGACTGGACAGATTCTCAGCTGGACAGATTCTCAGCTGGACAGATTCTCAGCTGGACAGATTCTCGACTGGACAGATTCTCAGCTGGACAGATTCTCAGCTGGACAGATTCTCAGCTGGACAGATTCTCGACTGGACAGATTCTCCGCTGGACAGATTCTCAGCTGGACAGATTCTCAGCTGGACAGATTCTCGACTGGGCAGATTCTCACCTGGACAGATTCTACAAATGTCAAAATGGTTTAACCTTCAGGATTCAGGAGGTTAAACCATTTTGACAAAAACAAGCCGCGTAACTTTTAATCCAAACGTTAATGGTCCTCCTTAAACAACATGAATCCCGGAATCCCGGGGCATATCCATATTAGCATAATGATTGAGGTCGTCGTTCACCTCAAATGCCACCGCAAAATCTGATCACTGCTGATAAGTTTTATAAATACGCTCGTATAATCAATCACCTGATTGGGCCTCTATTCTACTTTGTTTAATTCATCTTGCTTTTGTCTCCTCAGGTCCAACAGCACCCTAAAATCATTATTGTATTGGTCTCGGAGGGTCCTGTACGACTTTCGCGTATACTTTCTCCGCAGACTACACGACTATATTTTGTTCCGGTTATCTTGTATATTATATCGGTTTTGTATAGGTGGCAGCGGAGGTGGCGGCGCCGCTGTCGCAGGCCCGTAAGGTGACGATGGTGTCGTGCGGCGGCGGCGAGGTGGGCGCGCACAAGCTCACCAGCGAGGTGCTGAGCATCGTGCAGGGCATCCCGCAGCTCGTCAGCTCAGTCACCGGCGTCGACATTTCCAAGGTGGGTTACCTTAGAAACAGAAACGCTAACCACCTACACATCCTCAATTTATTTGCTTAACCCCAACACTGTCAAATTACAAGTCACAGTCGAGATTCAGAGATACAATAGGGTATCGGACAGTCATATCAACTACCCTTTATGAAGTGTCAAAACGATAGCTTGTATGGAGATTTATATAAAGTACGGATTTGTGTGACATTATAAGTGTGGTCGTTATGATACCATACTCTTTTAAGTTTCGGATAATTTAAAAATCTTAAAGAACACGAAAGGTAGTTCTGTCTCGATATTTTCTTGTGTGGGCACGTCGTCGTAGTCAGTATAGTATATTTAGTTTTAATCCGAACTACTATTCGGAACCCTATGGCATAAATTGAATAAAGTAATGTTGGTTTAATTTGATATGATTTTGTGTAGACGATTTTATGTTCCAGGTAAAGGTAAGATTCTATACATACCTATTATTTATACATTTGTAGTCATTAAATGATAACTTCACATTACATAATTTGTGTGCTAATATAGTGTAATTTAGGAATTTAAATCTTTTTCATATTAACCTTTCAAACGATTGATATAGAAAGAGTACCTATGACATGACTTCAAATAATTATGAACATTTCATTTCATTTTCATAAGAGGTGAGAATTAATATAGAAATATAGACGGTTGCCTCTTCGACATTATTTATTTTTTATTATTTAGGGCCACTTCCAGGAAAATTTTTATCGAGATTTACACCCGTATTATAGTCATTACTTGAATAAAAGTAATTACTTAATAACGTTTTCGTTTCGAAAAAAGTGATTTTCATCTTGTCCTTTCATTTTATACCAACTATGAAGTCAACAATATTTTAACAAGACGCGTGTTTTTGTGTTTGCTGGGATGTTTACTAAGCGTTTTTAAAATATTTGTCCATATACTTAACATTATTTCAATATTTAGTCATGTCAACACTTAGCCTTAAGTATCTGAACCTCGCAGCGAATAACAAAATCAAATACCATCTCAAAAGTGGCCGTGTGAAATGCATTTTCTACGCCTAATCATAAGCGTAAAGATAAACAATTGTAAAATGAGAAATTCAATTTGTAAGAAGCTTAGAATTAAAACTCTTATCACGCTATTCAACAAGAATACACGATAGCGGGTAGTGATACTAACAATGGTACATATGTATATGCCAGAATAGTGCGTTCTCTTAGCTTCAAAAAGGCCCGAATGTGTTATTCTGTCACGTTGGCACAAAAATAATGAGACACTTGATTTACGTTTTATATAATAATAAATAATAATGCAGCCTATATACGTTCCACTGCTGAGCACAGGCCTCCACTCATAATGAGAGGGTTTGGGCTATAGTTACCACGCGGGCCTATTGCGGATTGGGAACTTCGCACATACCGTCAAATTGCTTTGCAGGTGTGTGCAGGTTTCCTCACGATGTTTTCCTTCACCGAAAAGCTCATGGTAAATTTACAAATTATATTTTGCACATAAATTCCGAAGAAATTAGAGGTGCGAGCCCGGGTTTGAACCCACGACCCTCTGCTTAAGAGGCGGCAGGTCAAACCATTAGGCTACCACGCTTTTATATATTTTATTATAATTATGATACAAAAAGTTCATTCAATTATATAATCACCATCAGCATCCATGACCTTTTGCCAACGATCCGGCAACGTTTGGATGCCTTTCGTCCAGAACTCTGATGGCTGCGAATCGAAAAAGTTGTTCAACTCTGACTCAACATCAGAGAAATTATTGAAGTGTTTATCCTGCAAATGATTCTTCAGGGCTCTAAACAAATGATAATCTGTTGGAGCGATATTTGGGGAATATGGTGGGTGAGGTACCGTTTCCCAGCCCAATCTCTCCAGCTCTTGGCGAGTGGCTGATGCAACGTGAGGTCGAGCATTATCATGAGTTTGTTTTCTCAGATGAAAAAATATTTGTTTTAGAGCAACCCCACAATGCTCAAAACGATCGGTTGTGGACGGCAAAGATGGCAGACACTCCAGAGAATCAGAAATATGTTCCAAGATTGAAATCTTGGAACATATTTCTGATAATATGCCCCGATGCCGAGGGTGCCCCCTCGGTAATAGCTTGGGGAGCAGTGTGTATATAAGCGTGTTAAAATCAACGCTGAGTATTACAAAACCGAAGTTCTGGAGAAAGTTGTTGCTCCAAATCTGCAACGCATGTTTGGAGATGACTGTTATATTTTTCAACAGGGAGGAGCACCTTCCTATACCGCAAACAGCGTTCAAGCCTGGTGTATGGCAAATTTGACTGATTTCTTACCCAGGAATGAATGGCCTCCCAGCTAAACTGAATAATAATAAAATATCAAATTTGGACCAATTAAAAAAATATATCGAGCGTATTTGGGATGAAATGGGTTTGAGAAATGTTTAAGCCTGGTTCAGAAACTCAAAGGCGGAGTAATTCCAAAACATTCATTGCAAATATTTGTTATTAGTTTCTTTTTAATATAATATACTTTTCATGTCATTTGATATCGTGTAGTTATTTTTATGACATTTTATAGTTGTATTGTATACAAATATATTGGACACGGTGTAGTTTATATGAAAATCAGTACGGGGAGTTTCGGCCAGAATACCTTCGGCAGACTAGTATATATTTTAATATAGGATTAATATCTAACATCTGCACCTAATTTTATCTTTGTATCAGATGACATAGGCGGAGGGGTCCGATTAGTTATCTTTCGAAGTGTCTGCCGAGTACTTTCGCCCAGGCAGGAACTGGCAGACTAGGTTTTTATCACTACCAATAAAGTGCTATTTGACGCCATAAGTATTATCTCGGTATCAAATAACGTAAACGCAATTTTTTTTTTCACCGGATTTGGTAAGTGGGTCATTTTCAAATTTACATTATCCATTTGCTGCGGTTATTTGAGTGAAATGATGATTGTTTTCTATGTATTTAAGTATGTATTTCTCTATATAAGTATGTTTATCGTTGTCTAGTACCCATAGTACAAGCCTAGAGCTTAGTTTGGGACTAGGTCAATTTGTGTGAGATTGTCCCCTGATATTTATTTATTTATAATTTATTTATTTCCAGTCAGCTATATACCACAGATAATTATTGATTATCGGAATCGAAAAAAGATGCTTAGTATTTATGTAATATTTGTAATAATGCATGGTAATGGTAACAGAGTGGTAGCTCCATACAAATAGTAACAGAGAGTTCTGCACAAAATTTGAAAATGACCCAAGTAGGTTTTTTGTACTTTCGGCCAATCCATAGTTTTTATTCGATTTATCGAAGCGTAGCATCACTTATAAACATGTGCCATGGGGCTTATCTTTGTATCAAGTAACGTAGTGAATCTTGCGATCGCCGCTCCGACTAGATTCGTCAAAACGGTGCGCGTGCCATACATAGGCTATAAAATAAACATTATACTAGACGCCAGTCGGGTTTTAGATTTTGTGGTAAGGTTAGGTTATTTAGTATCATTTGTTTTAACATATAAAAGCAAGTTTGAAATTGAGTAACATAACTTTTTGTCCTACAAGGTACCTACAGTCACCGGCAATAATATCTTCACCAAGTCGGACCCATTAAAATCAGACACGTCTTTATTCATAGAGCTACTTGAGAGTGTAATTTGACATGAAGTGCAATTTATACTGTAATTTATATTGAGTAATAAAATCTGAATCTGAATCAGAGCGCAATGTTCGAAAATATATTATTGCTAGCAAGCTGGAAATATTTGTAGTCAGAGTTGATTCTTGACTTTGAGGCCACGCGATACTAATTCTATGTATGTGTGGGAACTGCCAGGTTGCACGCCATAAGAAAAAATCTGATTGGCATTTCCCGCTTTTTTTACTCTTAGCTTTGCTTAAGTTGACACATACCATAACAGGTACTACAGAAATAATTTTACTTAGTACTTCCAGCTTCTTAATAACGTTCGGGTGACTATCGTTATCACGCTTGCACTCGCCGAAGAACGAAGGTTGGAAGGTTGAAGAACGAAGATTGCCGATGAGTGATGACTATTAAGAAACTGGAAGTACTGTAAACAGATGATGTCTGATGGCAATTATTTGCGTTTTTACAAACTATCGTACTAACCTTCTGTGTTGCATGTGTTATAGTGCTTTAGGATTCTGTTGTAAAACTAAAAACCTATTTATATTGAATTTTGTACAGTAGGACACAATTAATATGGCGCGCGGATTAAGCAATAATACATACTTGGTCAACGGCGCAAGCGCTTTGACGCGCACCTTATTAATTGTGGCCCGCTATACGAATCATGTTTAGGCACTAATTCGCTCTCAGAGAGATAACAAGAATACTAATAATACTGGAACATGAGTTAGGAATGTCAGCAGAATATGATATGTGGCTCACGGCACTTTATGTTTAAAGGTCTGGAAACCGATATGCAAGATAATATAATATTACGGTAAACACATACGGTGATAATAGAAAAACAAAACATTTGCCTAGTTCGATAAAAGAACAGAATGTGTAAACAATTTTTTTTGTTATATTGATTGATTGATTGATATCTACATGTAATTCTAGAAAAAAGAATTTTCCAAATCGGTCCAGCCGTCTTCGAGTAATCGGGTACATAAAAAACAAGAAATGAGCACAATCGAGTTCGAGCCGTAGGATTTTACGTGAAAACTAATTTCCAACTTTGGGGTCACGTCATTTTGAAATTTGCTATTGAAACCGATATCACTTGGACGATATTCGTGTTTTTCTTGATCGGACTTTATATTTGACTACCATATTTTTGCCTTTGCTTTGAAAAAAAGTAATCTAAAATATTTCAGTTATAAAATTTTGATTTTTGTTATTAAAGCTACCCAACCGAGTTAAAGACGTTTTCACGTCAAAATAGATACCGACGAACTGAAAACCTACCCCTTTTTTTGAAGTCGGTTAAAAAGGTAACTGTCATTTAAGGGCACATTCGCTTTTGTTGCTATTGCTTTTGTATATGAGCGGTAATCTATTTGTCAGTAACTTGAGCATCGAGGTGATGTTCCATTCCTTTCCGCTGTTTTCTATAATATCCCAGACTGGTGGCATTTAATAAATAAAAGTGCAGTGTCACTATCTTTATAACGGGCTCCAACGGTACAGGTGTCTATTGCGCCTAAAGTCACTAATCATATGGTCAATTACACAATTAGATAGCCGTTGGTCTGGGTATATTATATTGGATAGCGAGTGTCACGTCGCTGTGTCGCTTGGTGATTAACCCGGCGCTTGCGGTGGCGGCAGGCCATGGCGGAGCCGCCGGCGGCGCCGACGCCCACCCCTTCGGCTCGCGGGGACTCCGGCCGGAAGGCACGATAACTGCCGCTCAATTCGCAACCTTTATATGCTAATAGAGGTAAGGCATGCGTCACCATGAGCTTTCTGTTTAACGTTTATGCATTAACAACAATAATACCCATTGCTTTATATCGCTTTCGTCTTTTATATTGCACTTTAATAACTTTCCTGGCTCGCGTTAGGTTGGCAGGTGTATACGAGTATGCTCTCTTTTACTAGAAAACTATTAGGTCATCGAAGTCATAGGTAATAAATGTTTTTAATAATAAGTGCAAATTTTCTGCTGAGATTTTTCCACTGCAAACCAAGTTTTAAAATACTTTTGGATCGGGAACGGTAAGCAGCACCCCTGATGTTGCCATGTGACAGAGATCAGTTTCTATTCTACACCTGCCATCGTGACAGCAGTCATGCGCGTCGGAGGGGCACGTGCTGCAGCCAGCGACGTTGCTGCTACTTTCTAATTGTATCAAGGAAACCGTGCCGGATTAGCCATTAAACGAAAGTAAGCTGCTGCTTAGGGTATCGCGACTCAGGGGGCACTACAAAGGGGCACCACAATCACAGATCAACATGGTCACTACTAATTGACAAACAGACACAAGGCCTACAAGCGAAAATGCTTAGGGCACCGTAGACGCTTAATCCGGCATTGCGGGAAATGTCAACGCTGCGAAACAGTTCTCTATTGCTTTAGGACTAGACATTTTAACCCTTAAATGCATGGTGTAGACTGCATCCTACATAACACACAACCTGAATTTTATTTCAACGTAGGAATTATTGTCATATAAAAAGTGGTCCGTTAAAAAAAACATACATTTAAGGGTTAACTAAAAGATTATCATTGAAACCGAATAGTTCTTTCAACCCACGAAGGCCCGACCCGCCGATGCTAAATTAACCTTGTACGGTTACGTAAAATTAAGTAGTTGGGAACTTCGTGAATTGAAACTCCTACGCATGTTGCAGAGTGTAACCTTTAGGAATGCTCTCATAAATTCAGGGGAACGCAAAGTTAGGTTCGCTTACAAAACAGATCATATTTAAATGTTACCTAATGATAGGTTTTGTTATATTTGTTCAATGACATAATTGGTCTCTTAAAATATTGAACAATATTTATCAGATTTTTCTTAAAACGTGTCCTATATTAATAAATTAAGATACGTATTAAAAAATCCAAGTTCCTGCTTGAGCAAGATCGATTAAACAAATTGTAATAAAAATAAAAATATTTCACTGGTAACGTTTGATTAAAACCGAACCTTAGCGTACCCTCATGGTAGCAGGCATTCTATTTACTTAGTTCGTACTGTGGTAGTTTTAGAGTCGTATTATAATAAACAAATCTTGACTGAGTTCCCCGTCTCAAGACGTGTCAAAAATTAAAGTTTTCTATGGGTTGACGTTTACTTTGACTTATCTTAGACGAGCATCTCATTCAAGATGAATTTATTAATACGGCCCCCTTAAAATCGTTTGCTCAGTGCTACTTGTGCCAAAACTAATCAATCGATATGATGCGCTAATGTGTGAAATTGTCCGCAGGGTGTGCGCGCCATGTAAAGGCACGGGCGTCGTCGCCGCGCAGCAGCGGCCATGCAACGTTTCGGCGGTCGTAAATATTCTACAGTTTATATTAATTTATGAGATGTTCTAGTAGTACCTTGTATAGTTCAACGTTTTAATGAATTTATTGTACCTAAGTGCCACTGTCGTGTATTTAACATAATCCGGGCATTGATCTGTTATTGTAATCATTTTAGGTTTTCTAAGGGCACTAAAGCAATGCGTCTTCGTGCTCTAGTGTAGTGTGTATTTAGTAGAGTATTCTTCTAATCTGGTATGAAATGTCCAAGTGCTGTCGCGGTCGAATAAAATGTTAGATATATGTATTTATAAAACGTTTAGGTAATAACCAAAGATAAAAGAAAAAATCTAATGAAATGGTATTTCTTACAAGTTCCGGAATTTAGGTTTTGATTAAAATAAAATCCCGATGTGTTAAAGCTTATTTTCAAAGTATTTCAACAACTGAGGCAATACATAACAAATTGAATTATCGGCCTGTCTTCGTTGTAAAGTTCTTTCCTAGCTAATATGTGTATAGCAAATACGTCTAAACAGTGTTAAAGTCTCAAAGTTATCGTAACTCAACAACACATGAATATGACTCATGCTACTCTCGCTACCTTACTCTTAAATTTAATGTAATGCAGCGGACACTAAATAGTACAACTGAAATTTAAGGATGTTGATTGACTGACCAAATTAGCTACTTTTTTGAAGAATTTCAGAATTGTCAATATACCATCGCACTTGTAGTGATGGTACCACATGTCAATATTGTCGAAATCCAACACTATGTATTTTTTCATCACCATCAAGATTGATTATTTCATTATTAGTGTAAAATAATATTTTTACTAGTCCTATACGTATCCCTATTTTTACATGAAAGCAACTCTGCATCAATAAGTAAGAACTTAAATTCCGGATGTTGTTGAGAAGTACTCAAACGTTTGATTTGATTTCAAGTGAGATGTAGTATAGATATAAAGCTAAATTATAATGTCTGTACAGAAATGATCGGCAAATCTCAACCTTAGTCGAATACTCAACTGATAGCCGCGGAGTACGCGCTTGTGGCGTACGCGCCATTGCAGGTTTTGTGCCTACAAAATAGGGACGCTCCTTCCCTTTCGCTCGTCATCGTACCTGCATCTAGAGAAAGAGATACCTTGCGTAATTTCAAACTTCCGTTCTTGGAGTAGTGCCACTAGGCGGGTGTTCGGACACGGTTAGTTCCACAAAAGAGAGACTTGTACAAACGAGCTGTTTGTTCTAGCGTAACTATTTAAAATATTGACCAATCGCCTAATTTTTTCCATATTAGAAGTTTACAAAGTAATGACTTATACAAAAAAACTAAACCTATATTTTTTTATTTAGCTAAATGTAAATGGAAATATTTGGTGTTCATTAAAGTGGAGTTTAGAAATCCTAGTGGAAATTAGAACATTCGTAGAAATCAATGTACTTTTATAATATAATCAAAATTTCAATACACTTTCTAAAGTCGAACAATGCCCACTTTGCCTAAAATATTATGCAATTAATTTGCAAAATACCTGATTTGGCCTCACCTAGTTTATTTATACTTGTTTATGGTTATATTTATGAACCGGCATGTTTTTACTCTTTTTTTACCCGACTGAGCGAAGCCAAAAGAAGGGTACCTAATGATTTTAAAAATCTATGTATAAATTCGGCTCTTCCACTTTAGCTTCTAAACTATTGGGCCGATTTTGATAAATGGGATGTCATAATGATTCGTCAAAAACGTGCGGGTGTCATAGGTTATTTAAAAATTATAAGTAAATCGCCAGTCGGGCTTCAGTGTTCAACGTTTTATGTTTTCACAATAAGGAAGCTTTAACCTGATTTCCCTCGGTGGTCACAATGCATATGTGTACAAACTTTTTTCAGGTTTAGTCAATGTACAAATTATATTATTATATTTGCTTACGTGAGTATTCTAAACTTCGCACGTAAATATCTTGAAAAAAAATAAGAAAAGGAGAAGTTCCATAAACATTTTTTGATTGAAAATATTTGGATTAACGGTAAAAGTGCTATTACATTTAATGCAACGTCGGTAATGTTGTGCGTCCGCTCATGCCACTTACTGGAGAAATCGAGATTTAGTTTTAAGTACAGTTTAGTTGTGGCAAAATGTATGGAACTGTTTTAAATCTGGAATAAAGACTAGAGTTGGTAAAGACTCAAGTCCTTTGAGTCTTCTCGTGTAAGATTCGATTTATTTTTTCAGACTCTAGTCGTCGAAGCTTGAGTTCTTTTAAACTTTTTGAGGACTAAGTTTTCTGTAGAGACTGGAGTGGTCCGTAGATATTCGAGTCTTTTGTAGTTGCTTGAGTATTTTGTTTAAGATTCTTTGAACAGTCTGAGTTATGATTAGAACTCGACTTTACTTGTAAATGTAAACGTAATTTTTTTGACGAGACAACCAGGTGGGATTGCGGTTGCTTTGAAATTTACACCCTATTTATATTATAAAAAACAATTCCCATTCGAAACACGCGAGCCGTTTTCGCACTAGCGAATTAAAAAAAAAGTTAAAAGGCAACCCAGAAAATTGGTGTTGGTATGAATTTTCCCGATTTTTTTATAAAATCGGTATCTTCTACAAGCTTCGCGTTCATTCTTTGACAGTAGGTCACTCTGGCTAGCCCATCAGTCCACTCCACTTTGTATTACAAATAAATATATTATTACATAGTATTAAACTCAACTTTCTTCGTTAGCTGGAAGTGTGAAAAATGATAGGTTTTAATTATTTTTCTTATTAGTCATACATCCATTAACCGCACAGCACAGTATGCATGATTCACCATTTTGAACTTAACTACTACACTAACGCTAATACCTAATATACAACTTCAACTTCACGAATAAAATTGAACCAATATTAAATAACTTTGAGTAAGTAGTACGTCAATTATCACAACACGTGCTAGCGACTGATTGACCGCGCGGTCCGCGCGGCGCCAGCGCCACCTAGCGCCGTCACACTTGAATGCGTGCCGGCGCGGCGAGGCAACATCGCTGGCAGCCCGTTTCGATAAGTCCGTTCCACAGGTGTCCAAAGGTCAGAAAACGGTAGGCTAAAACCGGATGTACTTTGCGGAGTGGTGTATCTGTTACGAAGTAAGGTAATCTGTGCCTAGGTACTAAAATTTAGACTCAAAAGACTTGAGTCCACATTTTACCAACTCTAATAAAGACTAATTCTCAATACAAGTTTTTCCTGCAAGTGGCCCTAAAAGAAAATTACACTAGCTAAAAAAAACCTGTTTGTGCAGCATGCGAGGTTTTAGTACGTATTTCTGGTTTAGCGAAAGCTAATCAAACCGAGAGAGGTGTCAAGATAGAGAGGAGTTCAGCAATATCGATACGGGGTAAATGTGTTAACATTTTAAAGGCCTTAAAAATAGTAAAACGTTGATGCCGATGATGATAAAGCTTTGAAAACGTAAACACATTTATGAACTTTCACTTTTGATTTCCAATTTGGTAATGTGTAATTATCTAAACAAAAGCTCGCGTGAAATATCACGCTATCTGCCCATAGTTGTATTTGGGTTTGATGTACATTATCTGCGAATTGTGCCTCTTGTGGCAAAATTGTCGGTTCTTTATGTAAAAATATTTGCTAGTCTTTGACAAAGGTCTGAAATATTATTATTTTACTCGCATGGTTTGTCTTACTACATTAGTAACCACTACTATATTACTGGTAGTTAAACGGGACTTACCAGTATGTGTGAATATCGCGAAAGTTTAAGACACTACTATATTAATGCACATATAAACGTTTATTTTGTAATATAAATAGTGTGTATTTTTTTATGATCAATTTTTCTCCTTGAAACCAGTTCCCAAACTGTTTTGGTGCTGGTGCCATATTATTATGTTGTTTTATTATTGAAAATGTTTTATAACTTATAGAGATATAAGCGTAAGGTAATTCTAAATTTAGACTTGATGAAGCTTGGAGAGATTTGTTGGAAACCAGCAAACAAAAGATACGATTATGAACCTCCGTTTGCTTCTAGTACAGCACAAATAATGTTGCATTTCATTATTTATTTTTATATTTATAGTAAAAAATATTAATGCGTAAAATACACCCCGTATTTAATATTAACAACCATCACACTGTCCAGTGCTTTCAATCCACCCTACTACTTAATTTTACGTACATTGACGCAACCGTGCAATGTCAATTTGGTGGCGGCACGCCGATTGCGTGGATTGAAAACTATAATTTCGTCGGTGATGCTGCAATACCGCGTAACTAACAAATTTAATGGGTCAATAAACTTTTTGATGTACCTCGTTGCCATGGTTACGTCTCCTGGGTCACTCTTTAAAACTATACATTTAAAGGATATAAATCTACATTCCATTACTTTTTGTGGCAATTATAAGCCCATTATTTTGTGGGCTTTCTTCTAAGCATGTTAGTAGTTATTATAAACATCTTTCTAAGAAACACTATCACTGTTGTCTCCTGGCTTACGGGACAGAATAACAACAACAAAAAGTTGATCGACCCTAATAGGTTGTAAAGTGCACCTTACTGACTTACTTTGTAAGGTGCATTTTGACCTTTCTTGAATTTGTTAGTTACGCGGTATTGAAGTATCATTGACGATTTGTTTTTTCTAGTATTATTTTTTAATGCTTATTTGTGTTATAAACAAATATATCTCTTATTGTTTCGCGGAATATCTAGGTGTGTATTTCTTTATTTAAGTATGTTTATCGTTGCTTAGTACCCATAGTACAAGCACAGTCTATATACACCCTTCCCTACAGTCGGCCAACGGACACGTCTAGACAGCATTCGTGCGGGGTTCGCGGGGTGAGAGAGGGGCGGTTGCGAGCCTAAGCTGCCACGCACTCGCTTGGGACACGCTGTTCAGGAGTGGCGCATTTTAGTGACGCATCTTATTAAGTGTTTCGTTAGAGTTATAAGGGTTCATATTACTTGTGCTGTGAGAGACTGTATGTTATTACTGGTACCCTACATACAAGTACTACCAATAAAACAAATATGGATGTGGAAAAGACTAAGTAAAAATAAATAAATGTGATAACCCTGCGGCAATAACGGAAGGCGGCATTTCGCGAGACTTCAAGGCGACGTCTTTAGTTGTTTTTACAATAGTGACTATTATATCTCGTTTTGATAAAACGCAAGTATCTATATAAATATATCTAAATATTTACATACACACACACACACACACACACACACAGTCTGATTGGTAAAAAGACGTTTTTCTTTTAAGGGGTTTGTAAGAAGATTGTATACTTAGGTAGTAAATTTAAAAGCCATTGACAGATATGTACACATATTTATAACCTTGACTGTATAAAATGAAAAGTGTAAAATATTCCGGTATTTTTTAAACTTTCCCGTTTTAATTATATAATTTATGATAACAAATAAATTGGTTGTTAATTATCTAAAAAATACTGGAATCACAGCACAGCATAAGCTCAAAAATGTCAAAAATATTAATTTTTCAAACTTATGGACAATTACTGTGTATAAACTATTTGCCCTGAAGCAATATACATGTTACTTTAGGGTCTGGCCACGACTGGGCGCAACCGGCTGAGCGGCGATCGAATTTTCTAATACTAGCCCAGTAGCGATACGATTTCGCTGTATGGAGACGCAATAATTATATATATAACAGTAATATTTTTACGTTAAAAATTTCAATGGGTAGTCTATAATTATATGCCTTAATAATCCTGACCTAATGACCTTGACGGTTAAAAATTTTTGAGAAAGCTTTGAAAATTCCGTAAAAAAGGGCGAAAATGGTTGAAGTAATATATCTTTACAATCAACTAGGTATGTTTATTTCTTTTATGTTACTAGCTTTCCGCCCGCTACTTCGTCTGCGGTGAGTCATTACTTTCGTATGTTAAAACATAGCCTATGTCCACCCTGAAAGTCCATTCTAAATGTTGGTGAAAGATTTTTTTTTTTAAATCAGTCCATTAGATTTACAAACATACAAAAATACAAATCTTTCCTCTATAATATTATTATAGATTAGTTCGTTTCATATAATATTCAACGATTTGAAAAAGATTGCATAATCAGTGCGAAAACCATTTCAATTCTAAAGCTTCTATTTCCTGTTATTTTTTTAATTTAGTTGCAATCTTTTAACCATAAATATAACAAAGCATTTTCACCGAAAAGCATATTAGCTGCAAACATTTATTATGTTTTTGGCATAACTATTTTTAAAGTATGTAAGGTGAAGTCACCTATTATGGACAAGGCTCCAGTGATGAACAATAACAGTTTTTATATAGAAAACTTGGCAATACCGAACATGTCATTCTAATTTCAATGTAATCTAATTTTAACGCTAACACTACTAATTTTAACAATAACATGTACATCTCGGCAGCTTATATTTATTGGATTGTTCATAACTGGAGCACTGTTCATAATAGGTGCTTTTACTTTAGGTACTTTCCGGTACGCCATTTCAGTTTATTATTCATTATTATCAGTGGAATATATTCTCTTAAAATTACAGTTAAAGGTCGTAGAAAAATTTGCCTGATATTGAGTTTTTTCCAATTAAATCTTGTCTTTCCTGGGCTACATTGCGTGTGCGTCTGCGTTGTACAATGAAGAGAATTTGCTCGGCGCCGCCGCTTAAAGTCGTGGTCAGGCCGTCAGGTGTGCATTACTTTACAAACTGTTAAAATGTGTGTGTTTATATATTTAAGCACCGAGTGGCATAATAAAACAATGCTTTAGATTCTGAGTGTAACACAATTTTTCAAAAACAGCAAGTGTAACGTGATTTTTATTGGTGTATATTCAGTAAATTCAGTGTATATGCAGATCAAGATTTTGTTTCATTTACTTTTTTTAGGGCTGATTTATGAATTCACACAAGCAAACCTTTTGGTATGTTAAGAAAAGGACGGAACTAAAATATAATGGTTTTTTTTTAATGCACAAAGACTCGCCCTGCCACGTTGAAAAATTGGGTAAGTTTGGTTTAAAACTCGTATTTTCTTCCAAAATATGATTCGTGTAATTAATTCCAGAATGTTTTTTCTCAATTGGATGGTTGAATTGAATTTGACCCTACTTGTTTCTAAAAAAATATGTATTCGTATAAAGTCTATATTTGAATGAGGCCAATTTGTCACTTACTTAACGCTGCCCTGCTGTAAAAGGCAGTTTAAAGCCCTGCTATATCAAAATATCACCCCTAAATATAGGGTGTCCCATAAGTCGTACGTCACATTGACACCGGAGCTCGCAGGTAGACCAACCTAAGACGGACCGAACCAGCCATTTTTTGACGGGTGGAAATGCGTTACGCGGCATCTCCACACCGAACCAGCCTAACATGACCTCAGTAAAAGTCGCATGGTTTTCAAGATATTTCCAGTTGTTTATTGATCTCTTGTTGGAGCACGATCCGTGCTCGGTTGAAGGGTAAGGCAAATGACGAGTGAAATATGAACAAATTAATATTCCAATAGATGCAGTTTATTCTTGATAAATAGTTGCAAAAGGTCTAACTAGGTACTTGATTGAATCACGTCCAAAGGAAAAACAAAACCATGTGAGTACTCAGTTGCTATTTTACTATTCAGTTGCGCTATTTGTAATTCAGTTGCTATTTGCTATTTGTTATTCAGTTGCTATTTGTGTTTCAGTTGTTATTTGCTATTCAGTTGCGAGTTGCTATTTAAGTTTCTAATTGCGTTATAGTAACGAGTTTGTAAAAGATTTATTAGCTAGCACGATGACCTTTTACAAGGAATGATTCATAGCGGCATGAGATTTACAGGCCCATGCATGTAGGTTTGAGGTCCGCTCAAGTCACAGGTGTTCAAATATCCGCTTCATTTAATTCTGTAATGGATTTTTTTGTACAAACATTAATACCTACACGGATCGAAGTTAGATAAGTTTGCATGATTTTCTTTGCTCCTTTCGAATAGTTACCATGACGATATTTATTGTTAAATTGTTCGAGTGCGAGCAGCGAAGCATTTAGGCGCCAGAGAGCTTTGTACCAGGTGGATAACCCATGATTTGACTGAAGCCTAAAAACACCGTGGGATCTATAGGTGCCGTGTAATGTTGAAAAAAATCAACGGAGGTCACTCAAATACTGGATTAGACATTGTCACTAGTGACGAAAGCTGGATATATTGTTACGATCCGGAAACTATGAGGCACTCAGCACAGTGGGTGTTTCTATCTGAAGAGTTTGAAGAAAAAGATGGTGGCTTCTTTTTACGGCCGGACTGATTATTACGCAACTATTGGTTTATAAAATATGAAACCAGTTACTGCAGAGTACAACACCATCAATTGTTTGCCAGTAGTTTGAAAAAAAGAAAGAGAAAAACGACCTCTCAGTAGGATCCTGCTTCATCACGACAAAGCGGCGCCGCACACTGCCAGACAAAAGATGCAATATTTAGAGACATTAGGTGTTGAAGTATTAAGTGATCCGCCATTTAAGCCTAACCTTGCACCCTGTGCCTTATGCCCAAAAATAAAATATATATTACGCGGAATGCGATTTCCGGACGCCGAGAAAGCAGTGACTACATTTGGTAAGACCGTAGAAGACGCCCCTAAGGAACAGTGGGCGAAATAATGTTTACTGTGATTTTAACGAATGAAGCGGTTCGTAGTGTGTAAACGGAACCATTTCGAGAAACAATAAAACAAAAATTAAGTTGCTTCTATGTTCAGTTTTTGATTTTCTAAAAACGTTCTGCCGCACTCAGAGACGTCAATTAACTTTAAAGTTTTATTAAAGTAGCTGCTGTCACTTTCTTTGCTATAGCAATAGAATAAGACGCAGCAACTTTAATGAAACTTGAAAAAATAATTGACGTCTCTGAGTGCGGCAGTTTCAGTTTGACCCTCGTATTGCTTACTTAGTTTAATATTTGATCTATAAAATTCAAGATAAATCGCACAAAAAATAATTAAGGATGTCTCATTTATATTCAATTAGCTAGAATATTGTTTTAATTTTACATATTTCCGTATTTAAAAATCGTAATTGGCTATAGTTTTCTTCATTCCTTGTTTGATTACAATAAATATAAACGTTGCAAGCAAATCATACACAAAATTATACAGGAAGGTCGATTTTATGGTGGTAAATAATAATTCCTTGTAAAAAAATACAAATTGATCAGTGTATTTTAACACTTATAAAAATGACATAAAACTAACTTTTTCTATTATTTTATAACCGGAGCCATGTATTTTGCTGATTTAGTGGCTTTTCGTGTAAACATTTTGTTAGATTTCACCTTCTACTCATTGTAGACAAAAATATTATTATGCTTAGGCACAAAATTACAATTACGATTTTTAATTAAAAAAAAAGGCATTTATGTGACAGTATATTTATATACCTACTTACTTCCGGGTGGAAAGTTCGTAGGATTCATGAATATAGTGTCTTAGAATATCTTATAAAAATAGAGTAAATAAATTAGGCTATTATAAATTCATGTTTTAAAAACCGTAAAATGACTGGATTAACAATAGAGTGGCCGTTAAGCATTCCAAATTTGCCACGTTGAGACCTGGTGGTGGAAAATTAAAATGAAAGTGCAAATTCTCCAGCGAGGCCAAGTTACGCAAGTAGGTCCATCAACTTCAAAACGTGATATATAAGAGAAAATTATGGCTGTCTGGGTTTCAATAAATCCATAAGAATGTGAAGAGTTTGTAGCGACGATGCCATTGGGAAAAAAGGTCGTGTCTAAGAATAAAGGAGATATGTACAACCAAGTGGTAGGCAAACTATTTTGCGTGTTCAACTGCAATAGCCGAACCTTTATGCGTTCCACATTGGTGGAAGAATTATTATATTTTATTACAATAAAGAAATATGACGACGCGGTTAGCCTAGTTGGTAGTGACCCTGCCTACGAAGCTAGCGGTCTCGGGTTCGAATCCCGGTATGGGCAAATGTTTGTGTGATGAGCGCGAGTATATGTTCTTGAGTCATGGATGTTTTCTATATATATTTAAGTATGTATTTCTCTATATAAGTATGTATATCGTTGCCTAGTACCCATAGTACAAGCCTAGAGCTTAGTTTGGGACTAGGTCAATTTGTGTGAGATTGTTCCCGATATTTATTTATTTATTTATATTTTTTTGTACCAACAGGAAATAAAATTCATTAAATTAAAAATACTACTGTTGATTTGTTGCTCTCAAAGAACTAAAATTACTAACTTAATTTCACTTTGAAACATACTTGGGTACCTACGTTCTATTTTACTTAGCAGACGAACTCTTTTGCATCGGGGGGCTCGTAGGTACTTGTACCTAGGTAGGTAATTAGTTTACTTGATATTAGGTATATTATTATGAAAAAGCGTGCGTAGAATTACAACATGGTAGTCTCAGTATAGTTCTAAGAGCCTGTCCACATGATGCGTTTTACGCGCGAGTAAAAGAGGACGGATTCAGTTGGTAGGACGTGACATCAATATGTCCACTCGCCACGGACTCGCGCATACTACTGGACGCGGCAATGGCGCCCGAGTATCTACTCGCGTGGTGCTGGCGTGTGAAACGCACGAGTCCGGCAAGTTGCACGCGTTTTACGCGCGAGTAACGAAACGCGCGGCAGCATCTGGACGGGGTGTATGTAGCCCTAGTATCTCGGGAACGCGCGAGTCCCTTCGCGCGTAAAACGCGTCATGTGGACGGGCTCTAAAGGTACGAATGCCGTGGTTAGAGCGCGAGCTTACGAGCACTCTATTGACTTGACAGGCACGAGTATCTTTAGAGCTAATTATGTACCGTTGCGTACCCACATAAATTTTTCTACTAGCGGACTATAAACCGCTAATATATAATCGTTAACAGTATCAGAATGCCAACCATAGCGTAACCAAAGCATGAAAACTGTTCTATAATGAGCGTTGCCATAGTAATAACTGTTCTTTTATAACCATTATACGTAGCATTGTTATTACCATGGTTAAGGTCAATCCGGATATCAGTCTTGGCGTTTAGTGAACACTTGACATCCTAATTTGTAAGACAAGACAGACACACACAAAGGTATTATTAGTCTCTAAATTAATTTTGTTTTCAATTTACATCATTTCAATTGTTATTAAAACATTTGTAATTTAATATACAAATTAGGAATGTTATAATGGTTATAAAAGAACACTTATTACTATGACAACGCTCATTATAGAACAGTTTCACGCTTTGGTTACGCTATGGGTGGCATTTTGATACTGTTAACGATGTATAAATAAATATGAAAAATAAAATAAGCCGAACATGTTTCGTTTCAAACTTCCATGCCACTGGTTAGGACGAACCCGGTTTTGATCGTTTACGTATTGAAACAATCAAAACGGGGTTCGTCCTAATTAAAAGAAAAAACACGATAACTTTAATTTGCCACGTTTAAATCTCAAAATTCCACTTACTTTTGCACGGCGCGAGAAACAAGGCCTTTCCGAGCAGGTGAGGGGAAAAATAAAATTTTTAGGTAGTCAGTCAAAAAATCTGTTTATCGAGACCAAAGTAACATCTCAAAGCTATAGGGTATATTATGTACAACAAAGATCCTGCTGGCGGCTTTCGCTTCTATCATCAGGTCAGCTCTTAGACACCATTTGATTTGTCATTAGATTTACAAAGTTATATATTTGAAATTTCAGCCCATTCTAATAACGGTTGGTTCAAAATTGATTAGCAATATTTTAACTAAGCATACAGACCAACAAAAAACTTGAACGTGGAGTTAAATAAAAGCTTGCCTCTTAACCCATGCGTTGCGTTGCGAGTTGCACTGGTAACATTACGCGCTGCTCCCATGGTACAAGCTCCTCGGCTAATTATTTGTTGACAAATAGGGAGGAGAGTTGTTAAAGATAACCTAACGAGCGTTACCTACTTGTAGTACAACTACTTACTTGTTTTTATACTTAATCAACAATATGTGCAATGAAAAAGAGCTACAAAAAAATTACTCATAATGCAGATTACATATCTTACTTACGAAACTGCTTTATAATAGGAAAGCGTTACACAGAAAGCCAACTGATGATGTGAAGTTGAAAAAGCAGATGTCTATTTTCTGCATAACGCTATCCAAATGCTTAAGGAATAAATAATAACTAAGTCTTCTTTAGAGGTGCTTGTTTCTTGACATGGTCTAAGTATACCTAGCTAAGGGTACCACTAGTCGTACTGATTGTTGTTCTACGTCACCTTCGTGATCCGAACTATTATGGCATGTACCTGCAATTAAACAGAGTTATTTATAATATTCTAGCGATAGGTCATCCACGAAGAGATGCGCTCTTATACTACAAATGCTGCCTACTCTAAATCGTACTGTAGAGATGGGGGCGAGTCATGTTTATGTTGGATTGAACCGTACAAGTATTACTCCAGTCATTTTACGGACGCGACGCTAGAATGGTGAAACGGAAATAATTTGTAATAG
This sequence comes from Tortrix viridana, assembly GCA_963241965.1. Lineage (NCBI taxonomy): Eukaryota > Metazoa > Arthropoda > Insecta > Lepidoptera > Tortricidae > Tortrix > Tortrix viridana. The sequence continues at coordinate 12,799,317 of OY725171.1, forward strand.
CTGATTTTTCTTGTGTATCAGATCGCACTCATCTATAGCCACCCAGCAAAAATTGAGAGAGCTTGTCTGGGATGTGTTGATGCATCCACCGTATAGCCCCGACCTTGCTCCATCGGATTTCCACCTGTTTCGGTCACTTCAGAATTTTTTAGGGAGCATAAAGTTAATATCAAGAGAACACTGTCAAAACTACCTGTCAGATTTTTTTAATCAAAAATCTCAGAATTTCTACAGTAATGGAATCACGGCACTACCCACAAGATGGCAACAAGTCATCGATCAAAACGGCATGTATATATTATAAATAAATAAAAAAAATAAAAAATATTTTTTTTCTTTGTACGAAAAATACGAAAATACTTTTGCTCCGACCTAATATTATAATTCTAGTAATTAGGTAGAAACATAATCCAACTAAATATGAGTCAATAAGTTGTCAATTAAAAAAATATATATCTTGACCATTTTGTTAATAATAATTACTTATACTTAAACCTTTTTTTGTTTTTCATATTGCTTACTTAATATTTGATCTATAAACTTAAAGATGAATCAATAAATTAAATAACCCAATAAATATTTCATTTATATTTAGTTAGCTAGAATATTGTTTTCATTTTGCATATTTACGCATTTAAAAATCGTAATTGGCTAAAGTTTTCTTCATTCGTGGTTGATTACAATAAATATAAACGTTGCAAACAAATCACACACTAAATAATACCAGAACGTGGATTTTATGGTGGTAAATAATATTTCCTTATAAAAAAAAATGCAAATTGATCCGTGTATTTTAACATTTGTAAATAATTTTATGTAATTTTTATCAAAGCACTACTTATTACTATTTTTTTCTATCATTTAAGGGTATATATAACCGGGGCCATGTATTTTGCTGATTTAGTGGCTTTTGTATCGTTGTTAGTGGTTAGATTTCACCTACTCAGTATAGCCAAATTATTATTATGCTTAGACACAAAAATAACAATTGCTATTTTTAATTAAAAAAAGCATTTATTTGACAGTAGGTATTCATGAATATATAGTGTTTTAGAATATCTTATAAAAATGAAGTAAAAAATATCAGGATATTACAAATTAATGTTTTAAAAAACGTAAATTGACTGGATTATATACGTATATAGTTAGTTGCCCTATCGACTTTCTGCAGCGAGAAGACGATGCACTCCTGCAACGTTATCGTAATGCAGCAGGTACGACTATATTGATTCCTTTGTAAAATGAACGCAGGAAATCTAGGTCTACTTGTTATACAGGGTGGTACTCGATAAACTGTACATATTAAAAGGGATGAAAACTGGTCACAGCGGTGAGAGGAACTCCTAAACTACACATGATAAACCCGTCGTGTTGGGTTCGTTGGATTTGTCTTGATGAGCAGATGATGATTGTGCAAAAAAAGTGCAGTCGGCAACAAAAGCTTGTCACGAAAATTAAGTTTTTAAGTTAGGTTATTTTTACAGAAAAACACGTTTTTCTCAATATTTTGCAAATACTTTACTCTTTTTTTGGTTATTATAATTTCTCATTTAATTTCAGACCTAAAACGTTTTCGAATTGTCTTTGAATTGCCCCGCTAACACCCTTCCTAACAAAAGAGCGCAAACCTCAGGGTCTAAGGCTAATTTAAATAACAAAATTATGGTTCATTTTAGGTTTCATTTTACTTAAAATTTTAGAATGTTTTTTCTACAAGTAATTGGAAAACAGCAAGCAAATATAAATCGTAAAATATCTGGTAATTTTTAAAAAAACGTGTTTTTCTGATAAAACATATAATAAGTATTTGTAGTAACTTTCCACAAAAAAACAGCAATTGTCCGATTTTCTTTTTATTGCGTCAATCATTGTTATTGAGTATTATTACCCATTATCATCACCGTGCATTTTTCATGCAAAAGTTACACCGCCACAAGTAAGTGCACTACCCAAACTTGTATAAATGTTTAAAAATCTGTAAAAAAAACAATGGTAAAAAAAATAAAAATGTTTTACTAATAAATTTAGCTAAAGTTTTTCGAGTACCATCATGTAGGTATATATATATATATATATATATATATATATATATATATATATATATATATATATATATATATATATATATATATATATATATATATATATTATAATACATACATACCTATATTATAATCACAAAAGTAGCTAAGTCTGTCTGTTCGTCGTCACCCATGTGATTCTGTTAAACGTCTCGCCTATCACATCGTCCGACGAATATTAACCGGCGAATTTACATCGTCCGTCAAAATGTGTAAATATGACATGTGGCTGCCTCCATTTTCATTTAAGTGCAGGCAGTTGAATGTCATTCACACACATTGACGGGCGACGTAAATTCGCCGGTTATTATTAGCCGTTGATTGACTATAGCTATCACGCTCTTACTCCCATCAGCAGGCTTAACATGCATGCACGAGATAAAATTTGACAGGTGCTAGAGAAATGAATGCATCTATTCCATATTCTAACGTAAGACGCTTAAGGTTTAAAATAAAAGTGACTTGTCCTGAATGTTATTACCTTTTATTACTAAGCGTCTATAGCGGTTTTATCAAGACGGGACACGGGGACACTTATATTAAGCCTTAAGTTTTCACTCTTACACTACAATAAGTCCGCTGACGCTACTAACTAAGGAATTGGTAATACTGTAAGTTAAACTATTATCCACAACACAACCCATAGCAATAATAATAAATGATCACATCTTAGGTACCCATACTTTTAATGTGGTATGATTTAAACGGTTGGCAGAATATTGACGTTTTGATCAGCAACTTATCGTCAGCTAAAATATCAAAATTTGATCAGCAATTAATGTCACATTGAGCTGCTCTAAAATCTATGTGTAAGGTATATTTACTGCATTTTGTAAAGCACATTTAATAAAATTTCGGTTACCTATAGCTAGCACGGAGAGCATAATGCTTAATAAATATAAGAAATATTCGAAAAAAGTATTCTGCGTAACTCTAAACTAACCTAACCTATCAAGTTGAAATTGACCTAATGGGTAATTCTTCGAGCGTTTCAACCGCCTTTAATTCCCCTGGTCGCACTAAATAGTCGAAATTCCTGTAGCTTTGGATGCTATTTCCGGTTATCTTGTAGAGTGCCCCGACTTCTAAAAAATAACTGAAAATGCTATCCTAATCTACAGGAAATTCGACATTAATGCGACGAGGGGAATGAAATGCTCGAAGAATTACCCTAACTTAGCAAATTTGATATTTCTGCTAACCTCTTAAATTTTACTGATTACCAGTTGTGTAATCTTGCTGACCGATTAATCATTTTGCGGGTCAAATAATTATATTATAATCGCGATTATTTATTTAGCGGACATATAATATTTTAAGCTTGCCAAATATTGATTAATTTGCCGATCATATTTTGATTTACTTGCGGCTCAAGTGTTGCGCCCGGTTATTTATTTATTGCCGACCAAAACATTATTATGCTGGTCAATTTGATTTAATTAAAAAAACTGCAAACCAAAAAAAAATATTCCCGTTTTAATGTGGCGTTAAGTATCTTAACCAAAGTGTAAAAATGAATGAAGCAAGTGACGAGGGCGAAGGGGCTTTTCCCTAATTGGAATACACCATTTTTACTAGCTTGTTATTAACTTAATGTTGGTGTGTTTGTCAGTTCGTCTGGGTCTAATATGGCATATCAATTTTAAACCACTCCCCGTTATTAGCCTGAAATTTAGAAAGCATTATGTAAACCGATGACAATGCAATATTATGGTGTCTGAGAGCAGATCAGAGCGGCTAGCTTGTAGGTTCTCGCTTGTCGCTCGCGCGTCTTTATCGTTACAGACAAGTTATGGTTCGTTCACACTAAAGTTATATTACATTTTGTAACATGATAATAAATAAAATAAAAACAAAATGTCCTGTGAGAAGGAAAATATGCCGAATTATTTTTAAGGCATATTTTCCTTTTTAGAGGACATTTTTTTATTATATTTTATTTATTATCATGTTATAAAACAAAATATAACTGTGTGGAAATATAAATGAGTGTGGACGCACCATTAGAAAGGTAGATCCGAGCGACAAACAAGTCGCGGACCACTTGTGCTAGCCGTCCTCGTGCTTGATTTTAAGCGTGAACAGTAGAATATTTTGAATGATATTCGGCACACAGATAGTCGATATGCTGGATTATGTAGGTAGGACAAATAATATTTTTTACCCAGCGAAATTGAAATTTAAACGAATTCTATAGGTACGTACAAAGGCTAGTGCAATGCAATAAAAAACATGGCAGTATAGGTTTTCAGAAGTATAACAATTCAAGTTATATTTAGATGCTATCAAGCTTCTTTCACCAACCGCGTTTATTGAGATATCATATGAATTGACTTTAATTTACCAATGCAATTTATTTAGCAATAAATATATATCTAATAGCTTGTGATATTATAGGGCAGCAGGCATTTAGACGCTCTACCTAGTTACACGCCACCATTCCACCTCCAGCCGCCACCACGTAATACTACTAACTTGATCCTTAACTGACCTTGTTGCTTCCTAGCTCAACCTCAACAATCCCCTCTCCACCAATACTCGAAGAATCATGCTGTACACGAGACAGAACAATTTAGTAGGTATTAAATATGTTCTGTCTCTTGGCCGCCGCCGCCATGTCAGTAAGTGTCGCCCACGCCAAACTGTTTATTCCATAAAATCTCAAAGAAAATCCAGTAATTGCAAGAATTAATGTTATCGATGTTTATATTCTAAAATCAAATTCACAAAGTAGTATTATTACCATTGACATGTATCCCTTTAAAAAAAAATTAAGTTAATAGGTTAGCCTATATACCAACAATTAACTCTAACATTGACTCTGTGAAGGTTCGCTATGTGAAGCGTACTGGCTGCATCAAAAGCGGACAGTATTTGAAAGTTTATATTTATTTAAGAAAGAATGTCGATTCAATTTGAAAGTGTCAGGTATCGATCGGTATTGAATGTGTGGCCTCCAGTTGTATTTTACTTTTAAGGCCGCATTGTAAACATAATGAAATGCAATAAATGATTGATTCATTGATTAGAAATGTTTATTAAAAGAAGTTTCAACTCAGAGACTGAGGTTGCCAGGAGCCTTAGTTACGCCCTTTTAAACGCACGGTGCACTTTTCACTTTTCAAATAAGTACATTTCTATTTTACATAATAAATGCTTAGGTACATAATAAATTACCAAAAACTTGCTAAATAACAAGCAAAATGTCAAATCTTGATGAGAGAGTGACGCCCTGGTCACGGCAGAGGAGGGGACGAGTGAATAATTTTTAACCGACTTCAAAAAAGGAGGAGGTTCTATTTTCGGCTGTATGTACGTTTTGTTTATGCATGTTAACCGATTTCTCCGTCAATAGTGGACCGATTTTGAACTGTTCGTTTTTGTTTGAAAGGGTATCTCGAGGTGGTCCCATTGTCACCAAATCGGAATCTAATGATGGGATCCATGAGAAATCGACAAAGCACATCTTGATGAAGCGTATGGGCGTTTTTAAAAAAAAGTGTACAGTCAAGGTTATAAACATAGATACGTCCAAAGCCTCACAAATATGTAACCACGATCTTATGTCGCCGTAATAAGGTCGTGGTGACATATTTTTGACACTCTGAACGTATCTATATTTATAACCTTGACTGTACCTACATCGTTAAGGACAAAAATTAAGACATTTTAACTTTTCCGGTGCTACACGAAAATTAGTCATACATTTTACTAAATCGTTTATTATGAACACATTTTAATAAATTTAGTTTTTTTAATGGTCAACATTTTTAGTAGTGTTCACAAACACTTTTCTGTAAATCGACTAGTGTCAACATAAAACGGAGCGGGACTGACGAGGTGCTCAAACATAAATATTTTAAAACATGTTAAACACACGTGTGATTATCAATTAGATCAATGTACATATTTAATTATTTGAGCTAAATGTTGTTTGTATAGTCCGTGTCAGGTATTGTAAACGGTCAACATTTATAGTCAACATTTATAACATGCATAATAAGTCCATTGTTGTCCCATTCATAGCCGTACGCCAGATGTATTTGTATTTCACCGCGATACAGCCCACATAATAAGCTTATCAGACTTTTCGATAACATAAATTGGCTTATTAATGACAGACAAAACGAGACAGACGCCCGTACCGCAAAAACGCGTATCCAATGTACTCCAAATAGCAGCACTTAATGGGTTCTGTACTTGAGGTTTAGTTTAGGCAGATAGCATTGAGTACCTTGGCAGCTCCAATATGCTGATTATGTTTTACATCTACATCATTTAATTAATCATCATCATTGGTTTTAAATGACGATTTCAGACAAACCGAATGAAAAAAATGCACGAACGGTTGCAAATTGGTATATAAGGTAACCGACGTTGACGGGATTTAAAATGAATTATGAATCTATTATCTTACGCTCTACATACTAAAATAATACTACGTACCTATGCGCTAGTTTATGCTACATTTGATATGTTTATTGTATATACTTTCTTTGCTATAGCAATAGAATAAGACGCAGCAACTTTAATGAAACTTAAAACTTAATTGACGTCTCTGAGTGCGGCAGTTAAAACTGGCTCATCTAACGGGCAATCTACTCCGAAGATTGTAAGCTTACCTACAAGCTTTAAGTAAGTTAGTTAAGTAGTCAATGCCGTCAAAGGCTAACTACGTGTAGGTCCCTCAAAAAAAAAAAACTAGTGTGCCACAGCCTGTAGTTTTATCTTTTTAGATATAAAAAATCCCCATGGATAATAAAAAGGATACGTAGTGGAAAATAATGGGTCAACAAAAACATAATCTACTATTTACCCAATTTCTTAAAATTACGAGACAGTTTTTACAATGAAATTAAAATTTTTATTCAACCTATAAATAAAACATAATTTTTGCCTTTTAAAATAGGAATACCTACAGGAAAGAATATACTACATACACTCGAGAACAAAAACTTCGGGTCACTATAATAAATCATAATATTTAGAAAACTATAAAAGCTAGGTAGCTATGTGAAATAAATTGAACCTTATTGAGAGTTTTATCGTCCTTAATTGCAAGTATTAAAACTCATTGGCTAATATGAAATAATGACATTAAAAAAAGACAAAAATAATTATATATTTTTTTTAATATCTAACTCTCATCTGTCTTTGCTTTTGTTTTCGTTCTGTCATAAAATGTATATAAAAAGTGTACCAGGTGTTCAATGGTCATTATTAATGTAGTAATTATGTCACTTACACCCGAAGAATGCACGAGAATCCTCACAATTCTGGAAAACGGGCGAAGCCAGCGAGTTACAGCAAGAATAGTCGGTGTATCGTTGTCAACAGTACAGCGCGTTCTTCAGCGGTTTCTGGAAACTTTTTCGAACCTACGCAGACCAGCAACAGGCTGACCCAGGTATACCACGACACGGGAGGATCGATATCTAGCCGATACTATGCTGCGAAATAGATTCCTTAGGGGAACTGCATTGACACAAACATTTTTACGGCTTGGTGGGAGCAATCCTAGTGCTTGGACTGAAAGACAGCGACTTGGTGAAGCTAATTTGAAACTCTTTAGGCCCGCAAATGGCCCTTAACTAGAAGGGCACCATCATACAGCAAGACAAATTTATGCAGACAAACACTCAGTTTGGACACCTGAAGATTGGTCAAGAGTTGTGTTCTCAGATGAAACAAAATTTAGGCTGTATCAACATGACGGAAGGGTAAAGGTGTACAGAAGGCCAGGAGATCGATTTATTCAAGCAAGCCTGCATTGCAGGCATTGATCTAAATGGCGAAAGATACGTGAAAGAAATCCTAAATGAGCACGTCGGTCCATTTATGGCAAGACTCGTTGAGAATGCTATTTTCATACATGAACATGCCCGTCCCCATACTGCTCATGAAGTACAAGACAACCTGAATGATGTGGGTATTCGTCACATGGAGTGGCCGGCCCGGAGTCCGGATCTTAATCCGATCGAGCATGCCTGGGACGAGCTTGGACGACGTGTAAGGCAACGAGTGCCTCCTTCAATGACGTTTCGCGAGCTGAAAACTGCATTGGTAGAGCAATGGGAGAACATTCCTCAACTGTGCTTCAGAAACTTGACGTACAGCATGCCGAATCGCATCGCAGCTGTGCAGGCAGCACGTGGGGGTAATACCAAGTATTAAAATGTGGCAAAATTTGATAATTGAACAAAAAGTTCATTATTTTGTTTATAACTCATTTTTACTTTGTACTTTAAAAAAAAAAAACAAACATTCAGTAATAAATGTACTTAATACGTTTTATTTAAGTAACATTAAATTGTCTTTAAAGTCCAACTTATTTCATTAGGCTAGCTGTATTCCTTTTTAAGATATTGAAATCTCTGCCAGTGTCTCGAAATTTTTACTCTCGAGGGTAGAACTAAATACAAGATTTCTTTCTACAGATAAGATCCAGAAACCTATATTAAATTCACACTAACCGGATCATCCTATCTCCATGGAATTGAAAGTATGACTTTATTATAGTGTTTCGATGACGGCGGGTCCCTATTAAAATACTTAGACAGCCTGTAACAAAGATTATGTAAAGTTAAGTAATGCTGAATAATTCCCAAGCAAATTGATAAAGTAGGCACTAAAAGACGTCAATTGACAACATTTCAAAATTGCAACTGATGCTAAATCCAAAACTCCAGGATTCCAATTTTTTTTTTATCTACAGTACTTCATTAAATATTAGGGAATATGTGCAAACCGGAAAAATTACGTCACTGACGCCTGTACCTATGCTCCTAGCAAATCATAGCCTGCTCATTTCAAAGGACACGTAAAATACAAGTGTGAGAAAAATGAAATGTTGTCAATTGAATACTGTCATTTGTATAAGCTAAGCTAAACGCAGCCCACTGTTCAGCGCAAAACAATGACGTACCTACTTCAGTATTTATTTTACAAATGCAATCATAATACTGATGTGAACACCCGTTTGAATAGGTTGAAAGCGGGAATACAAAATAAAAGTAAGCACATACAGTAGGCAACCGAGACTCTTACGATTAACATATTATTTTTATTTTATTTTTCCTCGAATTATTAGCCGGCCGGAATACCCCCCACATCGGTTATAAGCAAAGGGATTTTAGTCTAACTAACTATTAAGTAACCCTTACACCGATTTCGCGACCACCGCCTGTCAGTCCACGCACAGCCCGTTTTTTCAAGGGGCGCGTGTGCTTACTTGTGAACCCGACGAGCAAGCCTTGTCGTTTAAGCTGCGCGTGCGCCCGCACCGAACCGAAACGTTTTCACGGCCCGTCAAATAACAATCAAACTATAATCGTCTACAGGGCTGCGGCCCCGTGCGTCGATTCGACGACGCATATTAGCGTGAGCCGAGTAACGCACAGCGGTTGAACAATATACAAAAAATATCGCTTTAGTTCGCGACTTCGCCCGCATAGATTTAGGACACTTATGTCCCACCATCGTAGCGAAATATTTTATCTAAATCGGTGTTAGGCAATCTTTGAGTGACGCTCCAACGTAGGTACAAACAGACAGAAACAAATTACAAAAAATCATAATTTGGAGTCAGAAACCTCATACCGTAATGTTAGCGTTACACTTTGTCGAGGTGGATATGCCGTCTTTTTCTAACTCATTATACGAGTATGTTTGAGAAGGATGGGACGGCAAACCTGCCTTGCCTAACCTGGACCAGTGTGAGGAGGCAACAATAAACTGTAAAGCAGTCACGGCGTAACCCGAAAAACTCAGAGATGCTTAATTTTTTCAGTACTAAAGTACCTAAACCTATTGAAATTTTTTAATTAAAGACATTTTTCGATGGATAATTTAAACCTACGTTACATTTTTAGCACTTGTTAAATTAAAACACAGACATGGGCATTGGGTACAAAACTGGCAGGTTTTCGCAACTAACCCCCTTACTAATAAACGTTGAGTAACGGCTGAGTAGTTATACAATGCTTTGTCCTTATCTGTCATTGTGACATTTGAATTCGACAGATAAGGACAAAGCATTGTATAACTACTCAGCCGTTACTCAACGTTTATTAGTAAGGGGGTAAATGTCGAGCGCAGAACATGACAAAAGTAATAGACTAGGAGGTCACAACAAATATGGAAACGATTTCCGAGATGTATTATTCTAGGTTGATAGGATAGAGGGCAATTCCCTGATGCCAAATATGTCGTAGTGAGACAGGGAGATGTTCACTGTTGCGTTGGAAGACATTTTCAAGCTTCTGGACTGGAAAGGACTCTGCACCTTACTGATCTGAATACCTCACTCACCTTCGATTTGCCGACGATATTGTAGTCATGGCTGAGACCCTGGAGGAACAGCACAAGTAGAGTTTACCTCAACAAGTGGGTCTCAAAATGAATATGGAGAAGACAAAAGTTATGTCAAATATCCATGTTGCACCCACTCCTTTAAAAGTTGGAAACTCTACGCTCGAAATTGTTGATCATTATGTTTAGGTACCTAGGACAAGTACCTAATCCAGCTAGGTAGATCCAACTTCGAGAAAGAGGTCAATCGCCGAATCCAACTCGGCTGAGCAGCGTTCGGTAAGCTACGGAGCATATTCTCGTCCCTGTTACCGCAGTGTCTAAAAGTCAAGTCTTTGACCAGTGTGTGTTGCCAGTGATGATGATGACTTATGGAACAGAGACGTGGTCCTTTACAATGGGCCCCATAAGAATGCTCAAGGTCACCCAAAGGGCAATGGAAAGGGCTATGCTCAGCGTAGAGATCTGCAAGATCGAATCAGGAATGAGGAAAACCGCAGGAGAACCAAAATCACCAACATATCCCAGCGAATTGCGAACCTTAAGTGGCAGTGGCAGGGCACATTGCTCGTAGAACTGATGGCCGTTGGGGCGGAAAGGTTTTAGAGTGGCGGTCGCGGACCGGAAAGCGAAGTGTTGGCAGGCCTTCCTGGACCGACGATCTGGTGAAGATCACGGGGAGCCGATGGATGCGAGTAGCACAAAACCGGCCGTCGTGGAGATTCTTGGGGGAGGGCCTATGTCCAGCAATGAACGTCTTTCGGCTGATATGATAATAATTATGATGATGAAAAACGTGTTATCGTTCCCAAAAAAAAGATAAGAAACGACGAATGTGGCACATAAAGTAAGTACTAGTTCTTTTGTACTCATGCCAATTATGTAAAAACTGACCAAATTTTGGTTGAGTTATAACGTTATACCCGTTCAAAGATACTTTTGTGACCAAAAAACGATAACGTAAATGGTCGAATGGTGTACGTAAAGTAGGTCCCAGGTGGTATTCATCTCAATTATTTAAAAACTAACCAAATATTTGATCGCGTTATGGCGCTAAGTACACCCGTTTCCAAAATGTTTACCAATTGTGACCAAAAAATACGAATAGGAGTATGACTGAAAATAACAAAAATAGTAATAAGGTTCTCCTGGTTACAATTAAAAACGAAACAAAATGCAGACTAGTTATTATTGTATAATCGTAAGGTACATATATCAATATGTCCAGATTAATAATTATTAATTATGTGCTTCTGCGTATGCCGTAGAAAAAAAAATACTGGTGATTGGTTCTGTCCGTTAAATCAATATATAAAAATGATTTTATTTTATTATTATTATTATTATCTTAGTATACGCAATCGTATTTTTTTACTTAGTTTTCAACAGAATAATAGTTTCACTGTATTTAGCTAAAAAAAAATACTATTCCAAATGAGACTGGTTGGTCGCATAGAACTTTATTCTTATTCTATGGTTAGGTTAGGTCATATAAAGCGATTTTATAATTAATTTTATTTCACATAAAAATCGTTCTAACCAAGTGAGCTGTCAACTAACTTATATATAATATAATTAATCAAACAATTGACAGGATTTATAATTTAGGTGCATTAGATAGTAAATTTACTGATATATTTAGGACAGTTTATTTGATCTACAAACTATTACCTAATTGGATATGACGTCAATACGTTTTTTTTTCAAACTAAATAAGGGATTTGTTATATTATATTGTGTGTTAAAGTAGGTTGTTTAAATGATATTGATTTGGTGACAAACATTAATAAGTATGGTAAATAAATGTACACAAACATTAACCGTGAATTGTGAAATTTCAAAGAATGTCAATGACAGTTGGTCTACGGCTGTCAATCAAAAAGCTAAAGCTGGCCATACACATTAGGGTATGCCTGCGCAGTTGAACTGCACAGGTAAACCGGAGCGTGTATGTGACACAACTGTGCAGGTTTCCACCAGGGACCGGACAACCCTTTCATCGGGAAAAGCCTTTCAAAGGGCTTCCGTTTGATATAGCTAGCCCCTTGATTTGCTCATCCATTCCAATTGGCAACCCATACGATTGACTTTCCCTTATCGAATGAAGAACCCAACGATAAGGGTAGCCCTTTGAAATAGGTAACTGGTAACTGATTCATCTTGATGTCCCTAAGAAAGGGTTTCCCTAACGATTTAAGCGCTGATTATAAAGCTTTCCCTTTTGTACGAGCCAATCACAAACGTGTGCCATAGGAAATCGAACCGTATTAGATCTTTTGCCGCTCCGCGCGGTAACTTCAAACGATACGCCGTCGGTAACGTATACTAATAAGGGTTTTATAAGGGTATTGGGTTAGCGCTTAGTTGAATGGGCTGTTTATTTGCTTCGAAAGGGACGCAAGGTAACGTGTGTTTTATGAAGTCTACAAAAGGTCTAAAATTGAGAATACACTAGTAACCTTTTTTAAAGGGTTTTGTAATGGTATTGGTTAGCGCTTAATAGAATGGGCTATCGTTTGGAAATAGCGCTTTAAAAGCACATTTAAAGGGTTTTGACGGGCAGAGGGTTTGGTAAGTAAATCCTTACGAAAAACCCATACAAAACCCATTGAAAGGGATAGCGGGCCGGTCCCTGGTTTCCACGCTTGTACAGGCAACTTGTGTCACATACACGCTCCGGTTTACCTGTGCAGTTCAACTGCGCAGGCATACCCTAGTGTGTATGGCCAGCTTAAGTATTAATATTGTAATGGAAATTTTTGTTTTAATTTAACGTTTTAATAGGGGTGTAGACACTAAAAGAAAATAAATACATTTTTTTTTCCGGTAGTGTTTAACATACAATTACCGAAAATCACACTTTCGTGACTATTATATTTATAATTTCTTATACATTAATTATACAAAAATAAATATTTCATCCTCGTTATCACGTGACCGCAAACAGCGCGTGACGTCACGGTCCTCTAACAAACAAAATTTTGACATTTGCCACGAAACAAGATTTGCGTGAATATACTAGTGTTTAGGGGATCGTGACGTCCTAGTGACGCCATGACAGAAGTTGGCGTTTTAGCGGGAAATTTTAAAACGAAATTTATTTTAAGGCATTTTAAATTAATATAAGAGTGAATTATTTTTTAAATATTTTTTTAGATATGTCATGTAAATCTATAAAAAATATATTAAAAAAATCGTCTACACCCCTATTGTCTTTAGTATCAATACAGCTGTGTTATTCTAACTTTGATTAGGAAGTTGCTAAAAATTCTGTTACTCAGCATGATGCGCTAAAATGTTGAAATTTGTGAATTTAGCGAGTCGGCCTGAATTATCCTTTGTTCTTGTTTATACAAGCATATTATTATTGTTTTCTATTGAATAAAACTTAAGAGTTGCTATGAATGTTTTATAAGTAGGTTTAATTATCACAAGTGTACAGAGTTTTATGTTGTTAAATACACGCATTAATATAAATAAATATCAGGGGGCAATTTCACACAAATTGACCTAGTCCCAAACTAAGCTATACGTACTACGGGTACTAGAAAAACATACTTAAATACATAGAAAACATCCACGACTCAGGAACAAATACTCGCGCTCATCACACAAATATTTGTCCATACTGGGATTCGAACCCGGGACCGCTACGAAGGCAGGGTCACTACCAACTAGGCTAACCGCGTCGTCACACAAGTTTAGCATTTGTTCTTATGAACGTAGGTATATAGACTCTAACACCTAAAAATTCCCTGACACAATTTCTTTACTGTTTTTATAAATTTTGAATCGATAGCCATTAAACTGTGTACTTGTGTTACGAAATGAAAAACAAATAATTCATCGGTACTTTGGCAGAACAACATTCTCATTTGTTTTTTTGGTCACAAAAGTATCTTTGAACGGGTATAGTGCCATTACGCAACCAAAATGTAGGTCCGTTTTTACATAATTGGCATTGGTACAACTAGTACTTACTTTGTTTACAACATTCAGCCATTTCCCTTATCGTTTTTTTTTTAACAATAAACCATATTTGAAAGGTCGTAATAACGCGACCAACATTTTGGTCATTTTTCGCATATTTGATATGAGTACAGTCGCCATCATATATATTGCAGCAAACAAGGTGCTCACAAATATCTGAACACGACTCTATTGCCAAGGCGTTAGAGTTCATGTTCAGATATTTATGACCACTCTGATATGTACAGATATATTTGATGGCGAACTGTACAAGTACAGGTCTAGCGCTTATGCAGCGATCACACCACCCTTTCCCTAACCCTAACGAGAGGGACGCCGCAATACATTGGGATGAGATGGAGATATCTCTAGTACGTATCTAACGTATTGAGACGTAGACCTGAGGGCTTATTGCCTAACGCACTCGCGATCGTGATCGACTTGAAAGTGACACAATTGCTTTCATTTTGTAGGCAGATTTGACTTCAACTGTCAAATATGAAAGCGATCGCGATCGCGAGTGCGTTAGGCAATAAGCCCTCTGGAAAGGTTGCAGGTGCGGGAGAAGGTGTGTTTTCGTTACGTCTATTGACGCGAGACTTCAGTCGGGCGTCGGCATCGCCGTCGTCAACATTAGATATTTGAACTAACCGCTTTGAACAAAACGCACACGCGATTTTACACCCGAAAATGAGTCCTCCGATTACGGCTCAAACTAAAGAAGTTGTTTATAAAGATACTGAATATTTTAAGGCAATAAAATCAGATCCCAGTTCTACTGAGCATAAAAATGACATTAACGACATAAAACCACAGAATAGATAATAGTACTAACGTAAAAAAGGATCACTCTAACAAAACCGGTGTTTATTTACGAACCGATTCCTAAAAATGCCGTCTCTCTTTGACGTATAACACGTGCTCCTTCGTGTACGCTAGGGTTGTCAGTGTCTCATTGTGTCATTGCCAACGCAAATCACCTAGTCTAAGACCAGGGGGCTTATTGCCTAACGCACTCGCGATCGCGATCGACTTGAAAGTGACACAATTGCTTTCATTTTGTAGGCAGATTTGACTTCATCTGTCAAATATGAAAGCGATCGCGATCGCGAGTGCGTTAGGCAATAAGCCCTCTGGTAGCTTATTTTTAATGTTAATTTTTTTTGATAACGTAAATATTTACATATTTACATAATATGTTTGATAACGTAATGTAAACATTTCTAAAAAAGTTTGTACAATTTATTGGATTTGAAAAAACAAAATTGGTAGGTAGATAGATTGGGTGCATGAAACTATGCAATTTTAACATAAATTACCAAAATATTCCAAAAAAATGTACCTACGTATAGAAACTTCCTATGTATTTTGTTACCAACAACAAAATGGAAAAAAAAATGCATTTTTTATGGGACATTTTGGGAAATTATTTTAAAATTGCTTAGTTTCATTTACCCAACTTACATACCTACCAATATTTTTAAATGAGATATGCAATGCAATGAAATGCACTCATAGAGTATCGAAGAAATACCTATTATATCACTACCTAATTCGATGATTTTAAAATTTTACTAAGTAACTAAAAATAATATATTTCAGAAACAAGTATAGTGCATTGGGGTTATTCCGTGTGTGGGGCAATTCCGTAAAACAGGCGTTTATGCCCACGGAATAACCCCAATGCACCCTATATAGTTTTATCTATCATTAAGAGTATTTTATACAAAGTTTCAACTTTCTTTCTCCCACACTAACTTTCACCCCAAACTATCTTTTTCTGTTTATATCATATATAAACCCGGAGGAAATTTATGGACTGGCGGGAATGTATAGATATTCAAATAACAATCACAATTAATTTAGATCAGTATTGTAGATTGATAAGGCCAGAAATGATAAAACTGCCAAACAATCTAAAACATGTTGGAATGCTTTCATTTTGAAATAATCTTAATGTACCTATACAGACAGACATTTTCCTTTCTATGATTTTATCACAATGTATGGATTTAAGCTTTCGGCACACCAAACGCGTGTCAGGCGCGTCGCGTGGCGTGAGCGACGCAGCACCCGGCACACCGCGGCAGGCGGCAGCTTCAACGCGTTTCGAACGCGAGCCAGCGCTGCGCACGCCTCGCTGCTGCGTTCGGTGAGACATGCTGCGCGGCGCACGCGTACCCCCACCACGCGTTTGTAAAAAATACAACGACTAGTACCTGCGCCGACGCCGCACTGACGCGACGCGTGCCAGCGCGCGCGACGCGCCTGCTACGCGCACGCCACGCGACGCGCTGCCCGAGTTGTCTGCGGCGCGTCTCGCGCGCGAAGCAGCTCGAACGCGTGCCCTGCGCAGGCACGCGTTACTTTTTGGTGTGCTGGGTTCAATTTGATTTGTTGTTTTACAACATGCGCGGGCCCGCGTTCAAAGCGCGACGCGCCTGACACGCGTTTGGTGTGCCGAAAGCTTTAATTATATTATAATAAGTCATAGGTACCATCTTTCAATTTAAGACTTTAGGGCCTGTTTCACAATCGACAAGTAAATTCATCTGTCAAATAAAGATAGCCATCTCCTTGTTTATTTTCAAGTGTAAGAAAGGGTAAGGGCTAAATTTATTTGACAGATATGCTTTACTTGACGATTGTGAAACAGGCGGTTAGCTTCATGCGTGTCAAGATAGGTATTTGTTATTTGACAAATAAAAACTGGGAAGAGGAAAAGATGTGGAATACGCAAGTGGGCTGCATAAATTTTGTCTGAAAAAAGTTAATTCAAAAGCTCACCATTTTTAAATTTAAACTGTTCTTTAAATGCAAATAACATGTGAGTTGTGTTAAGATATTATTATGTAAATGGGTAAGGCCGCGGAGCGTTCGAACCGCTCCTCCTGTACGCTACCAAAAAAATGACGTAAAATAGCGTTTACGAGGTACCTATCATGTTAGAACCTAAGCACGACTACCTGTTTTCATTAAAAGTAAATGCCGTTTATTATATTGTTTTATCGTATTATATCGTTTATTATATACACGTGCTCCGCGGCCTTACCCAAATATCATCATCACACTGTTTTAGATTAAATTGTAGAATGGTTTAAACATGTTACAATATGTTCAATTTTATTTATCTACACCCATATCGTAAAACCTCTACAACGCGTTCAGAAACTATAGGTTAGCTACAGGTTCAGAAAATATAACTAGCTTTAGGTACGTCAGTTAGTGTGGTGTTCAGTTGCTGTCGCGGGGTCAAATCTTATCTAGTAGTTGCAATGTAAAGTTCACTTCACGTGTTCGCTGCCGATACTGTTATGGTTTTCGAATTTCGAATTTATACAAATCACGATACAATTTGATTCGGCGACAATTTCTCATGTCACTCGAGATCAATCAAGATGAAACGTCAACAATATAATTACCTATCACTACATATAAAAAAAACAGTCGCTTCCCGACGTCTATCCTTTTGTATGTACACTTAGATCTTTTAAACTATGCAACGGATTTTAATGCGGTGTTCACCATCAGTTAGATAATTCTTTACGGAAGGTTTTTGTATATAATATTACCCTGAGCGAAGCGAAGGCGGATCGTATATGTATATAATTTTTTTTTATCATAGAGGATTTACAATAATGAGTGTAGATAAAGTATTGTACGCGAGTCTACGTGATTGTCATTACAACACTCGTGTGATGCTATTATGAAACTCGCCTTGCGGCACGTGTCATGCACCACATGTATTGTCTGACATTATGCAGCCGTTACGTAAACTACTATAATAATGCGGTAAGCAGCATCATAACAAGCATGTGGTTTTAATTACATGCTGCGTTAGTGAATGATTACATTACCATTTCAAACATAATTTCCCAGTTTTGCATTCATATAAACCCACATTTTAAACAAACAATGCTACAGATAACTAGTTAAATAGTTTTAGTACATAAAAACATATCACTAATGCAATGCTTAGTCATTGAGTAATAATATAAACTTTACCCCTTCCATGTCTGTAAGCACGTTTTCTATAAAAATGCTTTGTGAGGAAAAATTTTACTACTAGAATAAGAAGAATAAAAGATAATATGTACAGGAGGCTTAGCATTCCAATATCCAGATTGGAGAAGGGGCTTGGTGCTGTCAAAGAAGGTCTCCTGGCAGCATCCCTTATGTTGGAGGAGCCATACACCGACAGCAGGTACTGATACACAGCCGGCAGGTTCCATGCGTCGCGCGCCAGCCTGCACTCGCGACACTTATCCACACTAGGAAACTGCACTTTAGGATATTCTGGGTCCTCAGTGATATCACCAGCCAGTCTCAAGTTTACTTCATTATGTGAAATCCACAGCCACACAATAGCTTTGTCATTCTCCTTCACATCAAATAATTTATTTTTTGTAGCCATTGCTTGAAAATGTTGAGCGCATTCAGTGCAACCGAAGAAATGTTTTACATATCCATGAAGGGCTTTCAAGACTTTAGGGCCTTCCTTTCCTGGTCTTTGAGCAGCATTAACAGTTAGAGTGTGAAATAGCGTCCACAGCCCACAGGTGTAACCTCGGTATTTAGGTTGACTTCCTTGGCAACCAATAAACTCTAAGTTTGTTGTGTAAACAGGAGAATGACTTGACTCCAAATTTTTTACTAACTCAAATACTTCTCCACCAGTCCATTCTATCCTATTTGAAAGAGTATTCCGCAAATCTTGAATATATGCTTGTAAATTACCTCTAAATGGGAAAGAGCTAATCAGGACATCTAAGTAATTGAGCAGGGTAAGCAGAGACTCTCCATTAAGAGTTTTATATCTTGTCACTTCTGTGTGTAAGGATGTTTTTATTGTCTTCTCTAAGTCACTATAGAAAACTACATCAGAGTTGAAATGTAAAGGTTTATTCATAGACTCACCATCTTTATTTTCATCAGAATCTATGTCACGAATAGGGAAAACATAATTTTTAGATGTCAAAAATGTATTAATTGCATTCAGTAAGTTTGATTTTGATGGATTTTTGGGTGTGAGAGGAACGGCCTCTAAGGATGGTCTTACCACCACCAGCCCTGGAAAGTGGGTCACCCCAGCCAAACTAGTCAGCTCACTGGTGTCATACACACGCTTCACCCTCACACCATTGTAGTCACTTACATCCAGAGCCAGCTCACTGCCCACCGTGTTGTTGTCCGACTCAAACACTAAGAAAGTGTAAATAACTGAATTTGGCACATTTGTAAGAGCTGCTGCAAAACTCAAGTATGATGCAATGGCTAGCGGAGGTGCAAAGGTCATACGCCCAATCAATTGTTCTGCTTGAATTTTATATATTATTTGAGTTTTTAGCTTTTCTGCTGATTCTATACCATTTAAATGCTCACCAACATTTGTGTTACCCTTCATATAATTTTCATGAAGATATCGAACAGATGGGTATGCCATCACCTCAAATTGCCTGCATATTTCGTTATTTTCTTCAACAGAACAATCTACAACTGCAAATTGAATAATATTTTTCCAAGCTTTTATTTCGGCGGCCAAACTTTTGTACTTTGGAGCAAAAGCTCGACAATGCCCACAATAGCTATTGTAAAACTGCACCACCAAAGCCCGTTTTTGCATATAAACTTGTGTGTCGAAGTTTTTTTGAGTTAGTACCACAACATGATCCGACTTACGGTACAGTCCCTGCCCCTCTACATCGCCATCGTCAGCTATAACCGCACCATTCACTAAACTTGCAAAAAATGCAAAACATACGACATATAAACGCCAGCTGTCCATCTTTATAGATTCACTGCATATAATATTATAATAAATATCTCATAGTCAACAGAGACGAAACTAAGCCACGACAGATGGTGACATACTAAACTGAACACCAGTGGAAAGTCTTATTTTTCGTAGATATCATCCGTGCAATCTACGTCATAGCATAGTTCGAGATGTTTGTTCAAGGTTCCTTGAAGATCAATTCGCCCTACTCGATCAATCAAACTTCGATCAATAACGACTTGGAACGAAAGTACCTACTCTGTAACTTGAACCCAATCAGAACTATTTTAATGATTGTGGCCTGGAAATCAAATTTTAAAATAATGTTATGCACAGATTATAAATAAGCCTACGTACGTCCTGAAGATCACAGATTAAATATGTCTCATGTACATAAAATAAATAAAAAATAAAAATGGTTTATTTAAATGTGAACACCGTTTTAGTTACATGTTATTTGGTAAACTTATGAACTTAAAAAGTATACACGCATAGTTTGACTTACATGACTTCCAATGACTTCTAATGAAAACATCTCGTTATTGTGCATCGATGTTTTCTTGACATGTCAACTTGGCAAATAGACAAATCATGACATTTGCAATGTTATTGTAGTTCAATTTATTGCGCGTGCTACACGGTTTGAAACCATGGTTTCAAACAAGTGGTTTGAAACCGTGTAGCAGCTCGCTTCTACCAAGGTCACTTGGTTTAAAACCGTGGTTTCAAACCGTGAAGCACGCGCTTGAAATCGACACCCCAACTGAACAGGCGTTAACAAATGTCGAAATGAAGACCAAAAACGTCGTCAGTCAGTCTGTCAATAACATCAACAATAAAAAATGTTTGTTACTCCTGAAACGTCAGAATGTGACAGCTGTCAGAATTCCACAGAATTACTGAACAAGGATACGAAGGTCAATTAGCTATGTCCACACCAGTGCGCTTTCATGTTCATCTTGCGCTTTCAATTCGTCTCGCGTCAAGCGCATGCAATACGAGGGTGACACTGAATCTTCAGTAAAATCCAATGTTTTGACTTTATCTTCCGCCATTTTATTTGCAAAATGTTGCACGTCAACCCAACGGTGACGGATCAGCGTGAGCTACGAGCATGCGCTGCTGTCAAACCAGTTTGAGCGCATGCGTTATTAAATGCGCTGTGGTTGCAGAGGAATGCGTCAGAGGAAAACGCAAGATGAACGTGAAAGCGCACTGGTGTAGACATAGCTATTTGGTTTAAAACGGTGGTTTCAAACCGTGTGGCACGCGCTTAAGCCAATCCAAACGCTCCGTTCACACGCTTGTGCTTGTGGACGTTTGCCGAGTCTCGGCAAGCGTGTAAACGTAGCATAACAGACTATGCTATTATTTACCTACGTGTTGTCAACTGTTGTCGTTTGCATGATCAGGGTGAGATTCGACTAATTATGTTGCGATTTTAAAGTGTAGCTGTAGCCTTTATCATGTGGCCGAAGTGTAAATAAACGCTTATAAATATTGGTTGTTTGAACCATGACACCTTACGTTTAATAGATACATTCGTAATATTACAGGTTACCTGCGGTGAAATTGTGTTTGTGTATGTACTGTCACCCATGTGGCATTTATCGATCAGTTGGAAAATGTTGTGATCGTCTCGCAACTAATATTATCATAAGGTAGGTAGGTATATAAAATTTACAAAAGTTTGTTAATTAGTGTTAAATGGATTTTTTTTACTAAAACCACGAATGATGTGTGAAGACCTGGAGCTATGACTATAGATTCATAGTTTCAAGGTCAAAGACATACTTTTTTTGGACATATAAAAACTAACTACAGTAGTTCTTAGCAAAAAAGTCAGCTATTTCTATAATCATTTCGAAACTAAGTACCTACTTAATGTAGGTACTTAGTGCTGTAAATTTGGAAAAAGATTCAGACTGAGAATGGTATTATATTAACAGATAGGACTGTTGTAGTTTGTAACACAGTCAGAGTGCCATTTGTAATCTGTCTCAGAAAACATTCCATTTGCTACCTGCTTTAGGTAACACATTACACCAAAAGCATTTCAGCTAATGTAAAAAAATTACACACAAGACACATTAGAGATACAAAAACCTCACCATAACAATAACTCAGCGTTGCCTTTTGATTTGTATTGAATAAAGCTCAGACACTAAATAATTAAAAATGCATCCTTTTTTTCTTCATTCCTTCCAAAACATGTGAGTGAGGCATGTCAATATAGGTATTTCATACTAAAGATATGATTGATCTTTTTTTTGCACAGATGTAGTAGGAGTGATTTAAAGGCTTCTTTTTTAATATAAAATTTTCCAGATTCTTAGTCTTTCCAAGGTTAATAATTTTACAAAAATATCTTATCCAGGCTCATGTCTACATGGAAAAGTGTTCGAGACCCCAGTCCATAAATGCCACAGGATGATGCATTTGTAAAACAGACCACTAACTGCTAGGTTCTGACAGTTGATACTACATGTAAGTAAAAATTGTACCAGCAATTAAATAAAAATTTACTAACTTTGGGGTTTCTACCCCTACTCAACTCCATACAAAAATTAACATAATCAGCTCCCTAAATTGTAATTTATTAGGGTTTATGATGCCACAAATGCATCCTGAAACAGAAACACTGATCATAGGACACATATTCTGAAAACAAAATCAACCAGCTATGTATTATGGTTCAAAAGATACAGCTCTTTATGGTTAGCACAGATGGATGGACGGATGGTCAGTCAGCGTAGGCTTACAAGGAAAGGTACCCAACTGCCCGGTTCCGATTTGGTTTATTTTAACAATATGTTTGAGAGCAACTAGTCTAAAATATCAGACTCATATTTTTTTAGCAGCCCAATCTCAACCTATTGAAAGAAATTGTCCTGCAAAGTACTGAAGTGACTAAACCCTCTAAAAAAAAATATATACAGGGTGTTTGGCAGTCGGGTGTAGGGGTTTTAAGGGATGATAGTTAGGGTCATTCTGAACATTTTTGACCACATTTACGTTTCACGGTTTTTGTGATATTGTCATTTTTTTTTTTTGAAAAATCACTGTTTGCCGTTTTTTTTTATTTAACAACTTGTATATCCTGTATTGAGTGAATTTCTATTGTTTTGCCTTCGCAATACCTTGGTTCTTCAAAATAAATTCAAATAATTACCTACTACTGCTAGACTGATTAAAAAAAACCTCTTTAGGCATGACAATAAAAAACAAAATTGAATATTTTGTAACTTTGCGTGTCTACAAAAAAAAGTAATAGTGATTTACGCGTACAAATTACTTAATAAACTTCTTTGATTTACGGGCTTTCTAAGCATGTGCCATTTAAAATACGAAAACAAAAAAAAAAAAAAAAAATTAAGGTATTTCCAAAAAAAGACCTTATCTCAATACGTGGTTTAGTGTAGTGGCTGGTTAGTTGCAGTATTTTGAATTTGATTTTGGAATGTTCTTGTAAATTAGTCGATCACTCGTGAGAAAAAATTAAAATTTTAAATAAGGAACATTCTAGTTCTGCTTATTTTTGAATTTTGCTTGTTTCCCTTCAAATGTAGTATAGTGAATTCAATTACAGATATTTAAGTTTTCAAGTTCAGTTCCTTAAAATTTAACGATTTCACGATGATGTCGTTTTCCAACCACGAGTACGCAGACATAATTTTTATGAACAGGCTTGCTGTTCTATATCTATATTATATTATGTTATATGTTAAGTTATATGTTGGATGCATGTTGTATGCTGATGTTGTATGTTATATAATATTACATAATCATATTTGAGTTCCAAGAACCCATCTGGCGAGTTTTCTAAAATGTTGTGGTGCCGGTGGATTCCCCAAGCGAATCTTATGTAGTACCTACATTGTCTTTAGGCTGGCATGCAGTGATCTTGGTTTTTGGACTGGTAATTAAAGTTTTAAGAAGCCGACTCCGTTTTTACTTAACATTTTCAGGGATTTTGCCAACTTTTGGTAAATATGCACCCGGATTTCTGATACCTGGAATGTGTGGTTAAAGTATTACAAGATATTATTAAATTCATGTACTTACAAAGGCGACATAAAAATAAGAAATATTTTATCACGTGTGATAATAGTAGATACCTTATATTCTGTTTGCGGGTCTCCCTCTAGTCGCATACGTAGCTACTATTGGCATAATTTCGATTGGAATAACACTTTACGTATATAGTTGTTGCTCATAAAATTCTTTTGTCATAAATAATCCTGCGCATAATACTTTCATTCATATATTTTTTTAATCATAATGCTTATTATCAGAATTTTTTTAGTCATAATATTGGAGATCATAATGTTTTTAGTCATAAGAATTGCAATGCATATATTATGACAATAGACATATAGTTGAAATTTGCCTAATTTAGTAAATAATCACTGATGCGTACGTAAACTAATTTGATAAATTAGGTCAATTTCAACTTGATAGGTTAGGTTAGGCTAGAGTTGTGTCAAGGCGCGAAGCGCCTTTACTACACGGAATAGGAGCTCCGCGCGGAGCTCCATCGACTTTGTCGTACATCATCGGGTTGTAACACAAAACAGTATTGGTTGTACTGCAGTCGATATTGTTAAAAATATCTTGTTTGAAACCCATCGCAATATAGAGAGTCTTCGAGTGTCTACGGTGTAGTCGTGTTTGTAAATCTTCATTCATACGAAGGATTAAAAATGTTTGTCTTATATGACGTGAAAACCTTATGCGCAAAACTATTATGGCGATTGATAATTATGTTTAAAACTTTTATGCGCAATAAATGTATGACAATTGTTATTTATGCTCTCAAACGTTATGATTAAAAATAATATGCGAACTATTTTATGCCTCTTGACAGTATGCGAAGTGATCATTATGACTCAAACAGTTATGCCTATCAACAGTATGCCATAAAACTGTATGCAACCCAATATGGACCATCTGTTTGCACTGAACAAATAACCCCTGAAATATTTTTTTAAAGCAAAAAAAATTTTTTTTTCCAAATCGTAAGTCCCAAAAATCAGTAGATCTGTAAACGTACCCTGAATTCCGTAGATCTTCTAAAAAATCCGTGGTTACAACAAGACCGTGGTTACATATTTTTGAGGCTTTGGACGTATCTATGTTTATAACCTTGACTGTACATCGGTAAGCCATATCAAGTGTGTCGTACTGTAATATAACATATCTACAAATTGGAATATAACAATGTTGTATGGCAGCATTGTACCCTCGGTGCGCGAGACTGACTCGCCCTTAACCGGTATTTCCATCATTGTAAATATTTTGCAAACCTACAAATAACTACCTACTTTGCAAATAAGAGTAATGGTTTTATGATGATATGAACATTGACATAGTACATTGTAAAATTATGGTTCATCCCACATTTATGATTTATTGTATTTACTTACAGAACAGTCACATCAGTAACAATGTCTTCCCGTAATCTTCGTAAGGTATATGGGAATAACGGGCTGCCAGTGCCTGATGATGACTCGGATGATGATTACCAGCCACTATATGCAAAACAGCCGCCCTCCAAATTTACCTACCAAGGTGTAAGTAGACTTAAATAGTGAAAATATGAACAATCGCCATCCACACCAAAAATGTAAATATTGGTTCTATTAGGTCCAATTATATTCTTATAATTAAGTTAAATTACAATAATTTGACAATTCCAGTTATAACATTTGGATAACAACCTTTCAAAATTCCTTTACATTAATATTATAATTTCTTTTCTTTCTTTGCAAGCAAAATATACGGGTTTACATTGGCTCACATAAAATTCTTATTGCTATGTTTTGTTTTACTACCGATTTGTATTCATAATAATCATTCTTCATAATTTTTTTCCTCATACTTTTTTTGTTCATAAATTTTTATTACTACCAACGGAACTCATAACAAACAGTTATCATATTTTTTTTATTAATACTGTCATTACTAAGATCATGTTTGAACTATTTTTTTTTCAGAACTGTTCCTTCATTACAGGCAGTGATCATATTTTTTTATTAATAATGCCATTACTTAGAACAATTGAACTCATAATGTTGTTTTTCAGAATAGTTTCCTTCATAACATACAATTATCATAATTTTCTTGTGAATAATGGTATTACTAAGAAAATATTATTGGTTTTTATAACGGTAACTATTCAAAATAAGATTAACTTGATCATTAATTATTTATATTAAAGGTATGTTCGTAAACGTATTAATAAAAATAGTGTGTGTGTGTGTGTGTGTGTGTGTGTGTATGTGTGTTTTAAACTGCACATCGGGCCTCTTGCAATTAATTTAGGCAAATAACTACAAATCAAAAATAAAATTTATAATTTCATTCATATAGAACCTCACCTACTTTTAGCGACCTACTTGGGATCTCCTTGAATGCTAATCCAGTTTCATTTAAACTTATGATTAAAAATAAATATATAAGACAACCAAATCTTTTTGCGATCAGTTATTTATTACTAACATAAAGTGTACATGTTTCGCCAAGATTTTGCGAGTTTTTGCAGGAAACTTTATTATTATTTTGGTTAACAGCTAGAATTAAGCTCAGAGTCTGAAGAGCACGAGTCTGCGGAGGCCCTCTCGACTGAGGAGGAGGAGCCACCCCCCGAGCCCGAGACGAGCAAGAAAAACAATAAAAAGAAAAACAAGAAAAAGAAAGCCAAGCAGGCCAAAGCAGGTGATAACGAGGTACGTGTTTGACTTAAGTATATCCATCCTGCATGAAACAATTGGCTTGAGTCCTGAAAAATTCCTTCTTAAAAATTAACCGACTTCAAAAAAGGAGGAGGTTCTATGTTCCAATGTTCGTATTTTTTTTTGTATGTTCACCGATTTCTCTGTTAATTTTGGACCGATTTTCAAAATTATTATTCGAAAGCGTATTAGCTGTAAGAGTAACAAATAGAATTATTATTTAAAAAAAACTAATTTATAATAATTAACCAAGACAATGAAGCAAAAATAAATACACTAAATGGGTTATCGTTTTAAGTGGTAGGTATAACATATTAAAAGTCCCCCACTTGTGGGCTGCGAGCTTTCGGCGGGAGAGGGGATAAAAGGGGCATTTATTTTATTACATCCATTTTATTACATACGTAAATTATATTCAACCGACTGGTGCTACTGATGCTAAATCCATCCATTTGGGTAATTAAGCGCCAGGATTCACAAACGATATTTTTTATATCCAGTAGTTCAGACAATATTAGGGAATATGTGCAAACTGGAAAGATGATGTCACCGATATGCCTAATCATAGCCTGCACGGGGAAAAAAAAGATTGTAGAAGTAGTCAAATTTCCTGTTGTCAAAATGAGGCATTAAGTTCTACTACTACGTTAAGTACTACCTCGGAGTCCGAATTGCATATTAGAATTTTCATTTGCCATACGGATATAATTTTAATCAAATAAACCGTTTTAAATACTCATGTTGTTGCCCAATGAAGTAAATATCGCACAATAAATAAGTAAGGCCTCCTGTCGTTACTCAACCCGTAAAATTTTGTTCAATTCTCTTGGTTTATGGGGATTAAGCTCAACACGGACTGCAAGTGAAAATACCCGTCAGTGTTAGTCCTATTTAGGTCTCTTCTCTGAGGTAAGTGAAAACAGTTGTGTTTTTCTTTCAGTACTAGCATCAAAAGTAATTTTAAATGTAACTGACAATCTATCTGAAAGTGAGAAGAGTTTTGAAGTGAGTAAAACAAAATCACACACGTGAAAAGTTAATTAAAAATTATCGTACTTACATTAATCACAGCTCAATAAGTTCGATTTGAGACACTAAACCACTGGAAATTCGGCACCACGTGGATCGCAAATATTTTTTTCACCAACTGACATTTTCTAAAGCTCTTGTTTCTTTCACTCGCGACCCGCAGCGTCAACTCTTATTTATACGTGAAACTATTGCGACCGTAACTGCTTAACCGACACGCACTGCGACTTGTTGAATTTATTACATGGGAGATATCTTAAAGTGTTCCAGTTGCCCCGCTGTTTCACTTACCCAACTTGACCTTATTGAATTTTTAAGTTTCATTCAATGTAACAAAAGTCCGAGGTCAAATCCCCCAGGCACTCCACTATCTGATAAGATTGTCAGTCGAATTGGGCCCTATGGACTCAAAGTGAAATAAACAAATTAGCGATGCATACACATGTTTGGATAAACTATCAATTGTGAGTCAATTCAAATTTTTTGACTTATTTCTAAAATTGGTTTTATAACGACTGACAATCTATTGTGTTATAGGATGAAATTGACAAATCTCTGAAAGAAATAAACGCTTTAATGGGAGCGCCGGTGCCGATGCCTGCGAGCGCTTCAGAGGACAAGCAGAAACAGACGCTGATCCCGGACGTGCTCCTCGTCCAACCGAAGCACTTGAATGTCGCTAATGAACTCAAAAAGAAGTTTGGCGCTGATTCCAGTGAAGAGCGGAATAAGAGGTACTACTCGCTCTAGGGCCATTGAACAATGGTTTTCCATCGTATTTTATCGGAAAAGTTCGTATTTATCGTGCTTTCTCAATTAGCTTCAGTACCCATCGTACAGCCGTAGGGGTAAGTCGCATCAACAGACCAATATATATACAGGGTGGAAAAAATCAACGCCACATGGACGGCTAGATTAGAAAATTGCATCAATTATTATCTTTACACAAAGATGTTATAGTTGCTGCATAGATAGGCAATTTGAAAATGGAACATTTGAATAAGCTGTTTTTGTTATAAAGGTGAATTTTAAAGTTCACTTACTTAGTTACTTTT
Source organism: Tortrix viridana (assembly GCA_963241965.1). Classification (NCBI taxonomy): domain Eukaryota; kingdom Metazoa; phylum Arthropoda; class Insecta; order Lepidoptera; family Tortricidae; genus Tortrix; species Tortrix viridana. The sequence continues at coordinate 12,828,271 of OY725171.1, forward strand.
AGTATTAATTAAATTATAAGGTAAAGACAATGTGCCATACAAGTAATTCTTAGTTTTCATGGTTTTAATTTAGTTTAATGGTGTATGCGTTGTAGATATAAATGATCAGATCACTATGAGTTACCCTTTCGATCTGTATCATAAAACACGACTTTATTGTCACATTCGACCAGTTCGATTCCCGGTTAAGGCAGACGAATTTTCAAAAATCCATAAATTCAGTATTTACTGTTTTCAAAAATAAAAGTAAGTCTCTTTTGCGTAGAATTTGTTATTTCCAATATTTAAGATAGTTGCCGTCCATATGGCGTTCGCTTTTTCCACCCTGTATAGTGTGGCTATTACGCAATTAAAATATTCGCTATAGTTTTGATTATATTTATAAAAAGGTTGTATTATCATGCCGAAACCTCGGAATGGAGGAAAACGCTTAGATCATCCAATCCAAGAAATTATATTTAACATATACTTGTACTTTATATCAGAAAATAGCAAATTCAAAAATAGCAATGATTCTCAGTATTTTAGCAAAGTTCAACAACCAATTTCAGACGCAACAGGCATATCTCGACCGACAATAAGGAAGCTATTGAACAAGGAAGAAGAATATAGAGAAAGTAAAAATATCAACCCAATGTTAAGCTAGGTAGACACGCAAAATTTTCTGTCTAGATCTTGATGATTTTAATTACGCAGTAATACATAAATATTGATCCAAATATGCAGTAGGTAATATTAATGTTTTGTTAAGTAGATGATGTTTTTGAAGTAGGTAGGTACTGAGTTTTATTCTTGTAGATATTTCCCAATATGCGTTATTTTTTTGCATTGTATGTAAACGTAAGAAGAATGTTTCGTTTACTAATGACAATAAAAATACTGAGTGTATTTTCCAAGTTTCTTAGGGTGGTTGTAACATCTCTATATTATAAAATAACATTTTAAATAATTCAAATAAATAACATATTAAATAATTCATTTTGACATTTGACACTAAATAATAAAGTTCCATTTTGATTAAAAAATGTCACCGTGCCGTCGTACTCCGATTGAGATAAGAGTTTTCCCGATGGAAATACATTATGCACTATATCTGAATCTTATGTCACAATGTCATAAGAACGAATATTCTGTTTAGCTTTGTTAAAAGCCAGATTTGTTACTTTGTGAATAGAAATAGATTTGTAACCCGATTGTAGGAAATTCGTCAAAACAAACCGCATGTAGTATAGTATTTTTCATATCTTATTGGGCCTGTGACAGCCGTATTTCGTAATTTCAAACACTTATTACAATCGCAAGAAAGGCATATAAAAATAGACGTGATTAATCCGATTACTGAGCGTCGTCGCAAGGTTTGTATCAATGTATTATTTATGAGAAGCCTAAGAAACAAGTGTAATACGTGTTTATATGAGCTGTCACAGGCCCAATCATATATGAAAAATACTATAGTTGGTTAGAACTATTAGTTAAGAATAAAAACTACCCCTCTAGTTCCTGACGTACAAGACAGCAGCTATGATCATAGCTGCTGGCTTGGTGTGTGGACGGTTTACTCTCGCAGTGACCAAGATGTGATTGAATACTTACAACTTTCAGAGGCAACCGCCAGGTTCAGCTCCGTATTCAGAAGAAATCTATTATTGTACCATTAATGGAACACGCTGGCTCCTTCCAAAAAGTTGGTAAGTACTCGTGTTTGCGATTTTAAAACAAGTTTAGGTATAAGGTACAATTTATTTGCTAAGCATTTCTCAAAATTTTGGCCACTGTGAGTGGCATTTCCAGATTTAAAAAATTGGCAGAGGTTAGAGTACTTGAATATAATATAATAATATGCAATATAATATAATAATATCCTAATGTGCCCTGAAATATTTGTTTGGGAAATTCCTTTTTTGTTACCTACCTAAATACATTTTTGGTAACAAAGAAGGATATTATTGAATTATTGCATAGTTTCAAGTACCTACTCTAATCTCTGCCATTTTTTTTTTAATCTGGATATGTCACAGTAGCCAACATTTTGAAGAATGCTCTTCTGTTCTGTTCAGCTTTGGGATAATTTATTTGTCATTACTATTTGTTCTAATTTTTCCATATCTAATTACAGTTATCTTACTCTTAGGATATATCCGTCTGACTCTAACTCAACAATTTATAAATCCGAGCGAGATGCCTGGGTGTTTGTGCACCTATTGAGCAGTGCGCCGTGTACGAGTATATTGTATTTATTGTGTAGGGCTCTCGATGTCGGTGTGGCGTCGTGCGGAGGGCTGCGTGTGGTTCACGTTCGACCACGGGCCGGAGTACCGGCGCCGGCAGCAGCGGCTGCTGGTCGCCACGGCCACGGGCCGCCTGCCCGAGCCCTCCATCGAGGAGGCGCAGCGGCACATGCACATCGAGGGCATGCTCGAGGTCTGTCCACGACCAAACACCGCTTTACTAGTCTTACTTACTACAGTATTTCCAACTTCGTAATAATCTAACAGTATTCTAACGCGTTTGCGTTAATTGTTGTGCAATAAAATATTTTACATACATACATACACTCATTCTCATTTTGTCTACTGTTAACTATTATATTGTGAACATCGAATGTTGTTTCAGACTGCAGATATGATGTTCCGAATGGAAGAATACACTGCGGCCAACACCCTTATTGAGCGGTCTATAGCTTACATGCAATATGTCGCCCACCCTTCATTTCAATTGTCTGATGTAAGATAATTAATAATTTTGTTTGAATTTAGGTACTATTTGATTGTAATATTTTAACACTTTTTTATTTTCAGCCCTCAACGCGCCTTCCGTACTTGTACATGGAGAACAGAACATTCCACATTGCTGTGCTCAAATATCTACACTTGCTGACCAATCGGGCTTGCCACCGCACAGCCTTGGAGCTGGCTAAGATGCTGTTAAATCTGGACCCTGAAGATCCATTGGCAATCCTGCTCATCATAGATACGCTGGCTCTGCGCGCGAGAGAGCACCAATGGCTGATCGACGCCGTCGACCACTGGGCTAAGGAGCGGGATGCCGGTTTCCTATTCAGCATACAGTATTCGTACGCTATGGCGCACTTTCACGTCGCTACGAAAAACAAAAGTGAGCGGGTGTTTGAGTTAATAGGAAATTTTTATTTAGCGACCTGTATTGGGCGAGTGGCTATCTGTGGCATTAAACTATGAGTAACGCTTCATGTCGTACATTGTAGCGAGGGTGGAGAAAGCGGATTCGCTGCTGCAGGAGGCGATGCTGCGCTTCCCGTCGGTGCTGGCGCGCGTGCTCGACTGCGCCAACGCCGCGCCCAGCGCACGTCTGCGGGCGCACCCGCTATTCAGCAACGCCGACGAGAAGTGAGTACCTACTCGCTTCTTTTCTCGAACGAGTCTCTTCTGAGATTCATTCGCTAACGCTGGTTGACTTATCAGTTCATAGTAGATTGTGTGATTTTGTTTCATGAATGATAGGCAAGCATTGACCTCGATCTCACCTGGTGGAAAGTGATGATGAAGTCGAAGATGTAGCATGCGTGCGGTATATTGAATCCAGAGCGAAGCGAGTAGTAGATTCCGAACGCAGCGAATAATTCTAAAGTATAATTATATCTTCTTAGTCCCTTCCTCATTAATCCTATAATGTATTTCTAAGCAAGTGAAATAACTGTATTTGTTCGTAAATCGGTTTTTTAAAGATCGGTTAAAAAACTGTAATGGTAGCTACCATTACAGTTTTGAGGCGTAACCCTATAGGAGTGATATAAAATTTCATGTTGTGTTGCAGAATCACAAAGAACTTACAGGAACTGATACTCCTGTACGCCAAGTTCACCTGGTCTAAGTGGCGTGAGCCGGCCGTCTTCGAGTGGTTCCAGCGGAACGCGAACGAGCTGGCTGACAAATATGACAACGACACGGCAGTCCAAGTCAGTACCTAACTGAAAATAACACAGGAAATATTACTAATGTTTGTTATTATATTAATTGATTGCGAGTTTAAATACTTATAACCAATAAGTTAGAAGGTTTATACTTTGTAGGTACCTCGCTATCTTGTCCGTTTTGTTTGTCCGTTCGGTAGAAATTTTCCAATCCATTTTTCAAGTACTTCCTGGCTGAGATGAAATTTGGCATACCTATGTAACTTCGGTAACAATGCAATAATATGGTACCATCGAGCTGGTCTGACGATGGAACCTGAAGCCATAGGACTCCTTAATTACACAACATATCTCGTGTTTTGGGCTCGTCAGATTTGTCTTTAAGTACTATACGTCTAGTATATACAGCCTTGCGCTACGTCTTCGGTACATCATGGGCTCGAAGAAACTCTCATCCCTTTCTTAACTAGGAAGCGAGCGCGAACCGGATAGGTCGTAGCGTTAACGTTTGTAGAAACGAATGCCACTGTTAAAAATAACTCATCGATGTCTTTATATTAATGAATGACCTCTTACACATCTCCAATAAGTAAAAAGGTTGTTTGGTAGGGATATTTTTGTTATACACAGTGTTAATGTTTACCTACCTACCTACTTAACTATCATCATTTTTGATCCGTATTTACATAGTATAAAAAAAGGAAATAGGCGTTAATTTTTAATACGGTAATTTAATTAAATTCTTATTAATGTACAAATTACAACGATTAAGTATTATAAATTAAATCTTTGAGATGAGTTTATTGTATTTTATCTATAGATAATATTTAGTCCAATAAGTTAATACAATATACTTCACTTGGCATTACATCATCCCTATAGAAAAAAATGTGATTATATTTTTTTTTACTTTTCACTGAAGTAATCAGTTTACTTTCACGCGGAAAGTGATTCCACTGCTCTTGGCATGGTCTGAATGGTTTTTGCACCACTTCACAACACATGAAGGCATTTTAAATAGCAAAAATCCTTGTTTTTATAAACCCGTTCAGCCATGCGTCAGTCACTGCCATCAGTGGCCGACGCGATCGAACTAAAGTTGTGTGCGGTACAGTTCTTAGGGACCGCCCGCCGCGGTACAGTTTTCATTGCGCTATAATGGAGCGAACATAATGTTTCCATGTCTTATT